>CM056585.1:72213496-72813496 GCA_029721435.1 Gymnothorax reevesii | reverse complement strand
ATGCAGCAGCAAGCAGTGTTAGCAGCAGCAGCAGAGAGTGATGCAGTGCAGCAGCAGACAGAGGCTATTTTGCAGCAGGGACAGGGCAGGAGAGCAGCTGAAATAGCTTTCCTTGTGGAGTGGTGGTGCAGTGTTAGATATGCATGGGAGAGTCTATTAGAATGATGACATGTCTGGACATGCCTGTTTGAACCCGCTCTGCAAGTGATACCCCATTTCAGCTGACTTTTAACAAGTTGCATGAAATTAAAGGCTCAGTCACACAGCGAAAACGCATGAATTACGCATGAATTACGCACAGATTTTCGTTTCTGCGCGGAGCCTACGTCGTATGCGTAATTCGTAGGTGGAACGAACGTGGACTGTCAGTGATTGTAAGTGGATGTGCGTCGAAGGGGGTTTGTGCGTGATTTTGAGTTTTGAACGGTTCAAAAATTTTCCGACGCACAACTGTGCGTTGGTGTGCGTAATTCATGAGTCGGCATGCGTAGTTTATGCGTCGAGTATGCGTAACTATGCGCGGGACACTCGTCGGCCGTCAGTGCTTATGCGTCAGAACTGGTTTGAATCCGCGCACGTCCACGTCCGTCCACTGATGCCCCACGTTCATATCACGCATGAAACGCGCACGTATCACGTTCATTCCACTGACATCCACTGACAATCAATTATAAAACTGACGAATAACTGACATATCACTGACGGAAAACGCATAACGACGCACATCCACTGACGAGTGACGCATTTCCGACGCACGACTGACTGACAGAAAACTGATGATTCACTGATGTTCCACTGACGAACCACTGACAACTCACGTATGTATTTTGGCATATAAAAGCAGCCATTTTGGGCACTTTTGCCATTCCAGACCTACGGGACCTCCTAGCAGCAGCACCAGCAGCAGGTTTTTCAGCAGCAGCAGCTTCTGGTGGATCTACATGGACTTCTTCTTCAGCAGCTTTCTTCTTCTGCACCCTTGTCTTTGAGGGCAAGCGAGCTTTCCTGGGTGGCATCTCTTGAAGTGTTCTTGATTGGCGAAAGGTACTGAGGAACTCCCGTCGTTCACCGCTTTTTATATGCGCTGAACCGAAGCGATAGTGACGCCGAAGGTGCGTTTTTCGTGCGTGCTCCGCCGGTGATTCATGCGTCGGGCGTGCGTCGAATGTTCGTGGAATACTGCACCGTGTTTGCTATTATGCGTCGACGTGCGCGATATGTCAGTGATTGTAAGTGATACATGCGTGGTTCATGCGCGATTCATGCGCGATTCATGCGTGATTCGTCCGAGATTTCTACCCCCGACACCCCGAAAAATTGGTCAATTTCTCAACGCACAAGCACGCACAAACCCAATCTGTGCGTGATTTGTGAGTGATTCGTGCGTGATCGGCTGTGTGACTGGGCCTTGAGACAAGTCGCCTCCCTTTGAGAGTATGGAGTGCCATGACGTTGTGTCAATTTGGATGGTTTGCCTTGGATGAAAAAAACTACAAAACTTTATAACCAGGAAATTTGCCAATGGGGTCCTCAGAGGGTTGTGACCTTTGATTGGTTTAAGATTTTGAGGTCAGCATAAGCAGAGAAATGATTCTTACTTTCCTTTGGGTGATCTCAGGCTGCATAGCATAGTACTTTCCTTATTCTGCACCACACTACCGCCTGTGTTCAAACAATCTTGTCATATTTCTCCTGAATCCTTGCTGAGATTTCATCCCTTCAGGGAGTTCTTTTTTCCTGACAACTTTTTGAGAGTCCCCCCCACTTAAAGATTTTCTTAACCTCCCTGACGGGATTTTATAGGTTCAGACTGCATTGTTGTCAATTTCCTGTCTTCCTGCGTAAAGTCTGAGGGATCTATCTGTAAAGTGTGTCACATAAAAGTAAATGAATGAATCTGACATGAGTGTTGGCTGGATTTCTCCAAGGATCAAATATAATTATGGCTCCGCTCTTCGCAGCCTGTGATGTGTGTGAACCCACATCTTTTACCCTGTCAAAAGACACTTGGTGTTTTTTTCAGGTTCAATCTCCTCTGCCTGGTTTCATTTATTGCTGATTCACAGCTGTCAGACACTCGTATTAATTGAAATAACACCTGCGTGCTACACGGAGAACCATGTGCTACAAAATAAGTTCAATTGCATCCGTCAAAAAGAACTTGCTGTTTGCAATCAATCACAAGCTGTGCTAAGGAGCTGCAAATTTTTTGATTGGTGATTGTCTGTATGAGGTTCTTTGCCCACCTTTGGGGTTCATGAAGGCTAACGTTGGCATTGCAAATTAAATTACTGAATTCAAGCCTTTTTTTCCACTTGTGATAACCCAAGCGTATTTGACTGCTGTCTTGCATTGCCTTTGAACTGTGGAGATCCATATGAGCTGATTTGAGTTTCAGTAATGGAAAAGCGTTTTGATTGAGTGATTGGGATAGCAATAATTTTTGACAGTAAAATGACGATGATTAATTGTGTTTGTATACAGAGCAATTTCTGGTGAACGGTGCATGTGTTGGTACTGGTAGGAGCGGATGGGTAATTCACCCTAAAATCCCTTGATGGAGCACTGCAGCTGTCCTACCAATTTGAGCCGGAACCTTCCAAACGCATTAGCAGCAGCGAAACATGGGGAGGGTAGTAGCTAAGAATTCTGGGACTCCTAAAAGAATACTGCTCCCTATAGGCCTCCTGCTTTAATATATGGGCTTTCCAAAGCACTGGGCCCAAAGAATCACTGCTGTGTCTAGCTTTAGTTGTGACAGCATGATTCGTAGAGAATTGTGTTTTACTGGCTTGATGATTAGAAACAGTCAGATTGAAACATTTCTTCGGCTCCAGGGGTTAAATCCCCTCTCCGCTGATGGCATGAGGCTCTTAATGACAGCTGTGAATGAGTGAGCTGGGTTTGATGTTTCCTGGAAGGGGAGTGGGCGGGATGGCGAGGCGACACTGCGACTTCGTTATAGTCTGGCGAGACTCTGGGCGCATTACAGCAGTGATCACCACCGCCCACCCGCCCGCTCTCCCGCGGAGCCTGCTGCCTCAGATCTGTTTTTCTTTCTCTCGTCCTTTAGATCTTCACCCGTTACGGGAAGTGCTACAGCTTCAACACCGGGCAGGATGGGCGCCCCTTGTTGTTCACCACCAAAGGCGGCATGGGGAATGGCTTGGAGCTAATGTTAGACATCCAGCAGGACGAGTACCTGCCTGTGTGGGGGGAGACCGGTGCGTGCTAATGATACACGCTAATAAGCCCGTCTTGCTAACAAGCCGCTCTAATGCAATAACTATACTATTGTGCCCCTGCTAACATGTGCTTATCCTCCTTTTCCTCTCACAATCCATGCTAATGTACTGTTTTGAATCACCCCTGCTTGCAGATTACCCTAGCAGATACTAAAGTATCACGTTGACACACAAACAGCACAATTATTCGTGTTTATGTTTGACATAATTCCTGTCTGGCATTCCTCGCTAATGTTGCCTCTCCTGCCTCTGCCACAATTGCATTGCTTTTCAGAATTCTTTAACTGGTGTCAATCCCCCAAGCTTTCACTTCGAAACTTTTCAATATCCGGATATAACCACTGTAATGTGCCCCCGGTGCAGTATCTTATTTCATGAGGTAATCTCTCAATCAGAGAGGACCTCAATGCACGCAATCATTGCCATTTCATCTTTTTATGATGCATCTCTATGGAGCCTATCACTCAGTCAAATTCTCATAAAGTGTGCTGACAACCTTCTGTCATATAAGACTGCTGTTTCATTTCATCCTATTACATTGCATGTAGGCTTTTTTCACGAGTATTTGTCACTTATACTGAAAAGTTATGCACTATTTATAGATGTTAAACATGCTATTTTTTTAGTTGCCAAAAATAATTTCTCCATCACTGCACACTCATATTCTCCATAATGGTTAGAAATATTGCACGTATATGGAATTTGTGGCTTTGGAGGAAATGAAACGTTTCACGTTTATGTTTATTGTGACGTTTCATTAAATTGCATAATAAAATATTAGTCTGTCATGTTAAATAAATTGTTTCATCCATGAGCTGTTAGCAGTCAGTTAGCCTGAGTGACAGATGGCATGTCTGCCCCCGTCCAGATGAGACGTCGTTTGAGGCCGGAATCAAGGTGCAGATCCACAGTCAGGACGAGCCCCCGTTTATCGATCAGCTGGGGTTTGGAGTCGCTCCCGGGTTCCAGACCTTTGTGTCCTGCCAGGAACAGCGGGTAAGAGGGAACGGGCCGCAGGTGTGGGGCTGAGGGTGGATAGAGCCTTATTTGGGTCCAGTATCAGCAGGATCAGTTGGATTATTTGGCCAAAGCTAAAAGAGGCTATTTCATCTGTTTTCCAGGGAGAGTGTTTATATGTGTGTGCATGTAAGTGTTTGCTTATGTGCAAGGGCATCGCTAGGCATATTTTGGGGCGGTGTTAGCCCCGAATATGCAGTAGCCCCCCAAAACAAATATGCCTGGCTTATACTTGTCAAAGGTTCTGAATATTTGTTATAATCGTATTGCGAGTGTGCCATTTAGTCTGTAAAAAGTGGATTTTCGGTCTGCATTAATATAGATTAATTTCAGCAGCACAAAGCACATAGCCCCTGAGAACACAGAATTAGGCTACCATATATGCACATAAAAAGGGCATCTAAAGTCGATTCCCATTGTTTTTGTTTATCAACCAATCAGCGAGCCGCACCTGCACAAACGAACCGAAACAGAAGTATTAGCTACGCATGTACACAAAACATTGGTTTATATTAATTAATTAAATTGGTCATGAGACAATGCAAGATGTCAACAAAAGCAAGTGATTTGTTTCTAAACTTTGGACATTCAACGTCCCGTCTGAGAATCGACTTTAGATGCCCTTTAACAAATGCGTCATTCGCGACCAGAAGTTATGACGCATTGACTTTATGAGAGACTGTTTACAAACAGAATATCTAGAGAAACTTTGACTTTGCATTCAGTGCTTTCAACTAAGTGCATGTATCCAACATGGATTATGGAAAAGCTGCGATAGTAAGTACCGCTCTTAAGTTAAAATGCACATTTTGATTTGTGCCAAATACAGCTCAACAGATATTCCAAACCAGCTGTCATTTGCGACTATTTTTTGACCAAGGAATACAGCTCTAGTTACATTATATTCCTATTGTTATGGTCGCAATTTGTTATTACATTTACAACATCCACAACAGCAAGGGATGACAGACACAATTTTAAAACACATTTAATTAACAAAGACAACTAACAACTAACTAATCTACTGACTAATCTAATGACCAAGATTGATTAACAAGAAAAACAGAAATATTTACAGTCCCTTTTGGTTGGGTTCCTTGGTGATGTCCTAGGTGAGGAAAATGTTCTAACACAGGCAAAAATCCACTATAAGCTTCACAGGTCTTAAACAGAATGACAGGTCTGGTCACATGTATCCTTCTCCTTGCAATTTCTCCTACTACTTTACTGTCTCAATTTTACTCCTTATATACTCTTTTGCAGACCTCACCCACATTTAGACCTCTTTTTTTTATTTTCTGGGACTTGCCCCAGACATGCCCAGAACATGTCCAAACCTAGCTCCAGTCTGGGCTCAAAAAAAAAGGTAAAAACTGCCATCTAGTGGCCTAAGGTTGCTTAGCTGCTGAGGCACACAAACAGTGAATTTACCTGCAGTCAAACTAGCCATCACTCTCAGCTTAGGGTTTAACCCACGTGAACACTTGACATTTACACATCTGATTACTCACACACAGATTCAGATACGCATTTGGAAATAGTTTTGCTACAATAATGGCCCCATTAAGACATCAACGCCCTGCAGACCTGAATAAGAGCACCGTGAACTATGTGACATGACAGTTAAACCGTATGCCCAATATTCAATCATGGAGTAACTGGTTAAGTTCTAAGAGTTTCTGGTTAGTGTTTGCAGTTTTTGTACTCGCTAGCAAAATTAGCATGTTACCAACACTAACTCGAGAATTGCATAAGTCATTATGGTCAAAAAATGAATGAATAAAAAGTTCAGTAAATCCATGTTTGATAGAAGTTGTGGCAAGAACCTTGGACCTTATGCTCTGAAAATAATGACAAAAGCTGACTTTATTTAAAAAAAAAAAAACCCTTGTCCCTTGCCCCCTCAAGTAATGGCTCAACCCCTCCAACCATAAATGTCTAGTGACAGTCCTGCTTCTACGTGAGTTCGTTTCTGAATGTTTGTCTGTCCATCTTTACCCAGCTGACGTACCTACCCCCGCCCTGGGGCGACTGCAAGTCCACTCCGATTGACTCTGAGTTCTTCGACACCTACAGCATCTCCGCCTGTCGCATTGACTGCGAGACGCGTTACCTCGTGGAGAACTGCAACTGTCGCATGGTGCACATGCCTGGTAGGGCTATTTGCTGCACTGCTGCAAATTATAAATTTGTCTACTCGTGCATCACACTAGATACTAAAACCAGTGGGTATTTAATCTTAGCTACAGAATATTAAGTTGTCTGTCTATGTCACTCATAAAAGTGCGATAGAATCTGGTGAAACTGTGTTTAGTTTATAATTTCTACGGAGGTGAAGTGCCTTCGAGATATTACACTGTGGTTCCTTATCTACAGTGTATTATAGTCTTACGTCCTCCTAGTTTCTAGGCTGAAATTCACAGTCACAAGTAACTGATCAGGATACATTTTTCCTTGGGAATTGTAGTATGTTGCAGTAAAGAGAGCAGTAGGGCATGTGATTTGTGACAGAAACCTGTTCTCTGTTCTGTGTTTCTGTAGGTGATGCCCCTCACTGCACCCCAGAGCAGTACAAGGAGTGTGCCGATCCAGCTCTGGGTATGGTTCAGAACCGCTGTACCCCAACACTGTACGCAAATGCTGCCCTTACCCCAACACTGCATGTACCCCTACATACTGCCTCTGTCCCGACACTGTCAGTGCTCCAAAACTGCCCTTATCCAAACATTATTTCTAAATGCTGCCTGTACCCCAACGCTGCCTGTACCCAAACACAGCCTCTATCCTAACACTGTCAGTACTCTAATACAGCCTGTACCCCAACGCTGGCTGTACCCAAATACTGCCTATGCCCAAACACTGTACCCAAATAATCTCTCTATTTTGTCAATGCTTGTACCAAAATACTACCACTATCCCAATGCTGGATGTGCCCCAACTCTGGACTAAAATACTGCCTCTATCGCACCACTGCTGATGCCCTAAAACAGTTTGTGCCCAAATAATGTCTCTATCCTGATACTGTCTGGAACCAAATACTGTTTGTATCCCAGCTCTTGTACCTAAATCTTGCTTGTACCCTAGTTCTGTACCCAAATACTGTCTCTATCCTGACACAGTCTGTACCGAAATACTACCATCACCCCAACACAGCTTATAATCCAACGCTGTCGGTACTCGAATGCTGCCTCTTTCCCGACACAGTCTGCAGTTTAATTATCCTGTTCTCCAGCACAGTACCCAAATACTGCCTCTATCTTGACACCGTCTATTCTCTAATACTGCCTGTACCCCAGTACTGTACTCAACTATTGCTTGTACCCCAACACTGTCTGTACTCAAATACTGCATGTTCCCTTACACTATCTGTGCCAAAATATTGCCTGATGCTCAACGCTGTCTGGACTCTGAACCCTAACACCTCCTGTACCCAAGCACAGCCTATACCCTAATTTTCCCTGTACCCCATACCTCCTGCACCCCAGCAGTGCTTGTACTTCGGGACTCTCCGTACTTTCATGCTCGCATTTGATTTTAAAACCCTGAATTGTTTATTATTTTCAATTTTCATAAATGGATTTTAGAGCTGCATATCAGAGCCTGCCTCTTTGTGGAGTTAATGAAATGCTCACTGGAGAGGGCAGAATGCAGCCCCCCTCCGGCCTTCGTGAGGACGGCGCCGCGATAAGAGCCGGGGGGGGGAGCCACTGCAGAGACGAGCCCTTACAGGCCTCCAGTTTTAGATCATTAAAATTCCGTTGGCATATCCATGAAAAATTCTAAATTCAGGGTACGGCTTCTCTCCCCTCTGAAAAATACATTTCTGCACAGACTTGGGAATTACTGAAAGTTGTGATAAAAATCCTTGTTATCGCTGTAAATACAAAAGCCCTTCTGTCCACAGCCAGCTTACCACTGATGAACACACTGCGCTCTATTCCTCTTTGTTCGGTCATATTGCCATTATCCATATTTATAAGGAAAACAGTTTTTTTTTTTTAGTGGGCGAAATTCAACCAGCAACTCCTGGCTGTGCTTCTCCTAACAGCTTAATATGCGAGGAAGGAGTCCTCTTAATCCTCTACTCCCTCTTTCACCTCCTCTCACCTCCTCACGCTGCTCTCCGCATCCTCCTCTCTCTCTCCTCTCGCCTCAGACTTCCTGGTGGAGAAGGACAGTGATTACTGCGTGTGTCAGACGCCGTGTAATGTGACGCGTTTTGGTAAAGAGCTGTCCTTTGTCAAGATTCCCAGCAAAGCCTCTGCGAAATACCTGGCCAAGAAATTCAACAAGTCGGAGCAGTACATCGCGTAAGTCACTGCGCCTTCCTTGCTGTGTGTGTGTGTGTGTGTGTGTGTGTGTGTGTGTCAGCAAGTGTGTCTGTGTGTGAGATTGTAATGGTTTGTATTAGTTTGTGAGAGTGTATGTGCCCGTTTGAGGGGGGGTGTGTGCGTGCATGTTGAATCGTGTGTGTATGTGCCTGCGTTTGTAATTGTGTGTTTGAGCTTGTGAGTGTGCATGTCGCTGTTTGCGCATGTGTGTTTGTGCGCGCATGTGAGACTGTGTGCGGCTGTATGTGCCTGTGTATGTAATTGCGTGTTTGAGTTTGTGAGTGTGTATGTGCCCATTTGTGTGTGTTTGTGTGTGTTTGTGTTGTACTATAGATGGCAGCCAATTTAAACAGATCAACTTGGGTCTATTTCTGAGTTTTAGTTTTGATGATGGACGGTGAAATGTAATCATAATGTGCATAACACGCTTTCAAAGCGATTTTACAGTCTGGGAACCATAATGGCAATTTTCACAGCTATATCTAATGGTGTTTTAAATTAAATGAAGTTGAGCTGAAGAGTCCATTAGAAGAGCCCAAAGGAAAGAATTCACTTAGATGTGCTGCCCACTCCAGGGAAATGACGAGTCTCATCAACTTTTACGGTCACAACAAGACACTTGTCCAGAAGCATATTGTGTCTTCTAAGTGACTCTTTTTGCAGTAGAATTCAACTAGGAATAAAAAAATCACAATGTAGTCCCTAAGATACAATACAGGAGGCCATGTAACCAGATTTATAGACACAAATAGAGTCAGGGATATAGAATAGGTTTTATTTTATCACAGTGTTCACGCTCACTAAAACCAAATATGAGCCTTTAAATGTCCTCAGAGAAATGGAGAGCATAAGCAAAGTACAACTCAGTGCGAAGCATTGATTGCTATGCTGTCGCCTGCTACAGATTCACATGCCCTAAAAGATTTTCTTTGACCCCCCCCTCCCCCCCATACAAATGACTTAATGTGTCCTTGACCTTTGACCCCATAACTTCCAAACACTATCTCCCAGTGTGGGCGGTTATACTATGTCTGATTTGGCAAAAATCCCTCCACTCTTTCCGTGGATGTAGCGAGACAGGATATTTGTGACGGACAGTGTGACAGACGCACGCAAGGACCGACAGCCGGAAACGTCACACGTTGGAGATTTATATTAGCATTTTTTTGCATTTTGCATCATTTGGCCTTGAAGGGTTAATGTAGTGGAGCAGTGCGCTGCCAACAGCCTGCCGTGAGCTCATATGCCTCTTATACTGCTGCTTTTAGCACACCGTAGTGGGACAGAAAATGGCCCGTGTGCAGTGCCTGTGGGATGGGAAACAGAGACAGAGGAAAGAATGGTGTGAATTATCCCTCAGTCATTTGGTTTATGTTGGTTCTGAGTGATGTTATTAGGGGCTGCTTTGATGGCTGGGCTGAAATGGAAGCAATAGAGATGGCCAGTTTTTTTCCTGTGTGCTGAGATAATCACTCTAATAAAACAGCAGCTCACATATCAGTCTGACTTTTCTTTGCGGTGGGCTGGGGGGGGGCGTCCATTGGAAAAGTTTACTGGAGAGGGTGAGCTTTAAGGTGAGTTTAAACCTTAGATGAAACACTATTTCACAGACCGTTGACTGCACTGTAATTACTGAATAAATGCTAGGTAATTAAAGAATAATTACTCTGTTATTACTGCAATTAAAGAGGAATGACTGGTAAATACTTGGGAGTAGAAAGTGAAGTTAATTAAATTGCAGTCGTCTTCATAAAACTGCTGTAGCATTGTCATATCACTGATATTCGTGACAGTTTTTATTAATGTAGTAATTGCTGCTTTTTAATTACTGTGGACTTAATACCATGTAAAATACGAGAAGTGTGGCAAAGCCTTTTTGTTTTAGCTTTTTTA
The DNA here is from genome assembly GCA_029721435.1 of Gymnothorax reevesii. Lineage (NCBI taxonomy): Eukaryota > Metazoa > Chordata > Actinopteri > Anguilliformes > Muraenidae > Gymnothorax > Gymnothorax reevesii. The sequence goes on along the minus strand of CM056585.1, from coordinate 72,803,010 downwards.
TTTTTGTTTTTATTTCGTTGATTGTTTTGGTAATGCATAATGTCAAAGTGAACCATTTTTATCTGTAAATAATACAACAGATGTTATGTCACTCAACTGCCGAGCAATGCTTGTGATTGCTCTTTAATTTCAGTAATTACTGAGTAATTGCCTGCCCATATAGTTTGCATTATGCCGTAATTAATGTGCAATCAACACCTTTCAAAATAAAGCCAAACATTTTAGTTGTTGTTTTTGCCTTTCTGTGTTTATTTCTATTCCACTGATTTGCTTGCAAAGTACTTGAAGTATTGTACACAAAATATATTTTGTAAATGTATATTTGTATTGCTGTTCATAGACTGCTTGTCCAAGAAAATGTCACTCTTTGCACTGGAATAAGCAGATGCTTTAGAAACTATGATTGAATAATTATTTCAGTGATTGACATTCTTCAACTGGCTACAGCTCTTTAAACTCTGACTAATGCAGTGTATAGCGTATCCTTTCTAATACAACCCCAATTCCAAAATAGTTGGGATGAAGTGTAAATTGTGAATAAAATCAAAATGCAATGACTTTCAGATCACATGAGCTAATGTGTTATTTACAATAGAACAGAAATAACATTTCAAATGTCGAAACTGAGACATTTTACAGTTTTATCCACAAAATGAGCTCATTTCAAATTTTCTGGTTGCAACACGTCTCAAAAAAGTTGGGACATAGGCAAAAAAGGGCTGAAAAAGTAATTACTTTTGTATAAGAGAATCAGCTGAAAGAACATTCTTGTTGGGAATCATGGGCGTTGTGTCCTCCGGGCTAAAGAGGAGAAAGACCACCCCTCCTGTTATGGTGTGGGTCACTTGCATGTTTTAAAAAGTACCATGAATGCTGAAAGGTGTATAAAGGTTTTAGAGCAATATATGCTCCCCTCCAGATGACCTCTATTCCAGGGAAGGTCTTGTGTATTTCAGCAGGACAATGCAAAACCACATACTGCAGCTAATACAACAGAATGGCTTCGTAGTAGAAGAGTCCGTGTGCTGAACTGGCCTGCCTGCAGTCCTGATATTTCACAGATTGAGAACATTTGGCGCATAATTTAACAAAAATTCCGTCAAAAGAGAACCAAAACTCTCCAGCAGCTGGAAGCCTGTATTAAGCAAGAGTGGGATCAAATTCCAAGGGCTAAACTCAAGAAACTAAATAACTCTTCCACTCTTAGTTAAAAAGAAAAGGGGATGCTGTGATGGTGCTGCCCTGCAGTTTCTCCCCCTGCTGCATTCTTCACCTCCACCTTGACAGGCAACAGGTGTGGCTCGTTAAGGTGGAGGTGAAGGTTTGCTACTTAAGAGTTGGCTGTGTCACAAACTGGTGCAGCAGCATTTTGTGTTTGGAGCCCTGCTATGTCTGTACATGCCGCTGGTCCTCTCCTGCTTTATGTTTTATTTAAATCAGATTTTTTTATATTTATACTCAGCCTGAGCATTTGGGTCCTCCATGAAGTACATTAGTGTACAAATACTTATTGGAGCCACTGTAAATCCTTATTTTTTTAAGATTGGTATGAGAGGAATATATGGTCTATATTTGACTTGATGGACACGAATGGCAATTTCTTATTTTATGAACAATTCTGTATGAAATATACAGTGACTCCAATAAGTATTTGTACACTACTGTACTTCATGGAGCCAGTTACGGCTGGCCTGGGCACAAACATGGCTTCCAGTTGCTTCCTCCACTTTGGTGGCAAGACTGGAGGCCGAGGACTGTCTCTCCCTCTGTACCAGCAGGGAGATGTACCGGTCAGTGCACTGGCTGCATTGGCTATGCGTTCAGACTGTTTGTACTTCTTGATGATGTACTGCACGGTCGTGTGGCGTAACGATAGCCGAGTTCCAATTTTTCTGGTGCTTTGGCCTTCTTTATGTAGCTGAATGATTTGCTCCCGCATTCGACGGGGTATCTCGCCTGTCTTAGCCATATATCACAGGAATACATTATGGGCAGGGTCAGGCCATTTACATAGGCCAGTCTGTGTACAGAGGGAGTGTCCAGTATGGTCACGCTTGACCAAATCAGACCAAGTGAGTCAACCATGTCCTGTAAACATCTTGAGTAAATTTTAGGTGAGTATTATAAGTTTTGTGACTCACTAATGGAACTGTACAGATACTTATTGGGTCAGATAATCGCCTTTCTGACCAAATATGCCATTTTGACATTAAATATTTGTTTAAAACATATTGATTATCAAATATTTTAATCACTTTTACACACAATAGCAAGCATTTAGCCGAATATACAAAAGCTGTTATGTAGTCGAATTTACAAGTTGTGCACAAATACTTATTGGAGCCACTGTATGTTCGGGTTAAAAAAGAAGCCCACAAAGTCATGCACATTGTATGTCTTTGAGGTGTGCGGCTTTACAGAGTGGTTTGACCAAAGATTAATGCAGATCTGGTCCATACTAAATGTTGATCTATTGCATAAGATTGTTCAAAAAATGCTGTGACAAATATGCGCCGTGATCAAAGCTAAAGGTTGTCCTACAAAATAGTTGAACTTTTTTGGCCAGGCAGTGTATCATTGATCAGCTGAACTTGCACAGCCCATGTTCTTGCTGGCAGTTTATCTGTGAGGCTGCACTTTTGACTGCAGTGGTTGAGATAAAGTGCTTTTCTAACCCTGAACCACCTCCTTTATACTTACCAGCCGTGACAGCATTGGCTGGTATTGTTTTCACTGCGCGAGTCTGTGTGTGTGGCATCATGGCAAAATATTGACCTGACAACATATCCTCTAACCCATTGAACCACATACAGTAGGTCATTTGTTCCGACCCTCAAATACAACCCATAGGACTGTTTCTGATATCATGGGAGAAACAGTGGCATTTCACCTTAAAAACAAATTGTTAGAAAAAAAAATTGTGTTTTTTTTTTTAAGTTTTAAATTCTTAAAGGTAAAGATTAGGGTTTGGATACAGGGTTAGGGACAGGTGATTGTACAAAACCCAAAACCAGTGAAGTTGGCACGTTATGTAAATCGTAGATAAGAACAGAATACAATGATTTGTAAATCCTTTTCAACTTATTTTCAATTGAATACACTGCAAAGACAAGATGTTTAATGTTCAAACTGAGAAACTTTATTTTTTTGTTGCAAATAATCATTAACTTAGAATTTAAAGGCAGCAACACATCTCAAAAAAGTTGGCACAGGGGCCTTTCTAGCACTGTGTCACATCGCCTTTCCTTTTAACGACACTCAGTAAATGTTTAGGAACTGAGGAGACCAATTTTTGAAGCATTTCAGATGGAACTCTTTCCCATTCTTGCTTGATGTACAGCTTAAGTTGTTCAACAGTCCGGGGTCTCCGTTGTCGTACGCTTCATAGTGCGCCACACATTTTCAATGGGAGACAGGTCTGGACTACAGGCAGGCCAGTCTAGTACCCGCACTCTTTTACTACGGAGCCATGCTGTTGTAACACGTGCAGAATGTGGCTTGGCATTGTCTTGCTGAAATAAGCAGGGGCGTCCATGAAAAAGACGTTGCTTGGATGGCAACATATGTTGCTCCAAAACCTGTATGAGCCTTTCAGCATTAATGGTGCCTTCACATATGTGTAAGTTGCCCATGCCTTGGGCACTAATACACCCCCATACCATCGCAGATGCTGGCTTTTGAACTTTGCGCCTATAACAGTCCGGATGGTTCTTTTCCTCTTTGGTCCGGAGGACACGACGTCCACAGTTTCCAAAAAAATTTGAAATGTGGACTCGTCAGACCACAGAACACTTTTCCACTTTGCATCAGTCCATCTTAGATGAGCTTGGCGGCGGCGGCGTTTCTGGGTGCTGTTGATAAATGGCTTTCACTTTGCATTGTAGAGTTTTAACTTGCAGATGTAGCAACGAACTGTAGTTACTGACAGTGGTTTTCTGAAGTGTTCCTGAGCCCATGTGGTGATGTCCTTTACACACTGATGTCGGTTTTTGATGCAGTACCGCCTGAGGGATTGAAGGTCACGGGCATTCAATGTTGGTTTTCGGCCTTGTTGCTAACGTGCAGTGATGTCTCCAGATTCTCTGAGCCTTTTGACGATATTACGGACCGTAGATGATGAAATCCCTAAACTTCTTGCAATAGCTCGTTGAGGAATGTTGTTTTTAAACTGTTCGACAATCAGCTCACGCATTTTTTCACTGAGTGGTGACCCTCGTCCCATCCTTGTTTGTGAATGACTGAGCATGTCAGGGAAGCTGCTTTTATACCCAATCATGGCACCCGCCTGTTCCCAATTAGCCCGTTCACCTGTGGGATGTTCCAAATAAGTGTTTGATGAGCATTCTTCAACTCTCTCAGTCTTTTTTTGCCACTTTTGCCAGCTTTTTTGAAACATGTTGCAGGCATCAAATTCCAAATGAGCTAATATTTGCAAAAAATTACAAAGTTTACCTGTTCGAACATTAAGTAACTTGTCTTTGCAGTGTATTCAATTGAATATAGGTTGAAAAGGATTTGCAAATCATTGTATTCTGTTTTTATTTACAATTTACACAACGTGCCAACTTCACTGGTTTTGGGTTTTGTAGTTTTATAAAGGACAGTTGAGCACTTAAATGGGCAGTCGTGGCTCATACTTCAAAACGTTAAACTCGTAGAAGAGGGATTCGATTACTGGCCTCCCGTGGGAAAGTTTGCTGTTTTTAACGCCCACTTAACCATTCTGTTTCGCTTTGCAGACTTTTGCGCTGTATATTGATGTCATCTCATTTCCTCCTTTGTTGTGCTTATAATTATTACAGCTGCTAAAGCATATCTGTCACCTAAATGTAAACATACAGTTGCAATCAAAATTATTCAACCCCTGTTGCAAATTGTGTATAAAAGCAAAATTTACTGTTTGTGATAAACAGATTCAACAAGAACATTTTAAATGGCTTAACACAACTAATATTACAAGTGGTTTCTCCAAATTTAACACAAAATGCCATTTTTAATGACTGCTACAGTCTGAAAATTATTCAATCCCCCAAATAGAATCCCTCATAAGAGCATATTTGCAAGTCAGGTGTTGTCTCAAGCACACCTAATGCAGCTAATCAAGAGCTTAATTATTTGCATCAGATTTGCTTGAGATAGAACACATCAAATACTTGCACTCACTAGGGGTTTGTTGACAGTGACATTTGATTGCATATTAGAAATATGGCTGTCAAAAGAATTGTCCAAAAAGCTAATAGAGGAGATCATTTCCTGGCATAAAAAGGAAATGGATATAAAAAAGTAGCACAGGCACTGAATTTTCATACAGATACAGTTGGAAGAATAGTTTGCAAGTTCAGAGTTAAAGGAAGAGTGGCTACAGTACCAGGATGTGGCAGAAGGAGGAAGCTATCAATGACTGACACCAGATTCCTGAGGAGACGGGTGGTCAAAAACCCTTGAGTGACTGCAGCAGACCCGCAGCAAGACTTGGAGCCTGGGCACACTGAGGTTTCAGGTCGCACAGTAGGGCGCATACTAAATGTTGAAGGTCTCCAAGACATACACCACAATTGATCCAAAAGCTCAAGCTCCAATATGCTCAAAACCATATGAATAAGCCCCAGAAGTTTGGGGATATTTTTCTGCGGAGTTATGAAACAAAACCGGAATAATTTGGGCTGATGAATCAGTGGTATGTCTGTGGGAGCAATAAAGAAGCACGTGCTGAAAAGTACACGCTGTCCACAGTGAAGAGTTGTGGGGGCTTTTGATGCTCTGCAGCTGCCTTGCTCTCTCTGGCACTGGAAATCTGCAAAGTGTGGAGAGCAAGATGGATTCAGTCAAGTACCAGGATATCCAAGGAGAAAATGTCATGCCGTCTGTCGGGAAGCTGACGCTTGGGCATCATTGGACCTTCCAAAAGGACAATGATTCTAAGCATACTTCAACATCCACCAAAGTTTGGTTTCAGAAGAAGTCATGGAAGATTCTAGAGAGCCCATCACAGTCGCCTCACTTGAACCCCATAAAAAAAATCTGCGAAAGTATTTGAAGAACACAGTGGCAGCATGCAAACCCTAGAATATTAATGAACTGGAGTCCATTGTCCATGAGGACTGGGCTAAGATTCCTTGGGAATGCTGCCAAAAGCTGACATCTGCCTATGCATCACATTTCCAGCAGCTCATAGCGGCATAAGTGTTCTCTACTAAGTATTAAAGATGCTTGTCATGAAGGGGTTGAATAATTTTGAGCCTGCAGTAGTGACTAAAAGTGGCATTTTATGTTGAATTTGGAGAAGCCACTTGTAATATTTATGGTGTTGAGCCATTTAAATTGTTCTTGTTTGATTTGTTCGTTGCAAGCAGCTGAAAATTTGTAAATTTTGCCAGTAAACCTACTTTGCAAGGGGGGTTGAATAATTTTGATTGCAACTGTACCTGGAAAGTGCTCTGAGCAATGTACACAAAAATAAAATTTGTGTGCATGTTTGTGTTGCTGTTCATATCATTGAATTATTAAACTTGCAGTGCACATGAATTTACAGACGGTGTATCAGTGAGGCTCTACATTTGACTGTATTGGTGTTGAAGTGCTATGCTAGTCCCTAACCAACCCCCCACCCCCACCCCCGACTCCCTCTGGGTCTCTGTGTCTCTTACATTAAACATTAAAGCAGCAGCTTGAGGAAGGTCTTAGTACATAATGAGCCTGTCATTGTGGTCTGCTGCAATATAAGCACACTTCTTTTAGTCATTGAGATTTATGGGATTAACGCTGAACACTTACTCTGCTAATAAAAAAAAAAGAGATTAATTACAAGCTACCGTCAAGTTGTCACTGGCCAGAACGTCAAAGTTTGCCGATGCAGTGTAAAGTCTCATCTTGAATGTTCCGTGGTTCAATTAAATCTGTGCATTGAATGCATTCTGAGTCTAAGTTTGCCTGGATGACATGAGATATCATGCAGTTAACCCTTAAATTCCTAACTATGGTAAAAGTGAAAAAAAAACTTACATGTTTTGTTAATATGTCCTGGGGAGGGGCTAATAACAACCCAATAGCAATTTTTAATTTTTGGTGACCTTTGACCTCATTTTAGTTTTGTGACATATCAGGGATGTGATTTTTCCGGTAATTCGCAGAATTCAGCTTTTCTATCCACAAAATAAAAAAAAAAATAAAACTCTGATTTTTCAGTCATGAAAATCCCATTTCATATCTACAGCATTCCAAACGTTTAGTATTTCCGTAACACTTCCGATCAAATGTCATGCTGCGTGGTCAGGGACCGCGGCGGCAAGTTTCAACACTGCGGAAAAGAAATGACTTAGATGTTGCGGATATTCGAGACGACAGACAGCTTGCAGTATAGTAATAATAATTAATTGTCCGTATACCTGTATTTTGTGTAGCCCATTCGGCTAGTGGAGCGAGGATGAAGCAGTCTTGTAGCCTAAGTTTCAGCGGCGTAAGTGGTTGACGGCTGATCATTGCTGCGTCCCTTTATGTAACTCATCGAGACAAATGCTGTACACCGCTGGTCAAGTTGCGTGGTTGGTTCAGTGTATATCAGTGTCCCCCGGGAGTGCGAGTGGGTGCTTGTCTTAGCTCTTTGATGCACCTTCGCCAGCTCCCATTAATGGTAGTATGGCCAGTCAAACCATAACATTGCATTACGTTAGCTTACCAACAAACCTGATGGACCTTTATTTTCCTACCTCACTTTCGCACACTTTAATATGAAGCATTATCACCCTACATTTTGACTTCGGTGAATGCTGAATTAACTGGTTACTGTGGCCTGCATACACACGGGTTATCAGTGCTAACGCAGCTGGGCATCTAGCTTCAAAGCTAAATCATGGTTATTTCATCAGCTGCCCAGCTAATCCATGACCTTTAGCAATATTAGCGAACGATACCTCTACGACATGCAAATTTTCTATCGCGTCGAATAATTAAAGGTGCTTCAGAACCTCGACGAGGAGCCCTTCCTCGTAGTTTCACTTTTGTTTTTTCATGTAAATGGAGCGTCACTGGACACCGAATATAGCCGAATCTGGCTAGTTAGTGACACGGTTTTCTGTTGTCGTTTGGCTTATTCACTTGGTTAATATGTAATGCATATTATGTCATGCATATTTCCAGAAGTTCCATCAGGATTGTGTTTTAGTCAATAATTGGAAGCTGAAAATACTCACAGAACTCATAGATGGCTTCTACAGATGATTGGATAAAGAAAACAGATTTATTAGTGGTGTGTATCTACAGTGATTATGTTCTTATTTTTCATTTTTGCTATTACACAGTACATTCAGGGAAGTCTAAATTCATAAAATCCCATGAGCATGTGACTTTATGATATGATTTTGGAGTTGCCTAAGAAGTCAATGACTTTATTGATATATTGGCTATATTCAATGAATGTTATTTGACTTTTATCAGAGTGCAATAGTGGCAGATTAAATTCTTTACAAGCTTGGAGCTTGTGAATAATTTTGACTTGACTTAGAAATCAAAGATTGCATGTGTTTGTTGGCTTGAATATACTTTGGATAATAATTCAGTTTTTTTTTATTATTTTATTGAATTCTTAGTACACTAAGGGTACTAAAAATCACTAAAACCTAGGAGCTTCAGGGGGCTTCGCCCCCCCATTTCCCCCCCACCAGGCCCCCAGACCCCCGGCTAAATTTTCAGATAATTTCACTTCACCCAAATCACATCCCTGATATACAAAAGTATGTCACAATGGGCATTTCGGGGACCTTATTGCCATAATGACTTGAATGATAAATCAGTTGACATATAGCTGAAGTATTGGGCATAGCTTATTTTTCATTAGCTTCCCTGTTTGTCTACTTTATCCAGTTATGAATGGGTGCTGATCTATCGTGTGGATTCCACCATAGGGGCGGCCATATTGGAAAGGTTCACTGGTGCAGCCAGTGTAGTGTCAGTTCCACTTTTATGCATTAGATGGCAGCACTGATGGTCTTATTATGTCACTATGAGTATGAGGTTGCAAAATTTATGTGGGGTCAGTGGTTTTGACAACCCCCAAAATTGTGTGAGAAATTTGTCACAGGGGGCATTTAAGGGTTAATATATTGACTCAAAATGTACATTTTGAGCAAAAAAATACAATAGTTTGTTCTCAAGTCCTTAAGAAACCACCAAAGGAACAAGCAAACTACGTGTTATTAACACCCAAAAGTTCTGACATTGTTAAACTCCATGTGCCTTTTGAAAACCGAGAGTACATTTTACAAATGGGGAAAAACTTCATTCTCTTTTTTCTATCTCTGTGTCTCTTTGTGTCTCTCTCTGCTGTCCACAGTGATAACATTCTGGTGCTTGACATCTTCTTCGAGGCCTTGAACTATGAGACCATTGAGCAGAAGAAGGCTTATGAAGTGGCAGGACTGCTGGGTAAGTTACACCTGCCTCTGCCCTTTTCCAAAGAGTGAAACGGGCACATTATAATAATTAATTTTACTTTTTTTTAAGCCTGATAAACCTTTTCCACAATTGAGTTGTGTAAAGAATTGACCCATGGATCTACATTCGGACCTCTGCCACGCCTTTAAATGACTTGGTTTCAAACTGCCATGTGGTCGGCATTCTCCTAATTCATGATTTTTTTTCTTTATCACATCTTCCAACCATTTTTGTCCCTCTACTTGCCTCCCCCATTGGGTTAAGCAATGAGCAGGAAGAGGAATTTAAGCTTGCCCCAGACAGTGCAACTTTGCCCGAGGCAAGCGACACGCGTGTATACCGCATCAGGCAATGTTGCACCATGTGGGGATGGTTTTTGCTGCGTAACTTCCTCGCTTGACAATGCGGCAGCGTATCTAGCTAGATAGATATTTTCGCGTCACGTGAGGAAGTTAATCACTGTGTGGGTGCTACCTGCTGCAATGTTACACGTGCTCGACGAATCGCAACTTGCAGACCCATCATATGATGTGCAGACGAGTCACATGATACAGAAAAATGGCGGCACCTACTGAAACTGTAACAGACATCCTGGCCGAGGATTTAGCATGGGCGCCGCCATCTTCTGTTTCATGTAACTCATCTGCACATCATATGGCGGGTCTGCACGTTGTGATTGGTTGTGTTACACTGCAGCAGGTAACTTCCTTGCGTGATGCAAAAAATTATTTAGCAAGCTAGATATGCTGCTGCACTGTCACGCGAGGAAGTTACGCAGAAAAAACCGTCCCTACACAGTGTAACATTGCCTGATGCAGTATACACACGTGTCACTTGCCCCAGGAAAAGTTGCACTGTCTGGGGCAGGCTTAAGAAAAGGAAGAAGGAGATGGGAAAATAACTGATTGAAATGAGCTTCAGGTGTGCTGGTGAAAATAAAATAATCTCCCTGAACTGGATTGATTACACAATCCCTCTTTTTTTTTGGTTAAAGTCCATATCAACTTTGAGTCCCTGCTTTGTTTCTGCAGCTGAAAACTAAGATTCTACCCTACCGCTTTAAGACAAACCAAAGCAAATACACAGATTTTGTGATACCGTATGCATAATGCAAGAAAGCCAAAGATAGTTAACAATTTTAGTCTAATACCCTAAATTTATCGCCAATAAGGGAGGTTTCTCAGAAAATATTGCCTGCTTCTGTAACAAACACAGGTAAATTGCACAGATGTTTCAGTGTTATTTATGGGCAGAGGCAGTTGGTTGCAGCTTTCCATTTTGAATTTTATTATACCTTAAATCAGATTGTGCAGTGTGTGCCCTGAATATCATATCCCTTAATCACTCTGGATGTATCTGAACCTTCTCTGGAGCCCTTTAAAGGGCCAATAAACACTATATAATGTTTTTTGAGTTCTAAAGCTGAATATCCCCTTTCCATTTGACACATCACATTATTCCTGTTGAAAACAAAAACAAAAAACTGATTAAGCCGTGCCACTGCATCTTGTGCAGAAATAAAGCCGTGCACTGCCACCCAGAGGTGAAAAGTTTTGTTTTTTTTTTGCTTGAAGCCCAGCCCGCTGGTAAAAAACCTACCTCTATGTGACCGCGTAAAAGCATCACCTTTGCTACTGTGCTTGTTTGATGGGGTAAGTCTTCTTTGATGGGGTCATGTACCCCAATCAATTGCCCTGCTCATTTCAACCCACCTGTGCTCAAGTGCTAACAGAGAGGACAATGTCCTTTCCCCATTTAGATTAGCTTAGCTAGCTGCCCTTATTAGCCTATCCATTTCTATTACTGCTCCATCTTCTGTTCTGTCTGTTTGCTCTATGCTTGACGCTCAGTAGTTTGTTTGTGTGTGCGATTTTTAGGTGTTACAGACTTGTTCTACTGTCCCCCCTCTTCCCTCCTCCCATATGCTCTCTCTTGAGTCCCCAACTGTAGTCATTGTAAATTTTTCCATGAATGTAGACAGGCAAAGACCATGGTGTTGCTGTCCTCTTTAAGAAGTGCACTCTGGCTTTTCGTACTGTGACCTGCACGCTGCGCTGGTGAGGAAGGTGAAGTGGGTAAGGAGTAGCAGATAGGGGCTGTAGAATGTATGGAGCCCGGGGTGTTTAGATCGGGCACGGTCAGGAGTAGGGACAGCTTGGTTTATTTTCTGTGGGATGTAGGTCAGGGAGTCTAGTATTATCTGAAAAAAGGTTTCTGTGGGTGCAGGGTTTTGCTACAGTGCAGCAAGTTCAACTAATTATCAATCTCGATCTGTAAATCAAGACTACTTGGTAAGTGGAAGCAGGTGTATTAGCCATGGGCTTAAACAATAACATGCGCCCTTGAGCACTTTTCGGATAAGACGCCTCTGGCATTGGGGCCACTGGGCATTGGAGCTGTAGAGTGTACACATGCTGTAGGGCATAGGGATTCCGGGGTGTAGGATTGTGGATGTTATGCAACTGGGCTTCTCAAACTCAGTCCTGTTGGACCACTGAGAATGATATGATTTTGTTCTAACCACAACTGCGATCCCAGAAATTTAATAAGTCTTATATTTTTCTGAATGGCGTTATTTTCCCTCATAGGGATTATGTACACACGGTGAGGAATAGCTATACATGCCCTGAAGAGCTCCATATTCACATTCAATTATTTTTAATTACTTTTTTGTAAATGAGGGAAAAACTGATGTAACTGAGGCAATTAAAGAACCAATTGGCATCTAACTGTGAACACTTGGTTACTAAAACTAGCTGTTTATTTAATAATAAAGAATTCGAAGCCAAAGCAAATCTGGATTGTGTTAGTTTTGTGCTCAATTCAAGGAAAAAAAAACATTTTGAGAAAACTTAAAAACACTTGTGCTCCGAAACTTAGAAAGCAGCCAATATTGATTGGCCTGTTTTCATTTAAATCAGTTGAAAATTGTTGTTATTTTTCCCACAGCATACAGCACCTGCCGCCCAATATGCGGTCACTCGCTCACTCATCCGTGGACATTTATTAGGGGCAGTTAGTGGGACGCTTAAGCATTACACGCTGCGGTTCTGAACGATTTCGTTCTTGTAATGTCGCTGCTCGTAAAATGGCCGAGTTGACAGAATATGAGGATTAGGCTTTTATATAGTTCATGAAATGCTTTCATAAACATTGATAAATTAACTATTTGAAAATCGTGATCCCCCATAGCCATTTTGCCATAAGGTGGTTTAAAAGAGTAAATTGTCACGCGGGAAAAAAAATTACTGCTTGTTAAAATTCTTGTATTGCAACTGAGATGGGAATAAAAATCAGCCTACAAAACTGTCTTCTAAGATCAAGTTCATGGACTGCTGCTTGAGGAGAATATGAAGGACATCATGAATAGGGCTGTTGGAGTGTTGCGCTTATGATCTGCGGTGTTGTAGGGCCTGCGGGTGCTGTAGTGCAGCAGTGAAGCAGTGGTTGTAGGGGGGTTGGAATGGTGATTGGCTTGGATTTTTCTGAAGGGGAATTAATTATAAATTTGTTCTGTTTCAGGTGACATTGGTGGCCAGATGGGACTCTTCATTGGAGCGAGTATCCTCACCGTTCTGGAGATCTTTGATTACCTTTATGAGGTACAGTATTACCTTGACTGAGCTGCTGTGGGATATATTACGTCTGAGATATTGAAAATGACCTCTGTGAGTTACTGTGGGATATTACCTGTGTGTTACCAGCATAGCTTACTAGTTTAACATTTGTTCCCTTTGGTGACAGCAGTAAATTTAATTAGACTTCAGTGTGTTTGTGTGTGACGGTGTACATATGTATGTGTGTGTGCGCCTTTATTTATGTATTTATGTTGTATTTACACGTGTGTGTGTGTGTGTGTGTGTGTGTGCGTGTGTGTGTGTGTCTGATGCTGTTCATATCTGTCCTCTGCAGGTGATTAAGTTCCAGTTTTGTCGCTGCACTCAGAAGAAGCACAAGAACACTAACAACAATGAACAGGGCGCTGTGCTCAATCTGGAGCCTGTGCAGCGTCACGTCAGTAACTATCACTGAGTAACTTACTATCACTGAACATTGAGTGGTTCACTATCAGAGAGTAACTAAAACTGAGCAACATACCCTCGATGAGTAACATTGTGTCAGTGCATGGGTAGCTACCATTGGGTAGAAAAGAATAAAAGTCCGCACACTGTTTAAGTTGCTCCCACAATGTTTCGGCCGACGTGGCCTTCATCAGGTGAGTTCCACCTGACGAAGGTGGTGTTGGTGATAAAAGTCTTCTGGGAGCAACTTGAACAGTGTGCGGACTTTTATTCTTTTCTACTGTTTTTTTGGGTCCTGCACCTGTGATATCTGATTTTGTATGTGTGTACATTTATTCTATTTTAGCTGCCATTGGATAACTTAATGTCAATAAGTAACGGAGTTACTTAAGGTCACTGAGTTAATAACTATCATGGAACAAAAATCACTGGGCAACGTACCCTACTAAGTAACTTACTAATAAATAGTAAATAGAAAATATCCCTGAGTAACTGTTCATCACTGTACTATTGCGTAATTCACTGTGTAACTTATTATCATTGAATAACTCTCCCCTAGCAACTTAACTTCACAGAGTAACTTACTACCACCGAATAACTTGCTTTCAATGACTAATTAAATATTTTTGCATACGCTACTGATTCCTGTCCTATCACTGCAAAACTTTCACTGAAAATCTCTGAGTATCTAAATTTGACACAACTCACTTACTGTCATTTAGTTAAAACATATCTCTGAGTAACTATCTGATTAATAAATTACTATCTTAAAACATCTTCATTTGTTTTGAAGCATACTGAAAGAGCTACTGTTTGTCAGCTTCATTTCCTGTGGTAAATAGCCAGATTTTATTGGATGTGTTACTGTCCAATTGTCAGAAAATTGCTCCGATCTAAATTTTGTGTGAGGGATTGCACGTTGCTCTTTCCTGTCTCCTAATGTTCTTCATCATTTTCTTGACTCTGCTACCCTTTCTTGCTCCTATTTTGCCTTCCTCTCCCATTTTGTCATCCTCCTGTCTTTCTGATACTTCTCTATGCTGAGCACTTGGTCTATTTCCTTAGTGTTTCTCTCCTCCTTTGCCTCTCTCTCATTGGCCAGACCCCCTGTGACAATCTCCACCCCCCCTCAATGTATCCTGCAAACATGCTACCTCATCAGCCGGTGCAGGGCAACTTTGAGGACTTCACCTGTTGAGCCAATCAGAGAGGAGCAAGAGGGATGGAGATCTACAGTGAGATTCCTGAGTCAAGAGCACCAACTTGAATATCTCATTGACTTTTCCACACTGTTTCTATGAAATAAATAAACACATTTAGATGAATTTACAGCCGAGAAACTAAGGCAGACAAAAAAAGCCTTCTACTTTTACAGTGTCTTGGTGAGAACTGTCACCCTCTGAACATGGAAAGTTTTCAGGTTTGGTGAGACGCCTGAAAAGGGGGTATTTTTGTGGTGGACTGGTGTGGCCCTCAGTGACTCCAGAGGGTTCTATGTGAGGGAACTTGGAATAGGAGAGAGCTGAGGACAATCAGAAAACGGACCACTCCAACAGCAAGGAGTCGCTGGGCTGTTCAGATAGTGTATCTCAGGAGTGGGTGAAAATCTTGACGCGATGCCCTTAAGGTCGGATCTGGTTCATTCCTGTCAGGCATCTGCAGAACATAAGACAGAATGTTCCTCTCAGTGGGATTAAGATGACAGGCCCTGGGGTGGTATCGGAGTATGGACTGCAGTGAATTCCACCGAGAGCTGCTGACTGAAACTCTTTCTCAAACTTTCCAGGTTTCACCATATCAAAAGCATGCTCGTCTTTGTCCTTTTGTGTTTTTGTATGGCTATATTTATCTCATTTATGTACAGGGTGAAAATATGGCAAGTGTGTTCATGAGAGGTTGTTGAGAGGAGTGCGCAAGAATGTGTGTTTATGAGAATATATCCGCTTCTGTCAATTCATATGGGTGTATGCATGCATCGATGGGTGTGTGCAACTGTCTGCACGGATCCATCTGGGAGAGTATGCATGCGTACATTCATGAATGTGTTTAAATATTTGGGGGTATACATGAAAATGTTTACCTGAGTGTGAGTCAAATTATGTGCCCATTCTTTGAAATGACTTGAGATATTAGTGAGGTTTTAAGTTCATTAAATTGACAGAGAAGGATTTGAATGAAACAAGAATGAAAAAAAAACTAGTGAATTCAAGTAAATTTAATATTCAGGCAAGTTTAACATCATTTCGCGCAATGTCGTAAATATTTGGAAATTCTGCAATCAGTCGTTATTCATTTCTCACATGCAGTGATGCCCTTCAGTTGGCAATTAAGAGTAAGAAGCTAAAATCTTCTAAAAAACTTCTCTTACCAAGCACAGCATGATGTGTGAAATTTCATTGTTTTTAAATCAAGGCAGTTTTTTTTTTTTTGCTAAATTCGCAACAGTTCTCTCAGTTTTCCAATATGTTCTGTATCAAACAGTCTTTTTGCACATGTTGGTTGTGGCGGGGTTGAGTTTTGTTTATTGAAAAATTGTGATTTAATCATGATTACATTTACTAACATTATTTCAAGAACCCAGGTTTCCCAGAATGTCTATTATCTCCACAAATGAGGACTTGATGTGATGTACTTGAAAAATATCATCAAAGCACAACTGTAAACCATACACATGTAAATATGTTGAGAATCATGAAAGCTATGAATAGTATTCCTCTTACAGCTGCTATGGTCATTGCTGATAATAAATGGCTTCTGTGTGTTTTTGTTTTTCTAAGAGAGATTAAAATTATATGTGGGAGGTCAGCCTTTGTTTTCGGGCAGCAGGCTGTTCTACTAATATGATGCTCTATATTAAAATACTCTATACAAACTTAAGATTGATTGGCAGATCATTTCTTTTCAGATAATAGATGTTTACACTGAGTTTTTTTGACCGGTTCATTCTGTTTCCGCTGTGAGTGCCTATTATGGACTTTACAATCTATCAACAGTCTCTTGTGCTCTTTTGAATTTTAGTTTCACTCACTCTTTGATTGTTTTGATTGTATTAGTGTACTTCATAAATTTGGCGGGGATAGTGGAGAATGTTTTAGTTTGAATATAAGAGGCAGGATTTGGTCTCCCTTGGTCGCAAGTAAACAAATGGCGCGATATGCACAGGATCCGCCTTTCAACATACATTTCAATGGATGTGTACTCGTTCCAAAAAAGGGCACACCAAGGACCCACCAGCATATTACACATCCTAAATTTTTCATTTTACTCCAGCTGCTGAAGTTAAGCACCTTATTCTAGGACAGTGTTTCTCAAACTACGGCTGCGGGCCGGCACCAGGCTGTGACGGAGCGGCTGGAGGGCTACGAGCCCATTTCCATTGAAAAAAATTTGCTGTAAATCTATATTTATTATGATAGATCTTTTAAAATTCCATCTCCGCATTACTGATTTTTACCCATGTGAGCCACAGCGTCACCCAGTAGATGACACCAGTTGTAGTAAACATTCTGTGGTGTTATAACAATCACTCACTCTGACTGACCTATTTTATCTTTGTTCGGTAGCCTGCAAAAGTCCAAATTTAATTAGGTCGCCCAAAGGGCATACCTACGGTATATAGTTTACCCTGGTTTTCCACCTGTGTTGGCGTTAGCGTCACGCTTTGTTGTGCAAATTAGATCTGAGCAACCTTCAGCACAATGGCTTCATACTTCAGCGTGTGTCTGAAAATGTCTTGCTGTGCATCCACCATTTTTGGTTCACCTGGGTCAAAGGTCATAGGATTAATGCACCTACGTACTTCGGGCGAATGACTTTCTCCAGTTTGCTTTTGTGTTAGCCATGGCCTGCTCTGAGCAGTAACATCTGAATATTTATTTCAATAAAACAACAGCAGCCACCAACAATGATCCAGAAGAACCTTGCGACCAACCTGCATTGAAACACAGCCCTTTCAAACCCAGATACGACATGCAATTACGCTTCACATGGCAGCTGCCCACCAAAACTTTTATGAGCCATATCTGTCAGGTCTGTTTGAGTAACGAGGCCATCAAAAATGAGCTGAAATTCAGAGACAAAGCATGCATGCATCTTAAGGATAGACTAGAGGAATATTTTAAAAGAAAGATGAAATGACCAATCAGATTAAAGTTATGCAAACTAAGAATACTGAAAACTAAAAAATAGTCTGGCTAAAACATCTCACCTTTTGGGCCATCGCATATCAAAATCTAGAGCCCCTTTCACAATGAGTGAAGTTAGGGATGCCTTCAGTAGTAGTGATGCTGTGAGGTGTCAGGTCCAGCTGCTGCGACCAAGGTCACTCAGATGCCCCAGTCCATTGACACTGTCTCGTGGCAAATCCAAGATATCGCAACTTTATTTTAGCCTGAGGTGTTGACAGTTAATGAAAGTATTTTGCCTCGCAATAGAAGATGTGTCCAATGCAGCAATACTGTTCATTTATTTACGTTAAGTACACAGCGGGGATTTCCTCAATTTTATATTTTGTAATTTTTTTCCAGAGAACATGACATCTGCAAAGATTATCCTTGTAATTAATTCCATAAAAGGTCATTTCTTTTCTCCTGTTTTTGCCCCATTTGCCCGGTTTCCTTTTTGTGTTTCCCTGACACAATCGATGAATGTTTAGATCTGAACCAATAAAACTAATAAACAACACGTCTAAACTGATGACAAATTTTCCATCATAATGAAGTTCAGTATGTTATTGAGAAACCAGTATATACTGTGCATATGCCTGCCCTCTTCTGTTTTATACTATCATTTTTTAATACATTTTTTATTGGACTTACTTGGTCCCCAGGATTGGAGATGATGGGCCATCCACTACTGGGCCCTGACCCAACAAAGTTTGAGGAACACTGCTCTAGGGTTCATCAAAGGTACAACGGCAATATCCCACCATGGTGTTTGAATCCAAAGCATTTGCAAACACTCCCATCCCTGCCACTCTTGTGTTGCCTGCACTTTATCACAGGGTCAGGCCAGTTATCAGATCTGACATTCCAGGATGAAGGGGAACTGTGCAATCCTGGAGTTTTTCCAACAGCCATCCTGTGCATGTAACATTCCCTGAGTCTTGCTCTGACTCTCTTCCAGTGTAACTATCACCCCCGCACACACACAGACACACACACACATGCACACACACAACCAGACTACACACACGTGCATGTGTGTAGTACACTCATGTAAAACACTCTCTTCTGTATTGAGCAAATTCAGCTCCCATCTTTGCAAAGGGTAGAGACCTGGGAGAACAGCGATATCACAATATTGCCTGTGAGGTCAACAGGTAAGTTGTTGGGTGTTGTCATTTACATCTTATATTTAATATGCCTAAATATAGCTTTACGTAAACTTAATTTTTACTTTAATTTGTGGAATGTCAGCTTGATTATTCCTTGGCATTAAGGATTGAAGTACAATATCCACAACAGTTAGGCCCCTGAACATTATCAGTGCGTCCCAAAGGGAGTGATCACCATCCTGTGGTTGGTTACTGTACTTTTAGTACTTTTTAAAGGGGCACCGTCATGGCTGAGCATGGGTTGTGGATACCCTCAATTGTTTACATTTTGTCTTCCCTTCTTCTAGCTAGCATGAAATATGGTGCTATGGACATCAAAGTCATTTGCTATAGTGGGGATAAGGTTGGACGCTACATCTTTTATTTATTCATTTATTTAATTTTTTTTTTTTTTTTTTGCAACGTAAAGCATCTTTGTGACAGTCTATCTGTGAAAAGCGCTATATAAATAAAATTAAATTGAACTAAATTGAATTGAAAAATCAGTTTAAAGTCACAAAATGTACTTGTGATATTCAGACTTTGATGGTGAATTTCAATGAGAAAGTTGAATTTTCAAAAATAAGATTATGTTTGCTATGTGATTACTTTATAATGTTTTTGTTTTCAACGCTGAACAACTATTTGTAATTATACACCAGTTTCCATGTGAGTCTCAGTATGTGAAAGGAGATGGTGCACGAAATTTAAGTGACTTATGTGGCTACACTTCCGCCCAGTCTTGGCAGCAACACACAAAGAGCACACAATGTCAAGTGCCATCTGTCAGTGTCTGCAATCCCAAAGGCAACTGCTTTGCTTTTTTTTAGCAAATGTTCGTCTTCGATTGCTACCGGGACAATGCAACCATGGCCAGATGAAGCTAATCTCACTCCCAAGTGTCAAAATTTGACTTTTAGTCTAGACAGAAAGGGAAAACAAGACTTTTTGCATCAATTTTTATCGCCGTTTGTATTCCCGTACATTTCAATACCAAATTGACAGCAGTACAGTACAGCGGCAGACATGACAAAAATATGTATCTGGCGGGACTCAAACCCAAAAGTTTTCTAGATGATACTGTAGCAGCCCATAAACAAAACAGGAAAATGCTCCAACACGGGCAAAAATCCACAAAAAGAGCATCACAGGTCTTGAAAATAGTGACAGATCTGGTCAACCTTCCACTATTTCTCCTTGCAATTTCTCCTACTACTTTACTCACTCAATTTTTCTCCTTATATACTCTTTGCCAGCCCCCTTCCACCTTCCAGACTTTTTTCAATTCTCTGGGACTTTCCCCACTGAGGCATGCCCAGGACATACCCAAAAACCTAGCTCCAAACTGGGCTTAACAAAAAAAATGTCAATACTTCCATCTATTGGCTCCCCCCCCCCCACCACCACATTACAATAATGTAAACAACACTGCCAGAGCTGCATTGTTGCAGCAGTGGTACACTGCAGCAATGAGTTTATAATAGGTGTACTAATGATCAATAATCAATATTATTGGCAGAAATTGAGGGTCCAAAAATCTAATTTTGCCTAGGGCCCCATGGAGGCTTGGGCCGGTGTTGTGCCATTTTTCGACTCCCTGCCAAAATTCTCCCCCCCGTCTTGTGACCCCCGTCTTTCACTCTACACTACAGTGCGCAGCTGTACGCCAGAAACGCCATTTCGCTGTTGCTGCCATCCGATTTCATTGACATAAACGGCGCCAAAGATTAATTACTATGGGCTTCAAAACATGATAATCCGGATGAATGCATGAAGTAGAAAACCAAATAATTAAATTTTGTTCTTTCCTAAAACTCATTAGAAAGCTGTTTCTATCGTTTTAATGCATGCTTTTTTGATGACAGTTCTATAGCTTAATGTTGCACATTTTGAGGTGGAATTTACACATGAAAGAAGGACCGCTAATTTCACTTAAAAGTATCGCTTTTTAATATTCAACCAAATAAAATGAATTAATTAGCAAGCTCCAATCGCGGAGTTTTTGAGGACAGTTCTACCTTAGCCAACATTGTAACCCTTTGTTCAATAAGCATGTTAGGTCCCCTTTAAATACATTTTAATTGCGGCAATGTTTGCAGTCAGCTGATTCAGTCTGAATGAAGCAGTGAAGTGGTTCGTACGTCATCAGTCACGTGGTTTTTCCCGATATGAAGCAAGCTCCGGCACAGTGCTTCAGAAAAAAATCCTGTCAAGTTTGAAGCGCACTTCGGAGCCTTGGTATCAGCGGTAACATAACTATCAGTCAGTCATTCTGTCTGTTAAGTCCTAGAATATGGCTCTATGGGTTAAATGCCATGATATCTTGGATTTAAAGTTGCCAGATTTTTGAGATAGAGCTTTATTTTCGACATAAAGCACTATTTGACACTTCCATAGACTCCAATAGGAATTGAGGAATGCAGAAGAATTGCGTGTAATGGGGAAAGCAATTGTTCCAAACATTTAATTAATTTTCATTGGAATACGCTTGCGGGTAAGTTTATCAAATGACTGCATTTTTGGGAAATTTGTCGCATTAGCTGACCCCTAATGAATTTTGTTGTTAGCGCCATTTTCTGTACCCAGCTTTAGTTTATATTGATCGTCAGATCACAACCTGTTAAATTCGTATTAAAGTTAAAGTAGATGACGTGAGCAGTTATTAACGATCTAGCATAACCACGTCATTTGTTCATTTAGCTACCTTAAATTAATCGCAGTTATTGGTGTTCGTTTGAGTACAAAGTTTAAACTTAGTTATAAGATTCGCTGATAGTTTCAACCGCATTTTATTGCTCACCAGTTAATTTTTGTCGCCTACCACACAACTTCTGTTCACTGTTCAAGGTTCAGCGATTCAGTGCGAAAATGAATGGAAACAGCTTAAAATGCAAAATCTATTCGATACACCGATTTGATCGCATAGCAGCAAGTAACGTCATTAGGCTACGCACAAGTTTTTATTCGCTTCATTGCTGTTAGGTGGGAATGCATTTTCACCTCTTTTATTCGCATGAATATTTTTGGCGAACTTCAGGTTCAGAAAATGCCAATCGAGATGATGCAATAACAATATCAAATGTGATGATGCAGGGGAAATGGCAAACAAAATGAAGCCAGAGAAATTCCAAATTAAAAGCAATAATGCAGAATTAAGCCAGATTCACGCTTCTGGGATCACAGACAAAGCATAGCATTGGTAAATTTGAAATGTAATGCAACTACATTATTACATGGGACCCTCTCCTGCTTTCACAAGAACTTGTTTACCATAGTTGTGCAATATATATGTTAGATAACAATCGGATAAGCATATTGTGCAATTTTTGGTTATGTTGAGGGAGTAGATAACATGAAAGGTCAAATGTACAGGTTTTAACCACAATGAAATTTTGATGCAGGGTGTGATAAACTAAATATAAAGCATGAAATTTCTGTCGCAAAGATGCATTATAGAGCAAAAAGGGCAGTGCCCAGCCTAATCCCCAAAATAGCAATTGAGGCAAAAAAACTCCCAGTAGGGAGAAAAATCCTCAAACAGTGGTGAGAAAAAACTTCCCAGTGGGAAAAAATCTCAGGAGGAACCGGCTATAGTGGGGAAGTCCATCCTTTGCTGGATAGCTGATTAATAAAGTTCCGATTCAATTTTACAAAAAAACTGTTTATAACATCCAAGCAATGGAGTCTGTAGTATCAGGAAGTGGCGAGGAAAGGTCAGGGTAGAAATGGATCAGGACAGCAGCAGCCAGTGACCACATGGTGAGGGAGAAGTCTTTGGTGGTCCATGGGCTCGATGTTTTGAGCGGGAAGGATTCCAGAAAGGGGCAGGGCACTAGATGAAGGTACTGCATACTGATCAACATCGCTCAGAGAGCGCAGCACCTCTGCCCAAGGCCCTAACCCTAACCCTTACCCTAACCAGGATCACTTCGAAAATCTAATCAATTGGTCCTTGTGTCATTTCTGACCTTCTCTGAAAATTCCATCAAAATATGTTCATATCTTTTTGCATAAAGTTACTAACAGACAGACAGACGAACAAACCAACCAATACCAGCAAAAACATACCGCTCCTTGGAGGAGGTCAATAAAATGCTGCCCTGTGTCAGGTTCCAAGTTTCACTAGTCTAGAAGCAGTCAACACTCTTCCATTCACCTGCTGCAGCTTAGAGGCCCTGCACTGACCCAGGTGCAGTTCGATGGTGTCGGACGTTCACTTCAGACACTTCATAAGTCAATTAAGAGCACAGTGAAGTGAGGAGACAGCTGTCATTTGGGCAGATTACATATCCTTTATGGAAATCATCTGGTGTGCAGGGGTATAGCTCCTCATCATAGTGTAGAAGATGTTGCTCCAAAATACCTTGGGGTTGGACGTACTTAAACAAATGTCATTGATGGCATGCATATGATTTGTTTTAGGATCTCTGACATGTTTAAACCTTTTCCAATTATTATTCCATGAATGATTCCCCAAGACAGTATACTCAAACAAGATTACATGATGGAACCCATACCTTTTATTATGAGCATGTAATGTACCATTAAACTCGGTGTCAAACTTGCATTTTTTTTGGTGTCGGATGTACAGCGTCTGAATGTTATTTAGATCTGGATCTACATCTCAAACAAATGTATTTCAATCTTTATCATATAAAATGAACAAAATACCACAACTTCAAACCTCCAGGTTTATGAGTAAGGTTGTGTACCAGAAATGCGTACCAGAAAAAAAAACAAAACACCCGTTTCGACTATGTAACGGACCAAGCAGTCTAGGCATGAGGACACAGTTTGTTGGTTCAATTAATAAGGCTTTTTATTTGCCTAAAAACATTTCATCTGACAAAAGGGCCAAAAATCAAACACTAGGCCCATAAAAGAGGTCAACCAAAATATAACTTTTAACTGAATTACACAGAAACACTGGACATAGATATTAACTGAACAAACTCAAGCACAAAACTGACCTCCGACAGAGACACAAAGGGGAATATTTAAACTGGCTTGGCCAAACCAAAAGACATCATAAGGGGAAACTCAAATGAAAACCAACTAGAAACAAATTCAAAAACCCATAACTAATTCTATAACCCCCCTCGAGCACACAGCGAGCCTGGTGTGGCAGGATGTGGTGGCTGCAGCATTTAGGCCTTCTCTGCCCACAGACCTGCCTTTCGCAAAACCAGGAAGTGGCCATGGACCCGCCCCAACGCTCCAGGTAACTCAAAGACAAAGAAACAAGTGATTAGTAAAATGAAACAAATATATTGCCTGTGAAGCCTCACAATGTGAAAATGTGTGCACTCCATATAAAGCAATGTAAGGTTAAAGTTAAATAGGGTATTTTAATGTGTTTGTGTGATTTATTTAAGATAAACTTAGTATGGTTGGCTGTAAATCATGAGGGATGAAAATTTACTGAGAATCCAACTGAAATGATAAAAACTAATGAAGGTGCAATGAAGTGTTAAATTAACCAAAAGGTGAAGAGATAGTGACTGGGCTGTTTTTACCATCTGGGGCAGCAGCCATCACAGACTACTGTAGCGCAGTCCAGTCGAGTTGTGATGTGTGATCGGAGGACGCAGCACAAAGCCCCGAATTACCTGGATTTCTACACAGCTACTAGATGTTCAAATGCCATGATTTATAATCAACAATTTGGACACCTTCACTTTCTTGCATTCACCTCTTTTCAAGTCCATGTCTTAAAATCTGTGGAACTTCAAAATATAATTTCCCTCCAGTACAAAGGTGGTGGCAACAAGACAATGGCAGTGTTTCCCAGTTAAGAGCGTTCTTAAGGAGTTAAGAAGGCTCCAAAGAAGAGTTCAGAGCCATCTTAGGCTAAGAAGGAATCTGGGAAACGCGTTTGCTTCTTATTGGAGCCTTAAATGGTTTCAGAACTAACTTTCCATAACAGCATTTAATACATAGAATCCAATATGTGTATAGTAAAAATACAAAATATTTGTGTTTTGGAAACACATTTTTTAAAATAATTTTTTTCTCGGGCCAAATGTACTCGACAGTGCGCCCTGTAGCGTTTATGCAAGAACCTGCCCCGTCCAAAGTCACGTGACCCGAGTGACGTCAGACAGGTCTTTATTGATGACCCGGGGCAGCCATGTCTTCTCTTCTCTTTTATAAGGAAGACGGTGTGTGTCTGTGTGTTCGCCATGCACGGCCATATTTGTGCATGGATTTTTTTCTAATTTCACACAGTGATACCTGTACTTCCAAACTAACACCTAAGCCAGATTTCAATGACGTGCCCCCCCGATCGGAGAAGGTGCCATGCCGGCCAAACGGCTTGATCAATCAACTTGATGGGCTTGGCGCTACGGCGTCGAATTCATCAAAGTACGTTACAAGTGACGGGCGTGACGGCTAGTAAAGCTATGTTTCCATTAATACGACTGAAGTCCGGTTCCGACAAGCGGCAGGGCAGACATGGGACATCGCATGCGGCCCATAGTGCATCCTCAGTGTTTCCATATAAACGGCTAGACTACGCTATTATTGTGAAATTAATCGGAAAAATACGCATGCGGCTCCGCTCCAAGAACCGGATGAAAATCGCATTGATGAAAACACAGGGCTCTCAAGTTTTGAAGGCAGGCTCGCGTAAGATTTTCTCTGGGGCCGTTGATAATCCCGTTTTCAAAGGTGCAATTTAAGTGCATGTACTTCGTTACAGCTCTTCAGTTGTTGATGGTTTTTTTTTATTTATTTATTTTTTTTTGAGGATTTGTACATTTCTTTTTTTTTTAAACAGGGACTTTTACTCTACTACATTTAAAAGATAAAAAAGTATACTTTCACTTCGTTTTTTTTTTTTGTGCACACGCACATAGGGGTCTATTCTCCCATTAGCGCGCAAGTCCTTTTTTACGCGATTCGAGTTAAGCGCTTTTGAGTTACGCGTATTCTCCCCTACGCGCTTCGATCTCGCCCACAGCGCTTAACTTCAGAATGTAGGCGGCCTTATGAAAGAGATGTGACTGATCCAAAAGAGAGACAGACTCTGTACAAAGCTTATGGCTACCAGGAAAACATGGAAAAAGGATTTTCTGATTAACCATGAAAATGCAGTTGAGGTCCGTGGAAAATGCAAACCAGACTTTAAATTTGAATATCGTGGGCCCGCTGATAAAACCTTGTAGCCTATATCCAAACTGATAAGAAACAAAAACTCGTATGTCCACTATTCTTACATGCAGAATTAAACATGTCTTATTTTATTTATATTTAAAATTTATCAATTTATATATATTCTTTATTTTATGTTTATTTATTTTCCTGTGAAGTTTATCATGTTGAAGATACAAGGTTTTATCAGCAGGCCCACGATATGCGGCTGTAATAGTAGGCCTATGTGTGTCTGTGCCAATTACAAGAAGTAGGCTATTGCAGACATCTCTTTTTTATTTCTTATACTCTAGCCACCATGGCATTAAAGCCATGCAAACAAAGAAATACCCGCGATAATGAAATAATAAATAAAGAATTTAGCGCTTCTCAACCAGCGTAATCAGAGCATTGAACATGTGCCCCTCCTACAATAGCCTGTGTGTTCTGTGGAAGGCAGGAAAGAAGCGGCAGTATGCAATTGATTCACTGACGATGATACATACATGTATGTCGCTGCAGAAACCTCTGCTCTGCTCTGAACTGGGCAATAAGTACTACACATTGCTTCAAAGGTACTCGTTTGTTAACAAAATAAAGTTGGGAAACCTCTTTGAACTGGAGGAAATTCCTCGTGCGATTCGTGTGCGCTGGAGCTGAAATAGATCAGATCAGCAAATACACATGCGGCTCCGCTCCAGGAGCCGGGTGAAAATCGCGTAGATGGAAACACTTCATATAAAGACAATGATATGCGATTTTTGACGTACCCGTGTCTGCACCCGCGCCTGACTTCAGCCGTATAAATGGAAACATAGCTTAATGCTGCGCCGACGTCTACAGTCGAGGGGAGAATACGCGTAAGCTGAAAAGCGCGTAGCTACGCGCTTTTTTCGACTTACGCGCATGGGAGAATAGACCCCATACAGAATGTGACGGAGAAAATCGCGTTCACGCGAAAAAAACAAAAAACTTTCAAAAGGGCACTTGCTTGGTCCACAGGGCAAAGGGCAGGTGCTATAGCACCACCTACAGTCTATCTGTGCACGCCACTGCTCTCAGGACATTTGACGTGTGTCTGTGGGGAAAATCTCTCTCTCTCTCTCTCTCTCTCTGATTTATTTGACCAGTGCCTGTGGACAAAATTACCTAGCAGAACTTACTGCTTTCTCATGCCTTTAAAATTTATTACCCGGCATACGCCGACGATACGCTATAACACCACCTCGACTATAGACCTTGATAGCGGCTAGGGAAGATGAAGACCTCTCAAACGTCATCGGATGACGTCACAGGCACCTAATTAACTCTGTGGCTGTGCAGACACAGACATTATTTTGTTTATTTATAGAAAAGATAAACTGCCAGTATATTTTTATTGATTTTAATGAGGTTATATATACAAAATATACTTTTTAAAAACATATTAAGTTTATTGTTCACAAACCCTTTAAGAGGGATCTAAAGGAGCTCTTAACATGAGCTTTCAATAGTAATACCATGCGAACCTCTCCAGTGACTAAGGTTGTAGCTACTCCCACTGGCACCATTAACGCTTGCTTAGTGCCCACCGGTTCCACATGGATTTAGATAACGTCAGCTACTAATACCACGTGAACCAACCCAGAGACGAGGCTGTATTCAGTGTCACCCGCAGCAAATAAATATACATAACTAATTATATACTAAGTAAATTTTGGCTTGACAACAGAAGTATGTTTTCAGGCTTGAAGACCAAAAGGCACCAGTCTGGGGCCTGATTAATACGCACAACAAGTTTGTAAAAAAATATTGAACAATATTCGAGTTCTGCAACGGAAACAACGTAATTACACACAGACAGACGGACAAAATGCTGACTATATCCCCACATTGTATGCCGGGGGGATAATAAAAACTCAGAAATTTCAAACTATCAAAAGGCACCAGTTTAGGGACTGACTAGCACAGCAAGTTTCATTCAGAAATATTTCATGATTTTCCAGTTCTGCTCCGGAAACAAATTGATTACGAACAGACGGACAGATGAACTAACAGACGGACATACTGATGACTCCAAAAAAAAAAAAAAAGGACCTGACTAAAATGCACAAAAAGTTTCAATGAAAAATATTTCAGACTTCTGCTCCCGAAATGATCCCCACCTTCATTTTCCACAAGTTAAGCTTGTTTCCATGGAAACAAAGAAAAAAATTCAAACTACCAAAAGGCTCCAGATAAGGACCTGATTCATATAAGCAGCAAGTTTGGTTCATAAATATTTAACAGTATTCGAGTACTTCTCCAGAAACGATCCCCACCCTCACTTTCCTTAAGATAAACTTGTTTCCATGGAAACACAGAAAAAAATTTAAATCTAAGAAATTTCAAAATACTAAAAGGCACCAGTTTAGGGACTGACAAATAAGCATAGACAGAAAAATATTAGGCATTTAGGACTTCTGCCCCAGAAACGGACCCAACCCTCATTTTCGATAAGTCAAGCATCATTCTATGTAATCAAGAAAAAAATTCAATCTCAGAAATTCCAAAATATGAAAAGGCACCAGTATAGGACTAATATCCACAGCGAGTTTCGTTCAGAAATATTTAACGCTTTTGTTGGGATTCTGTTTTCTTTTCATGCCTTGTTTTAGTTCTGTACCCGGCTTTGCCATGCTTTTAGATTTCTGTGTTTAGTGACCACTGCTCTGTCTGACCATTCCTTGCTTGTGTATTGTGTTTTGGTAATTTTAGGAATCCTGTTTTATTATTTTTCATATCTTGTATTATTCATAGTCTTTGCCTTGTTTCATAGATTCCTTGCCATGTTTATTTTTCTGCCATGCCTTGCTTTGCACTTCGTCTACCCAGTCTTGTCTCATGTAGGTCTTTGCTCACGGTCCCTTGTCTTGCGTGCCACTCATTCGGGTGATTTATTGGTTTCTGGGTTTCAACCTTCTTTCATTATCTTGTGTTCTTCCTTCCTCTCTCTTTTTGCTATCTACTAACCCATACTAACAGTTTGTTGTTTTTGCTTAATTACTAACCCATATTAACATTGTATATTTTTACTAACTTACTAACATGCACTCGGGATTGTATAGCTGCACATACTAATTGACTAACGATCTCTCAGCAGTCGCCAAATTCTAGTCTCCGCCTCCTTGCCTATCCCTAATTATCTCTGCTGCAAGTTTCTGTGGATTTCCACTTATACTTTGTGCTTTCCTTTTCTTTAATCTTTGCACTTTAGTACTCCTTAACCAAAGCTGTTGTTTTGTACTTAGGTTTGTCTTGCGATCCCTGTCTGCGTTTTGGCTTTTGCCAAATTCATGTAATTAGATGACTCCTCGTGTGTCACTCCTGATCTTTGTATCATTGATTGCACCTGTTTCTCCCTGGTCATGCGTTCACCCGGATGTGTACTTCAGATGTCTGTTCATGCACTTCCTTTGTCAGATCGTTCTTCCTAGTTTCCTGTGCCATGTTTGTTTCCGCCTTGATTCTGAGTGATTTATCTTTCTGACTGGACCGCCTGACTACGAGCTTTGCATAATACCTGTATTGTACCCGCATTCTTGTTTATCGACCTCTTTTTGCCTGACTATGGATTTTGTGATTGGTGCCCTGGTTTTGATTCTGGATTATGCCCATTGGACTTTGATTTTGGATTGCGGACATTGTACTGTTGCCAGCTCTGTTGGGGGGTTTCCCCCTTCAGAAATAAAGCCTCCTTTTTTGCATTTATCTGGTTTTCGCGATTGGTTCATTTCGTAAATCCCAACAGCTTTTTGACTTCTGCTTCGGAAACAAATCGATTACGGACGGACGGACAAACTGATGACTATATAGCTCTGCATTATATGCCGGGGGGATAATAAAAAGTTACATATGGCAGCTTTGAAGAGACACATACATATTTTCGGATATTGCATCATGAATAATTTCTTTCAGTTTATACTCCGGTAACGTACCCTTGCTTTTGAAGTTGAAGGACGACTGCTGTGGAGAGCATCATCTAGAGGAGCAAAAGATAAAAATTTCACCACGGAGAAGACAACAAATGTAAGCATTGGCAAGAGTGAGACAGTGCAAGGGCTGGTCTGGAGACTTGAGGGTGAAAGAATACAAATGAGAGATGAAGATGAAGCATTGATGGAAAGTTCAAACATGGAGCTGAGAAAAAGTTGGGATGGGGTGGGAGCAGAGAAAGGTCCTCTCATCAGCATGTGGGCCACATCTGCAGTCAGTTGGCCATCACTCCGCAGGACACACAGCACAACAACATGGACTAAGGGTGCATCACTACCACTACTGGACTCCATGCCCGGTGCTGACACCATATTTATGTACTCGTATTAGTGCTCGTACAAATGCTTTGACCTACAAAGCGATGCCAAGGTTTTCTGTATCACTACGTTATGCCACCAAGTGAAGACGAAAGACAACCATGTACACAATTTATGTAGATTCTGGTGCTACGTTCTGGTTTATGATAAGTTGCTGCTTTGATAACAATAGAACCACATGTCAGCTGTGTGACATCTGCAAATTAATGAGATGTGGCAGAAATCTGCAGACACAGCAGGTAAAAAGCTTGTTGCATTGCCTTGGACACCTGACCACACGGCAGGAAAAAACCCTAACAGTTTGAGATAAAAACATCTGCAGTGTGGATGCTTCAAGTGAACATATTCTGTATCAGCTAGCGGTAGGATGCCATGGGTTTTTATGGCCACAGCATTACATCAGATATAAACATCTAGTAAAATATTGCACATTATTTTTAATATTTTTCTCTCCTTTTCAGTAGGACATAACTATGATCTTTGGAAATCTTGAGATCTCCTCCAGAGTTTGATATAGAATTTGAGTTCAACAGGTTTACATACAGCAGCTGAACTGGACAAAGCCATATTTCAGTCTGGGGCCTCCCCGCCCTACCACGCGAATGCATGAAAAGCCAGTGGGCAGGGAGAGCCAAAAGCCTGCCCTTCCATGCATACATGTGATGCCATTGGCAGAGAGTGCAGCAGAAACCCCCAGGGGCACAGAACAGAGCATCAGTGACTGCGCCATCATTGACAGATAAACTGGTAAAGGAGGAGGTGGTGATGGAGGTGGGTTGCAAAATGAGCAGAGAAAGGGGCCAGGACAGGCAGGCAAAGCATCTTTAAATATGGCGCCTTGTTTCAGATTCGCCAATTGAGCGCCTGACAGGAATCGGCTGAGCTGTCAGCTGATGAGGGCTTGGCCTGCGATCTGTACCGTCACTAATGAAGACAGATTTGCGAGCTGGGTGTTACTCGGTGATGATTATGATGATGATGGTGGTGATGATGATATACTTCATTTATCCCCAATGGGGAAACTGAATGTCACTGTTTGACAGTGAACAGACAACAGGCAAGGAACATGTACATCTCAGACAGTACAAGGTAAGTGCAAAGCACAGCAGCTCAATACAAGAAATGTGACTGTAATGTTGTGTGGATAAATAAATAAATACATACATAAATAACATTAAAATGACCTATTCATCAACAGAAGTTTGATCATCAGGTACCACCACCATGATCATTAAAAAGCCAAACTTCAGCAGGCACAAAGGATTTCCAAAACCTTTCAGTAGAGCACCTTGGCAGAAGTCTGTTACTAAATGAACTTTTCAGCTCATTAAACGTTGCACATGGGCTGGTCTTTGTGCTGCATCACATTCCAGAACTTCCTACATGTTTGTTTTTCCAAGACTACCTCCAGTGAGTCAGGGACTACACCGATGACAACTGCTGCCTTCTTTATCAATTTCTTAATTTTATTTCTGTCCCAACTATAAACCCCACCCCCAACAAACAACAGCGTAAAAGAGAACACTTGCTAAAATACTTTGATAAAACACATGCAGGACTGACCTGCTGACATCAAAGGACCTCAGCTTCCTGAGGAAAAACAGCCTGGACTGACCCTTTTTAAAGACAGCACTGCTGTTCACTTTCCAGTCCAGCCGGTAATCAACCAAGACACCAAGGTACTTATAAGAAGCAACTGACTCAATAGCCACACCCTTAAGAACAGGAGTCACCATAGCCTTTTTCTTCCTAAAATCAATCCCAAGCTCCTTTGTCTTGCTTAAATTTATAATTAATTGGTTTTTATCACACCAACTGACAAAACTATCTCCCTTTTCTAAGATAGTTAGCTGTCATTGAGGATGCAACCGACAGGTGCAGATTCTTCTGAAAATTTCTGCAGGTGGCAGCCAGCAGACAGACTTGTCCAACAGTCAGAGGTGTAGAGGGTAAATAGAAATGGGGACAATATGGTTCCCTGTGGTGCTCCTGTATTGGTCAGAATGGTGTTGGATACCTCGCCGCCAAGTCTCACAAACTGGGGTCTCCATGTGAGGTAATCCATGACCCATGCCACAGTACTACTGTTCATATTAAAATCAATCAATTTATTAACTAAATTGTGCGGCTGGAGTGTATTTAAAGCATTAGAGAAGTAAAAAAAAAACATAATTCTCACTGATGCGCCAGCTGTCTCTAAGTGGCTGTAAACTCTGTGTAGCATATAAAGTAGTGCATCGTTCACGCCTACACCCCTCCTATATGTGAACTGTAGCAGGTCTTGTTAAGCACAGACCAGCCTATTGAAGTGCTCAAGAACAACTCATTCAAAACATTTCATGAGTTGTGAAGTAAGAGCTATAGGCCTGAAATCCTTAAGGTCACGAGCATTGGGTTTTTTGGACACGGGCACGACACATGAGGTTTTCCATCACACTGGGATCTTAGACTGACGGAGCGAAAGAGAGAAAATAAACTGCAGCACATCACACAGTTGCTCAGCACACACTTTGAGGGCAGGAGGGGAAACCCCATCTGGGCCAGGCGCCTCGTTTGCTCTGAGCCTCCTCAGCTGGGAGCACACTTCATCAGAGGTGACTTTTACTGGGGGGCTAAAATTTTTGTTAGACGCGCCGAGGGAGATAGCTGAGCGGGCCAGATCAAGATTCTCACAAAAATTACGTTTGTCAAACCTTTTGAAAAAACAGTTAGCCTCATCAGCTCTAGAAGCCGCATCCTGAAACCTACCAGAGGAAGGCCCGTAGCCTGTAATTTACTTCATGCCATTTCACAAACCTCTGGAGTCGCTCTGCTTAAGTTTGCCCTCAACTTTATCCTTATAGTGCCTCTTCCCCCGTCTGATGACACATTTTAATTCCTTATTTGGTGATTCGATCCTATCCCCATCACCACTGCTTGTGCCACCGCTGTGCTCTGTTTGTGGTGAACTGAGGTGAGAAGTTTACCCAGTTAAGATGGCTGGTGAGTCCACTTCCACTGCAGGTCAGCGATCCTCCTCTGCTCCCTAGCCAGAGCTCTCTCAGATTCACAGCGAGCCATCTGGGAGCAAAGATGAGGTATTAGCATCCTGCGGTGCTCATCCAGTCATAAATACTTTTCCACAGAATCATGATTATGTCCTCACCATATTCTCATGAGCCTTGTCCTGGTAATATTTGACCTGAAGAGAAAGAGTGAGAAGTACAAACAGACGGAGAGAGAGAGAGAGAGGGTGTTAACCGTTGCAGCTCCCTTACCCGGCTGCTTTGTTGCAAGGTCAAAAATAAGGGAACTAAAACTACACTGAGACATGCATTTATGCTGCATTCACATGGCTATTCGCATTTAGAAATGTTTGACTGTAGATTTGATTTTTTTTTTCTTTTGACTGGTAAAGTGAAAAAAAGCAGAGCACAAATAAAATACACAAATAAGGAATTCCCTACGGTGGATAAAACTTGCTCCCTCAACCAACACGAAAGGGGAAAAATCCATAAAAATAAAATGCTATGGATCCATCCTAAGTTTAATCTCATCGCGGAAGAAAGTTGTTCATCTTTCACAGAGCAGCTGTATAAGAAAAAGCCACCAGGAGGCCAAGGATACGCTGAAAGATTCACTGCAAGTGGCATTTGCATGGATCATGGCAAATGGTTGATTCCAGCCCTGAACTTTTGAGAGGAAGACAGTCCGGGTCGTCACAGCAGGATATAAGTCATACAAATACGACATACGTATGTGGTTATTTAAAGTTGATCCCAAGACAAAAATAATGTAGTGAATAAATATTTTACTACAGCAGAAGTGTTTGTGGTGAGGGAGACGTGCATCGAGAACAGGGCCTACCTGCTTCATGAGTGACTCTCCCATCATCTGCCATTCCTTGGTTATTTTCACATTTTCCATCTCCAAAGCTCGTATATTTTCCCAAAGTTTAGTCTCTCTCTCATCCGACAAGAGCTTCTCATGCTCAAAACAGGGCGACTGAGATAGGAAACACAGCATGAAGTTTCGCTCCCCGTGGCTCAATGTCTAGCCAGATCAGTGCATCCACTCAGGAGCAAACGAACTCAATGAATTTACACAGACACTAGTTACAATTGAAAAACCCACAGGTGTGGAACCCTTAATATTCATTTCAATCTGAAAGTGTCACTTCTGTCTACAATAGAAGGTAAAACATGCAAGGGTATGTAAACTTATGATCAGAGCCGTTTGGGTGATTTCTGTTATCATTAGGATTCAAAAAAGGAGCCAGACACCTATGTGATAATTAATGACTTCAGGAAATCACTATCCTTAAATAAAAGACAAGTTTTTTTACACAACGAGTCATATTTTCAATATAAAGGGCAACATTTCTCAAATTCAGCTAGGATAAGCAAACTTCTGAGCACAACTCTATGAATGTGGTAACCTAAAGTTTCTCCCAAGAGCAAAAAAATGCAGTTCCTAAGTCCATCACAACAGCAGGCGCGTTCTTCACAGGGCTGTCCTCCGTACCTGGTTCTTGAGTGACTCTTCCTTCTTCTGCCATTCCTTGGTCATTTTTTCAATTCTCATCTCCAATGCTCTTAGGTTTTCCTGAAGTTTGGTCTCTCTCTCATTTGACAGGAGTTTTTCATGCTCAAGACTAAGCAGCTGAGGTAGAAAACAGCAAGAATTAAAGCTGTATCATTGACATGTATCCTGTTTTATACAGCATTAAGTTCCTGTCAAGCATTCCGCTTGGAAAAGAAGCTTTCTTTAAGTGCTGATATTTAGTAAAACAACACTCCAAAACTTTTATTCATTCATCACTCCACTTATCTGTGCTTGCATCAAAAAATTTTATATCAACTTTGTTAATTTGATAAATTGAAGGCTACTTGTTAATCGGCTAGATTAACAACATACTTCGTAAAAGTGGACATGGCATGCCACGCACTTCTCATGACTGTAACTTTTGACATGAGATACTGTATGGAAGTTTATCAGATGAGGAGGAAAAGGAGGAATTCAAATTTTCCTTCTTGCCTCACATCATTGAACCACTTACAAAGCTGAAGCACGGCTGTCAGAGAAAAGGTGTAGAGAGTAATGCAACGAGGTGCAAGTTTTTCACGAGGTGATATTGCCGGTAGCTATAAAGTAAATGCACTGGTTTCAAAAGGAATGGCAGCAGCTGATCTGATTGGTCTAAATGGAACCAAGCCCCCACTTCACAAACAGGAAATTAATTCGTATTAGACCAACCCATTAGACAACAACACCACAAATACGCAACTGCATCCTGTCAAAAAATTGCCTTAAATGAAGAAATGCGATATTGTTGGCACTTGCATTTATTGATTGTCATCAGGTCATCCAATTACCGCCCCGTGAGGTTGGTTAACTCTGTCAATGTACTGCACATAAAATAAAGCAGATCCATCTACAAACCACTGAAAATTAACTGTCCATTAACAAACTCACGCAAATTGTTCACGAGAATCGAAGACAAATCATAACATGTCACACTGTCCCTGACCAGTGCAATTCAATCAGTAGAGACAGAATAGAAGGGAACGTGGTAGAAGTTGAACAGGCTGAAGAGCATAGAATACAGTCTTTGTTGAATTGACCCCAGCAAAAAAAATATACATCCTTATAGACAATACCATGAATTACACACAGAATATGAATCCCCATAAAAACAAAAAAAACTTGCAATGAATCCATCATAAGTTTAGTCCCTTTTTCATCAGAAAGTTGTTTTTCTTGCTCAAAGCTGAGCTGCTGCATTAGGAAGGCCACTGTAAGGCCAAGGATACTGTGGAAGACTCAAAGTATGTAGCCTTCGCATGGATCAATCCAAAAGGATGATTCCAACAATGAAATTTGGCAAGGAAGGTCAAATGGCTGGTCATCACAACAGGAAATAAATAATACAAAAATATTGCATGTGAATGCTGCGATGCAAGTTGCTCCTAAGACCAAAATAATGCAGTTTGTGAATCCATTACGACTGCAGAAGTGTTCCAGGTAAGGAAGACAGACATCAGGAACAGGGCTACTCCCCCTACCTGTTTCTTGTGTGACTCTTCCTTCTTCTGCCATTCCTTGGTCATTTTCGAATTTTTCATCTCCAAAGTTCTTATATTTTCCTGAAGTTGGGTGTCTC
The DNA here is from genome assembly GCA_029721435.1 of Gymnothorax reevesii. Classification (NCBI taxonomy): domain Eukaryota; kingdom Metazoa; phylum Chordata; class Actinopteri; order Anguilliformes; family Muraenidae; genus Gymnothorax; species Gymnothorax reevesii. Next base: position 72,766,638 of record CM056585.1, on the reverse strand, counting down.
TCTCATTTGCCAAGAGCTTCTCATGCTCTAAACTGAGCAGCTGAAATAGAAAACAATGGCAAGAATTAAAGCTGCAGCATTGACATGCATCGTGCTTTCTACAGCATTGAGTTTCTGTTGAGCATTCTTCTTGGAAAAAAAGACATTTAATACAACGACTCTCCAACATTTTACTTCAATATTAGTGACAAAGCCACAGCACCCACTTGGCCAAACACGGACAAAATCGAACTTGGCCAAGATTTTTATCCCATATACAGGCATTTAAAATGTAAGAAGGATCCATGAAGAACTGAAGGCAAAAGAGCAGTGAAAAGGCAAAAGGTTTACGGATGCATGGACACACAACAGACCACTACGAAGGCTTCTAACCACAGCATGAACCTGATTGGTCAAGAGGCCAAGTGGGCTAAAAACAAAACGATAAAAGTGCTATGGGTCCATGTTACGTTTAGTCTCTTTCTTGTCATAAAGTTGTTTTTCTTGCTCTCATCTGAGCTGCTGCATTAATAAAAGCCACTGTGAGGTAAAGTATACTGTGGAAGAAAGTAAGTAGCATTTCTATGTAGCATTTTCATGGATCATGGCAAACTGTTGATTCCAGCCTTGAACTTTGGCTAGGAGGATGGTTCAATGGCTGGTCATCACAACAATAAATAAATAGATAAATAAATAACAAAAACAGGACATGAATGCTGTGCTTTAATGTTGCTCCCAAAGCCAACATAATGCATTTTGTAAACATACTGAACAACAAAAGAAATGCAAGTTAATTTAAGGCAGACTGGAAAATAAGTTTGCCCTTAATTATTTTAGAAAATCAAATTTATTACTAGCGCGCATATGTTTACACTCATTTCATTTATCTTTTCTTTATTTTGCAGTCACTTTGACTGAGTAACCATAAAAGTACATAAACTAACTAGCAAACTTGCATTTCTTTTGTTGCTCAGTATATATTACTGCAGCAGAAGTGTTTTTGGTAAGGGGGAATCACATCAGAAACAGGGCTACACTCCATACCTGGTTCTTGAGTGACTCTTCATTCCTCTGCCATTCCTTGGTCATTTCTGCGATTTTCATCTCCAAGGCACTTGTATTTTCCTGAAATTTGGCCTCTCTCTCATCTGACAACTCCTTCTCAAACTCAAAACCGTGCAGCCGAGACTGGAAACAATGGCAAGAATAAAAGCTGCTTCATTGAGTATTGTGTTTTATACAGTAGTAAGTTCCAGTCGAGCATTCGGCTTGGAAAAGAAGCTTTTAAGAAGTGCTAACAGTCAGTATAACTATTCTCCAATATTTTAATTCAATAATAACGGCACTAGTCTGTGTTCGCCACATAAAATTCAATTTGATTGGAACATTGCTTGTTCGTTACATTGAAGGCTACCTGTTAATAGGCTACATTTGCAACATACAAGTGGACATGGCTCACTATGCGCTTTTCATGAATGTAACCTTTGCTGCAAATTACTGCAAGTTTGTCAGCTGAAGACGTAAAGAATAAATTCAAATGTTCCTTCTGACCTCACACCATTGAACCACTTATTAAGTTGAAGCACGATTCTCAGAAAACTATGGTGGTTAAAATTGCTTCTTAAACCAACATGAATAGGGAAAAATCCATAAAACAAAAATGTGCAATGGATATGTTGGATATGTTGGGCAGCATTCTTCCCTATGTAGCTGCACCTGCCCTCGAAAAATTTCCCCACGAGGAAGTTATATTGTGTCATATCGTATTGAAAAGGGCTGCCCTCCCTACCTGGTTCTTGAGTGACTCTTCGTTCCTCTGGCATTCCTTGGTCATTTCTGCCATTTTCATCTCCAATGCTCTTATATTTTCCTGAAGTTTGGTCTCTCTCTCATCTGACAAACATTTTTCATGCTCAAAACTGAGCAGCTGAGGTAGGAAACAATTGCAAAAATTAAAGCTGCAGCATTGACATGTATCGTGCTTGATACAGCAGGGAGCCGCCAAGCCAATGATGACATGGAGAATAAAAAAAAAATTTGAAGTATGTGTTATGAGTATGGTCATTATAAATGGAAAACTCATTGTAATATATTGCATAACTGTAAAATTGTATATAATTATGTATATATGTATAATATATTGAAATAAGTACATTGAAACTAATTAATACTATTGCTGTCATTCCGTGACAATTTGCCTCTTGTAATTCCGTGACATTGACTTTTTGAAATTTCTTGCCCATAAAGCAGGGTTTAAGTCAATATTTGTTTCTATAACTTACAGTATCAATAAAAAACACCTTCAATATGAACACATTGAAGTTTCATAACTTAACTATGACAGGAACATCATTTTCTGAATAGTTAAACACAACATTAAAAAAACCACGTCAATTTTGTGTAATTCCGTGACGGAGTAGTTTTTGCTTGTTTCTTCGATGAAAATTTCTCAAAAAATAAATTTTCACTAAATAATATTAAAGAGCAAGTTAATACCTTCAATATGACACATCATACTTGATTTTATCTTATTTAGTTGTAGAGTTACAACCCAAAATGTAGTGGAACTGTAATTCCGTGACAGCTTGGCAGCCCCCAGCATTTAGTTTCTGTTGAGCATTCTTCTTGGAAAAAAAGATTTCTAGAAGTGCTGACATTTGATATAAGGACTCTCCAACATTTTACTTTCATAATAATGGCAAAGCCATTGCGCCACCATGGCCAAACAAGGATAAAATTACATTTGGCCTAGATTTTTATCCCATATACAGGCATATAAAATGTGACAAGGATCCATGAAAAACTGAAGGCACAAGAGCGGTGAAAAGGTAAAAAGTTTTCATATGCACGGACACACGACAGACCACTACGAAGGCTTCTAACCACAGCACAAACCTGATTGGCCAAGAGGCCAAGTGAGCTAAAAGCAAAACCAAAAAGTGCTGTGGATCCATCTTACGTTCAGATTCTTTCTGATCAAAAAGTTGCTTTTCTTGCTCTAATCTGAGCTGCTGCATTAATCAAAGCCACTATGAGGCCAAGAATACTGTGGAAGACAGTATGTAGCATTTGTACAGATCATGGCAAATGGTTGAATCAGCCATGAACTTTGGCAAGAAGGATGGTTTAATGGCTGGTTATCACAACAGGAAATGAATAGATAAATAAATGACAAAAATAGGACATGAATGCCGTGCATTTAAGTTACTCCCAAAGCCAAAATCATGCATTTTGTAAATATACTACTACAGCAGAATTGTTTCTGGTAAGAGAGAATAAAGTCAGATATGTAACAATGGAGAGAATAAAAGCTGCTACAATGAAGTACCGTGTTTCATACGGTAGTAAGTTCCTGTCGAGCATTCTGCATGGAAAAGAAGCTTGCAAGAAGTGCTAATATTCACTATAACTATTCTCCAATATTTTGCTTTATTAATCACTGCGCTAGTCTTTGTTCGCCATATAAAATTCACTTTGATTGGAACGTTGCTTACATTGAAGACTACCTGTTAATGGGCAACATTCGCAACATACGAGTGGACATGGCTTCCCATGCGCTATTCATGGATGTAACCTTTCCTGTAAAATACGGTTCGCTTGTCAGCTTGAGATGAAAAGAAAGAATTCAAATGTTCCTTCTTGCCTCACACCATTGAACCACTTATGAAGTTGGAGCACGATTCTCAGAAAACTATGGTGGTCAAAAATAGCTTCCTAAACCAACATGAAGAAGAAAAAAAATCCATAAAACTAAAATGTGCTATGGATATGTAGGATATATTGGGCAGCATTCTTCCCTATGTAGCTGCACCTGCCCTAGAAAAATTTCCCCTTGGGGATAATGAAGTATATCGTATTATATCGTATCGAACAGGGCTGCTCTCCCTACCTGGTTCTTGAGTGACTCTTCCTTCTCCTGCCATTCCTGGGTCATTTTCACAATTTTCATCTCCGTCATTTTTCGGTGTTCCCGAAATATGGTCTCTCTCTCCTCTGACAAGAGTTTTTCTTGCTCTAAACGGTACAGCTGAGATAGGCAACAATGAGGCGAATTAAACCTGCAGCATTGACACGTATCCTGTTTTATAAAGCAGTAAGTTCCTGTTGAGCATTCTGCTTGGAAAAGCAGCTTTCTAAAAGTACTAATATTTAGTATGATCTGATTAACCCAGATGGGACCACATCCCCAGGAAACACACAGGGAATTAATTCATCTTAGATTAACCCATCAGACAACAGCACCACAAATGTGCTAACGGTTCCAGTCAAAAAATGACCAAAATAGAGTTAAACATTGCTGGCACTTGGATTTATCGATTGTCAACAGCTCATCAAATTACCGCCCCGTGAGGTAGGTTAACTCTAGCAATGTTCTCTTAAAATAAGTAAAGCAGACCAGTCTACAAATCACTGGAAATAAACTGTCCACTCACAAACTAATGCAAATGGTCCACGAAAATCGGAGACATATCATAACATACCAGCTTGCCAAACAGTGGTTTACCCTTTACTGACTGTCCTTACTGACTGTCTCACCACTCTCACTCACCTCCCTGGTCGCGGCGCCTGGTTGGCAAAAACCAATTTCGCAATCGCTTAGGGTTGCCCAATTGACCCAGTTTTCGGGGTTCCTACGGCGTTTCCTGAAAGGGGCGCCATTACTTCGCAGTTCGCCTCACCGTATCCCATTATCGTTTCCTCCCTCGATCGGGGTCACGAACGGGCCGCCAAATGTATAACTGTACATGACAACTCGACCACAGTAGATATAGTAAAGAAAGGCCGTTCCCGCCCCCTCTCGTTCATTCCATTCCTCAGGAAACTAACCCTAATTTCCGAAAAATGCCAGTCCATGCTCAAAGCTGCACATATTCCCGACTGTTAAATGCCATCGCTAACGCCCTTTCTCGTTTCTCCAGGCAGAGATTCAGACGCTTAGCACCGCACTCGGACATTCACCCCACTCCGGTTCCTCCGTTTTCCGCGAAGGTCTATCCGACTCCACAACCCGAGCCATCCGCCGCTTTATCCCGAGAGGCCATTCTGGACGGGTTCGCTCCGCGCCCACTTTCCTCATCCCTCGCAAGACGGAAGCAATCCAGAAAGTCCATTCAGCCCTCCAACTTCCATTCCCGGCCCTCGATGTCCTGTCCATTACGAGTCTTATTTCGTACCTTCACTCAGTACACCAAGTTCCACCAGCCTCGATCCAAGGCTACCGCAGCGGCATCAATCCCTTCGTCAAACTGCCTGCTTGAGATCCGTGCTCGTCAATTTCCCATCCCCACGTGCTGACATTACTGAAAGGTTCACGTAAACAGGAACCTCCCGCTCCGACCAAACGTTCACCTCTGACGGCAGACCTCCTCTCTCACCGCGTACCGACGCTGCGCTCGGGGTATCATTTTCTCCATCCACGGATTCCACTCTTGAGACCGTGTTCCTATTAGCCTTCTTGGGTTTCTTGAGAAGTTCCGAGTTCACTCCGCTCTCCGCTAATTACAATTCGTCTCGTCACGCCAGCCTAAACGACATCTTATTCTACTAATGCTGACGATAAAAAGAAGTAATCAGTTCGGCATTTCTCAGCCTATTACATATTTCGCATAGACTCTGTCCTCTGTCCCGGTCGAGCCAATATCAAACTACGTCACCTCAAGGTACAATAACCACGCTTCTCTCCGAGACCCATTTTTCTCGACCGACAGGGGGCCGTCGCCACTCGCTGCTGGTTCCTCTATCATTTCCGCCATGTTCTAATTAGATCCAACATTCGGCCAGAATACTTCTCCGGGCATTCCTTTCGAATCGGCACCGCCCACAGATTCAAGCAAGGAGTACCGGACCACCTAATCAAAGTTCTCGGCCGCTGGACATCAAATTGTTACGCAAGCTATATTCTTAATAACATTGACGCCGTGCGTAGAGCCCGGCCCTCGTTGATTTATTTAAATTTTTGAGAGCTTGGGAGCCTAAGCGGATTCCAACGAGAGGCGCGAACCCCACCCTTAATCCCACCACCGGGGGACACTCAACGTTCGCACAATCACAAACCGAACCACGTCTCAGTCGCCCCCATCGTTCCACCGAATGCCCTCCTCCACTTTGGGAGCGGTCCATAATTCATTAATGCGTTTTATCTGGTGTGTTTCAACTAACGACTACAAGGAAACATAGCTATTTTCGGTCTGGTTCTGATTTTTATGTTTTATGTATAAAAATCATAAATACAAAAGACAGCTCAGAGAAACAGAACACCGCTTCCCAGCTACCACTTATTGTACCTGCCTGCAGCTCCTTGTTCGGTAACTTGACAGTTCTTTTAAATCTTAACAGCTTGTTTTTAAAGTTTTTTTGTCCAAAAAGAGCAAAAAGTAGGCTATAGGCTGTAGGTCACATAGGCTAAAAGTGTACTAGGACTCACACGCTGTAGTACAGGAGTTGAAGATACGAACCTGATTCCTCAAGGGTCTCTCATATTCAGCAGTTACCATCGTAATTATGTTGTTATGCCCTGAGAAAATTAAAAACAAAGCATGAATAAGGATTCACATGCATTATAACATTATTATTAAGCCGGCAGAAGTATTACGTGCTTGATTATTAATATAAATTAACTTACATCGCACTATGTAACTTGGAACCTGGGGAGAGGAAACGGGAAACTGTAGTTTAACTGCAGAAGAATGTTGACGAACAACTGAACAGCATGTAATTGACCAAGGAAGCACCCTTAATGAAACCTTGAAATGACAAAAAAATTAAATGAATAATCAATCAATTAAAAAAATGGAAAAGGGACAGCTTACCGTGTTAAAAACCCACACAATCAGCCACATCAAAAATAACAGAGGAAAGAAGACCCACAATCCTCGCTTCTCTTCTGACGATTCCGGCTGTAAATGAGCACAAGATTGAATAACAAGAGTAGAAAGCCAACATTTGCCAGCAAATGCAGAATATTTCACTCCCTATCCCTAACCCAAGTGGAAATTGACTCATCTAAAATTGCCCCCATGCAAAAAAGGACTATTAAGAAATCACCCAGCATCTCTTGTAAAATAGACTTTTTTTGTGAAAATAACGGACATGAAAAAACATTAAATATAATATTTTTAATCAAAGCAAAATGCTCGCCTTCAAATGGTCAGGTTATAGCGTAACTGCGTTACAATATAATAAATTCCCTCTGTAAAGGAGCCTGAATTAGATGTTTTTGGGAAAGGAAACAAAAAATGAAAAAAAGAAACAAAACAAAATTAAAGTCGCCTAATTAAAATGATTTAAACCGTGGAAAATCGTAGAAAATCTTTCTCATTCGGACTCAAACTATAAGGGGTTTATTTATATGACATAGTGCCCTTCGCAGTGAATTGAGCTGGACTTCTTTTCAACTGTATGAGTTGCCAAACACTGAAAAAATTGAGACTTTGGACCAAAATAAGAAAAATTGTGTCAACTTGTTACAGCTAATTCTTTTTTTTTTTCGGAACTGGAAAAATTTTTACAAAGGTAATTTTTTTTTCAATTGCGAAAAACTAAAAACAAATAGCTGTAAACTATTTGACGCAATTTTTTTTACTTTGATCCAAATTCTCAGTTTTTTCAGTGAAAGCTTAGTCCAAGACTGCAATGGTTGTAAGCTTTATAAAAAAACTGATATTGTAGAATTTGATTCAGCTGCAAGTGAACTATTTAAAATTCATTACCACAGCGATGAAGGGTGTAGGCTTAATGTAAGAATTGGTAGGGACACGCAGAACACTTGAAAATCGAGGGGCAAATACTGCCTTTAATGTGTACAGAGATTATCCAAATCATTGCGTTTCGCATAAAGTTTTGCATCAAAAAAGGTAATGGAAACACCATAATTAAAAAAAATCTTCTGATTCGCAAAAAAGTTTTTACTCTCGCTCAAGGTGGATTTTGACTTTTGCGAAAAAGTATGGAAGCCCATAGTGGACAATATTCAAATGAAAATGTAATCCCTTAATCCCTAATTCATAATAACTTATGAATGTGTTATTTGAGACAAAATCAAATTGAAAATGCATCAATCACTTTCATTTTCACATACAGATATGGGAAATCTATGACTATATTCAAATGATAATGAAAAGCTGCTTGGCATTTCATTTTCAAAGTCATGCTCCCCAATACAGTTGACAATATTCAACTGCAATCCGCAATACAGCACCTCAAGCCTATTGCATTTACAATTACACGTCAATATGCTCTTTTAGGGTCAACATGAAAATGCAAATGCTATTTATGTCCCAGTCAGCTGTTATTGCATTTGAATATTGTCCTCAGTAGAGCAAGTTAAGTCTTTGTAAATTGAATGTTGAATGCCGTTTTCAATATCACTTTCAAATTGTCAGAAAATAGCATTACAATTACCGTTCACGTGCGCTAGAAAAGTGATGTAGTTACGTGATGACGAAAAATCCGGAACAAATCCAAATTACAGTTTTCTTCTTGGGGTAAGCCATAGCAAACACGTTTAAACAAAGCTGGTAATGTAGTAGCGAGACTCAAATCTCGCTTTAGACAAAAATGAAAAAAAAAAAAAAACCCGTCTGGGCGAATCCAAATTTCAGGTCATCGGACCTTAAAATGAAGGCGCCCATTTGATCAAAAAGCCAGAGGGAGGAGAAGAACAAGAACAAGAAACGGAGCTAAAACTGTATATTTCTCTGCCTCAATAGGAGACTGAAATATAAAATAAAAAATAAACGTCAAGACAGTGGTGAGTTGAACTCAACACATCTAATAAAGCTACTATATTCCCCATGTTTCCATGTGATTAAAAAAAGTACATTATCAAATGGTAAATCTTTGCTCTTCACGCGAAATAAATTTCACGTTTGTCATATCATTATTAGCGCAATGTCACAGACTGTAAAAAGCCTTCAAGAAAATAGCCCACCGTTGGAGGTTCAGGGGTGTCTCCGTAAAGATATCTGAAGGAATTCTCAACTGGAAAGAGAAAGGTATAATTGAAATTACACATGCAGTAGCCCACATCAAATGAATCCGCAACTCACGCAACTTGAACTCCAACAAAATACAAAGGTGTGAACTGGTAATCCAGTTATCTAAATGAGTACTGCATCTTAACCATGTAGACTGTGCACATTTTAATTGCACGTTGACGTGAGGCCTTTTTTCTTACGATGTCGAACAATTTCCGTAGCGGCTTCAATAGTTACCACTGAATCCCAAGTATGAAAAAACATTCCTCCTGATAGAAATAAACTAACTAACACAGTCGTTTGTGTGTGTGTGTGTGTGTGTGTAATTCTCCAAGCCTATTGCACATTTACAACCACATAGCTAAGTACTTACCAAAGCAAGAAACCCCTGCACAATTGCAATACAGTATATAAAGCGGTAAAAGCAGCCACCCGCGCAAAAATTCGGTAAGGGCCATATTTTCACAAGGCGCTATTTTTCTGACTGTTCAGCTGATGCGCCTGAAAAGTTTACTTTTTCTAAGCCTGCGTTTACTATGCAGGCTTAATCAATGGAATGATGACATAAGTAAGTTTTGTGATGTCACAGTACCACGCTGACCTACCTTACGCAAGACCAGCGAGAACTGTTCCATCGTTCCAACACTTGCGAAAGGGGACGCGCTTCCAGCACTGACCATAACCAGGCCCTCGGTGCTCTGAGATCTACAAATCACGGCTTTTATCTGGGCAAATAAGACACTTGTCGAAAGTGATATATGGTTTTAGCATATGCCTATTTTAGTTCTAATTATTTTTTCTGCCCCAAAGCCAAATCCTACGAACTGGCCCAGTGATTGCCGCTGCTTCATATAAGAGGAGCATGCACGAGTTAGTGCGCGTGGGGTTTCTGCATAGGCGTTATTAGTGGGGGGGATGGGGGGGACATGTCCCCCTCAACATTCAAAATGGTGGTGTTCGTCCCCCCCAAAAAATTAAACAAATCAAACATCGACTTAATATTAGTATGTAACTCTATGGTCACAACTTATCCACTAGAGCTTTTTGGAGCTATTGTGTATTTGATGAGTTGCGGGACAGTAACGTTCACTCTCGTTATGTTCGCTGAGCAGCTCGCGTCTCTCCCCCCGAATGTCAAAACAAAAGGAACGGATAATTAAAGGTAATGCACCTACCCGGATAACTATAGGGATTCTGTCAATAGGCCAATTTGTCAAAACGTTGAATTATCCCTTTAAGATCAAATCGGTGAGTGCTGACAAATAGCAGACTTATCATGATCGTCCGGCCTGAAACATCCAGTAAACCATGTTCCTAAAACTTCCCGGGACGAAAATTGTACATACAGAAATTATAGAGTGAACGTTACCGAACATTTCCAGGTTACAAGATACTTTCGTTTGATTTGTCGCGGTTTAGCTCGCTTTCTTTTTGACAGCTGTAAGTTAGTGTTTTCAGCAAGGACGAAGTGACCACTCCGACAACTGATAATGTGACCCGGTTCGGCCACCGGACGGTTTCGGGGAGACTCCTGATTACACTGAGGCGGTGCTCGACTCGTTGGGAAATTCAAAAGAAAAACAACCTAAACTGAGCCAGGCGGGACTGCACCTTTAACCAAGAAGAAGCCTTTTGTTGGTGATTGTGCATTTAGAAAAAATGTGACGAACGTTGAAGACGCCTTGACGGAGTGTGGCGTGAGAGAGCTGAACAGCTGAAATTTTCGTTTAAAGGCGATCTTGAAGTGAAGAGTTGCTAAGTAAATATACTGCGTTTGTTGTTTTCATAAAGTCTGAAACGTGTGAGCTTTGAAGACGCTGACGTTTAAGATAGTATTGTGAGAGACTCCGCTAAAATGCTAGCCGTAGCTTTCACCAAGAAAGAACCATGTTAATTCGCAACCGTTGCTAATGCCTAATGAGGACGAACTTGCTGAACTGCGGAGGCGACTCGGACGACTGTTCCACCTGCCGCACTGGTTTCTGCTCTCAACGCTTCCGATTGGCTTCTCCTGTTTCATGGATTCGTGAGGTAGAGTCACTGCATCGAAACGAAATCAAGGATTTATGTGCACTAACGTTTGGTCCCCAATGCAAAGCCAAGTGCTTGGTTATTGTCTGAACATTTCCAAGGTTTAACGTTAGTTTAGTGCTGATGCTATCATTTCACTGATACTGATACTGATTGTTTCTAAAAGTAATTTTACTTATATTAATTTCATGGTTGAAATTTGAGCTAAACCAATGAGGTTCTGATGTTTCCGGTAATTTGCGTGAAAAGTTGTACGTCACTGTGCGTGAAGTCTATGTGTATTTCCCAATTTCCCTGTTGAGTGAATTTTAAGAGAACCCAAGAGAAATTTGTGAGACTAAAACATTTAAAGGGTAAATAAGTGAGTTGCTTAATTAGAATTTAAAAGGGTACAAACTAAAGTTAAATTTTATTTGCCATATCATTTTTCAAGGGTTTCTTATACACTGGTACATTTCCTTGTGTTTATTGGTGACTGTGAAGTAACAAATGAGGATTTGAGTAGAAAAAAGTGAGAAAATTCATAATTCATTTTAGTGTGTAAAAATATATATGTTTGTATTTATTGACACACAACAGTAAAATCACTTTGAAAAATATTATGACCTAGAATACAAATCATAGTTTCACAGAACAGTAAAAGAAAACATTTTTGAATGCAAGAATGCTGAAGAGACCAGAACTTAAAACATTATTTTTGTTTTTACTTGGCTGACCTCCTGCTATAGAAAGGATGTAAAGGTTCCCAGTCATTGAGAAATGTTTTTTTAATTACTATTATTATATATTTTATTTTGGATGTAAATTTTTCTTTTGGCTAGTAAAAATCTGATTTCACTTTCCCCAATGAGTAATTAAAAAAAAAAGTTTTTGTTGAGCCTTTGATAACTAATATCAGGTGTAGCATTACTAAGCTGGGCGGTATTCCACAAAGCTGGCTAACTGAGTAAGCCTGGCTTTTGCACAAAGTAAAACCTAGAAATTATTCAAATCTGGAACATGGACTGAAATAAATATAGCTTTTTGGGTTTTGCTTTGACCCTTAAAATCTTGTCCCCCCCAAAATTTGAGACACAGTAACGCCCTTGGGTTTCTGCTTAAATTTGATGCAGGATAAATAGTTTTTTTTGGTTTTTTTTTTGGCGACCATACGTCTCCAGTTTAACAGACTAAGAACCTGGCGATTGTTTACTTTGGTTATTTATTTATTTATTTAATAATAAAACCTTCTGACAATAAAACCCCACTTTTAAAAGATATTTTTTAAAAAGACATTTTATTTATTTCCTCTTTTTATGCAGTTGTTTCAAGCATTTCACAACGTGGATATGAAATTTTTATTCTTCATAGCCTCATTGCTTATGAGGATAAAGAACTGCTCTCAACATAAATGCACCAATAAGGCAAAATGAACAGCGTGTTGAAAGGATCGCACTTACAACAAAAAACAGCATTTATACAGCGGGCTGCGGGACTACAGTGAAGTTTGGAAACCACTGCTCGAGAGTTACCGAGAGGGGGATGTAATTCCTGCAAATCAAATACTTTTTGAAAAATTACACTCGCTTGCCATACTACATCTATTCTATTATTTAAAAAAACTGAATATAGAGATTCCATCGTGGAATTATTGAATAATTGGCTATCAAAATTTGTTACTCTTGCAATGCACGAGTGGAGACAGTTGAATGGGGGGCATTTTTGAGGGCCTGACATTTATGCGCGTCAAAAAGTTTTTTCGAAAAATAAAAACCCCCTTTCCATGCTTCATGTATTCTTGTAAAAGCACATTGAAAATGAAGAGATTCCACGGCAGAATAATTTAATAAATGGCCATCAAATTAGGCTCTTTGCAGTGTGAGAATGAACACAATGGAATGGGTGACCATAAATTAAATTGAATGGATGACCCCGTATTAGTACCAATGATTTGTCAAAAAGAACTTGTATACCATATTACTTGTGATATTTTACATCAAGTGTCAGCCAACTGTACCGGTAATTTTTGAATCAATGGGCATCATTTGTGCTGCCTTGATTGAAAAAAAAAAAATGCATTAGATCAAACTTGCCTTACTCGGTCATACACCTTCATTTGATGGTTTTTGTTCCAAACACAATTGCAATCGTATGTTTTCACTAAACTATTCATTTGTCTTCCTAGGTGCATTTACCCTCTTAACCTTCCCCTTCAGCAGAAATATCCATGTATGCCTTGCAAAATAAAATAACCTTGAATATAATGTTTTTGTCTTATGTAAATTTTTTCAAGTTATTACATTTTCCAACAGACCGAATAAGTCAATGATAGAATTCGATATCTCCAACTCAAGTAACTGACCACAAGTGCTTTATTTAATTCAAAATTCTTTCTTAACCTAAACATATACATGACAGAAAATAGACTGGACTCATTTGCTTGCCCAATTAATGGTTCGTTTTTGTGACCACATATTCATAATTTCACCAATGAGGAACCCACCGATTCTCCATTTTGATGTTACATTTTTTTTTCTCTTATTATGCTGTTGTTTTATATATTTCCTGTACTGGAATGCATGCAGTGTTGTATGCAAGTGCTAATTTTCACTAAGTTTTTCCATTTTAACCATTACAGGCCCTCAGACGCGCACCTATTTAATTGTGTCCAATTCCAAAGCGCATGCTTTGATAGCTGTTTATTTCATGATTCACCCAGGCATTCTCTCTTTATTCAAAATGCTTTTACTACAACATGTGCAGTATGGTTTGGGACCATTAATTTCCACAAACCTTTTGAATTACACAAGTATTGTGTTATTCCGTATTCGTGTCTATTTTAAGTATGATAGGATAAAAAGAACATGGAAAACAAGTCTCTTAAGTTGTCGACACCCATGTTTAGCCTACTGTTTACATGTGCCTCATTGGACATTTATACATACACAAGATGGCGAAGCTATTCTGCCGTTTCCGCTTTGGTCCAGCCCACACGTCGTCCACTCTAGTTTTCTTATATCTCTGTGGTTTGAACCACTTCGCTTCGGAGGAATTTTTGCTCCAAGCCCCGCACGGAAGGCATCTACTGTCAGATTTATAAATACCCACCCACAGTGGCACGCAGGGTTTAAGCTTGACTGCAGTAATGTACGAACAGGCTGCAATTTATTAATATAACATTCCAAACCTGCCGATCATTTTTTTAATGTAGGCTCGATAAAAATAATCTGTTTGGAGCATTCATATTTTCTAGAATAAACTGACGCAATCTCTGTGATTTTTTTTTTTTTTTTTTAATTTTTACTTTCTATTCATTGTTACGTGTCACTTGCTAGTTTATTAATATGCCGGAGAAGTGCTGTGTTAAAAAAAAAAAAAAAAAAAAAGCAGCCACCTGATACCGCTAGACCACATTGATTGTAACAAGCTATTTTCACCAGCATCAAATATTTTGAACAATTACATTCATAACAATTCATTAATGAAAATGGCAGATGATTTTGCAAACAGTAATGCTGAGGGTAAAGCAGGCATTTACAATGTAATGGCAATATTCTGAGCATGGATTGTACAGTCGGTGGTTCCGAGACTGTAGACTTCCTCGGTGTAAGGCCAGTGAAGACCGCAAAATTTCACCGCCTGGAGACACTTCCTACCAGTGGTCTAGACCAGCCCTCTGGTGGAGCAGGACAGTTACTGCAGTGGTCCGTGCTCCACAGCACAGTGGTCCGGATCAGTTCACCGTAGAGCAGGACCAGTCACGTGCGGTCGGAGGTTAGTTTGGTGAGGCAAAATCCTACCTTTTGCTTGATTAGCAATCAGACGATTAACTAGTTTAGTAAAACTATTCGGCAGAATGACGGGCCTGTTTAAGTTTCTACCGCATTATTTCTCAGTCTCAGTCTGAAATGCCTACTAGACAGCAAATTTGGGCATACTTGCTTCCAGTAAGCTGAAGCAATGTCATCAACAAATATTTAAATACGTGCTTTTACACCAAAACAAAAAGCGGGCTTTTATTTTCAGTCTTCTTTCCTAATCTGATTGATAAAATATTTATACGAAATATAGAATTACCGAGAGCTGATAATTTTTCCTAATTGATTATTCTGATTTCCATCCTTACAGTCTCAAATTAAAGTGTATACGTGAATGAATCTTAATGTTATTATCTCCTCTATCAGTATCAGGCTTCCTATAGGCTTGGTCTAAATTGTTTTGATTGTCGATCAGGAATAGTACGTGGGAATAGGTTCACAAAATCCTGTGATTAAAGTTTTGGTCACTGCCTCACCTCACCGCAAGTCTCTGAGCAGGACAGTTACTGCGGTGGTCTGTGCTCCACAGGACAGTGGTCCGGACCAGCCCCCTAGTGGAGTAGGACAGTAATTGCTGTGATCCATGTCACACGACAGTACAGTTCACAAAATGTTACAGCCCCTGCAGAAGTTACCAGCAGAGGTCCTCGCAAGCATCCAAATTATTGTTCACCAAATCGTGTTCTAATCGGCTACTTAATGACTTCATACGCTATGATGAGATCACCCTCATTGTTCCTTAATACCATGTCTGCAGTTACACCCATCTCTGCTCTTTTCTACTTCCCTTTCCACCTATCTTGAGTTTCCCTAATCACTGCCCCTGTTACTTAAGCTTACCTTTCTCCCTTTTGCTGCAAGTTTGACTCCGTTCTCGCCTGTAACTTACCAGCCTTTTTCTGAGTCCTGATTCCCTGTATATCAGTTTTCTTTGTTCCAGTTTATGAGTTTGGATAACCTGGTAACACTTCATAATAAGGTGACATGAATCATGCAGTTATCATGCATTACTTCATGCATTATTCACTTGTGAGTTCATTATGATTCCTGCATGATTTTAAACATGAATTCATTATGACTCATCATGAGTTAAAATGAATTCATGCTTACTCATGTTTGAATTCATGCAATGGCATCATATTAACTAAGGCATTACTTACTGTAATGAATTCATTATCGATCAAAAGTAATTCTGCATGATCATGATGAGTTCATGGTTCATGAAAGACAGTCGTTTCACTTTTGTCAGAATCGAAAGAGACGTTTTCATCCATTAATTCATGCTTGTGCCCCCTTAACTAAAGTGGTAGGTATATTAGCTTGTCATTTTTGTCATTGAATGACATGAATTAAAGCTTAATTTCTCATGAATTCATCATGTTTGTGCCCCGTCAACTAAAGTGGTGGACGTGTGGTAGCTTTCATCACAACATACAGTATAAATGTGCAAATGTTAGTCTATTGGGAATCTTGAACAACATGAACTGAAGGTTAGTTGCTCATGAATTCATGGGTCTACAAAGACATAGTTCACTTTTGGCAGAATTGCAATTGACATTTTACATCGACTTACCATCACTTTTTGATCATAAAGATACAATATTACAGTGAAGTTTTGTTCTACTTCATGCACTAGTACATACTGATTTAATCCATTAATTCATTCTTACTTCATGCATTAGCTTCCCATGAGTTTATTGTGTTTGTGTTCTCTCAACTAAAGTGCTGGTTATACTGTACATGCTTTTATCACAACAGATGTGGGAAATGGTATTTTTAAGGAATCATTGAATGACATGAATTAAAGCTTACTTTCTCATGAGTTCATCATGTTTGTGCCCACTCAACTAAAGTGGTGGACAAACGGTGGCTTCCATTACAACAGATGTGTGAAATACTGTTACTATGTAATCATTGAATGTCATGAATTAAAGCTTACTTTCTCATGAGTTCATCATGTCTTTGCCCCCTCAAGTAAAGTGGTGGACAAACGGTGGCTTTTATTACAACAAATTTGCGAAATTCTATTGGGAAAGAATCAAGGATATTTATTTTTCACATCCGTAGAGACACTCCCATAGAACATGTAATGAATTGATGTCAAAAGTCCAGTGAAAGAAAGAAAGAAGGGCAGGGGGTGGGAAATTTACAGTTCAGATCAGTCTCACTGCTCATTGATCCATAACAGCATGCTAGGAGTCATCTTAATGTACGTAGGCTAACGTAGCCCAGGCCCAGCAGCCAAGTTCTCCCGCAGCAACAAACGCCACCGCGAAAGCCAGTGTCTCGCACTCGGACCTCGGACCCAGCTCCTCCTCCACTCAACCTCAGCGCAGCCCTGGACCAATCTCCTCACCTCCGCGGGTGCAGACGGATGTTTGTTTGTTTGTTTAATTATATCCCCGGAACGCAGAATGTTTTTGGTCCTACCGCCGCCGCACTACGTGTTAACGCGATAACTTCAGTAATACTTCAATTATACATTTCAAAATTTCCACATAAGTAAGTATTATAAAGAGGAAGAACTGATTCGATTTTGGACAATTTATTATGTTTAGATTGGCCAGTAGGGGCCAAAAACTGATTATAGTGTTAACGCGATAACTGCAGTAATATTTCAATTAGAAATTCCAAGTTTTGCTCAGAAGTGAGTATCCTTAAGAGAAAGAACTGATTCGATTTTGGACAATTTACAATTTCGAGATTGCCACCAGGGGCCAAAAACTGAAAAAATCACTGTTCCGCGATAACTTCACAAATATTTCAATTACAAATTTCAAGTTTTGCTCAGAAGTGAGTATCATAAAGAGAAAGAACTGATTCAATTTTGGACAATTTACGATCTCTAGATTGGCCACCAGGGACCAAAAACAGAAAAAAAGACTGTTTTTATCATATCTCTGGAAATATTTGTCCGATTGAATTAAGTGCAAATGAAAGGTCATGACCTGAGAATGTGTCCCACGATGACATTATACCTGTTTGGCTCAAAATTTTGAGACAAGGTGGAGCTTTGTCACATAAAATTCAACATTTTTGCTATATCTTTGGAACTTTTTCTCCAATTGACATGAAACTATGTGCAACTGCAAGGTCATGACCTCACAGCATGTCACATGATGACATCATACCTGTATAGTTCAATATTTTGCCACCAGGTGGCGCTTTGTGATTGAAAATGACCATTTTGGCCATATCTTCAGAACCATTTGTCCGATTGACCTGAAATTACGTTCAAATGCAAGTCTATTCAAGGACTATTCAAGGATTGGGAAATTGGAGGAATGGGGTGTTCGGGGATATACCCCACGCTGTCGCCTCTGACAGCATAAGCCTAGTTTTTGTTATGACTTTGGGCACTGGGGTTTGATTCCGTCTCCATTCCTATTTTCTTTCTGCCCAGATGTTTTCTGTATATTTGTCTGTTATTTGACTATGAGTCTGCCCAGTGATTCTATACTGCAATCCTGCCACTGGTAATTAACCTGGAGCAGGGGTCCCCAATCTTTCCCAAAAAGGGCCAGTGTTGGTGCAGGCTTTCATGGCAACCAAGCAGCTACACACCTGATGCTTCTAATCAGGCTTATTAGTAATGAGTCCAGGGCTTGATTAGTAGTATCAAGTGCGTAATTGCTTGCTTGCTATGAAAGTCGGCACCCACACCCACCCTTTCTGGGAAAGATCGGGGACCTGTAGTGTCTGACTGTAAGGACATGCTGTTGAGGATCATATTTCAACATTTCTCATCACATTCATCAGTAATTCAATAACCATACTGAATAATCATAATCAGTTACCATATTATGTAAGTAGCAGTAACGCGCACACACATACAAGCAGTTCACACATGCATGAGCACAAGCTATTCAATTCACACATACATCACATACACATACAAGCAATTCAATTCACACACACATAATCAGCGGGCTTCTGTAGCTTTGATTAGTAAATAGGCTTCTGTTCACAGACACACACATACACACACAGAGAGACACACACACAAGCAATTCTATTCACACATATATCACATACACATACAAGCAATTCAATTCACACACACACAATCAGCAGGCTTCTGTAGCTTTGATTAGTAAGCAGGCTTCAGTTCAGTTGATTTGAAAACATAATCAGGTGATGTATTTGATTTCTGTAGCTTTGATCAATGTTTGTTCAGTAAAATCATTATTTTTTATTGAAAACCGAATCAGTTGAATCATTTATGTATCTACTTGTATCCTGTTTCTTTAGCTGTATTCTTCCTCTCTTGACTGTATTTATCCTCATCTTTTTAGTATATTTTCTTTCATTTTTATAATACTAATACTTCTGTGTGCCACCAGTGTTTTTCAGAGAATCCTGGGAGAAAGAAAAAACTATAGAGATAATGTGTGTACAACCCATGTATTGTGATTGGAACAAAGTTGGTTGAGATTTTGCCGTAAATATTTCTCTGTAAAGAACGTTGAGTTACTACCTCTTGGCCAAGGACTACTCTCCGGGTTTGGATTATTGCAGAATTCAAGGCTGGAATAAAGAACTTCTGAGGATTTTGTCTCTCTCCAATTATTCACAAACAACGGGACCTCAGAAAGACGCAAACATCTGGTCGAGATGACACAACAAATTTGGCGAGTCAGCGGCAAGAGTCGGCAAAGGTTGGTTACACTCAGAAGGATGGTCGGTATTCCGGCCCTCAGAGATGGTGCGAGGAGCACACACTCACACACACGTTCTGAGCGCGTTCTGTAATTGGTTTAGTGTATGACTGTGATGTGTGAGGCTTGTACTGGGACCCTACGGTACAAAAAGGGAATTAACCTGCAGGCTCTCTATATCTGTGGTTTTTGAATTTGTTATGATTGAGGCCTGTGCTGGATCCTAAGGTAAGGGAATAACCTGCAGGTTCTCGAGTTGGGCCTGGACAGAGACCTGTGCAGGATCCATTTCAGCATTTTGTTGTTGTTGATCATTTTTAAAAAGGGTGCAAAGCACACAAGGCGTAATAGGAGCTGGCCGATTAGTCGGCCTAGCGAGGACATTGACTGGAAGTAAGGTTTATTGGGTCCAAAGGAAGGAGTGACTGGAGGTGAGGATTGCGGGGTCCCGAACAGACGTTGGCGGGAAGTTTGTATTGTGTGGTGCGGCCCCCCTTTGAATGAGTGTAGAAGTGTAGACAGGATGTGAACAGTGGTTTTGTTGCATTTTGCATTAGTAAGGAGTGTCGGGAGTGCACTAAAATATAAAGTATAGCAGCATGACCCCTAATCTACATGCAATCAGTGTTAAAATTGTTATTAATGGTCATTATTATTTGGCAGATTAAAAGAAGTAGTAAATTGCATGCATTAAAAGATGATTACTTAAGCATTATTACAGCACCCTCAATAATTATTGGCACCCCTGGTTAGGATGTGTTCTTTAGCTTCTAATAAATTCTGTTTTTTTTTTCTAAATAATATAGGACCACAATGAAAAAATCCAACCTTCAATTCAAGTGACTTTAATCAGTGGGAAAAAAAATCCCACATTTAGAAATATTTCTTTTACATCAAATCATGTGTGCCACTTTGGTTTGTTGTGACTTGCTAATGTCAACATTTTCCACGACAGCCAAAAAAAAAAGACGATTAGAACTGATTGATAACTAAAAAAAAAAAACATTTTTTTTAAACAAACAGAATTTCCAATGAACACTGCATTTATTTACTTGTGGGCCATCTTTTTGTTTATAGCCTATAGAAGAAAGAATTCATGCAACAAATTGTACAGCTAAGTGCCAGACAGGGATCATTTTGGAATTATTGCCCAGCAAAGGATATCTGATGGTATAAAGTTCATTATACAAAGTAGTTATGGAGGTTAGATAAGTCAAAATGCATGCTTTCAGTAGACAAATTCATTCTACTGTATCAACAAAAAGATGGCCCGCAAGTCATGAAATTGGTAAATTGCAGTGTTCATTGGATGTTGTTTGTTGTGAAAATGATTTTTTATTCTTTATTTCATAATCAATCTGTTCTAATTGTCCTCTTTTTTTTTGGCTGTGGGACACAGAGTAATTTGCATTTAGTGTCCGAGAGGCATTGTAGGCACTTCGTTGTATTTATAAAAACGGCCCAAATAAATTGATTGCAGTGCCGATTGGATGCTCTGTTTGTTGATGATATAGCTATTTTTATTCTTTGTTTCGTGATAAATCTGTTCTTCTATCAATACTTTAACTTTTTGCTGGCCGCTGGACATGGAGTATTTTGCATTTTACGTCCGACAGTCTTGATCATGCATGCAATAATTCACAATGTCAATGGTCATGGAATAGATTTTTTTTTATTGCCTTCAAAGGAAGAGTTAAAACAGACAAATAAGTAGAGCAAGAAAAGTCAATAGCTATCATTTTGCACTTTATAAAAGTTGAACACAAACATACTATTATTAGTACATTTGTACTAATAATTGCTGGAATACTCAAAAAATTAGAACTTTTATGACTGTTGGACGTTATATTAAAACCCTGTCCAACTTTTGGACAAGTAGACACTGCGAACAAACAAACATGTACTGTAACTTCATTCATGAAATGCCCCCATTTTTAAAGGGGTAAACTTGTTTCAAGCCATGAACCTCAAGCAAGAGAATAAAACTAATTTAACTTTCGAGCAACACCGTGGGCCCGCAAAGCCCTAAACATGGGCGTAGTTTTGATTTCAAAGGTGGGGGGGACACATTTCTAGTGCAAATTCTCAAAAGGGCTTTAGTTCTGAAGTAGAACAAAAAACCATATTTTTTGATTGTTAAATAAATTTCATACAAAATACATCAGAGACTAATGAAATTGATAAAAATATTGGCGTACCCCATAAGGTGGAAATCAGCACAGTAAAACCACCCTGGATCGAGGTGTGCGCGGGGTTAAGGGGGTGACTACTTCATCTCACGTAATTTTTCACCCATTGCTGAAATTTAGTAACAATTTGCAATAACAGTACTCTGATAGCTGCCATCAAAGCAACATGAATATCAAAGTATGTATTTACTTAGAACCTGAGCCCAGCGGCTTTTAAAGCCACATTATGTTGACATTGGAATTTTTTCAAAACTGCGCCCCCTCAGGTTCTCTGTGCTAGACTACTGTTGTAAGTCACATGCTTCATCTCCAAACACTCCAGGAAAACAGTTAACGCCAGTGTAATAACTGTTGAAGCTTGTTAGTTAGGGCAAAAACCACATCACGTCGCTTAAATATGACAATTATTTTCAAAGCTTTTTCTAAACTAACATGAGCTAGCTAGCTAGATGGCTATATAATCTCGACAATAATTAGGGCCCGAGCCGACTGCAAGTCGTCTGCGGAGGGCCCTATTGAAATCGCGCTGTTTATTATTATTTATTATTATTATTATTATTTTTTTATTTTTTTTATTTTTATTTTTTTATTATTCTTCCGATTTTTCAAAGGCCAATTTCGCCCCTTTCCCAATTGTGAAAACGCGTATAACTTTCCCCATTCGTCTGGCCAAATCTGAAATTCGATATTTTTGGGCGGTCGCACAAGTTCCACCCCAATTGTCGAAATAGCGCCCCCTAAACACGTTTCAAAATTCCCATAGGGAAATTCGGTTTTTTTGTCGTAGGTAGACGAAATTCAGTTTTTATGTGCTTTGTAACAAGGCATAAAAAAAACTTCATTGGAGCCACGCCCTAAACCCAACAGGAAGTCGGCCATTTTGATTTGAATTTTTGAATTTTAAAACGAACTCCTCCTAGGGATTTCGCCGGATCGGCTTCAAATTTGGTACACATCATTGAGGGACCAAGCTGATTTAAAGTTGTGCTCTGCAGATCTGTAGGTCAATGGGCGTGGCTGCTAGGGCGTGACAAATTATAGTGACTTGAGGAAAAAATTTTACAATGCTCTCACACCCAAATACTTGATTGTAGAAGCTTCAAACTTGCTGAACATGATAAGGGCGCCGCCAGGAACACCCTGATGTATTAACTTCCCACTTTATTAATAGCACCCCCCTGTGGTAACAGGAAGTGACCACTCGTTACTTCCACTTGTACTGATGACACATTGTTGAACCCATCAACTTCATTTTACTTTTGAAACATGCAGAACAAGTTACTGAAGCTACTTTATGAACGCTGTAAAGCTACGAGTAATGGCGTCCGTGTGGCAAAGCGGCGACTTTGGATCCCTCGCCATGAAAATATGTTTGGGATTCCCAATGCTCTCACGCCCACATACTTGATTGTAGTAGCTTCAAACTTGCTCTACATGATGATTGCTCCGCCCTGAACGTCCAGATGCATTTACTTCCCACTTTGCTACTAGCGCCCCCCTATGGTAATAGGAAGTGACCACTTATTGCTTTCACTTGTACTGAGGACACATACTTTATCACATCAACCACATTCCACTTCTATTACATGCTGAACAAATTGGTGAAGCTACGCTATGAATGCTGTGAAGCTACACATAATGGCGTCCGTGTGGTGACGCGGCGACTATCCATCCCTCGCCATGAAAATACGTTTGGGTTTTTGATGTCTTTAATAAACTTGTATTATCATAAAAATTAAAAAACAAGTCAAGGGTAGCAAGCTTTCACATCTGATTGGGGCTTTGCCCATGAGGGCAGCAAAAAGCCTCGATAGCGCCCCCTTGAAATTTTCAAAAACCCCTCCCCATAGGGGTTTTTTTGGAGTAGAACAATGAAAATTGGTACACGTGTATTTGGTCACGACGCAAAAAAAAGTCTCTGGCATCATTTGTCTACTCCAAACAGGAAGTCGGCCATTTTGAATTTAACGTGTCATTTTTGCTTGATTTCCACATATTGTATTTTAACGCACTCCTCCTAGAGATTTCATCCAATCAAAACCAAATTTATTACAAAACATTGAGAGACTATGCTGATCAAAAGTTGTGCTCTGCAGGTCTGTAGGTCAGTGGGCGTGGCTACTAACAGGAAGTGATCAGTTTTTACTTTCACTTGTACTGATGACATATAATTGAACCCATCAACTTTTTTCCCCCGGTACAACATGTAGAAGAAGTTGCTTAAACTACCTTACGAATACTGTGATGCTCAGAGTAATGGTGTCTGTGTGGCGATGCGGTGACAATGGATCCCTCGCCATGAAAATATGCTTGTGTTTTTGATGTTCTTAATGAATTCGTATCTTCATGGAAATTAATATGCCGGTCAAGGATGGGAAGCTCTCACATCTGATTGGGGCTTTTCCCATGAGGGCAGCAAAATGCCTCGATAGCGCCCCCTTGAAATTTTCAAGAACCCCTCCCCATAGGGGTTTTTTTGGAGTAGAAAGACGAAAATTAGTACACATGTGTATTTGGCCAAGACGCACAAAAAAGTCGATGACATCATTTGTCTACTCCAAACAGGAAGTCGGCCATTTTGATTTTAACGTGCCATTTTTGCCTGATTTCCACATATTGTATTTTAACACACTCCTCCTAGAGATTTCATCCATTCAAAACCAGATGCATTAATAAACATTGAAAGACCATGCTGATCAAAAGTCGTGCTCTGCAGGTCTGTAGGTCAGTGGGCGTGGCCGCTAACAGGAAGTGACCAGTTTTTACTTTCACTTGTACTGATGACACATAGTTGAACCCATCAACTTTATTCCCCCTGTACAACATGTAGAAGAAGTTGCTTAAACTACCTTACGAATGCTTTGATGCTTCGAGAAATGGCGTCCATGTGGCGATGCGGTGACAATGGATCCCTCGCCATGAAAATACGTTTGTGTTTTTGATGTTCTTAATGAACTCGTATCATCATGGAAATTGATATGCCGGTCAAGGGTGGGAAGCTCTCACATCTGATTGGGGCGGTGCCCATGAGGGCAGCAAAATGCCTCGATAGCGCCCCCTTGGTATTTTGAAAAACCCCTCCCCTTAGGGGTTTTTTTGGAATTCGAAAATGAAAATTGGTACACATGTGTATGTTGCCAATGTGAACAAAAAAGTCCCTGGGACCATGGATAAATTCCAAACAGATAGTCAGCCATTTTGATTTTAATGTGTCATTTTGGCCCGATTTCCACATATTGCATATTAACGAACTCCTCCTAGCGATTCTGTCCAATAAACCTAATATTTATTTCAGATCATCAAGAGACCATGCTGATCAAAACTAGTGCTCTGCATGTCTGTCGCTAAATGGACCTGGCCGCCATGGTGTCCCCATTTCAGATGCCTCGCCAAACACATTCGAGCTGCTCTCTCTCCCTCATACTTCATCCAAATGGATTCAAAATTCCTGTATGTAGTGAAATCCCCACCCTGAACGCCTCGATGTGCTGCTACACAATCTAGCTCGTCATGCCCCCTTATGAAAACAGAGAATGCCACATTTTACGTAGAAACTGGCCGATTTGCTCAAAACTTCACTTTTGTGCTTAGGGTCTGCCCCTGAATGCACCTGCCCAAATTTGGTTACACTCTGAGCGCCTTCTGGTGGATGAAGTATCAACCTATCATAACTCCTTCAGCTTGGCCCGATTCACTCGACACTTTCTCTCAGGTTGGGGCCGGCACTTGACCTGTCCAGTGGTCGAGAGTGCACAGCTGCACCCGTGATGATCTCACCACAACCCCAACGTGCGCATGGGGGCGAGGGCCCGTTCAACGCTGCTTGCAGCTTTAATGTAACTTGCAATTGTATACGGAACAACATAAGGTAGCTAATGATAATGTCTCTAGCCAAAGTGCATGCTTGCTGTGTTCAGCTAACAAGAAGCTGTTAGAGGTTATGAGGGCGTGATGGCATTGAAAGCAACTAATCATAAGAGGGCTAGTGCCTCCCCCTACCAGTGTGTACGCCCTCCCGAGAAGCTTATTGACTTTAACTTAGTTTCAGCCAATCAGAGTTGTCAAAACTTCTCCCTATCTTGTTTGGAAATCACACATTTAAGCTTTGGTGCAGGTTAAATGTTTAGCAATCAGTGGTTCTCAAAACTCCTGGCACCCCACTATGTATGCTGGTTTTTGTTCCAGCGATAATTGCAATCTTAGGATTTTAAAAAGCTGTTGATTTGTCTTAATTAGGCGCATTTACATTCACAGCAGTTGTTCATCCTCTTCATCCACATTTGACAGATCTATACATGCCATGAAGAATAAAAATTTCATATCCAAATGGAGACATATTAAAAACTAGTACAAATAACTGCTGAGGGAAACAATTTAACCATTCATTTAATAAATGTAAACAATTGATTAATCAACAAACAATAGGTTCTCATCAATAAAGCTGTTGACACATGGTTGCAAGCACTAATTATTTACTGGCAAACTGAGTCGCACCAATTTTGTGCCATGTTTATTCAGCTCAGGCAAATTATTTGGCAAGAACTCAAAACACCACTATGAGCAACCTAATTTGGAGCTTACTGATTTTATCAGTGCAATTTGATCTGTTTAATAATGTTTTCACCTGTAAATCCTCACATTATAGAAAATACACACAATATGTTTAAGGGTTTTTATTCTTCATTGCACAATGGATATGTCCATCAAAACGCAGGTTAACATGGTAAATAACTGCTCTTAACATGGAATGCAACTAATTAAGACAAATAAACAGATAAATCTTAAAATCTTACGATTCCAATTGTGGTTGGAACAAAAATCATCATACTCAGTGGGGCGCCAGGACCGAGTTTGAGAACCACTGGCATAGGTCAACATGCTGATTTAACCCGGTGAGAAATTAACCACTGAAGTGGTCCTGATAACCAGATCAAACCTCAAGATACCTCAAAAATGTCAAATCCTGCTTTGTAGTGCAGTCCCAGGTCAGATTTGAACAGAGACGTGCGGTCAGGGGAGGCAGTAACTCCTTTTTATCACTAGATTTTTGTCAACATGTTTCCACGTACTATGCCTACTTGACAATCTGTGAATTTTAACTTTTTTTCTTTACCAAACAATTAAGAACTAGCATAGGCTTTATGTATCCTCTAACGATTAAGAGATGATAGTGACCAAAAAATAAAAATTCATCTACGTCTACACTTTGATTCGAGACTGCAAGTATGTAAATCTTAATAATTAATTAGAAGAAGAAAAAAACTCAACTCCCTCAGTAATTCCGCGACCTTTTGTTAATCGGTTTATGAAAGAAGACTGGAAATAAACTCCCCATTTTTTGAATGGCATTTAAAAGTACGTATTTAAGGGGGAAAACATGATCATAAACATATTGACCACATATTGAATGCCGCATACGAAAGGTTTTAATATTTGTTAATGGCATTGCGTTATCTTCCTGAGAGCAAATATGGACAAATTTGCTGTCTCGTGAGCATTTTAAATTCGATGCACTGAGTAATAATGTTGTGGACGGAAGTGGCGCGCCATTTCCGCCATTTAGTCTAGAAAGTTAATCAATCCTCAGATTGCTAATCAAAGTAATAGTAAGTTATCGTTAGTTTAAAGGTGAGGATTCTGCCTCCCCTAACTGACCTCCAACGGGACCTCACTGGATCTGAATTGTCATGACCGGGGATGAAACAATTTCAGGGCTCCCAACTTTTGAATGCAGGCTAGAGTAAGATTTTCTTCGGGGGGAGGCGGGGGGTTGCATGATACTCCCATTTTCAAAGATGCATAGTACGATGTCCATGTACTTCGTTACAATATTCAAGTAGTATACTTTCACTTCGTTACTTTGACACAGGCAACTTAATTACTTGTTTCAAATCAAAATATTAATTTAATGCATCATTTATGGATTATCTGGATTTGGCGTGTTCGAGAAGAACAACGGTGTATCTTTGTGCAGATGTGTCCGCCGGTAGACGTGAGCTGCATATTTATGCACGCAGTTACAATATTCTACCACTAGATGGCAAACCAGGATCAGTTATTGAATATTCACACTACTGCCAGTAAACTGAAATAAGAAGTGACTCTTCATTCCCCCCAATATCTGTGCTTTTTTTTATTATTTCATTGGGACTCCCCAGTATAATAAAGGCTAAATTAAATAATTCTTTTGTGTACTTGTATCGTTTTGTCAGTCACAAACAAGAGATGTTGCGGTACCACCTCTGACACCGGATCATAGCAGGGTGTGTTTTCAGCCAAAATACACTGCATCGAGGGCAGAGAGCCCCCACTCTCCCCGTAACAAGTTACAAGTCAATTCATCAAACCATAGCCGTCCAAAGCTGTTAAATTGAGGTAAAAATTATTCATAAAGCAAATATCCTACATAGTTCCTCGACTTTATAAGCCGTTATTAGGGAAAAAAAGTGATGAAGTGATTACCTGATTTCGGGCTTCCACTTCCAGCGCTTCTATGTCGCGTGCACACAATAGCATTCGCGCGCGTGTGGAAGACGTGATTACGGCGCTGCTATTTTACCTGTCAACAAGAAATACTATTTTCGGATTGGCTGATAGGTTGCTGATTCAAGCAGAGCCGTCTGCCTCATCCATTCATAGATTACTAATCTTTTATATACAGTCTAACTTATTGATATGCGGCGAGTTTTATCGCTTCTCAGCGTGAGAAATGCCATTTTTGGCGTGAGAGCGTGTGAACTTATTGAAATGAGAGCCCTGACAATCTTGGTATTTCTTTGCCAAGCAGCTCACTCTAACAATCAATCCCCCAACTCAACTATGTCGTTTAAGGAAATTCCTAATACTGCTTATCCACGTAGCTAGCTATGTAAGAGGGGAAAAAAAGCAGTTCCCCGCAAAATATACATTCGTAAATTCGGTTTAATTTGACTCGCAGTTTTTTCTTCATATAAGATCTTATGTAATCAGTCTTCGGTGATTAGGTGGTTTACACATTGCGATTCGCTAGTATCTTTTCTTAGATGCTGGCAAAGCCTACTGTCTGTTTCAATGAAAGGCGGGACTTGGAGAGAAGGGAAGGAAAGTTGAACTGGATTGGCCACTGGCAGCTTGAGCGTGTATCATTTCCCCGAGGTCTTAGTGCGTGCATTGTTTTTGTTTTAAAACATTAGTTTTAAAACTGTGAAAAGTGGGGGGCCACAAATTTTGCAAACACTGGTAAGTCAGAAAAGTGAAAATTTCACTTACCTTCTAGAGACATCCAAAATCCACCAACAGCAAAGTACTCTGTTTCAAATCCAAGATCCAACAGCAACAAAATATTCAATTTCTGCTCTCAAATTCAATATCCAACGATAAAGCACTCAGTTCCTGCTGCAAAGTGTCAAAGCCGAAATGCCAAGACCAATGTATTTATAATGCAATTACAAAGACCAGTAGATACAAGTGATGTGAACGTCCAGCTACCCAGCTGATTGTCGGCCAACCAGTCGTCGAAGTTCTTCCCCACCAGCGGACTAATTGCTGAACTTCTTCCCCGCTGGCCAGCCAATTGTTGAACTTGATCACTCCGGCCATCAGTCAGTCAGCCAGATACTCAGGGAAATTCGCTTGAAACAGAGGCAAAATTTTACTCAAATTCATGTGTGCATGTCACATGTTGACAGCAACAAACATGAACAATGAACACCGGAACAGTATGAAGAGCACATATTTTTCTTCCAAGATTTTCATCCTCAGTAAACGGAAACAGTGTGCTACTCTGCCCATAGTAGAATAGAATAATCAAGAAATGTAGAATGGCAAAATAGTAGCATTCGTAACATGGGTATCTGAAGGCCTCTATCACTAAAAGCCCCAAGTTTTATCACAAAATTGACAACGCATTTGACGCATAGACTCCTCCAATGACAAATTCAGCTCTCCATTATATCCTTGTAAGTATTCATGTTTATAGCCGATCACTCTGTTATTCACTAAGGCTCTGCGTAATGCACACTTATAGTTGACACCCACGTGAAAATTCTGCGTTAATAATGTTTTAATTGACAAATTTCTTATCCAATGCCAGAGAGTTTAAACTTTCCACATTAACCGAAAGACACCGATTGGACAATAAGAATAGTATACAAACCTGTGCATAAAAGTAAGGTCGGTTGTGTTTACCTTATGTTGGGAATGGTTGCACAACTGAAAATGATGCGGTTTCAAAGAAAAAAAGACATCAAAAACCGGCCTGAAGTGGTCAGTTACATTTACGAGATTATGGTCAACAGGAATTATTCTGAATGAAACAGGACTGGAGGGTTCCATCTACCCGATGCATCTGTCTCTGGAGGAGGGATTCAATGAAAAAGGTTATACTTCTACTCTGTTTGCATTTTGCTCATTGCGGCTTTTTGCTACAGAAATTATACCGTGTTCAACTAAATCAAATACGGAGGTTTTCGTTTCTTCAAAGTGCAAGCAGCTCACACACTTTGGTAGACCCCCTGGTACGTCCATTGCACCATTCAGTTCAATTTGGGTAGAAAATAGCCTGATTATTCCTAATAATGGAATGACTATTCTGTTAAAATAAGGTATGTTTTAGATATTACTGAGTTAGTGAGTTATACTTGTTCCTTATAAGGTGTGGTAAGTGTTTATATACAGCACCCTCAATAATTTTTGGCAGCCCTGGTTAAGATATGTTAAAAGCCTTAAAATAAATTCAATTTTTTATTGCAGAAGCATACTCTCACACTGAAAATTGTAGAAAAATGTAACCTTCAACTCAAGTGAATTTTAAGGGGGGGGTGGGGAAATTTCCTGACTAAGAAATAATTATTTTTCATAAAATAACCTGTTCAACAATTATTGGCACCCCTAACAATTCCTAGGAATTAAATGTAATTGAAGTATTTCTGTCATTTCTACAGAAGTTTACAAAGTTAATCAGAGTATCTAGGAACATTTAATTAGTAAATCATTACTTCCTACTTCCCTGGGGTATAAATATCACATGACACAGAGGCCATTTCTCTTTCACCGTGGGAAAGACAAAGGAACACACCATTCACTTCCGCTTAAAAAAATGCTTTTCATTTGAGGCCAGAATGAAAATTGTGCAAAGCTCATTTTTATCAGTTTTAGATTATGGTTATGTAATTTATATGCACGCAGCTTCATCCCTTCTGAAAAAACTAGATTCTGCATATCATGCTGCATTATGCATTGTAACAAATGCTGGTTTTTACATCCACCATTGTACTTTATATGAACTACTTGGGTGGTCTTCTCTATATCAGAGGAGAAAAACACATATGTTGATATTTATTGCAAGTCATTACAAGGTAAAATGTCCACTCATATCTCCAACCTTTTGTCTTATCATACAGGCAACTACTGTACATCATATTCTTTTACATGTCCCCAGGGTGCACTCAGAGCTTGGTAAAACTGCTTTTTCCTTTTATGCACCCTGGGCCTGGAATGAGCTGCAAAAAAGCACTAACCTAGGAGCATTCCCTTCTTTATATCTTTTTAAAAGACTTTTACAAACCACCCTGAAGGAAACATGTTGCGGTTTTACTTAATCTGAGATTTTGATGTGGAAAGTGTAACAGATATACTGCACTGGCCTGGACAACTCTCCTCCTGCTGTTTTCTCTGTGCTGCTTTGATGTATTGTACGTGTCAAAGTTTGTTTTTAATGTTTTAAATGTCTTGTATGTATACATGTGAAACTGCTCATGCTGCTGTCTTCACCAGGACTCCCTGGAGGAAGAGATCTTTTATCTCAATGGGACCTTTCTGGCTAAATAAAAGATAAATAAAATAAAATAAAATAAATAAATTCAAGTAAGGCAGATGTATGTCGACCTTCACAAGTCAGGCAATGGCTACAAGAAAATAGCCACTCGCCTGCACCTTCCCATATCTACTGTCAGAGGAATCATTAAGAAGTTTAAAACAACTGGAACAGTGGTAAATGAGCCTGGATGAGGATGTAAGGTTATTTTGCCACCACCCACAGTAAGGAGGATGGTAAGAGAAATAAAAAGTTCTCCAAAGCTCACTGTTGAAGAATTGCAACAAATGGTAGCATCTTGGGGTCACAAAGTCTCCAAACAACCATCAGGCGCTATCTACATGCCAACAAGCTGTTTGGGAGGCATGCACGGAAAAAACCTTTTCTCACTCACAATCATAAACGCAAACATCTGGAGTTCGCTAAGTGGTACTGGGACTTCAACTGGGACTGTGTGCTTTGGTCAGATGAGACCAAGATAGAGCTTTCTGGCAACAAACACTCTAAGTGGGTCTGGCGGAACACAAAAAATGGGTATGCAGAAAAGCACCTCATGCCCACTGTGAAGTATAGGGGAGGATTGGTGCTGTGGGCCTGTTTCTCTTCCAGAGGCCCTGAGAACCTTGTTAGGGTGCATGGCATCATGAACACATTGAAATACCAGGACATTTCAAATCAAAGTCTGGTAACCTCTGCCCGAAAGCTGAAGATGGGTTGTCACTGGGTCTTTCAGAAAGATAATGACCCTACATATGACACAGAATCAAGCTCCTCCCTTGGCCATCTCAGTCCCCAGACCTCAACCCCATTGAAAACCTGTGGAGTGAGCTGAAGACAAGAGTGCAGAGGAGAGGACCCAGGTCGCTGGATGATTTAGAGAGATTGTGCAAAGAGGAATGGTCAAAGAACCCTCTTTCTGTATTCTCCTATCTTGTGAAACATTATAGATGATTAGGTGCTGTTTTGTTGGCAAAAGGGGGTTGTACAAAGTATTAACATCAGGGGTGCTAATAATTGTGGCACACATGATTTGATGCAAATGAATTACTTCTTAATGTGAGATTTTTTTCACACTGAATAAATGCACTTGAATTAAAGTCTGGATTTTCCTCTTTTTTTCATTGTGGTCCTATATTATTTAGAAAAAAATTTAATTTATTAGATGCTAAAGAACACATCTTAACCAGGGGTGCAAATAATTATGGAGGTCACTGTAAGGTCGCGAGCTTTGAAGTGGGAACTGCTAGCTTTTCATTGCAGGGTGAATATTCTTACCGTTAAATAAGCAGTTCATTTAATGAGTATGCATGTTGGCTAGTAGGACTCCGAAGAAAAATTGACAAAATTCTCAACTTCATCCTGCAGAAAAGGCTTGTTTTGAGTTTGGAGAGGTTAATGGTGACCATTGATGTCCAACTGCACCTATATTGATAAACTTATGCTAAATTCAATGAGAAAATCATAACTTCATATTGAATTTCATGCGTCAAAAGTTGATTTGTATTGAATATATACTGAGTACAAATGAAAAATGTTGACTTTTTTCAAGTGGTGCGTTAAGTTTAAATGAACTTCAATATAATTTTTATACAACAACAACACTACAGTGACGTCACCCAATGTGCCAGGTGCAAGAAATGTGAGAATTTCAAGTTAACTGTAACACTAGGCAATTTTTTGCAAAAATGCAACATCTTGCACGCACACCACGGGAAAAATGAATTTCACTCTGAATTTGTGCACACATTGCCTTTAAAAGCATGTTAATCCGAATAAAAATTCACTTCTTCACTGACACTTGTGAAACGTCGACACTATGCCGCGACTTACAGCCCCTGAACGGGAACGTGCCATAGGCATGCTTCAAATTGGCGCCAGCACCAGGGAAATTGCCAGACGACTACACTGCGCACACACAACGATCGCAAGACTCCATCAAAGGTTTCTGCAAACGAGGAGCACTCGGGACCGTCCTCGACCGGGTCAACAACGTGTGACAACGGCACGTCAGATCATACGGGATCATGTCCGAGACCGAACACTTCCAGCGAAAAGATCGGCTGCTCAAGTCCAAGGACGAAGTGGATTCATTTACCCCAACACCATACGGAACCGTCTGCGAGCTGCAGGCCTGCGTGCACGACGTCCTTATTTCGGCCCCATATTGACGGATCTTCACCGAAACCAGTGTCTACAGTGGGCAAACAGGCACCAGAATTGGCGACTACGACAATGGCACGGAGTCATCTTTTCTGACGAGTCACGATTTCACGTTAGGAACGCAGATGGCCGTATACGTGTTTGGCGGAGACGTGGTGAACGTAATAACGCCGATTGTGTCGTTCAAACGGACCGTTGGGGTGGTGGCAGCGTTATGGTGTGGGGTGGAATAAGCTACCGTCACAGAACCCCTCTCCATATCTGCAGAGGAAGGGTGAACGGCGTCTAGTACCAGGACCAGGTGCTATAGAACCATGTTGTGCCGTTCTTCAACCAACACCACGATGTCCACACGTTCCATCAGGACAACGCTAGGGCACACACTGCAAGGGTGTCCATGCAGTACCTTGCACAGCAGAACATCCCCGTGCTTCAGTGGCCAGCTCTGTCACCCGACCTCTCCCCAATCGAGCAGTTATGGGATGAAATTGGACGACGTCTTTCACGTCGACGCCAGATGGACAACATCCGAGAACTTGAGGTTGCCCTTGTTCAGGAGTGGAATGCTATCCCTCAGAACACTATCCAGAGACTGATCAACTCCATGCGATGACGATGCACCGCATGTGTCAATGCAAATGGCGGTCACACCCGTTGTTGACTTTCCTGTTTGACCCCTACACCAGTTAAACCTCTCTCGTGCATTAACATTATCGTGAATGAAATTGAATGATGTTTACATGTCTTCTAAAATCATTCATTATCTCAAATGCATCATACGTATGGTACTTCACATATCAATCCGCGGAGCTATTCCAGATTTCGTGAGTGGTGCGTTTTCATATGGACTGAGTATATGATTATTTTATGATTTGACAGCATGCCATTTTGGGGGATCTTTGACTGATCTTTGGAGCAATCTGGATAGCTGTCTTATTTGGGTTCTAGAGTAGGTAATTTAGAATTCAACTGTGAATTTAGAATTCAATTGACTTGCACTTGTGGTCAAGGAGTTTATAATTACGGAAATTTATAGTTTTAAGAGCTAGCAATTTTTCAATTCTCTGTATTATTTTTTTACAATTTCAATGCTGAATTTTCATGTATTTCTTGTTTGAAGCCCTTTTTCTCTACCAAAATCATGAAAATAAACTGAAATACGATTCACTTGAGTCATTTCTTTCCTGTCTGCGAAGCTGCAATCTTGAACTAGACTGAATTTCCGCAGAGAAAATGCAAAGTGTGCTTACTCAAATGGTGCCAGCAACAGTGAATGAATCAGATATAAGAAAAGCTTTGACCGGGCTAATTGTGTTGAATGAATACATCACCAGTCATACTTACCAGATGCAGGCAACAATGGCATCATCTTTCCATATCAACATGTAAAAACAATGCATGCAAACACATCAGATACATTAGTTTGTCTGTCTGTCTGTCAATCAATTCTTTTTTTTTCAATTCAAAAAGCTTTATTGGCATGACTGAATTATATACAATATTGCCAAAGCATTTTTGGACAGACAGGTAACAATTCAGTAAGTGATGATATACATAAAATAATACAAATAATAAGTAAATAAATAAAATAGCTTTTATTATGACAATATATTATCTAATATTTTCACAAGCATTTCTACATGTGTGAATTCATTTCATATTAACAGCATATCCTATGCATATATTTATGTGTGTGTGTGTGTGTGTGCGTGAGAATGCAAATGTGTGTGTGTGCGTGAATGCATGTGTGTGTGGGGTGCGTGTATGAATGCATGTGTGCGTGTGCGTCTCTCTCCTTCTCTCACACACACAGACACACGCTAGAGTGTCTCTCTCTGCCTTTCTTTCTCTCTCTCCCTCACACACACACACACACACAGGTATCATCTAAGATTGTTTAAAGAACGGCTCTGAAATTTGTCTATACCGGCCTGTTAAATCGCTGACGCTGTATTTTTTCCAGTGAGAAACACAGACGGGTGTGTGTGTGTGTGCGCACGTGTATTTTGTCTAGCAGGGCTTTTGTTTGTTTGTGTCTGAGTCTCTCATCAGCAGCACCTGCATTGTCTACCAGTGAAGAGTGTTGAACTATAGAATCCTAATCTAGAATGTTTGTCGTAGCTTAAAAACCAAACATTCTAATGACAGTCACACTCAGTTATGTCAGTCTCACCCACTGATCTATGCATAAGAACTGGATAGCAGATATCCAGATAACGATCAAACATGCCAGCCATGCAGTTATTTGCAGACACTCACAGAGTTAGGCTTATCACGCTGATTTTCACACACAATCCGAGCTCAGCATCCATGGACACACATACACACAAACTGATACAGGACCAGTTAGACACCAAATGCGAGGATGGAGGGAAAAGGCTTTATTGGAAAAATAAAGAAAATCAGACACGAGGGCCAACAAAAAACTTCACCCAAAGGGTTGCCAAAAAACAAACTAAAGAGAGCTACACAGAGCTATAAACAAAAGGATCAGAAACGATGAAAACAAAGGCCACTGGAAACTCCAGGCAGAAAATTCATAAAAAGAAAAGAATAAGGCTTCAAGATTTTCAGAATGACAAAAAACAAAGGCTAGGAATGCAAAATAAAAAGACTGTGAAACACGCTGGCTACTAACAACTATGGGCATGAACTTGATAGAACTAGACCTGAGACTCTGTCTGCCAGCCAACTTCCACCGCATCCAGATAAAGGGTGAGAAATCAAGACATGAGGGGCAACACCTGGAGAAGGAGACACAAGAGGCATGGGAACATCATGACATGGACAAAGATTGGATGACAGGACTTGCTCATTAAGAGAATGAGCGAGCTCAGCTTAAGTACCAATTAAGTATGCCGTTTGAAAGCAGCATGAATGTTCAGAGCAGAAAAGCACAGCAAGATCTTGAAATAGCAAAGCAGGAATCATGACAACAAACTCCCTGTCTAAATTAGTAATATTAGTGATGTGCCTATCAAAGAATTACACCACCCAGTGAGTGTTAGTAAATGTTAGTAACTTAAAAACAGTTAATTGTCAATTAAGCTTAGACAGCCCCGAATCAGCACAGCACAGAAGGAAGGGGGAAACAACAAAGCCAACCAGAGCTCTGAAATGTGCAAAAACGAAGGCGCGGGGCGGAACGCAGACAAGCGGCGGAGTGGCTTGGCAGACCTGGCATGAAACAACACATGGACAATGAACATGAATAATGAAATACAATGTCCTAATACAAGAAACTGTTAAAACTGTGACTATGAACATGAACTATGAACTATGAAATCTTGAACATGAAACTGTTAAAACCATAAATGCTGTCCTGGCCAGGACCCCAGAACACAACACACACAAACACATCAGTGCACTTTCCTTTGTCCCATTCATTCGCAATGGAAAAGATCCAAGGTTATAATTCTATGCACGTTCACATGTTGTTAAATTCTTCAGGATTTTAAACATTCCGGTGGGCCTATTACTTTTGCAACAATCAGACACAAAAGACATTACTGACACTTGTAGCCAAAATGTAATGTAGCCAAACAAAATTGCCCTTTCCAACATTAACGCTTTTTGAAATGACTTGTTTTATCCATCGCTTATTCCAAAAATCGATTGACCTTACTTTTACCATCCATTTTCAACAAGAACCATTCCACCAAGCATATCACAGGTTTAATTTGATCCAACCATCAGCCAACTTCCACAAACCATCTTGCTCTTACAGCAGGCCATCAGACCACATACTGCTAGGTGATGAATTCTATAATCTCACAATCATTAGCCAACTCTTTGTTTGCAGAATATTGCTCTCTCATATATAAAACAATTAAAACTTTTTCCCAGTTGCCAGGCCACCTATTGAACAAAACAAGTTTCATCAACTGACAACAGAAGAGACAAACATAAATTTACACCGGAAGTAAGTATTTGCCTCATATAAACATAACAAAATCTATGATTTCCAGAATCACCAGAGAGCCCAATACACAAGTTTTTCTATCTCTTTCACATTTTCTGCTAATACATAGATCCTTTCCTAACAGTTTCCCCAGAAACTAGACTTTTTCCACTGAACACATACTGGTGGACTTTACCATGTGCACAGACACAGAACACACCCACAGACAGTTATACAGTTAACATACACCCCCAAATTTTCTTTTTATATGTAGTGGACAAGGAAACTTGCCCCAATCAACTTCAGCAATGTAACTTAATTTACATCTAACATACAGTATAGGTACCCGACCAGTATACATGCAACGTGTTACTACCCAGGGTCAATTCGTCCGAACTTACTTTAAGACGTGAACTACTTACTTAGTTCTAAATGCACGACTCATGAGACCCTTTTTATAGTAAAAAGCTTGGCAGTAATTTCTGTTGTCCACTCATATAAAACACAGAATCAGCTGTGGTACAAATAGTTTGCCATCAGGACTTCAACTCCCCGCTAACGAGAAACAGGAGAAAGAATTACCTCCATAGCTATGATGTGCCGGCAGTCATAGTTCTCTGTAACTGGGAGATAAAGGCCGTTACAGGTTCAGAGACATGCCAATTACGCCAATATTGTCGTAGAACCGAGAGATTACGACAAATAGTATTTTAACAAGTTTATTGTACTGTTACAATTGTGAAAAAATGGTGAATCATACCTAAAAATGGAGAATCATACCTACAAAACCAACTGCTGAAATCCGCGGCTCTCTTTGGTACCAGGAAGCAAGAGGCCCCTGTGATGGCAGCCCAGAGATTTATGCTGAAACAAGGTGGGCTTTTCTTTACAGTAAGAATTGAAGTGATTGAATACATAAGGACAAATGGCAGAGAAAACCAATGAATAATCAACAGAGGGGGGGTGGAGGGACATTCAAAAGATAACACTGGGAGAGGGTTGGTTGAACAGCCAGGTACAGACAGAATGATGGGTAAGGGGGAGGAGAAGAGTGCCGCCTTCTACCACAAAAGTAGACAGCGAAAACAGAGCTTTTAAAGAGGAATGGACAGAATCTTATATGTTTATCCTTCCCACTGGAAGCTCAAAGCCGCTGTGGCTCATTTGAAATGTCTTTATGCAATTCCATTGCTTCCAACCCCTGAGTAAAGAAAAACACAATAAGTCCGAAGTCATTATCACCGTATCGCAAGTGAAACTGATAAGCCTCCACGCACAAGGACTTCACTTCAGCGCGAGAATCTCTTACATACGTGTTGATTGAATAATTGCTGACAACAGCAGAGGAACATAAATATGCCACTTAATTGACACCAAATGCATGATAGCTGGCAGGGATGCGTTATTAATGAAAACTGACCACACCTGATAATGTTGAGAGTTTTTGGATTTTCCCTAATGGCAATTTAAATGATTGAAAACAGGTCATGACCAATCATTATTTTTAAGGGACGATTTGACCCCCCCATTGCCAGTTCACCAGCTGACACTGAGCACAATAATGCATTTGAGAAGATTTAAAATCCTGGCAGACAAAGCCAGAGCTCACTTCTCTCACTAAACAAGAGAAAGTAGACAGTGGGAAGGAAAGAAATTCATTTTTACTTTTAAAGTCCTTAATTATAATGCCCTTTTGAATATGAAAGAAGTTAAAACTATACAGTTCTCGAGGCTGTGGAGGGATGAAAGGAAACTCAAGCTACACTTTTTATCCATTTTTTCTAAAATGTAAGCACTTTAAGATGCACAGTTATGTCCCACAGCTTTGATTTGCTTGTATGTAATCTTTCAAATGGAGATCTTATTTGACTTGAAGTGAGAGCATATACATTCCTTTTACTTTTATTGACTATTATTTATGACTGTATGTAGCCTGTACGATTGTATGTCTGTATTATGATGCAACTTGGACATGATGCTGCTGCGGACCTTTATATGCAGAAATTTTTACTATCTAGACCTCTCTGATTTGTAATTGAATACCCCTACCACTGGGAGACAGCCCGTGTAAAATGTTATGCAAGATCAACCATGTGTTGTCCGAAATTAGGTACTGGCAGATAAAGGGTTAAAAAAAACAACTACACATGATTTTCTGAGCGGAGATCTTTTTGTACCTGAAAGAAGGGGTTATAAGCATATGAAAATCATCAACGCAACTTCATTTGGTGCATTCTGAATTTTTATTAATCTTGTCCACATTTACATGGTATCGCCCAAGATGAGGAAAGCGGGACAGTAATTCTACCGACTGATTCTCATATCTGAACAAATTAACACCAAGTTGCTAACTGGGAAACGTAAATGGGAACAGGCTTGGAGAAGGTATGGTGAAAGCAGGGCTAGGCAATCCTCTGTTGGCAAGTTCAGGGTGCAAGAGTTAAAAATCAGCTAAAACTCTACGATGAGAGATGGAGTACGGACAAGATTTTTTTTGCAATTCTTTAGATTATTAGCATTCTTGCATTCTTTCAGTTTAACACTGTAGCGCAGTTTCGTTCGTCAGCTCATCTCAATCACTTCAGAAAAGTTATTGGCATCAGGTCAAATCCAGGGTTCCCACACTTTTTACCAGTGATTTTTCAAAACTTTTCCATAATATTTTACCTAATTTCCATGAGTTAGTTTAAAATAGATCAGGCCTATAATAGCGAACACACAGCGCCATAATGAGCTTCCACAGTGTGCTAAGCCCTAAGCAAGAATGTAGCATGGAGAATGGAAGGGAAGTTGTGTCTATCTACCACCTATCCTAGGGCATCACACAATGGCATAAAGGCCTATATGGCACCATTCTCATGTTTTCTCAATTATATTTAACAAACAAACAGCAATAAATAATCAAGTGCTATATTTGAATGATCAAGAAGGCAAAAACATTGAAGAGGTAACAAACAGATGGCATTTAATATATTCTGAGACAGATGTTGAACAATTACAAATTATTATTTACAGTGTATTTACCCAGGACACCTGGCACCAGCCAGACCTAGGAACACACCGCTGGGCCTGTCCGCATGGCACCAGCCGGACCCTGAACGCATGGAGCCCACCTCCGGAACACACGGTGGCTCCAGCCAGACTCCGGGACACCTGGCACCAGCCAGACCCAGGAACACCCCGCCGGGCCTTTCCGCATGGCACCAGCTTGAGCCTGAACGCATGGCGCCCTCTCCACCGGAACACACGGTGGCGCCAGCCAGACTCCGGGACACCTGGCACCAGCCAGAACCAGGAACACACCGCCGGGCCTGTCCGCATGGCACCAGCCAGATCCTGGACGCATGGCGCCCTCTCCTCCGGAACACACGGTTGCGCCCTCTCCTCCGGAACACAAGGTGGCGCCCTCTCCTCCGAAACACACGGTGGCGCCAGCCAGACTCCGGGACACCTGGCACCAGCCAGAACCAGGAACACACCAACGGGCCTGTCCGCATGGCACCAGCCAGATCCTGAACGCATGGCGCCCTCTCCTCCGGAACACACGGTTGCGCCCTCTCCTCCGGAACACACGGTTGCGCCTTCTCCTCCGGAACACACAGTGGAGCCGGCCAGACTCCGGGACACCTGGCACCAGTCAGACCCAGGAACACACCGCTGGGCCTGTCCGCATGGCACCAGCCGAACCTTGAACGCATGGCGCCCACCTCCAGAACACACCTGGCGCCCAGCTCCGAAAACTGCTCCCTCCAGGGAGCCCTGAACACTAAAAAAAAAAAAAAAATACTGCCGCTGCTCCCCTCACTCAGCCTGGCTGGGTCCCATGCTGGCAGCCACATTCTGACATGGTTTGGTCCCGCCGGCAGAAGGCAAGAAGCCGACGGGCATAGGGACCATGAACCCAGAGTAGATAAGGGACCCATGCGCACAGGCTGAGTACAAAAAATATAAATAATTTAATAACACAAAACCACAACAAATGAGGAGAGCAGCGGCGATACATACACAGCGAAGAAGTCCGGTTGGAAAAAAAATTTGCTGCAAGCCAACTGGCTGCATAATGTAACCTATGTGTATCACGAAATGTCATGTTAGTTTCAACGGTGTCGCGTTCGATTTTAAATAATACCTTGTAGTTTTGCGGTAAACTCGATATCTTTTGGGGATTTAGAGAACATGTTATAAGCAATAGGGAAAACAGTGTATTTTTCCAAACCTTTCCAAAACCGTTAGTTAATTCCATAACTTTTCCAGACTGGAAAACAGGTTTTTCAAATTCCATAACTTTTCCAGGAATTTCATGACCGCGGGAACCCTGTAAATCGCTTGATTGTCATTTAGGCTCATTATACGGGAGTTTTCTGCGACCGTCTACCCCTGAAATCATAACTCGAGCTATTCGCCGCTTTATCCCGAGAGGCCATTCTAAACGGGTTCACTCCACACTCACTTTCCTCATACCTCGCAGGATGGAAGCAATTCAAGAAATTCCACTCAGCCCAACTGCCATTCCCAGCCCTCAACATCGTTTCCATCACGAGCTTCATTTTGCACACTCACTCCGTACACCACGTTCGACCAGCCGCGATACAAGTCTACCTCAGGGCCATCAACCTCTTCGTCAAACTGGCCACTGTGCTCGTCAATTTCCCATTCTCACGTGGAAACACTACTGAAAGGTTCACGTGAACAAGAACCTCCCGACCAAACGTTTACCTCTGATGGCAGGCCTCCTCTCTCGCCACATCCGGATGCGGCGCTCAAGGTACCATTTTCCTTCCACGGATTCCTCTCTCGAAGCCATGTTCCTATTGGCCTTCTTTGGTTTCTTGAGTTGTTCCGAGATCACTCCGCTCTCCGCTAATTACGATTCTTCTCATCATGCCAGCCTAAATGACATCTTATTTTACTTATGTTCATGACAGTGGTGTCTCTGGAACAGATAATTGGTGGGGCTCGGACCATGCCTTTTGAGTCATTGATTGTTTTAATTGTTTTAATGGGGAGCTCTGGGCCCAACCAATCTTCAATCCTAGAGACGCCCCTGGTTCACGATAAAGAGAAGTGAAACGGATCAGTCCGGCATTTCTCAGCCCATTTTCATATCTCGCCTAGACTCTGCCCTCAGTCCATTCGAGCCAATATCAAAGTATGTCACCTCAAAATACAATAACCACGCTTCTCCCCAAGACCCACTCTTCACGACCGACACGAGGGCCCTCGGCACTGGTTCCTCTACCATTTCCGTCATGTTTTAATTAGATCCAATATTCCACCCAAATACTTCTCCGGGCATTCCTTTCGCATCGGCGGCGCCACTAAAGCATCCAAGCAAGGAGCCAACTAATTAAAATCCTCGGCCGCTTACGCAAACTATATTCGCAATAGTATTGACGACGTAGCTACATAGAGACCATCTCTCGCCGACTCGTTAACATCTTTTGAGGGCTTTAAGGCCCGGGCCACACTGCCTGCTGCTGCGTTGCGTCTTCCGCAGGTCGCATGCGTCTTTTCGTTTCGGTTCCCATGTTATTCAATGAGAGCGGCCGAAGCTGCGCGTCTCACGCATGCAGAAGTCGTACTGCTCGCATGCATATAGATTCGGACTCTTGCCGACTTTTTCCGCAAGACGCATGCGGAAAAAGGCAAACCAGAGCTGAAAACGACTGTCAGAAACAGTCATATCGCCATAAATACTTGAATTTCAAGTAACTGCCGAGGATGCGTGTCTGTTGCAAGCATGAAGCAGACAATCAAAAGATGTAACAACACTTCCGGCATGTTTATCATATTTAAAGCCCGTTAGAACGGACTTAATCCCTTCCGCTCGATTCAGCAATGCTTCGCGAAATATTGAAACATGTAGTGGGAAATTCGCGACTTTCATCGTGGGCTGCTGTCATTAACGGGTATATAGCCTATGGAAAAGTATTTCGTCATTTTCAACTTATTTTTAAAAACTTTAATACGACGTTGCTCGTTTTATTTCGGATTTTTGGACTTCGCGGGAATATGCCATTAATTGCGGTGCCAAGCCAATGAACATAGCTTATTATGATGATGAATAAAGTATCAGAGCAGTACTTTTCCGTATCTCTCACTCTGGCCATGACACCCCCGCGATCGATGAACCTACATACGACTCCCCACTTGCATCAGCAAGTTCAAGTGATTGTTTCCACTTGTAAAGAGAGAAAAAAACTAAGCTGGATACAGCATGGACCTATAAAACATCCTTTGGATATAATGGCCAGACGAACGTACAGCACACCAGCCAGTTTCTAAATGGTCTGAACACTTCCTTTCACGGTCGTTCGGCGCCTAGCCTTTACGAATGATTTCAGCCTCGAGTAATGTAAATTAGATCGCTTTTGAAAGCACATTCAATATCCCGACACCCTCCCACTACCCCGAAATTATCTTCGGAGAGAGCAAGACCAATTCAAAGGGTTTGCTGTGTATTGTAATGCGATCGTGTAATTTTGTTTGCATGATACGCTCAAGCACCCCCCCCCCACTGTCAATACAAAATATAAATCACATATAGTAGGCTATAACGACGCGAGACGAAATAATGTATTATTTCATAGTGATTTCTTGGGCAAAGTCGTGCAGAGC
Organism: Gymnothorax reevesii; assembly: GCA_029721435.1. Taxonomy (NCBI): domain Eukaryota; kingdom Metazoa; phylum Chordata; class Actinopteri; order Anguilliformes; family Muraenidae; genus Gymnothorax; species Gymnothorax reevesii. Next base: position 72,722,537 of record CM056585.1, on the reverse strand, counting down.
CAGAGTTGGAAGGAGGAGCCCGTGGCAGACCAGACGCAGCAGACACGCGGGCAGTGTGACCGAGACGCTTGCGACCAGCGGTTGCAGTGCTGCGCTTGCTTAAGACGCATGGCTGCTGCGTTGCGTCTTCTGCAGGTCGCACGCGTCTTTTCGTTTCGGTTCCCATGTTATTCAATGAGAGCGGCAACAGTGCATGCCGAAGCTGCGCGTCTCACGCATGCAGAAGCCGTACTGCTACCTTGCTGAAAATATAGATTCGGACTCTTGCCGAATTTTTCCGCACGACGCATACAGAAAAAGGCAAAGCAGAGCTGAAAATGACTGTCAGGAATGGTCATATCGCCATAAATACATGAATTTTGCTAATTTGCCGAGGATGCGTGTCTGTTGCAAGCATGAAGCAGACAATCAAAAGATGTAACAACACTTCCGGCATGTTTATCATATTAAAAGCCTGTTTATATGGACATAATCCCTTCCGCTCAATTCAGCAATGCTTCGTGAAATATTGAAACATGTAGTGGGAAATTCGCGACTTTCATCGTGGGCTGCCGTCATTAAAGGGGATATAGCCTATTGAAAAGTATTTTGTCATTCTCAACTTATTTTTAAAACTTTAATATGACGTTGCTCATTTTATTTTGGATTTAGATGTCTAGACTTTGCGGGAATATGCCATTAATTGCGGTGCCAAGCCAATGAACATAGCTAATTATGTTGACGCTTAAAGAGTATCAGAGCAGTACGTTTCCGTATCTCTCACTCTGGCCATGACACCCACGCGATTGCGGAACCTACATACGACTCCCCACTTGTATCAGCAAGTTCAGGTGATTGTTTCCACTTGTAAAGAGAGAAAAAAACCAAGCTGGTTACAGCATGGACCTATAAAACATCCTTTGGATATAATGGCCAGACGAACGTACAGCACACCAGCCAGTTTCTGAATTCTCTAAACTGTTCCTTTCACTGTCGTACGGCAACTAGCCTATACGAATGGTTTCAGCCTCGACTAATGTTAATCAGATCGCTTTTGAAAGCACATTCCACATCCCAACACCCTCCCCCTACCCCGGAATTACCTTCGGAGACAGCAAGACCAATTCAAAGGGTTTGCTGTGTATTGTAATGCGATCGTGTAATTAAATTAATTTAATTAAATAAGCTCGAGCATGCTTCCTCTACTGTCAATACAAAATATAAATCACGTGTAGTAGGCTACAATGACGCGAGATGAAATAATATATTATTTTAGAGTGATTTCTTGGGCAGAGTCGTGCAGAGCCAGAGTTGGAAGGAGGAGCCTGCGGCAGACCTGCCGCTGCAGACACGCAGGTAGGGTGACCGAGCTGCATGCGACCAGCGGTTGCAGTGCTCGGTTTGCGGAAGTCACATCGTAGCAGCTGGCAGTGTGGCCCAGGCCTTAAGGAGCCTACACAGACTCCGACAAGAGACGCGAGCCCCACCCCCACCCCACCGAGTCTCGCCTCCTGGGGGCGCCCAATGTTCGCGCAATCACAGACTAAGTCCAACAATGCATAAACCCCGCTCTCCCATCCGTCGTTCCACCGAATATTCTCCTCCACTTTGGGAGTGGTCCAAAATTAATTAACACAATATAAAATCATTTGATACACGCGTACAATACATTCCTGTATGAAAAAATAATTGATCATGGATCAAGGGGTTATGATGCCATCCAGAGGGCGAGGGAGAAAGAAAGAATGAGGTAGATTGTGTATGATGGCAATGCCAGAAGGTACGTGAATCCAAGTCCAGTCACGGCCACGAGGAAGGCACTTGGTTCCCAGACTAAGAATCTCATCACGGCATTGTTGAACTGTAGGAAGAAAACAGAATTTATAGTCAGTAATGGGTAGAAGTGGCACTAATTCAACTCCTTTTAAATTTTCTGTGACAAACTTTTCAACCATCCATCCATTTTCTATATGGGTGGGTCACGGGGCGAGCTGAAGCCTATCCCTGAATATTTCTGAATCAACCTGATGAAGGTCACACGACCAAAACATGGTTGTTCACAATAAAATTTTTTCTTTGCAGAGATGACAGTGAGCGGGAGTTTTTCCATTTTGATTTTGCCGACCTTTGGTCCTCTCCTACGCACCTGTCAACCTACTAGGTGTGCAAAAGTCTTCCTACCGTGTATTTACCTTATATCTAACCACAAGAGTTTAAATACATCTTGGATAAATGAGGACCAGCATCTAAGATTTTAAAATGACGGTAATAATGCGTAATCTATTTCATACTCGGACTCTCAGCAATACTCAATTCAGCGTACATTCATGGCCAAGATCATTGTCATGTTTCACTTCTGTGCCATACCCTTGCTGTCTGACAGCTGGTGCCGGTGCCGTATCTGCAGAATGTGGCGAAGTGTTCGCAGTTGTTCCACAGAAGGCTGTATTTTGTGGCTCCCAGAAGTTTCTCTGCCCGACAGGCCACCTCTTCACTGTCTAGTGGCTGCTGGCCGGAGGCTGTGTCCGTTTCATTGATGGAGATCTCGGCTCCAGAGGCAAAGTCCTCCACTGAATCTATTCTAACGCTGGCTGCTTTCAAAACTAGCCCCAAAATCAGTCTGGGGAAGGTCACTCTCCTCTGAATTCTATTCTGGTCTTGAGTGACACGCAGCAAGACGTCAGGCATTAAGTGAGCCACCTTATTATCCCCCAAGTAGATGCCGAAGTGTTTGGTTATGAGTCGGGAGACTGCCAGCAGATCGCCTCTATTGAACCTTGACGTGTCATATCGCTGCGTCTCATCTGCAACCTTAGCAGTGATGAAAAAGAAATTCAAAAAATGAGACAGAAACATCTTTGAAACTGCCGTGAAATATTGCACATTCGCTGCTTTTATCCCAATGGTGTGAGGAGGGGCTACGGAAATGTGCTTTAGACTTCTGGAATTTAGTAAATACTAAGCTGTGGGAAATTCTGCTATTTATGACTGCATTATACTGTAAATACATGAAATCAGGCCATTTGTTGTATGCTCATTCCACAGTATAAATAAAAACCAAGTTAAATATTTACAAAGCTTCAGAAATAGCTAAAGCACTGTTCAGTAGTTAAATCAGGACGAATGGAATCATTCTTGCTTTTATAATGTGTTATTTTTTTTGTCAGGCCAAATTTTCTTCATTCAGTGACAAATGAAGAGGTCAATGCATTAAGTTGACAGCTTAATCCGCAGACTGTTCAAATAAAAAATAAATACATAAATATATGCATTATATATATATATATATACATATACACACACACTAGCTGCTACCCGCTTTGTAGCCCATTATTTTGTCGCTTTTAGATTGCATGAGGGAGAGAAGCCGTGTCTTCAATTGCCACTTGATTATTCTTGAATTCGAAAACGTGTAAATCAAGGGAAACCATCTAGAATCAGCCAGGACTAAATTTTGTGAATAAATTTTCCGTTGTAACGCCAGCCCTGCGAGTGTTCAACTGTCAAATTTGAATTTGGGAGATGTCAAGTTCAACTTATCAGAATGCTGCATTCGTGGACGAACGCGGTGCCCTCTCAAAAGCCTAGCTTTCGTGCAGGCTGTCTTATCACTCCCTCGGCCCCATCACAAACAGTAGCCTGCTCGCAGGTTACCTCAACGCACGTTCGTGAGGACACTGCGGCTCCTAGCGGTGCAACCGGATATTGCTACGCGCATCAGGTTATATAAGCTTTTTTTTTTTTGCGTGCATGAGCGTTTTTCAAAAATTGGGCGACGTTAAGTCCTTCCTGGTGTCCAAGTGGATAATCTTGAGCAAAGTAGGAGAAAAACGTGTACATACACACACATACACACAGACAGACATTGAGCTCAAATATATCTCATATATATAAATATATATATATAAATAAATATATATATATATATATATATATATATATATATATATATATATATATATATATATAAAAGATATATAAAAAAGTGGTGTTGCGTCAGTATGAGAAAATTGTTGCTGGTGAAAGAATTTCTTGAAACTTTGTGCAAACGAACTTGGCATATTGCACCTACTTTTTACCAAATATTTAGGGTGGACAACTTTGGGAACTATATTATTTTTGCGTGCATGAGCGTTTTTCAAAAATTGGGCGACGTTAAGTCCTTCCTGGTGTCCAAGTGGATATTCACACCAAATTTGGTATAATCTTGAGCAAAGTAGGAGAAAAACGTGTACATACACACACACACACACAGACAGACATTGAGCTCAAATATATTTTATATAAATATAATATAAATAAAAAAGGGGTGTTGCGTCAGTATGAGAAAATTGTTGCTGGTGAACGAATTTCTTGAAACTTTGTGCAAATTAACTTGGCAAATTGCACCTACTTTTTACCAAATATTTAGGGTGGACGACTTTGGGAACTATATTAATTTAATTTTAAACTTTCAATTTGTGATGAAAAATGCAGCCAAATTATGCTTATATTTCTGGCTTCAATTCCTCCTGAGTCTCATATTTTCAAAGCAATTAAGCCATGTTTGGTGTCAAATTTTTCCATGGGATGGCAGCAACAATAACAGTTATTCAAGTCAAAGGTCACCAAATTAAATAAGTCTTCTCCAGACTGTGTAATAAATCCATATGCCAAGTTTCGTGTTGATACACCATTGCTGAGATATGGGACTACTTCCTGTTTGGCGGCTTGGCCGCCAATTTCAATTGGCTGTGATGGCTAAAAGGTTTGGAGTTGAGCTAACAAACTCAAAAGGCTTCTCAGGCTTGGGCTGTAGATCATGTGTACTGAGGTTTGTAATGAACAGACAAAATTTGTAATTGCTGTAAATTTAAAGGGGAACTCCAGTCAATTTCAACATGCATCTTTGTTGTTCGTGGTGAAGGAGTACTGTCAATAGCGAGACAAAGAAAATTGGTTTTGCCTACATCGAGTTATGCTCCAGCTAGAGTTTCACTGCAGTAGCTGACCTAGAAATGCATAAAAGTTCTGCTAATTCACTCAGTGCACATACCTCTGTTTGCTCCATGTGTTCCGGTGAAGTCCACACTAGTCAACTGTCGAACTCGTATAATCGAATATTCAAAAATGTAATTTTTCCACCAAGAAATTATGATTACGAATCGCAGTGGTTATGTCCATTGTAATGACTATGTAGTGTAATGTGGAAAAAAAATGCCACTAGATGGCAGTATTGACTTTTTTTGTTAAGCCCAGTCTGGAGCTAGGTTTGGGCATGTCCTGGGCATGTCTGAGAGGGAAAATCCCAGAGAAGAAAAAAAAGTCTAAATGTGGGAGGGGGCTGCAAAAGAGTATATAAGGAGAGAAATTGAGAGAGTAAAGTAGTGGGAGAAATTGCAAGGAGAACGATACATTTGACCAGACCTGTCAATCTTTTCAAGACCTGTGAGGTTTTTTTTTGTGGATTTTTGCCTGTGTTGGAGCATTTCCCTGTCCCGGGACATTACCAAGCAACCCCATCTTAAGGGACAGTAAATATTTTTTTTTTTCTTGTATATGTCAATCATGGTCAGTAGATTAGATTATAAATTAGTTCAGTGCTTTGTTAAATTAAATCTGTTTAAGTTTTCAAATTTTGTCGGTCATCCCTTGCTGTCTTATATGTCATAACAAATTGGGGCCATAACAGTAGCAACATAGCTACACCGCAGCCTAACATCAAAACTAGCTTCAACTACATTTGAATACTCGCGCCCGGGCTCATTGGGAAATAGCACTACTGGTGAGTGTCGGCAACATCAGTGGAGATCAGAGGGCTGACAGACGGAGCTTGGAGTTAGATCAGGAGGAATATCAGAGGACATGGTTCGACTTCGTGCTTTTCCAAATTGCAGCAACAAAATGAACAGGTATTTCTGCTTGAGCTCTCACCGTCTACCCCTCCGCAACAGGGAGACTTTGCCATGGTGGCTGGTTGCACTTCAACTTGATGTGCAAACTCCTTTGCGAACATTACGTCAGAGAGATTACCGTGTTTGCGGTGAACATCTTGAAGAGGACAACTTCGCCGAAAAGAGCGACAAGTGCCAGTGTTCTGTCAAATTTTGCCCCCTTGTAAAAAAATGCTACCTTAATTCAAAGCGATCATGAAGTGTTTCCGCCTTGATTTTGCAATATGAATCAGATTACAGTAGTAACTTTGCTATTTGTTAGCTTATAATAACATAAGCAGATTTTATAACGAGTTGGATTCATTTGTTCAAAGATATATGCCCATATACACCATTATCATCTAATTTCTGCATTTTCAGGAAACCCCAGCGTGTACATGCAAATATATGTATGCTGACAGTTACAGGAGGAAATGCGCACTGAAAATCTATTTTTATGATTTTTGAAGATTCTTAAGATATGAGCGAGGAAACCGAGATTTTAGCTTTGCACAAGCGCAGAACCGCGAGGTAGCATATTTTGATAGGTAGCAAAAGTTTTCAGAACACCGGCACCTGAAAGTAAATGCCATTCCAAAAGTGAAAAGGCCAGCTGCAGACAAACTGGAGGCAACATCTTTATGATTTCTTCTTGTGATTTTCCTTGGGAGCCTCGGAACATACATGTATGCATATGGGGCTTTTCATGCAAGATGATATGTGACAAGTTTGGAGTATAGCGATCTGATTTCTAAGTTTCTGGCCTGCTTTGATCTTGAAAAATTACCTTTTGGAATTTTGGATTGTACAAGTTCGACAGTTGACTAGTGTGGACTCCACCGGAACACAGGAAGTAAACAGAGATATCTGCACTGAGTAAATTAGCACAACTTTTATGCATTTCTAGATCAGCTACTGCAGTGAAATTCACTGTGGTCACTTGGAAGGGTTAGGTTAACATGGCTATGGACTTGAAATGACATCTCGATCGTGTTAAGAGGTTAAAAGCACGTTAAAAGCCTGCCTTGTTTGAGCCGCTTAGGTGCGAACTCTAGCAGGAGCATAACTCGGTGTAGGCAAAACCAAATTTCTTTGTCTTGCTATTGACAGTACTCCTTCACCACAAACAACAAAGATATATGTTGAAATTGACTGGAGTTCCCCTTTAGGTGTATTTTGGAAATCATTCAAAATGGCCGCCAAATTCTGATGCCTACATATACAATCTTCAAGGATCTGTCTAGGGATGTCGAACAGCATCAGCAGACACCAAAATTAAGGCTTAAGTCCAAACAGATCAAGAGATATCAGCTAAAATATGTTTTTGCTATTTATAGTGCCCCCAGAGGTCAAAGTTCATGGTATTTTTTGAGCCTCCCCAGGGGCAGGTCCTGAGGCCATGTAATAAGTATGGAGTTGATACGTCCAAGCGTTGCTGTGATATGGTCTCGTATCCTGTTTTGGCATTTCATTGGCTATTAGGGGCAAACGGTTTTGAAGATTAAAACATCTGATTCTGGCCTTTGTGCAACTCGTTCTGCAGATTCTATCTACCATGTTTCGCTGAAATTGGGCAAAATTTGTCACCCGTGAAACTTTTGAAAGGTTTTTGCTATCATTCAAAATAAAGTCATAGGGCGCATTGAACTCTGCTTGGCCCAAGGATTCCAGCAGTATCTCAGTTCTGAAAATCGGATGAATGGGTCAGAAGTTATGAAGGTGAATATTGGTGGCACTAGAGCTTTTGAGCTAGGGGCACGCAAATTGGTGTGAGTGATCATGGGACTGTCCCGAAAAAGTGTGCCAAATTTTTTACATTTTACTATGTACAGTTCTTGGGGCTGCTATAGACTTCAATAGCAGAAGAAAGAGGAAGCATCTTAAATAATAAAAGCTGCATGCAGCAATGAAGGGGCCCTCGCACCTTTGTGCACGTTGTGGGTGGTGGCGAGATACTAGCAGGATCCTGCTTTAGCTAAACAATGTAACATGAAATTATATGTATATAATTTTAATGTAATTTAATGTAATTTTTTCTGCTGTGTTTCAACTAATGATTACAGTAAAGCATACCTATTTTCAGTCTGGTTCTGATTTTAATGTATAAAAATCATAAACACAATTGACAGCTCAGAGAGACAGAACTCCACTTCCCAGCTACCACTTATTGTACCTGCCTGCAGCTCCTTGTTCTGTAACTTGACAGTTCTTTTAAATCTCAACAGCTTGTTTTGAAGGTTTTTTTGTCCGAAAAAAGCAAGGTGTATACAGGTCACATGTAGGCTAAAGGTGAACTAGGACTCACACATGCTGTACAGGAGTTGAAGATACTAACCTGTCTCCTCAGGAATTCATTATTGTTGGCACTCAGGGGCGGGGCTTGGTTTTCAGTACCTAAGCAAAATTAAAAACAAAGCATGAATACGAATGCACACACATTATTAAGCTGGCAGAAGTAATTTACGTGCTATTAATCAATTGATTATTAATATAAATTAACTTACTTCGCCATATGAAACTTAAAACCTGGGGAGAGAAAACGGGAGACTGTAGTTTAACTGCATAAGAGGCATGTTGAAGAACAACTGAACAGCATGTTATTGAGTAAGGAAGCACCCTTAATGAAACCTTGACATGACAAAAAAAAATCAATCAATAAAAAAAAATTAAAAATGAAGTGCTTACCATGTAAACTGCCAACAATATCAAGCACAGGCAAGCCATGATCCACATTCCTGACTTTAGAACCAGATTGAATATGTGCTCCTGTAGCCTAAATGAGCAAAAGATTCAATAAAAAAACTAGAAAGTCAATATTTGCAAGCAAATGCAGGATATTTCACTCCCCATCCCTCACCCAAGAGGAAATAGACCCGTCTAAAATCGCCCCCATGCAAAAAAGTGCTACTACAAAATCACCCCGCATCTCTTGTAAAATAGACTTTCTTGTGAAAATAACAGACATGAAAAAACACGAAACATAACATTTTTAATCAAGTAAAATGTTCGCCTTCAAATAGTAAGGTTATAGCGTAACTGTGTTACTATCTAATAAATTCCCACAGGACAGGAGCCTGAATTTGATTTTCTGGGAAAGAAAACAAAAACTGAAAAAAGAAAAAAAAAATTTTTAAATTGCCTAATTAAAATGATATAGACCTTGGAAAATTGGTAGAAAAATCTTTCTCATTCAGACTCAAAATGTAGGGGGTTCATTTTTAATGGCATAGTGCCCTTTGCAATGAATTGAGCTGGACTTCTTTTCAACTGCATGAGTCGCCAAAATCTTAGTCCAATTGTTGTACGATTTAAGAAGAAAAAAAAATATTGTAGAAATTAAGCTGCAAGTGAATTATTTCAAATTCAATAACACAGTGGTGATTGTAGGCGTGATCTGCTGTGGAATGTCACATGCAGTAACAAGATGATATTGCAATGCCAACCAGACTGATGGCAAATTATGCAATGTGTGAGCTTTTAATGAACGAAAGCAAAAAATAACTAGCCATCTCCATGCCAAATTTTAGGTCATTTGGCCTGACAATAATCACACAGGTGGCAAAAATATACATTTTTGGCTATTACTACCCAAGGAAAAAAAATCTTATTTAAATAATTTCTAAGGGCAGCATCCAAATAATGAAAAAAAAAGAAAAAGAAAAGAAAAAAACATCTAAGCACATGTTGCTAAGCTACCCCTGCTCCAAATTTCAGGTCATTTGGCCTTAAAATGAAGACGTCCATTTGATCAAAAAGCCAGGAGGAGGAGAAGAACAAGAAGGGGAGGTAAAACAAAATATTTCTCTCTCCCTACAGGGCACTGAAATATAAAATTCTCTTCCCCAAAATAAAAAATAAACGTCAAGACACTGGTGAGTTGAACTTGACACATCTTATGAAGCCACCATACTCCCCATGTTACCCTCTGATAAAAAAAAAGTAAACTGTCAAATGGTAAATTCTTGCTATTCGCACAAAATCGATTTCACATTTGAAATATCATTATTAGCACAATGTCACAGACTGTAAAAAGCCTTTAAGAAAGTAGCCTACCATTGGTGGTCCGGGGGTGACTCTGTAAAAATATCTGAAGGCATGCTCAACTGGAAAGAGAAAGGAATAATTGAAATTACACATGCAGTAGCTCACATCAAATAAATCCGCAACTCTCTCAAATTGTACTCCTTCAAAATACAAAGGTGTGAATTTATAATCCTATATCTAAAGGAGTACTGCATCTAAACCATGTAGGCTGTGCGCATTTTAATTGCACGTTGACATGAGGCCTTTTTTATTACGAAGTCGAACAATTTCCGTAGGGGCTTCAACAATTACCACTGAATCCCGAGTATGACAAAAGCGTTCCTCCAAATAGACATGCCGGAACCGCAGTCTCTAGACACATGGCAGTTTTTATTGGTACGGAAGTCGATTTCAAGGGATAAGGAGAAGGATTCGGGATTATGGTTAGGGGAAGGGTTAGAGGTTGGGGTTAGGATAGGGCAGGTCTTGAAATGGGGCTGCCGTACCTCTCCACTACGGTACTCCACATTGAAATGCATTGAAAAACTTCCGTACCCGTAGCAACTGCCTAAAGTAACTTACACAGTCATTTTTTGTGTGTGTAATTCTCCAAGCCTATTGCACATTTACTACCACAATAACAAAGTACTTACCAAAGAAGGGAACCACAGCATAATAACAAATATACGGCAAAAAAGTGGTAAAAGCAGACACCTGCGCGAAAATTCGAGAAGCGGCTTATTTGGACGAGGCGCTATTTTTCGGACTGTTCAGCTGATGCGCCCGAAAAGTTATAGCCTACATAATAAATGAGCCGCGCTTATATAGCAGGCGTCATCAATGGAATGAAGTTTTGTGATGTCACAACACCATGCTTACCTACCCTGCAAGCCTAGCGAGAACTGTTCCATCGTTCCAACACCTATGTAAAGAGACGAGAGTTGCCAGCACTGACCATAACCAGGCCGTCAGTGTAGATCTCTGATTGAGATCTGCAAATCACGGCTTTAATCTGGGCAAAACAGACACTATTCGAAAGTAATCTCAGGTTTTAGCATATGCCTATTTTAGTTCTAATTACTTTTTCTGTCCCAAAGCCCAATCCTAGGAATTGGCCCGGTATGATTGCTGCTGCTTTATTTCAAATTCATTAGCATGCACGAGTTAGTGAGTGTATGGTTTCCGTTTCTGTTTGCATGCAGGATAAATTGTGTTTTTGTCTGAATTAGTGCCTTCTGCGCAGCCGAATTCACCTTTGTGAAAATTCGTTCAAATTTAAGTCTTATTTTTTTTTTCGTTACAGCACATGTATTAGCTGGAAACAGTATTGAACGTTTCACCAAGATTTCCTCCAAAAGAACACGAATTTGTGGGTCAGAAAAGTTACTTTTCCGCTGCCGCTTCGGTTGTGAAACAACTGTCTCCTGCTGCATTGTAGCAAATAGGCTAGGTATTTGTTGAACAACTCAGGCCTGGAATATACTTGCTGCGTGACCGAACGGACGCGTACACAGAGTGCTTGTGAGTGCACACACTTGCTGCAGCACAACGCGTTCATTACGCATAGTAGCCTATCGGAGGTCTCCACTAGAGGCAGTCAGCAGCATATCGGACCCTGAAATCGCGAAAACGGCGGGCGGTATTGCCCGGATGCGATGTTTTTCTCCGTACCGTTAATGCGTCGCTGTTCTGAAATTCTGGTCCCCCCAGGTGACTTTCGGCCCTTAATGCGCGTTAATTTGCGTCGGCCCTTAATGCGCGTTAATTTGCGTCATGATGACGCCGAAGTTTGCTTACAATTTGGTCTTACTCGCTAGCGAGCCAGGAGCTCCAAGATGGCGCTACGGTCGCATTGACGAGTGCAGCTATTCAATATTGTCCATTTAATGTGTAAAAAAGGTTTTGAGCGACTGTATTATAGCCTACTTATCTGATACAGTGACCTACTTAATTTAAAACGGACTTTTGAAATTCTTCAGAGTTTGTAAGTTTACTATAGCCTATGTCGAGTTCTAGTGGGAAAAGAAAGAGCACAAGCAAAATGGAGACTGGTGCTGATGTACTCATCGATAACTGCCACGACTATGCTGGCGGTAATGACACGCAAGGGATCTCTCTGATGAGTGAGGAGGAATTCCCTTCCCTGCCTGTGACTCCTGTAAAACCCCCTGTCAAGAGAGGTAAAGGTGAAATGGCGGCTTCAGATGTCGTTGCTGCCCTATCACAGTTAATCAATACTCTATTAGATGAACTTAAAAAGTTAGTCGAAGATAACACTGTCCACATTACCAGCTTGAGAGGGAACATGGAGATTATTTGCTAGCAAATGAGTGAGGTAAAGGATAAAGTTTCCCAACTTGAGGTCGCATTTGAGGGAGAAAAAGAACATGTTAGCAAGCTGGAGTCACGCGTTACTGAGCTAGAAAGGTACTCAAGACGGTGGAACCTAAAACTGCATGGGGTAGCGGAACGAGTGGAAGATAAAGATGTACGTCAAGAAGTCATCCGTATCTGCCAGGTGTTGCTACCAGGGGAGGCTGACTATCTCCCAAATGTCATCGATACTGTGCACCGCATCAGAGTGAAAAAACCCAACAGCTCCAGAGGTATTATTCTTCAATTTTCCTCACGTGTTTACAAAGCCGCTGTGTGGGCAGCGGCAAAGAAGTCGTCCTACCTTCGAGACAACGGCCTGCTTTTTGCAGAGGATCTTTGTAAAGTTGATAGGGAATCCAGGCAAAAGCTATGGCCCCTCGTGGATAAAGCTCAGAAGGCTGGGAAAGCTGCATACTTTGTAGGTGGCCGTGCCTTCATTGACAAGAAAGAAATTCCTTGACCTGTTTAACTTGTTAAGCTAACTCTCTGAAGATCGTTAAGCTTACTCTCAAAATATGTCATTGACTGCAAGTTAATTGCTCAATAGCTAATAGTTTGTTCTGAAAATTAGTAAGTGGGCCTGTGCATGATGTTTTTGCACTTTTTGTTGCCTGTGTAATTGATGCTGTTCTCGTAGCATCTCACCAAGATCAGTCCCAGATCTGAAACTGTATGTTTACTTTCTAATTTGTTCTCTGTTTGATACAACCATTTCCTTGTCTATAGTCTCTCTCAATGCCAGGGGTTTAAGAGACATTTTGAAGCGCAAAGCTTTATTTTTATATGCAAAACAATGCAACACTAATTTTTGTTTCTTACAGGAGACACATTCTGTTAATGATGATATGCTTTTTTGGAAATCACAATGGGGTAATGAAGCCTATTTTTCACATGCATCAACACGTGCAGCAGGTGTGTGTACACTTAAAAACAGATAAATGCAAAGTATATTGCATACAGATACTGATAAAAATGGTCATTATATCTGCCAGGTAATTAACACTCATAATATTCATTTCATCATAATTAACATCTATGGTTTCAACACCACAACTGAGAACAATAATCTTCTTAGTGATGTAGAGAATAAAATTTTATACTGGATGTCTAAATTTCGTAATGCTTATCTACTCATAGGTGGTGATTTTTATATTACTTTGGATAAAACGATCGATAGATGGCCACCAGGTTCCCAAAACAATACTTCTGCAGTGATAAAAATGTTAATGCAAAGGTTTGACTTGATAGATATTTGAAGAGAGAACTCTCCAGCAGTCACAATGTTTACTTGGAGTAATAAATCAAAATCCAGACACACAAATTGATTTTTGGTTAATTTCTAGCAATCTTACAAACAACACAAAGGCTGAAATTCTTCCGACTCCTCTCACTGATCATAAGGCCATTAAGATGCACATTTCTTTACTTCCATCATTTAACAACCCAAGAAGTTCATATTGGAAAATGAATAGCTCTGTTTTGTGTCACAAAGCAGTTGAATTAAGGGTTAAGGAATTGGTTCATGTCTTTTGGAATGAAGCTCAAGTAGAAGGGAGATATGGAATTAAATGGGAACCCTTTAAGTTTTAAGTTGGCAAATTTTTCAGAAGTTACTGTAGTAGTCTAGCTAAAGCAAAATGAATTGAAGAGGAAAAAATAATTTCTGGGATTGCTGCCTTATCCTCCATATGTCCTGATAAATTGACCCCTGAAGAAAAAGAGGCATTATTTGATTACCAAGATAAAATAGATAGTTTCTACAAATCTAAAGCTGTAGGGGCATTTGTAAGGTCTAGAAGGCGTTGGTTGGAGGAAGGTGAGCAAAACTCAACATATTTCTTCAGATTAGAAAAATCTCAATCTGTGCAGAACATTATTCACCAACTTTGAATAGGAGCAACAGTATGAGATGATGCAAAGCAGATTGCAAACTTGCAAACAAAAATTTATATACTTCTCAATACTGTGAAGATAGTTCGAGTTCATTCCTGAATTCTTTGGTTGTTAACCCATTAAGTAAGACTGATAAAGAATTTTGTGAATGTCCAATCTCTATTAAAGAGGTAACAGATGCAATTAAGAGCCTAAAACTGAATAAATCACCCGGAGTTGATGGTATCACATCTGAATTTTATAAATGCTTTGCCAAAGAATTAGCTCCATTTTTGTTGGAGGTTTTTCAGAAAAGTATTACTGAAGGTACTCTCCCCCCCACTTTGACACAAGGTTTAATAACCTTATTGCCTAAACCTAAAAAAAATCCTCTGCTAATTGATAATTGGCGCCCGATCAGCTTACTAAACAATGATTACCAGGTTTTGGCTATTATTTTTGCTAAAAGATTAAAAGCTGTATTAGATGACATTATAGATGAAACCCAGTCTGGTTTTATGGCTAATAGACACATCTCCAACAATATCCGACTAGTATTAGATATTTTAGATTATCCAGATTATATTGAAGATGAAAGTTATATTTTATTCTTGGATTTTTACAAAGCGTTTGATTCAGTTGAGCACAAATTTATTTTTAAAACACTTAACAAATTTGGTTTTGGTGACTATTTTTGTAGAACAATGAAAACCCTATATTGCAATGGTAGTAGCTCTATCAAATTAAAGAGTGGTACATCCCCTGGATTTGAATTAAAACGTGAGATACATCAAGGGGGTCCTATTTCCCCTTACCTGTTTTTGCTGTGCACCCAATTATTAGCTAATCACATTAAAAACAGTGATCTGAAAGGAATGTCTGTGATTAATAAAGAGGTTATTATAAGTCAGCTAGCTGATGACACTACACTTTTTTTAAAAGACTCCTCTCAGATCTCTCTTGCGATAGATATTATTCAGGTATTCTCGTTAGCATCAGGTCTTCATTTAAATGTGAATTAATGGCAGTAAAAGGATGTAGTTCGGCTTCCATCTGCAATATACCAGTAAAGGACAAAGTCACCTACCTAGGCATAGTTGTAACTAGGGATCAGAATCTAAGGTGTAGTATTAACTTTAATCCAATAATTGATAAACAAAGAAAAAACTAAATATGTGGCTACGGAGAGATTTGTCATTAAAGGGTAGAATATTACTTTCAAAAGCAGAAGGCATTTCCAGGCTGACTTATGCTGCTATAGCATTGGGAGTTGATACAAAAATCTGCAAGGATATTGACCAGTTACTTTGTCATTTTATTTGGAAGAACAAAACACATTACATGAAAAAATCTGTTATGATGAATAATTACAAGAATGGTGGCCTTAACCTTCTTGATTTCAGTATACTTAATAACACCTTCGAAATCAATTGGATTAAATAACACTTAAAAGAACCTGCTTCCATATGGAATATCATTTCTCATCATGTGTTTTCTCAGTTGGGCGGCTTGAAATTTGTTTTACTTTATAATTACAATATTGATAGGCTTCCTGTGTCTCTATCAAAATTTCATAAGCAAGCTCTTTTGTCTTGGTCCCTTATTTACAAGCACAATTTTTCTCCAAATTATTTTATTTGGAATAATAGAGATATATGTTATTAAAAGAAATCCTTATTTTTTGACAATTGATTTAGGAACGGTATTCTATTGGTAAATCAACTATTTAATAAGGAAGGTAATCTGTTCAACTATCAAGAATTTCTACATCACTTTAAACTTCCTGTAACTCCTAAACAATTTGCTATTATTTTTGACGCGATTCCTGCAGGAGTGATTATGCTTTTAAAAGGTTTTTCTTTCTCATCGTCCTTTGTAGTGCCTCAACTTGATCCTTTGAAAACATACATTGGTGAGTTATGTTTTATGTCTACATCTTACAATAGCAACAGAAATGTGCGTAGTCTCTTTCAAAAAGATTGCATTTCAGTTCCTCATGTGATCTCAGCGTGGAACAAATATGCCCAAGACATTTGTTGGGCTAGGGCATGGACTCCACCCAGCAAATTTTTCCTTGTCAATAAGGTAAAAGAGGTTTCTTTTAAAATTATCCATCGTTGCTATCCTGTTAAGTCTCTTTTAGTTAAGTTTAGAAAAGATATTGACTTAAGATGTAGTTTTTGTAATACATTCTCAGAAACTGCTTTTCATCTTTTTTGGTTTTGTGAATACTCTAGAGGCCTCTGGCAGAGGATTTGTCGTTTTATTTTGGACAATATTTATGATTGTTTTACCTTGCGTCTGCAGGATGTTTTATTTGGTTTCAATTCCTACAGTAAGGATTTGGAAGAAGAATATTTTCTTTGTAATTTAATCATTCTTTGGCTAAATTTCATGTACATAAAAGTAAGGTTTTGAGAACCCACCCCTCATTTGTTTGTTTTCTTAAAGAAATGGAGTTGTATATTAAAACTATTTCTACCTCTCTTAACAAAAAAGTTATCAAAACTGTAAAACTTTGTTCCAAATATGAAATATTATTGTAATGTACGCATGTGGACCATACTTTGGACTGTGTATGTATATATATGTATGTGTACATGTATGTATGTATATGTATGTATGTATGTATATATATATATATATATATATATATATATATATGTATATGTGTGTATATGTATGTGTTTCATTATTTGAAAAAAAAAGTGCTATACATATATTTTTGTATAACTCCTGGCATGTAGACATTGTATCTTTTCATTTTGTACAACGTAATTTTGTACTTGTTTGAATGAAAAAAAAAAAACAATTTGATGAGAAACAAAAAAAAAAAAAAAACTCGCTAGAGAGCTTGTTGGCTTCCTAGCTAGCAATAGTATAGCTAACGCGCAAATGTATTTAGCTACGTAGCCAACTGGCTAGCCAGCTGAAAAGGCAGCAGTTCGCTTTCAATGACCGAAGTATTCTCAGAAATAATTACGCCGACAAAATAAGGCTACAGTTCGCTTACACAGCCATACTCGTTAGCGAGCTAGTTGGCTTCCTAGCAAGTGATATCGAACTGTGTGTCATAACTAGCGCGCTAGTGTATTTAGCTACATGGCCAACTGGCTATCGAGCTAAAAAGGCTAAAGTTCGCTCACAGTGGAATACTCGCGAGCAAGCTATTTGGCTAGCTAGCTAGCTAGCAAGATAAAGAGGCATCGATATCGCAGATAAAGAGGCATCGATATCTATAATGTTATAGCGATAATTCCAGTGTATTTAACATCGTAAAGTCGCTTTCACACCGGACGCCAAACGATTTTTTCGCACCACAGATGACATTCAAAGTCAATCCAATGCAAGTCAATACTCGCGAAAACGCTTGAATTCACGTCTTTGCATGGACTTTGAATGTAATCTGTCGTACGAAAAAATCGTTTTGCGAAAGTAGGACATTCACAGTAATTATCACTGGTAATCATTAATATCTCTTCAACGATGAAAAGCTGTAGTGCCTAGTTTTCTTCACATTGGATATTAGGATGTGGACTATGGAAGTGTTATTTTAGGGGACTTTTTTTTCTTGGTCTCTGAAGTTGAAGTTGTGATGCATTAACGATATAGAGAAAAAGAAAATTGCAGCCTGCGAAAAGGACACCATAAGCACTTGTCCAAAAAAAAAAAGAAGCTGAAAACGGATTTTATTATTCTTTCCACAAATTTCGGTCTTAATTTTAGTTTTTACTGCCGATGTTCAACTCTTCTTTTTCTTTTTGACAACTTTTGTTGTCCTTTTGTTGACTGATCTGTAAAGTAGTTCTTTTCAGTCTCATGCTTTCAGGATTTTTTAACAGTGCTTTTTATAGGACCCAAGAAACAATACTGTGCTCTAATACCATACATTACTCCACAATCCTAATCAGATTTCATGTGACATCATGAGCAGGTGAGATATAAAACGGCATTTACAATATACAATGCTGTAAAAGAAAAAAAAAAAGAATTTGCCTTTGACCCCTTCCTGATTTCTTATTCTTGTGCATATTTTTTTCTCTTCAATATTTCGGATCATCAAACACATTTTAGTATTAGACAAAGATAACCAGAGTAAATGCAAAATGCAGTTTTAAAAATGATGATTTCATTTATTAAGGGAAAAAAAGTAATTCAAACCTACCTGGCCAACTGCCAACTATAATTCATGTATGTGAACAATACAGTGGCATACACACTCATATGTTGCACTACCATCAGTTTTAGAACATGTTGACTTGACATGCATACATGAAATATGCAGTTTACATATGAACCTTGACCTCCTGGCCCCGAAGGTAGGTCAGATAATCTGTACCTACATATCATGAATGAATAAGTTTCATGCAGGCCCAACAAAGTTTATTTGCATTGACGAGTTACTGGGATAAACAATAAGAACAAGACATATACAGTACAGCGCCCTCAATTTTTATTGGCACCCCTGGTTAGGATTTGTTAAAAGCCTTAACATAAATTCAATTTTTATTGCAGAAGCATACTCTCACACTGAAAATTGTTGAAAAATGTAACCTTCAACTCAAGTGAATTTAAAGGGGAAAAAAAATCCCTGACGAAGAAATAATTATTTTTCATAAAATCACCTGTTCCACAATTATTGGCACCCGTAACAATTCTTAGGAAATAAATGTAATTGAAGGATTTCTGTCTTTTCTACTGTAGTTTCCAAAGTTGATCAGCGTTTCTAGGAACATTTAATTGGTAATTCATCACTTCCTGTTTTCCTGGGGTATAAATATTGTAGTGTGAATATAGGCCACTAGATGGCAGTATTTACCTTTTTTTTGTTAAGCTCAGACTGGAGTCATGTTTAGACATGTCCTGGACATGTCTGGGGCAAGTCTCAGAAAAGTAAAAAAAAGAGGTCTAAATGTGGGTGGGGTGGGGTCTGCAAAAGAGTATATAAGGAGAAGAATTGAGACAGTAAAGTAGTAGGAGAAATTGCAAGAAGATGACCAGACCTGCCATTCTGTTTAAGACCTGTGAAGTTTCTTTTGTGGATTTTTGCCTGTGTTTGAGCATTTTTCTTCATCCAGGACATCACCAAGCCACCCCACAAACAAGGGACTGTAAATATTTCTTTTTTTTTTCTATTCAATCTTGGTCAGTAGTTTAGTTATTGTCTTTGTTTTTTAATTAAATGTGTTTAAGTTTGTAAAACTGTGTCTGTCATCCCTTGCTGTTGCTGTTGCTGTTGTGTTATAAATGTAATAACAAATTGGGGCCATAACAATATGATGTGACACAGAGGCCATTTCTCTTATCCACTCTTCAACATGGGAAATACAAAGGAACACACCATTCAAGTAAGGCAGATGTGTGTCGACCTTCACAAGTCAGGCAATGGCTACAAGAAAATTGCCTCTCACCTGCACTTGCCCATATCTACTGTCAGAGGAATCATTAAGAAGTTTAAAACAACTGGAACAGTGGTAAACAAGCCTGGAGGAGGACGCAAGGTTATTTTGCCACCACGCACAGTGAGGAGGATGGTAAGAGAAGTAAAAAGTTCTCCAAAGCTCACTGTTAAAGAATTGCAACAAATGGTAGCATCTTGGGGTCACAAAGTCTCCAAAACAACCATCAGGCGGTATCTATATACCAACAAGCTGTTTGGGAGGCATGCAAGGAAAAATCTTTTCTCACAATCATAAACGCAAGCGTCTAGAGTTCGCTAAGCGGTACTGGGACTTCAACTGGGACTGTGTGCTTTGGTCAGAGGAGACCAAGATAGAGCTTTTTGACAACAAACACTCTCAGTGTGTCTAGCGGAACACAAAAAATGAGTATTCAGAAAAGCACCTCGTGCCCACTGTGAAGTATGGGGGAGAATCGGTGATCCTGTGGGCCTGTTTCTCTTCCAGAGGACTTGGGAACCTTGTTAGGGTGCATGGCATCATCAGCGCTTTGAAATACCAGGACATATTAAATCAAAATCTGGTGACCTCTGCCCGAAAGCTGAAGATGGGTCGTCACTGGGTCTTTCAGCAAAATAATGACCCTAAACGTGTGGCCAAATCTACAGAGAAATGGTTCACCAAACACAGAATCAAGTTCCTCCCATGGCCATCTCAGTCCCCAGACCTCAACCCCATTAAAAACCCGTGGAGTGAGCTAAAGAGGAGAGTGCAGAGGAGAGAACCCAAGTCGCTGAATGATTTAGAGAGACTGTGCAAAGGGGAATGGTCAAAGATCCGTCTTTCTGTATTCTCCCATCTTGTGAAACATTGGCTAAAGGGGGTTGTACAAAGTATTAACATCAGAGGTGCTAATAATTGTATAATAACAAATTGGGGCCATAACAAATTGGGGGCTCAAGGTCCGGGATAGACCATTTTGTGAGTAATTTATTGAAAATCTAACATTTCAAATTGTAAAATCGATTTTTTTTAATTGAATACATATATATTGACAACAGCAATGGATGATTTCTTGGCATCACCAACCGTAGGGGTTTTGAAGTCTTTTAAAAAGACAGAACTGCTAGAAATTTGCAGACATTTAGAGCTGACAGAGGTGAAACCAGCCATGCGAAAAGCAAGACTGGCTCGAGAGATAGTTGAATATTACATTGATGAAAATGTGTTTGCACCCGGAGATCTGGAACAGTTTCCTGTGGAAAATCCAAATATAGAAATGGAAGTTAAATTAAAAATGCTAGAGATTGAAAGGGAGGAAAGAGAAAAAGAAAGGGAGGAAAAAGAAAAGCAAAGAGAATTTGAGATGGAAGAAAGAGAGAAAGAAAGATGAGAAAAAGAAAAACAAAAGCAGATTGAGTTAGAAAAATTAGCAAGAGAAGAGAAAATAGAAAGGGAGGGAAAAGAAAAACAGAGAATTTGAGTTAG
The DNA here is from genome assembly GCA_029721435.1 of Gymnothorax reevesii. NCBI lineage: Eukaryota > Metazoa > Chordata > Actinopteri > Anguilliformes > Muraenidae > Gymnothorax > Gymnothorax reevesii. The sequence goes on along the minus strand of CM056585.1, from coordinate 72,701,488 downwards.
AAAAATTTGCAAGACAGAGAGATTTTGAATTAGAGAAATTCGATAGAGAAGAAAGACTCCAAATGGAGCAACTAAAAATTAAAATTGAAACTAAAAATAAATTTTGTGCCAGTCAGGAGGTAAAACTGGTGCCTCCATTTTCTGAAAAGGACGTAGACAACTATTTCCAGTGTTTTGAAAAGGTAGCAAAGAGTTGCCAGTGGCCAAAGGAACACTGGCCTCTGATGTTACAAACTCTCCTCAAGGGTAAAGCTCAACAAGCCTATTCAGCTTTGTCTGCAGATGATTCCTCTGATTATGAGGTTGTCAAAAAGGTTATTTTGAGAGCTTATGAGTTGGTTCCAGAGGCTTACCGACAGAAATTCAGAGGTCTGAAGAAATCTGAAAATCAGACTTATGTGGAATTTGCTAATGAGAAGAAGGTTTGCTTTGAGCGCTGGTGTGCTTCTATGGAGGTCAAGGATGATTTCAACTCACTAAAAGAGATGGTGTTAGTTGAAGAATTCAAGAACTGTGTTAAGGATGATGTTAAGACCTACCTTAATGAGAAGCAAGCACTAAATTTGCAATCAGCTGCCAAATTTGCAGATGAATATATTCTCACACATAAGTCCAAATTTCAGTCTAGCAGTAACAATAGATGGTCCCAATTTCAGAAAAAGGGTTACGGTGATACCCAAGATTCTTCACCCAAAGACAAAGACAAATCTGGTGATGGTGCTCAGAAATCCAGTAACAGGTCTGATCAAAGTGTGAAAGCTGACAGTGACAAAAGTGGTCTAGTTTGCAGTTATTGCAAGAAATCTGGTCATGTTACAACTAACTGTTGGATCCTTAAAGCTAAGAAAGAAAAAGACAAGGATACCAAACCAAATGCCTTTGTGAAAACAAGGTTAGAAACCCCTGTAGTAGATAACCGATCTGCTAAATTGCCAGCTTCTTGTGGGGCTAAAAAGCCTGATACAGCTGACTTCGTGAGGGAGGAATTTCTTCCATTTGTGTCAGAGGGATTTGTGGCTCTGAATGAGCATACTACTCCTATCCCCATATATATCCTAAGGGATACCGGAGCTTCTCAGTCCCTTTTGTTGATGGACTCCTTGGAGTTACGTGATGAGACCGCTTCAGGGGATTTCATACTTGTACAAGGTATTGAAGGGAGGACTGTATCTGTACCCCTGCGCTCTATATTCTTGAAGTCAGATTTAGTTACAGGACAGGTAAAGGTGGGACTGATGTCAAGTCTACCTATAAAGGGTGTTTCTCTGTTGCTAGGCAATGACCTGGCTGGGGGCAAAGTAGTTCCCCCTGTACATCTTACTTCACAGCCGAGCACTGAAGATGGGGATGAGGACCCATCTCTGTATCCTTCTTGCGCAGTGACTCGTGCTATGGCCAAGAAGGCTAAAGAAGATGATGTTGTGGTGCCGCCCAGTACACTGAATAGTCAGGACTCAGGTGGTTTGCCTCATGACTCTGATTGGCCTACTATGGTTTCTCCGTTTGAGGACTTATCAAATACTTTTATCAGTTCTCTATTCAGCTAGCCGGATGGGTCTGGTGATTCTGATGTGTCTGGAGACTTGTCTCTGTCCAGAAAGCGGTTGATTGAGGAGCAAACTAATGATCCTGAAATTTGTGTACTAAAGAGGAGAGCCCTTCCTGATAAAGAAATAGACGCGGTTCCAGTTGGGTATTATCTCAAGGATGGTGTGTTGATGCGGAAGTGGCGCCCTCCTGATATCCCTGCCAATGCAGATTGGGCAGTGGTCAGGCAAATTGTTGTTCCGAAGGTCTTCAGGAATGAGATCTTAACAATGGCTCATAGTTTACCTTTAGGAGGTCATCTTGGTGTTAACAAGACTGTTGATAAGATCATGAAACACTTCTTTTGGCCTGGGCTTCGGAAAGACGTTTCCAACTTTTGCAAAACCTGTCACACTTGTCAGGTAGTTGGAAAACACCAGTTAAACCCACCTGTAGCTCCATTGCAGCCTATCCCACCATTTGGGGAGCCATTCTCTAAGGTCATTGTTGATTGTGTTGGTCCATTACCCAAGACTAGATCTGGAAATCAGTACTTGTTGACAATCATGTGTGCATCTACCAGATTCCCTGAAGCCATACCTCTACGTAACATCAAGGCAACTGCAATCTCAAAGGCTTTGATAAAGTTCTTCACGTTGTTTGGCCTTCCCAGGGAAATTCAGTCAGACTAAGGTAGCAATTTCACTTCCGGATTGTTTCAGCAGGTTGTGTATGAACTAGGTGCAAAGCAGATTCTTTCTAGTGCCTATCATCCAGAAAGTCAGGGTGCCTTAGAGCGGTTTCATTTCACTCTCAAGACAATGATAAGGACTTATTGTTATGACCATGAGAAAGACTGGGATGAAGGTGTTCATTTGCTGTTGTTTGCAGCTAGAGAAGCAGTGCAGGAGTCTACTGGATTCAGTCCATTTGAGCTAGTGTTTGGTCATGAAGTGAGAGGACCTTTGCTATTATTGAGTGAACAATGGCGAGAGGAAGAGCCACAAATCAGTCTGTGAGACTATGTTAGCAAGTTCAAGGAAAGATTGCGTGCAGCTTGTGACCTAGCCAAAGAGAACTTGAAATCAAGTCAGGGAAAAATGAAAACTTGGTATGATCATAAGGCTAGAAGCCGTGAGTTTAAACCAGGAGACAAGGTCCTTGTGTTGTTTCCCTTGCAGTCCAATCCATTGCAGGCTAGATTTCATGGTCCTTATGAAATTCTGACAAAACTCAATTATCTCAATTACATTGTGAAGACTCCAGACAGGAGAAAACTAAAACAATTGTGTCACATTAACATGCTGAAGCCTTATCATGACAGAAATGCTAGGGTTGCAGCTGTCACTTCAGATTCTCCTATTGCCGAGATTTGTGAAGATGAGGGGGAGTTTCAAGATGATGAACCTAGAATTAAAGCTGAAGTTCTTTCATGTAAATTGTCAAATTCTGAAGTGTTGCAAAATCTTGATGTAAAACTCCAGCACTTAGAACCCTCACAGAGAGATCAGTTTGAGAGGTTGATCAAGAAATATGAGGATCTGTTTCCTGATGTTCCAAAAAGAGTTTCTATAGCCTCTCATGATGTAGATGTTGGTGATGCCAAACCAATAAAACAGCACCCGTACCGGATGAATCCTGAAAAGAGAAAGATTGCTGATAAAGAGGTTGAGTACATGTTAGAACATGATATTATCAGACCCTCCAACTCAGATTGGAGTTCACCCTGTGTGCTAGTTCCAAAACCTGATGGAAGTACTAGATTCTGTACAGATTATCGCAAAGTCAATGCTGTAACTAGAACTGATGTGTTTCCAATACCTAGGATTGATGATTGTATTGATAGAGTAGGGCAAGCAAAGTTTCTGACCAAGATTGATTTATTGAAGGGTTATTAGTGTGTGCCTTTAACTGAGAGGGCCAAGAGCATCTTTGCTTTTGCCACACCATCTGGATTGTACCAGTATGAAGTCCTACCCTTTGGCATGAAAAATGCCCCAGCCACGTTCCAAAGGATGATACAGTCTACAATCGCCGGATTGCCACACACGGGTGCATACATCGATGACCTGATCACATGGAGTGACTCCTGGGAAGAACATCTAAAAGATGTAGAGACGTTGTTCCAGCGCCTGACCCAGGCTAACCTGACTGTTAACCTGAGCAAGAGTGACTTTGGTTGTGCTACTGTCACCTATCTTGGCTACGTCATAGGCCAGGGTAAGGTGGCACCCATAAATGCTAAAGTCCAAGCCATCATGGACTTTCCAGTTCCTGACAACAAAAAAGCTTTGCGCCGCTTCCTTGGAATGATCGGGTACTACCGCAAGTTCTGCAAGAACTTTGCTGAGATTGCTCTCAGTCTAACTAACCAACTGAAAAAAGGCGTAAAGTTCACTTGGGATGATGCATGCCAGAGAGCCTTCGATCGCCTGAAGTCTCTGCTGTTTCACTTCCCTGTGCTCAAATCTCCTGACTTCAACAAACCGTTCTCCATCGCGGTCGATGCTAGCGACCAAGCTTGTGGATCTGTGCTCCTACAGAGAAGTGACTCTGATGACATTGAGCATCCCGTGGCATACTTCTCCAGGAAGTTCAATCGCCACCAAAGGAACTACTCCACAATAGAGAAGGAGCTGTTGGCTCTGGTCCTTTCTTTACAACACTTTGAGGTTTATGTTTGTACAGGGCAAAAGCCAATGATTGTGTACACAGACCACAATCCGTTAATGTTTTTGAGTAAGATGAAAAACAAGAATCGGAGATTGTTGAATTGGAGTTTGATTTTACAGGAGTTTGACTTGGAAATTAAGCATGTAAAGGGTACAGACAATGTAATTGCTGATTGCTTATCCCGTGTTTGAATATGTATATATATATCATGTGTTTATTTGAATATTGTATGATATGTATATATAGACAAGTGTTCACTTAACCATTTTGTATTGAAAAGAAAAATTTTGCCTTTATGAGTCAAAATTTTTCCCTTTTGGAATGGAGGTGTAATGTGAATATAGGCCACTGGATGACAGTATTTACCTTTTTTTTTAATTCAGCTCAGACTGGAGCTATGTTTAGACATGTCCTGGACATGTCTGGGGCAAGTCCCCGAAAAGTAAAAAAAAGAGGTCTAAATGTGGGTGGGGTCTGCAAAAGAGTATATAAGGAAAAGAATTGAGACAGTAGAGGAGTAGGAGAAATTGCAAGAAGAAGGATACATGCGACCAGACCTGTCATTTCTGTTCAAGACCTGTGACGTTTCTTTTGTGGATTTTTGCCTGTGTTTGAACCTTTTTCCTCACCCAGCACATCACCAGGAAACTGTAAATATTTCTGTTTTTTTTTAATATAATCAATCTTGGTCATTTAGTTGCAGAATATTAGTTTAATCGTTATTGTCTTTATTAAAAATTAAATGTGTTCAAGTTTTTAAAACTGTGTCTGTCATCCCTTGCTGTTGCTGTTGTGTTGTAGATTGTAATAACAAATTGGGGCCATAACAGTTTTTATATAAACTTTTGTAACCATGCATTTCATATTTAGTTTATGTAATTCTGACGTTGCGCACGGGTTGTGCATTCATGTTGAGTGTGTTTTTGGATGTATGAATACTGGGCATCCTTGTGATTTGTTCATTTCAGTTGCGAGGCTGCCTCATATGACATCGTTACTTCTAATGTTGGTGGAAGCGGTTTGCCTGTGTTTCAGTGCAATAGTCCATGGCTATCTTGCAAATGTTTTTGTTGCCAATTAATTAAATATGAGTCAGAGAGAATCATTGTCCACAAAACATTAATACTGTCTGTGAAAGCAATGGCGAAAATGTTTTTGTTATATCTAGATCTTGTCATAATTGCCGTCTGATCGCTATGTGTTTAGCTTTCTGCTGTAATAAAGCTACAAGACGTTTACCAGCTTTGCATGGGCTTCCTCTAACTGATCACATACTACTGTGTGCCAGAGCCATGAGCACGCGCACAGCCCGAAGCGCGCGTCCACAGCTCTCCCTCGCGCTTTCACTCTCTCTCACACACGCACTCGTCTTTTTTTAACCTTTTTTCCACTAAAATGAATGAGAAGTCGGTAGAATAAAGGTGCTGCAACAGTTTGCTAATTTGTTTGCAGGAAAATAACGTAAACACTGAATTAAATTCGTTGTTCATTCTGGCTTCCTAGGTAATTTTTGTCACGGGCCGCCACTGCTCACTCCTCATATGTGAAATTTGGTTTTCGGCTTTGGCTCGACTTCGCCATCATTGTCTTCATGTTCTATTAACAAGTGCGACTGCCCTATACCCTCGTGATAATCTAAAAATTGTGATATTCTCACGAGGGAGGAGATTGATTTTATAATTGAGGATATCTGTATTAAGTAACTCCTGTCTTTTTTATTTTTTTAACCATTGATAATACTGTGTATTTTAATGTATGAATAAAGATATTATTAAATAGGCTACCGTAGATTGAGCCCTACCCTGGCCAATACCAAAGCACTACCCATTTGTTAATCAATTTTAGCCAATAAAGAAAAGCCGACATGGGAAGAATCATCAGTAAATGGGAAAATTAAGTATTAGGCTCAAGTTCAAGTGAATGTGTCGGTCAAATCAAATGGGACATAATAGGCTATGAATATGGAACTGTGTCATTGCTGAGGCGCTTCCGGGGTGGGGGGATGACCGCGTGCAGGGTAAGAATCCTTTGTTAAAGCGTAGCCATGTCCTTTAGTTGCAAACCTGACATCGAAGTAGTTTGAGATTTCAAGTGTGCAATTTCTAAATGAGATCATACAAACTGTCTTTGATTGTCTTCTTCCCTGTCATCCACGGAACAAACAGGCTGGTGTAGGAGGGGCACATATGCAATGATCTGATTGCACTGGTTGAGAAGCGCTAAATTCTTCATTTGTTATTTCATTATCATGGCAATTTGTTTGTTTGCATAGCTTTAATGCCATGGTGGCTAGAGTAAGAAATAAAAAAGAGATGTCTGCATTACTTCTTGTAATTGGCACAGGCATACATAGGCCCACTATTACAGCAGCATATCGTCGGCCTGCTGATAAAACCTTGTATCTTCAAAATGATAAACTTCACAGGAAAATAAAAATAAATATAAAATAATATAAATTGATAAATATATACTGACCAAAACTTCCAACGCAACACATACAATTTTGAAATATTTAGTGTATATAAAATGGGATAATGGTTTTGAGCCATGATACATCAACTACAACTTAAAAGCTCAGAAAATTGCTTTGATTTTGTTGTGTGGGCAGCTCGTTCCGCTTGATTGAACATTGATTAGAATTTTGCCTATCCCGTCAGGTTGAGTAGAACTCATTGACCAATCCTTCGAGAATTTGGTCAATAAATAGCCGTAGCAATGGGCAACTTAAATATTCCTTTGCATTATCCTGGGTCAACGTGTGACCATGCCGTGCCTAGGTTAAAATCAGCGAGAGTGAGCCGTTGGTATGCTCACTGATGGAATGTCGCTAAGGTGGGTTGCAAGGAACCTGGGCGTCCACGTGTCGACCATATCACGTCTCTGGAGCCGGTATAATGAAACAGGAAGCACCGGTGATCGACCACGTACACCCAGACCACGTGTCACCACCCTTCAGTAGGATTGCCATATTCGCCTCCAGCACCTGCGCAATCGTTTCCTGCCAGCTACAGTTACTGCTGCTCAGACCAGAGGTCGTCACCAGAACTGGATTAGCGACCAAACTGTACGCAACCGCCTGCGTGAAGCTGACTTGCACAATCGACGTCCCCGCCGTGGTTTGAAGTTGACTCCTGCACGTCGCCGCGTCCCTCTACGATAGTCAAGGGCACATTTGGGCTGGAATGCTCTCAGGTGGAACAGGGTGCTCTTCTCCTATGTATCGAGGTTCAAGTTGAGGGTGTCTGATGGAAGACTGCGAGTATGGCGTAAGCGACGGAAACGTTACACTGACGCTACCATCCTGCAGCGTGACCGCTGGGGTGGACCCAGTATGATGGTTTGTGCTGGAATAAGTAGTAGACACAAGACAGACCTCATTTTCATCGATGGAAACCTTAATGCGGCTCGTTACCATGACGACATCCTTACCCCTGTCGCAGTTCCACTCGTCCATCGCTATCGCCTAACGCTGCAGCAGGATAACGCGAAACCACATGTCGCCAGAGTCTGTCAGGACTACCTGAGGCAGAATAATGTTCAGTGTCTTGATTGGCCTGCGTTTTCCCCAGATTTAAACCCTATAGAACATCTATGGGATATTCTGGATCGCCGGGTGAGAAGGCGTGATCCAGAACCAGCCACAGTCCAACAGTTGCGTCAAGCACTCCAGGAGGAATGGGACCGCATTACACAGGCTGAAACTCGGCATTTGATTGACTCCATGCATCGCAGAATCCAGGCTGTGTGTGACGCCAGAGGAGGCCATACAAGATACTGACTTCGGTGATCCAGAATTGCGTCTTCAACTGATGCAATGAATAGGAAACCATGAAAAATCTGTTCTTCATTCCTGACTCTAAAACTGTGTTTTTGATTTGAACCTTAATATTTGATATGTATTGTTAAATTTATCGTAAGAAAATGACGTGTTGCAATAAACCAAAGTGTTGCCTTGTTGTTTACAATGAAAATGTTTAATTTTGCATGTAAGAATAGTGGACGTATGAGTTTTTGTTATCAGTTTGGAGATACAAGGTTTTATCAGCAGGCTGACGATATTCAAATTTAAAGTTTGGTTTGCGTTTTCCATGGACTGTAAAAGAAAGGAAATTGCGTCCTTGTTTCCTCTCATGCACTTGGGTTCAGGAAATCACCTCCCTCCACTGATGTGACTGAGAAATCACACGGAGTCCAGGCATTCCAGGGGAAATGCTTTCATGGCAAATTTGCCTTATCAGTATACAGGATGCCTTGGGTCTAATTCTGACGTCTAGTAGTACATGTGCGTAGTTTCTGCAAATTGAAATTCAAACAGTAAGAAATTGTACAGTTTGTGCATATAACAACCATGAAAAACAGCAATTACACTGAACTCACTTTCAAACATCTTGGCTGAATTTAATTACTGCGCCACAAGATAGAGCCATGAAACCATAGTAATGAACATTCTCCGCAGATTCCTTATGAGGGCATTGACTGCTAAACTAAATAACTTCTCCGAGTACGGCAGTCCACGTTACATTTTTTAATTTCTCCATCTTGCCAGCAATCAATATTCTGTCCAACAAATATAAATAACAATGATTAAACCTTGTTGGCTAGTCAGTATTTGCCTGCTAGTGACAATTGACAAGTTACACCGTGAATTCAATCATGAATCAAACTTACACGCAATTCTAAAAAGAAGTTGACATCATTAAACCTCGATACATGCAAAAACTACTACTGCAGTCACTCTCTGGCCGCCATGATCGGGAACATTATCCATCTTTACAGGAAATGAGCATGAATAAACTATAAACTTATGCTAATGAGTGTACTTACAACACAATGAACGCACACAATTGATGAAAGAAGGCATGCGGACAGGGAACGGGTGAATAAATTTTGGCATATCTGGGCCAAAGTACATCTGAGATATTCGCCAAAGTTCAAGATTTCAAGTCTTTCCAATGGGCCGGAGTTCCAATCGCTGTGCTATTGGGTTTTGCTGCTACCTGGCGGAGGTCTGCGCTCACTGAGTGCTTTTCTACACTGCTCAAAAAAATAAAGGGAACACTTAAACAACACAATGTAACTCCAAGTCAATCACACTTCTGTGAAATCAAACTGTCCACGTAGGAAGCAACACTGATTACCAATCAATTTCACATGCTGTTGTGCAAATGGAATAGACACCAGGTGGAAATTATAGGCAGATAGCAAGACACCCCCAATAAAGGTGTGAGGAATCGATCTGGAACCAAATACGAGGACACGGGATTGCAAAAAATAGGTGATTTATTGAATAAGGGGGATAACCCCCGCAGAGAGAAAGGCAGCAGTACAGAGTCCGTAATCCAAAGCTCGAATTCCAATGGGACAGAGCAGAGTTCGTTACCAGGGCACCAATCACAAAAATCGTAGTCAGACAAAACAGATCCGAAACACAGGCGTTGATATGGGATCAGTAAGACACCAGATGCGGGGAGAAGGGAATGAGGATTTAATAATAAACAAAACAAAACAGGCACGAGGGCCAACAAAAAACTTGGCCCAAAGGGTTGCAAAAAACAAACTGAGGTAAGCTACACAGAGCTATAAAACAATAAATGCAAAAGGCAAAAAACAAAAGGCACTGGAAACTCCAGGCGAGAAGATCAAGAAAAATAAATAACAAGACTAAATATATATACACAAGACGAGAGGCTAGGACAAATACTAGGGAACTTGACAAGAACTTGGCTAAACGAGACGCGACTAGAAACAAACTTGAGACACTGTCTGCCAGCCAACTTCCACCGCAACCAGATAAAGGCTTGGTAATCATGACACATGAAGGGCAACACCTGGAGAAAGAGAAACAAGAGGCATGGCAAGATCAAGACATGGACAGAGATTGGATGACATGACCTACTCATTAAGAGAATGAGCGTGCTCAGCTTAAGTACCAATTAAGTATGCAGTTTGGAAGCAAGCATGAATGTAAGAACAGAAAAGCACAGCAAGATCTTGAAATAGCAAAGCAGGAATCATGACAATAAACTCCCTGTCTAAATTAGTAATATTAGTAATGTGCCTATCTAAGAATTACACCACCCAGTGAGTGTTAGTAAATGTTAGTAACTTAAAAACAGTTAATTGTCAATTAAGCTTAGAGAGCCCTGAATCAGCACAGCACAGAAGGAAGGGGAAATACCAAAGCCAACCAGAGCTCTGAAAAGTGCAACAACGAAGGCACGGGGCGGAACGCAGACAAGCGGTGGAGTGGCATGGCAGACCTGGCAAAAACAAAAACATGGAAAAGTAAAAACATGGAATGTGAAACATGAAATGCAAAAACTGTGACATGAACTATGAAACTATGACTATGAACATGAACATGAACTATGGAATCTTGAAACATGAAACTGTTAAAACCATGAATACTGTTCTGGCAAAAGGCCAGAACCCCGGAACACAACAGGCGTAGGTTTGAGGGAGAAGCAAACTCATAAGCCAAAGGACAGTCCAAATCGAATACAGGACAGCAATCCACAAAATCAAGGTCGGGCAGAAAAAGGTCAAAAATACACAGATGCAACGATATCCAAAAGGGCAAACCAAGAATCAGAAGTTAGGCAATCCAGTCAGAAAGATAAATCACAATGAGTCGTGGCGGAAACAAACGTAGCACAAGAAACAAGGAAGGTACGATCTGACAAGGAAGTGAAAGTGAAGACACCTTAAATACACATCCGGGGTGAACACATGACAAGGGAGAACGGGTGCGATCAATGAAACAATAATCAGGGTTGACACATGAGGAATAATCTAATTACATGAATTTAGCAAATGCCAAAACGCAGACAGGGATCACAAGACAATCCTATGAACAAACAGCAGCCCCGATTAAGGAGTACTAAAGTGTATAGTCTAAAGAAAAGGGAAAGCCTGAGATATAAGTGCAAAACTGCAGTAGAGATAATTAGGGATAGGCAAGGAGGGCGGAGATAAGAATTGGGCGATTGCTGAGATATCGTTAGTCAATTAGTATGTGCAGCTATACAATCTCGAGTGCAAGTTAGTAAGTTAGTAAAAATATACAATGTTAATATGTGTTGGTAAATTATCGAAAACAATAAACTGTGAGTACTGTTAGTAGATAGCAAAAGGAGAGAGGAAGGAAGAACACAAGATATGAAGGAAGACTGAAATCCCAGAAACCAGTAAATCACCCGAATGTGTGGCACGTAAGACTAAACCATGAGCAAAGACCTACACAAGACAAGACGGGGTAGACGTAGTGCAAAGCAAAGCATGGCAGAAATAAACAAGACAAGCGAAATGAAAACATGGCATGATAACTATGGCAAGGAAAATAATAAAAACATGAAATCCAAATGACTAAAACACAATACGCAATCAAAGAATAGTCAAAATAACATGCAGAGGTCACTTAACACGAAAATCAATAAACATGGCATAGCCAGGCACAAAACTTAAACATGGCATGAAAATAGGATCCTAACATTACCCCCCCTTCATGAAACGCCTCCCGGCGTTTCACCAGGTCTGGGACGAGAGGCATGAAAGTCTCTGATTAACGGCTTGTCCGGGATGTGCCAAGCCGGCACCCAACTGCGGTGTTCGGGGCCGTAGCCCTCCCAGTCGACGAGGTATTGAAGTCCACGACCTCGTCGACGGCAGTCCAGCAGAGTCCGAACAGTGAAAGCTTCGCCTCCATTGATGATACGGGCGGGTGGTGGGGGATCAGGACCAGATGACAGGGGGTGGGTAACAGCAGGTTTGATTTGTGATACGTGAAAATGCAAGGTGAATTCTGCGCATGGACAAGGGAAGACGGAGGCGAACTGCAGTGGGGCTAATTATTTTTTCAATCGTGAAGGGGCCTAGGAATCTGGGAAACAACTTGCCCTCGTTTCCTCTTAATGGAATGTCCTTGGTAAACATGACTCCAGGAGGAGGGGTTCTTAATACACAAGCATCTAAGTACAGTCTCGATAGACTGGTTAGCCCGCTCAGTCTGGCCATTGAATTGGGGGTGAAAGCCGGAGGACAAACTAACAGTGGAACCAAGGGATTTACAAAATGCTTTCCAAAATTTGGCTGTGAATTGGGGCTCGCGGTCAGAGGAGATGTCTGAGGGAATACCGTGTAATCTGATAACTTGTTGTGTGATGAGGGTGGCTGTTTCTTGGGCAGAGGGTAGTTTGGTGAGTGGAACAAAGTGAACGGCCTTGGAAAATCTATCGACAATGGTGAGTATGGTGGTGTAGTGATTGGAAGGGGGCAGACCAGTGATGAAATCTAGTGCGATGTGTGACCAGGGACGTTGAGGTGTAGATAGGGGTTGCAATAAGCTGTGAGGTGGTTGATGTGATACCTTTCCCTGAGCACAGACTGAGCAGGCGGTGACATAACCTTGAACGTCTTCTTTGATCCCAGGCCACCAGAAACGGCGAGTGATGAAATCCAGGGTGCGACGGATGCCTGGGTGACAGGCTAGGTTAGAATTGTGCCCCCAGTCCAGGACTCGGGGGCGCAAACTGGCAGGAACAAATAGACAGTGGTTAGGGCAAGAGCTAGGTGCGGCAGAACCATCTTGAGAATTTCTGACTTCATTTTCAATGTCCATGGTGATAGCGTCTTTTGAGGTGGAATGGTGTCAGAGCAGGGGGGATCTTTCTCGGTCTCAAAACATTGTGACAGGACGTCGGGTTTGACGTTCTTGCTACCAGGGCGATATGAGAGGTGGAAGTTAAAACTGGAGAAGAACAGGGCCCATCTGGCTTGAAGGGGGTTCAACCTTTTAGTCGATTGGAGGTACTCGAGGTTCTTGTGGTCGTTCCAAACAAGGAATGGCATCTCGGAGCCCTCCAACCACTGCCTCCACTCCTCCAGCGCCAATTTGACGGCGAGTAACTCACGGTTGCCGATGTCGTAGTTGCATTCCGCAGGAGAGAGGCGACGGGAGAAGAAGGCACAGGGATGGATCTTGTTGTCCCTGGGGGCTCTCTGGGAGAGGACAGCACCCACTCCCACGTTGAACGCATCAACCTCAACCACAAACTGGAGGGAGGAATCGGGAATGGTTAGTATGGGGGCAGTGGTGAAACGTGACTTGAGGTCTGAAAAGGCTGTTTCAGCCTCAGGGGACCAGCGGAATTGGGTCTTAGTCGACGTGAGGGCTGTAAGGGGAGCAGCAATGGAGCTATAGTTACGGATGAACCTACTGTAAAAGTTAGCAAATCCCAGGAAGCGTTGTAGGGACTTCCGATCAGAAGGTTTGGGCCAGTTCACCACGGCTTCGATCTTCGCGGGGTCCATACGAATAGAGTCAGGTCCAATGATGTATCCGAAGAACGAGGTAGACTGCACAGAAAACTCACACTTTTCAGCCTTGATGAATAGTCGATTCTCCAGCAGGGGTTTCAGGACTTGGCAGACGTGTCGGACATGGTCTTCCTGGGTTTTGGAGAAGATCAGAATGTCGTCTAGGTAAACAAAAACAAATTTGTTAATGACATCACGTAAAACATCATTGACCAGGTTCTGGAAGACCGCTGGCGCGTTGGTGAGCCCGATGGGAAGAATCAGGTACTCCCAGTGGCCAGTAGGGGTATTGAAGGCGGTCTCCCACTCGTCTCCCTCCCAAATCCGAACCAGATGGTAGGCATTCCTAAGGTCCAACTTGGTAAAGATCTTGGCGCCTTGAAGGAGGTCAAAAGCGGTATTCATCTGTGGTAAGGGGTATCGGTTATTGATAGTGATTTTGTTAAGGCCCCGGTAGTCAATACAAGGTCTCAGTGACCCGTCCTTCTTGCCCACGAAGACGAATCCAGCCCCAGCAGGTGAGGATGAAGGGGGAATTATTCCTGCAGCAAGTGACTCCTTGAGATATTTCTCCATGACCTGCGTCTCAGGCTTGGACAGGGAGAACAGGCGACCTCTGGGGGGCGTAGTTCCGGGCTTGAGCTCTTTGGAGCAATCGTAGGGTCTGTGCGGTGGTAGGCTGGTGGCACGAGACTTGGAGAACACCTCACGAAGGTCTTAGTACTCTGGGAGAACCTTCTCCAGGTTCGGGATCTCTTCTGGGACAGGAGTGGAGACAGGAACTTGAGCATCGCTGAGACATGACTGGGCGCAATTGGGACTCCATCCCTTGATTTCATGTCTGCCCCAGTCAATGTCGGGCAGGTGTTTTGCCATCCACGGATGGCCGAGAACCACAGGAGCATGAGGGGACTTGATTAAAAACAGCTTAATGAGTTCATGGTGGTTACCCGAGATGCGGAGTTTGAGGGGGCTGGTGACATGGGTTATATGGGCAATGTTCTGGCAGTTGATCAAGCTAGCTACTCTATCTTGAGCTACCTGTTCAATTGGGACTGACCATTCTCGGGCAACATCCTGATCGATGAAGTTCTCCTCAGCTCCAGAATCGATGAGGGCTTTGGTCTTTCTCCCTCCCCTGGGCCACTCAAGGGAGATGGAGAAACAGGTGCGGTTTCTAGAGGAGTATTCAATAGGAGTAACGCCCACTAACGCTCCTCTCCTCGTTAGTGGGGCGTTGCCTTTTACTGGACATCGGGAAATGTAGTGGCCCTCCTTGCCGCAGTAAAAGCACGCCTTCCTCCTACGTTCCCTCTCCTCACTGACGAGTCTGGTACGACCCAGGTGCATGGGCTCTGGGTTGGGTGGAGGATTGGGTCTCTCAGGTAGTAGAGGTAGAGGCTTAGCAGGAGGCTTGTAGGGGTTAGCAGGGTGAATGGAGCGTCTGTGTTCCTCTAGGCGTGAGTCAATTCTGATCGCCATTTCGGTGATTCCATCCAAACTCTCCTGCAGGTCGCGTGGGAGTAGTTCATCCTTGATCTGATCAGAGAGTCCAAAAATGAATGCATCGTATAACTCTCTTTCACGCCACCCACTGTTGGCAGCCAGGGTTTGGAACTGTATGGCATAGTCAGAAACGGAACGCCTCCCCTGTCGAATGCGCAGGATCTCCCTTCCAGCTTCGTGTCCGTGCCTGGAGCGGTCGAAAACACGCTTCATCTCCTCCCCCAGTAGGTCTGCAGACTGGATACATGGTAGCCCCGCCTCCCAGGCAGCCGTTGCCCACTGCTTAGCCTTTCCGGACAGCTGCGTGATGATGTAGGTAACGCGGGCTTGTTCGGTCGGGAAAGTTGAGGGCTGAAGACTAAATATCAGTTTGCACTGAGTTAGGAAGGCGCGGCAGGACCCCGGGTCCCCATCATATTTCTCAGGAGGAGGCAGGTGCAACTGGAGTGGGATGTGCTGGATGGGGTGAGGTTCCTTGGGCAGACAGAGTGGACACGGAGTGCTGGGGAGGTTGAACGGTGGCTGCATTCTGCAGAGTGCGAGTGAGATCCGCCATCTGGTGTGTCATGGCTTGCATGTGTTGCATCATGGCCCGAAGCTGCTGCTGCTGAAGTGGAAGCTGCGCCCCCTGTTCTTCCACAGCAGCTTGCAGCGGCTTGTCACTCGCTGGTTCCATTGTGGTCAGATCATTCTGTGAGGAATCGATCTGGAACCAAATGCGAGGACATGGGATTGCAAAAAATAGGTGCTTTATTGAATAAGGGGGATAACCCCCGCAGAGAGAAAGGCAACAGTACAGAGTCCGTAATCCAAAGCTCGAATTCCAATGGGACAGAGCAGAGTTTGTTACCAGGGCACCAATCACAAAAATCATAGTCAGACAAAACAGATCCGGAACACAGGCGTAGGTTTGAGGGAGAAGCAAACTCATAAGCTAAAGGACAGTCCGAATCAAATACAGGACAGCAATCCACAAAATCAAGGTCGGGCAGAAAAAGGTCAAAAATACACAGATGCAATGATATCCAAAAGGGCAAACCAAGAATCAGAAGTTGGGCAATCCAGTCAGAAAGATAAATCACAATGAGTCGAGGCGGAAACAAACGTGGCACAAGAAACAAGGAAGGTACGATCTGACAAGGAAGTGAAAGTGAAGACACCTTAAATACACATCCGGGGTGAACACATGACAATGGAGAACGGGTGCGATCAATGAAACAATAATCAGGGTTGACACATGAGGAATAATCTAATTACATGAATTTGGCAAATGCCAAAACGCAGACAGGGATCACAAGACAATCCTATGAACAAACAACAGCCCCGATTAAGGAGTACTAAAGTGTATAGTCTAAAGAAAAGGGAAAGCCTGAGATATAAGTGCAAAACTGCAGTAGAGATAATTAGGGATAGGCAAGGAGGGCGGAGATAAGGATTGGGCGATTGCTGAGATATCATTAGTCAATTAGTATGTGCAGCTATACAATCTCGAGTGCAAGTTAGTAAGTTAGTAAAACTATACAATGTTAATATGTGTTGGTAATCGAAAACAATAAACTGTTAGTACTGTTAGTAGATAGCAAAAGGAGAGAGGAAGGAAGAACACGAGATATGAAAAAAGACTGAAATCCCAGAAACCAGTAAATCACCCGAATGCGTGGCACGTTAGACTAAACCAAGAGCAAAGACCTACACTAGACAAGACAGGGTAGACGTAGTGCAAAGCATGGAATGGCAGAAATAAACAAGACAAGCGAAATGAAAACATGGCATGATAACTATGGCAAGGAAAATAATAAAAACATGAAATCCAAATTACCAAAACACAATACGCAATCAAAGAATAGTCAAAATAACATGCAGAGGTCACTTAACACGAAAATCAATACATGGCATAGCCAGGCACAAAACTTAAACATGTCATGAAAACAGGATCCTAACAAAAGGAACGGTTCTGCAGGTGGTGATCACAGACCACTTCTCAGTTCCTATGCTTTCTGGCTGATGTTTTGGTCACTTTTGAATTCTAGCGGTGCTTTCACCCTAGTGGTAGCATGAGACAGACTCAACAACCCACACAAGTGGCTCAGGTAGTGCAGCTCATCCAGGATGGCACATCAATGCGAGCTGTGGCAAGGTTTTCTGTGTTTGTCAGCGTAGTGTCTAGAGCATTTAGGCGCTACCAGAAGAGAGGCTAGTACATCAGGAGATGTGGAGGAGGCCGTAGGAGGGCAACAACCCAGCAGCAGGACTGCTACCTCCTCTTTTGTGCAAGGAGGAACAGTAGGAGCACTGCCAGAGCCCTGCAAAATGACCTCCAGCAGGACACAAATGAGCATGCTGAAACGGTCAGAAACCGACCCCATGAGGATGGTATGAGGTCCCGAGGTCCACAGGTGGGGGTTGTGCTTACAGCGCAACACCGTGCAGGACGCTTGGCATTTGCCAGAGAACACCAAGATTGGCAAATTCGCCACTGGCGCCCTGTGCTCTTCACAGATGAAAGCAGGTTCACACTGAGCACTTGTGACAGACATGACCGAGTCTGGAGACGCCATGCAGAACATTCTGCTGCCTGCAACATCCTCCAGCATGACCGGTTTGGCAGTGGGTCAGTAATGGTGTGGGGTGGCATTTCTTTGGGGGGCCGCGCAGCCCTCCATGTGCTCGCCAGAGGTAGCCTGACTGCCATTAGGTACCGAGATGAGATCCTCAGACCCCTTGTGAGACCATATGCTGGTGCGGTTGGCCCTGGGTTCCTCCTAATGCAAGACAATGCTAGACCTTATGTGGCTGGAATGTGTCAGCAGTTCTTGCCAGACGAAGGCATTGATGCTATGGAATGGCCCGCCTGTTCCCCAGACCTGAATCCAATTGAGCACATCTGGGACCTCACGTCTCGCTCCATCCAGCAATACCACGTTGCACCACAGACTGTCCAGGAGTTGGCGGATGCTTTAGTCCAGGTCTGGGAGGAGATCCCTCAGGAGACCATCCGCCACCTCATCAGGAGCATGCCCAGGCATTGTAGGGAGGTCATACAGGCACGTGGAAGCCGCACACACTACTGAGCCTCATTTTGGCTTGTTTTAAGAATATTACATCAAAGTTGGATCAGCCTGCAGTGTGGTTTTTCCACTTTTATTTTGAGTGTGACACCAAATCCAGACCTCCATTGGTTAATAAATTTGATCTCAATTGATAATATTTGTGTGATTTTTGTTGTCAGCACATTCAACTATGTAAAGAATAAAGTAGCCTATTTAATAAGAATATTTCTTTCATTCAGGTCTAGGATGTGTTATTTTAGTGTTCCATTTATTTATTTATTTATTTTTGAGCAGTGTTGTATTTGTTGCAACCATAAGTGCGATCCTTTTAACAAGCAGATAATTTGCCTTATTGGTGCATTAAGGTTGAGTGCAGTTCTTAGTCCTCATCGGCAAGCAGGCCATGACGAATAAAAATTCCGTGTCCACGTTGTGAAATACTTGAATCAACTGCATAAACAGAGTAAATAAATATATATATAAAATGTCTTTTAAAAGTGGCGTTTTAATATTAACTAAATACCCAAAGTAAACAATCACTAGGTTCTTAATTTGTAAAACTGTAGACATATGGTCGCCAAAAAAACCTATACTGCTTAAAAAAACAAAGGGAACACTTAAACAACACAATATAACTGCAAGTGTTCCTTTATTTATTTTTTTTTTTGAGCAGTGTATTTATCCTGCAGGCGAATTAAGCAGAAACGTACACACTAACTCGTGCATGCTAAACAATCTTAAATAAAGCAGCGAAAATCATACCGGGCCAATTCTTAGGATTGGGCTTTGGGGTAGAAAAAGTAATTAGACCTAAAATAGGCAATGCTAAAACCATAGATTTCTTTCGACAAGTATCTTATTTGCCCACATTAAAGCCGTGATTTGAAGATCTCAGTGCACTGAGGGCCTGGTTATGGTCAGTGCTGGCAACGCGTCTCCTTTCGTAGGCGTTGGAACGATGGTACAGTTCTCGCAGGTCTTGCTCATGGTCTTGCTATGTAAGTAAGCGTGGTGTTGTGACATCACCAAACTTACTTATGTCATCATTCCATTGATGAAGACTGTATTGTAAGCGCGGCTCATTTCTGGGGTATAACTTTTTGGGCGCATCAGCTGAACAGTCAGGAAAATAGCGCCTCTTGCAAATATGCCCCGTCTCGAATTTTCGCCTGCGTGGCTGCTTTTACCGCTTTATATACTGTGTATTTGTAATAGTGCAGGGGTTTCTTGCTTGGGTAAGTACAAGTTGTGTGAGAAGCGGATTCATTTGATGTAGGCTACTGCATGTGTAATTTCAATTATTCCTTTCTCTTTCCAGTTCAGCAAGCCTTCGGATATTTTTACGGAGTCACTCCTGAACCTCCTGAAACGGTAGGATAACATCTTGGGAGGCTTTTAATCTTCGTGCTTCTCTGAAAAAGCAAGGAGATCTTGTAATACAGTTCGGCGTCTGTCCGTGAGTCCGAAAGAGTAACTCCTCCTAAGCCGTTTGACCAATCAACCTGAAACTTTGGTGTGACTAAGCTAGCGATCCAGTAGCCTGGCACCGCCAGCTTCGTCTTAATTTCATTTCGCCTCGGTACTCAGTCTGGTCACTCGGAGCTCTGCCTCGTTTACCAAGGCAGAAAGTACACCGGACGAAACAGCGAACAGAAGGCGTGGCCGGGAGCCATGATGCAGGAGCTGCGCCGAGTTTGAAATTGTAGTCTCCCGAAATCAGCAATTGCTACGGGCATGGATGTACGGGAGGCCATTCGCTCTGTCGTGGAGAAAATTCCGGGTATCAGCGACTTATAGCCACAACAAGATTAATGGTTGGTTAGTTTTTTTAATGGAAATGATGTTGTAGCGCTGGTCCCTACAGATTGTCATATCTACTTAATAGCCATCATGAAATGGGCACCCTGTTCATCCCTGCGAGAGACAGTCGAACCACCTAAGCTAGCTTGTAGCTTCTAGTGTTAAATTGTTAAATGGTGTTACATAACCCTATTTAAGTCAGCAGAACTTTTTAAAGCCGTGTTTTTGTTCGTGTCACAAGACCTATTCGCTGTCTATAATAGTTGTCATTATCCATGAAGGAAATGGCTGCTTAGAGCCAAACTGGGTTGCTGTTAAGTTAGATAGCGAGCTGGGTATGATCTTAGCGCAAGTACAGTAAACGGTTCAGTTTTCGTGTCAACGCAGAATTCGCCCTTATCATTTTCGCCGTTTCTGGCGTTGGTTTCGGTCTCTTACATTTTTTTAACAGCAGCAGGAAAAACGACAGCTCAACAGTTTTTTTTTTCTCGTAAGGAGAAGACCACTCTGTCTTTTAAGTGAATGAGTGAAGGCTAAGATTTGGTAGATGGGCATATGTATGGGTACAGTATTAACTTTATTGTACTGATCAGTTTATTTTCGCTGCATTCCTGATATGAGGGACTGTGTTTACAGTAGAAGTACTATGCGGCTGAGCTGGCGCATAACATAGCCTACGTCATCGCCAAACGTTAGTGATTAGTTTACGGGTACACCAATGATTATAAACTTCTGACAAGCGCCCACCCACCAGGAAATAAACCCTTGTCAATGACGACTGGCCAGACTCTGTACGAAGTAACGCCCAGTAGCAGAGTTTTGTTTTAGCAGGCGAGCGACCCAGAGGGGTGCTCAACATAGAAGGCTGCAAATTGGTATGGATGTGTATCTTGGTGATCGAAACTTCAGGTTGCTATCACAGGACGGCAATTTTTGGCATGCAGGTTGCCAAACTGTATGCCAGAAATTGCCGTCCTGTGATTCATATTTTGGCCGCTGGGGGGCTTTTTGTGAAAAAAGAAAAATGGCCATATATATCTCCTTTATGCATTGGGCTCAGATGCTCAGATTTTTGTGGGCAGTGTAGGGGATGACCCTTCGTCACAAATCAGACGGGTTTTTGATTTGACTCAGTTTTGACCTTTTTCTAGGTCAAATGGCGTCAGGTGTGCCAATTGTTGAAAAGGGTTGCACGTTTTGTTATTACTCAAAGTAGGAGGCTGAAAATTTTTATGGATATGTATCATGGTGATAGCAACCTGCATGCCAAAAATTGTGGTCCTGTGATTCATATTTGTTCCACTAGGGGGCTCTTTATGGAAAAAAGTATGAATCACAGGACAGGATTTTTTGGCATGCAGGTTGCTATCACCAAGATACATATCCATACCAATTTGCTGCCTTCTATGTTGAGTCATACATTGAGCAGCCCTCTGGGTCACTACCTTACACACTTCAAAGTTTCAGGTTGATTGGTGTAACGGTCTAGGAGGAGTTACTTTTTCAGAAGGCCAGACAGATTCCAAACTGTTTTACTCAGCGCTTCCGAAAAGCCGTGTAAAGGACGTCTTGAAAACGAAAGCGAAAACATGACAATGCCAAACCTCCCTAATAGTGACATTTGCAAATGTAGGAAGGTACAAGCCTATCTGTGTACTCTACAAATATCACATTGGCATGTACATTCATCTGTACCATACGTTTTTTCCTTTTATACTCTCATTTTAAAATGAAGAGTAACTATGCCCTCAAGAGACACTCAAAAAGTACTCTATCCAACTTACCAACTATATCACATTGCTATAACTCTGAGCAATATCATTGCTCTCTCACTGTAACAAGAATATTATCATTTGTACAGCAGAATTTCATTTCACCGAATTGCCCTCTGACACATTACTACTGCTCCCATAACGTTCGCTGCGGAGCGCGGAGATTTGCGATGGAGTGTCATCGACATATGTCTAGTTACAGCCTGTGACATTGCGCTAATAATGATATTACAAACGTGAAATTGCTTTTGTGTTAATAGCAAAGATTTACCATTTGACAATTTACTTTTTTCATCAGAGGTAAACATGGGGAGTATAGTGGCTTTATAAAAAAGGCTCCTGTACGGTGGGAAATTATTAGATAGTTACACAGTTATGCTATAACGTTATAATTTGAAGGCAAATATTTTGCTTTGAATAAAAATATTATATTTAATGTTTTTTCATGTCTGTTATTTTCAAAAAAAAGTCTATTTTACAAGAGATGTGTGGTGATTTCGTAATAGTCCTTTTTTGCATGGGGGCAATTTTAGATGAGTCAATTTCCAGTTGGGTGAGGGATGGGGAGTGAAATATCCTGCATTTGCTGGCATATGTTGACTTTTAACGTTTGTTATTGAATCTTATGTTCATTTCCAGCCACAGGAATCCAAACTGCATTCAAAATCAGTATTGTGGTTCCTGCATGAGCTGATCGTAGAATTCCAGTGCTACATTGCGTGGGCACTTCTTGCGTGGGCCGGTTGCCTGGTAAGCTGTCGCTTTTGCATTTTTTTATTGATTGATTTTTTTTTTTGTCATTTCAAAGTTTCATTAAGGGTGCTTCCTTGATCAATAACATGCTGTTCAGTTGTTCTTCAACATGCCTCTTATGCAGTTAAACTACAGTCTCCCTTTTCCTCTCCCTGCAGTATAAAGAATTCATATTGCAAAGTAAGTTAATTTATATTAATAATCAATTGATTAATAGCAGGTAAATTACTTCTGCCAGCTTTATGTGTGTGCATCCTTATTCGTGCTTTGTTTTTAATTTTGCTTAGGGCTTCAAAATGAACTCCGGGCCGTATATTCTGAAATTGATGGAACCCTGTGGAAACAGGTTAGTATCTTCATCTCCTGTACAGCATGTGTGAGTCCGAGTACACCTTTAGCCTACATGTGACCTGTATACACCTTGCTCTTTTCGGTCAAAAAACCTTAAAAACAAGCTGTTGAGATTTAAAAGAACTGTCAAGTTACAGAACAAGGAGCTGCAGGCAGGTACAGTAAGTGGTAGCTGGAAAGTGGTGTTCTGTCTCTCTGAGCTGTCAATTGTGTTTATGATTTTTATACATAAAAATCAGAACCAGACTGAAAATAGCTATGTTTCCTTGTGGTCATTAGTTGAAACACAGCAGATAAAATGCATTAATGAATTTTGGACTGTTCCCAAAGTGGAGGAGGGTATTCGGTGGAAGGACTGACATGAGATGGGGTAAATGAGATGTTGTATAGACTGTGATTGTGCGAACATTGGGAGCCCCAGGTGATGAGACTCAGGGTGGGGCTCACGTTTCTCGCTGGAGTTCGTGTAAGCTCCTATGCTCCCAAAAGTGTTAATAAATCAGCAAGTGCCGGGCTCTACATACATCATCATATTATTGCGAATATAGCTAACGTAAGAGTTTGATGTCCAGCGGCCGAGAATTTTAATGAGGTGGTCTTGAACTCCTTACTTGAATGCTGTAGGCGGCGCTGATGCGAAAAGAATGCCTGGAGAAGTGTCTGGGTGGAATATTTGATCCAATTAGAACATGGCGGAAATGGTAGAGGAATCTGTGGCGAGTTGCGATGGCCCAGTGTCGGTCGTGAATGATGGGTCTTGGGTAGAAGCGTTGTTATTGTACCTTGAGGTGACATAGTTTGATAATGGCTCGAACGAGACAGAGGACAGAGTCTATGCGAAATATGTAATAGGCTGAGAAATGCCAAAATGATCCGTTTTACTTCTCTTTATCCTGCACATAAGTAGAATGAGATGTCGTTTAGGCTGGCATGACGAGGCAGATTGTAATTAGCGGAGAGCGGAGTGAATTCGGAACATCTCAAGAAACCCAAGAAGGCCAATAGGAACATGGCTTCTAGAGTGGAATCCGTGGATGGAGAATGGTACCCTGAGCGCAGCGTCGGTACGCGGTGAGAGAGGAGGTCTGCCGTCAGAAATGAACGTTTGGTCGGAGCGGGGGTTCTTGTTTACGCAAACTTTTCAGTAATGTTTGCACGTGGGGATGGGAAATTGATGAGCACGGATATCTAGTGGCCAGTTTGACAAAGAGCTTGATGCCACTGAGGCAGACTTGTATCGAAGTTTGTCGAATGTGGTGTACAGAGTGAATGTACGAAATAAAGGTTGTGATGGAAACGACGTCAAGGGCAGGGAATGGACGTGGGAGGGCTGAGGGGAATTTCTTGGATTGCTTCCGTCTTGCGAGGGAAGAGGAAAGTGGGTGTGGAGCGAACCTGTTTAGAGTGGCCTCTCGGGATAAAGTGGCGGATGGCTTGAGTTGTGGAGTCAGGGTAGATGGTTGTGCAAAACGGAGGAACCAGAGTGGGGTGAATGTTCGAGTGCGGTGCTAAACGTGTGAATCTCTGCCAGGAGAAATGAGAAAGGGCGTCAGTCATGGCATTTTATGGTCGGGAATATGTGCAGCTTTGAGCAAAGTCTGGTGTTTTGCGGAAATTATGGTTTGTTTCCTGAGGAATGGCATGAACAAGAGGGGGCGGGAACGGCCTTTGTTTATGATATCTACTGTGGTCGAGTTGTCATGAACAGTTATACATTTGGCGGCCCGTTTGTGACCCCGAATGAGGAAGGAATGGGAAGGAAACAATGATGGGATACAGTAAGGTGAACAGCAAAGTAATGGCGCCCCTTCCAGGAAACGCCAGAGGAACCTCAAAAAATGTGGGTCAAGTAAGACGACCCTAAGCAATCGCGATATTGGCTTTAGCCGACCAGGCGCCACGACAGGCGAGGCGGATGAGAGTGGTGAGATGAAGGACAGTCAGTAAAGGGTAAACCGCTGTTGGGCAAGCTAATATGTTATGATTTGTCTCCAATTTTTGTGGACCAAGTGGAAAGTTTATTTTCAGTGATTTGTAGACTGGTCTGCATGACTAATTTTATGAGAAGTAAATTGATAGAGTTAACCTACCTCACAGGGCGGTAATTTAATGACCAGATGACAATCGATAAATGCAAGTGCCAGCAATGTCTGACTCCATTTTGGTAATATTCTAACTGGAGCCATTAGCGCATTCGTGGTGCAGTTGTCTGATGGGTTAATCTAAGATGAATTAATTCCCTGTGTGTATCGTGGGGATGTGGTCCCATCTGGGTTAATCAGATCATACTAAATATTAGCACTTCTAGAAAGCTGCTTTTCCAAGCATAATGCTTGACAGGAATTTACTGCTGTCTAAAACAGGATACGTGTCAATGCTGCATGTTTAATTCTCGCCATTGTTGCTTATCTCAGATGCTCACTTTAGAGGATGTAGTAAGCTTGTCAGATGAGAGAGTGACCGAACATCAGCAAAACCTAAGAGAGTTGGAGATGAAAATTGAGAAAATGACCAAAGAATGGCAGAAGGAAGAAAAATCACTCAACAACCAGGTAGGGAGGGCAGCCCTATTCAGTACGATACAATATAATCATCCTCGTGGGGAAATTTTTCGAGGGCAGGTGCAGCTACATAGGGAAGAATGCTGCATGACATTTATTTATTTATTTATTTATACTGGGAGTCTGATTGAGAGCAAGCTCTCTTTTGCAACGGAGCCCAGTTGCAACAATAGCAAAGAATCAAGGACAATAAAGAAAAACAATGACTACATTGCACATGTACATTCGACATTTAAAACAATCAATTGAAATAAGACTTTCCAAATTTGAAAACTGTTCAAGCCTATTCCATTTCTGTGGAGCATTATACGTAAAAGCAGTTTTACCCAGTTCAGTAGGCACCCTTGGGACATCTTAAACCAAAAAGAGTGCGCAGACCATATTCTCCCCTTCTCAAGTTAAGCAAACTGTTCAAATATCCTTGCAGTTCACTTAACAATGCCTTGTATATAAAAAGGCAACTATGGTGCTCCCTTCTCATGGCCAACGAAGACCAACCGACCGTAAAATAAAGACTACATTGATGCGTTTGGAAGCCATCTCCAGTTTTGAACCTTAAAGCAGTGTGGTACACTGCGTCATGTGACTTCAACAAGGAGGGAGCAGAGTGCATATAAATTACATCTCCATAATCTATTCTAGAGAGAATAGTTGCCTGAACAATCTGTCTTCTTCAACTCCTCGGAAAGCGGGCTTTATTCCTGTACAGCATAGCCAATTTAGGTTTCAAGTACTTGATTAGCTCATCAGTATGCTTCCTAAAATTAAGATTGTCATCCACCCACATGCCAAGGTATTTGTAGGACGGAACTCTTTCAATTTGAATGCCATTTACTGCCGTGATACTACCATTGTAGAACCTAGCAGCAGGTTTCTGAGAGAATTGCATGAATTTAGTTTTTCAGAGTTTAAAATTAGTTTAAGGTGTAAAAGAGCCGTCTGGAAGATTTGGAAATCTGACTGCAAATTTTGAAGAGCCAAATCCGCAGAAGGGGCAGCTGAGTAGATTACTGTATCATCTGCATACAGGTAGATTGTACTGTTGTCGAAATTGGCACCAAAATCATTAATAAAAAGGGCAAACTGCAGGGGCCCAAAAATTGAACCCTGTGGAACCCCCTTGCCAAAATAAATAAAGTTTGATTGATCGCCATCAGCCACAACAGCTTAACACTTACCAGTTAGATCATCTTTAAACCAATTTAGAGATTTAGTATCAAACCCAATGGCACATAGCCGCTCTATGAGTATAAAATGGTCAACTGTGTCAAAGGCCTTTGATATATCCATGGCACATTTTAGTTTTATGGATTTTTTTCCTCTTCATGTTGGTTTAGGAAGCTATTTTTGAACCGCAATAGTTTTCTGAGAATCGTGCTTTAACTTAATAAGTGGTTCAATGGTTTGAGGCGAGAAGGAACATTTGAATACCTTCTTTTCATCTCCAGCTGACAAACTGTATTTTACAGCAAAGGTTACATTCATGAAAACCGCATGGTAAGCCATGTCCACTTGTATGTTATGAATGTAGCCTATTAACAGGTAGCCTTCAATGTAACTTTCCAATCAAATTGAATTTTATGCGGCGAACAAAGGCTAGTGCAGTGATTATTAAAGTAAAATATTGGAGAGTAGTTATACTGAATATTAGCCAAAAATGGACACCAAAATTCTGGAAAATATAAGTGCGTTAGAGATGAAAATTGCAGTAATGACCAAGCAATGGCAGAAGAAGGAAGAGTCACTCAAGAAGCAGGTAGGGAGGGCAGCCCTCTTCTGATGTAATTCTCTGTTACCAGAAACACTTCTGCTGTCGTAATATATTTACAAAATGCATGATTTTGGCTTTGGGAGCAACTTTAATGCACAGCATTCATGTCCTGTTTTTGTCATTCATTTATCTATTCATTTCCTGTTGTAATGACCAGCCATTGAACCATCCTCCTTTCCAAGGTTCATAGCTGGAATCAACCATTTGCTGTGATCCATGCACACGCTACATACAAATGCTACATACTGTCTTCCACGCAATGGTTTACCTAATAGTGGCTTTTATTCATGCAGCAGCTCAGATTAGAGCAAGAAAAACAACTTTACATTGAGAAAGGGACTAAACGTAAGATGGATCCATAGCACTTTTTTTGGTTTTGTTTTCAGCCCACTTGGCCTCTTGGCCAATCGGGTTTATGCTGTGGTTAGAAGCCTTCCTAGTAGTCTTTCATGTGTCCGTGCATCTGTAAATTTTTTGCCTTGTCGTTGCTCTTGTGCCTTCAGTTTTTAATGGATCCTTCTCACATTTTATATAAAATCAAGGCCAAATTTGATATTGTCCGTGTTTGGCCAAGTGGGCACTAGAGACGTGCGGTTATGTGAGGCAGTGACCCAGACTTATATCTCAGGATTTTGTGAACCTGTTCCCATGCTCTTTGCCTGATTGACAATCAAAATAATTAAGACCAAGCCTAAAGGAAGCTCGTTGTAATGCGAATAGAACCCACTAGATGGCAGTATTGGCCTTTTCTTTTGTTAAGCCCAGACTGGAGCTATGTTTGGACATGTCCTGGGCATGTCTGAGATGGAAAGTCCCAGAGAATAAAAAAAAGTCTAAAAGGTGGGAGGGGGCTGCAATAGAGTATATAAGGAGAGAAAATTGAGAGTAAAGTTGTCGGAGAAATTGCAAGGAGAAGGATACATTTGACCAGACCTGTCACTCTTTTCATGACCTGTGAAGCTTTTTGTGGATTTGTACCTGTGTTGGAGCATTTTCCTCACCCGGAACATCACCAAGCAACCCAACCAAAGGGACTGTAAATATTTTTTTTCTTGTATATATCAATCTTGGTCAGTAGAGTAGATAGTAGATTAGTTAAAAGTCTTTTTTTAATTAAATTTGTTTAAGTTTTAAAATTGTGTCTGTCATCCCTTGCTGTCGTAAATGTAATAACGAATTGGGGCCATAACACCGTATACTGACAGAGGAGACAATGACAAAAAGATTCATTCACGTATTCGCGTCAATTTGAGACCGCAAGGATGGAAATCTGAATAATCAATTAGGAAAAATTCTCGGCTCTAGGTAATTCTGTTTATTGTTTTAACATTTTGTTAATCGGATTATGCAACAGCTGAACATAAATGCCGGCTTTTTTTGTTTGGGTGGAAAAGTGCGTATTTAAAGGAGAAAACATTGTAGGCCTATTTTGATCAAGCATTGAACTCTGCGTAAGTCAAACTGTTTTTAATGTTTGTTGATGACATTGCTTCGGCTTCCTGGAAGCAAGTATGTGCAAATCTGCTGTCTCGTGAGCATTTCAAGTTCAATGTACTGAGTAATAACACCGTGGAAACTGAACCGTCATTCTGACGAACAGTCTTTAATACTAAATTAGTCAATCGCCTGATTGCTTATCAAGCAGAGCAATGGGGAGTAATCGTTTAATGGTGAGGATTCTGCCTCACCTAACTGATCTCCGATGGCACGTCACTGGTGGGCACAGTGGCTTTCCCACTATTATTAAATTAAAATGTTGGAGGGTCCTTGTATGAAATATTAGCACTTCTAGAAAATTTTTTTCCCAAGAAGAATACTCAACAGAAACTTAATATTGTATAAAGCATGATACATGTTGATGCTACAGCTTTAATTTTTGCAATTGTTTCTTATCTCAGCTGCTCAGTTTAGAGCAAGAGAAGTGTTTGTCAGATGAGAGAGAGACCAAACTTTGGGAAAACCTTAGAGTGTTGGAGATGAAAATTGAGAAAATGACCAAGGAATGGCAGACAGAAGAATCACTCAAAAACCAGATAGGGAGCGTAGCCCCGTTCGATATGATACGATACGATATACTTAGTTCTCCTCGTGGGGAAATTTTTCTAGGGCAGGAGCAGCTAGATGGGGAAGAATGCTGCATAACATATCCATAACACTATTTAATGTAATAGATTATTCTCTCCTCATGTTGATTAGGAAGCTATTTTTAATCACTATAGTTTTCTGAGAACCGTGCTTCCACTGAATCAGTGGTTCAATGGTGTGAAGTGAGAAGGAACATTTGAATTCCTTCTTTTCGTCTTCAGCTGACAAACTAATTGTATTTTATTGCAATGATTACACCCTTGAAAAGCGCATGGGAAGCCATGTCCGCTTGTATGTTGCGAATATAGTCAATTAACAGGTAGCCTTCAATGTAACGAACCAGCAATGTCCCAATCAAATTGAATTTTATGTGGCGAACACGGACTAGCGCAGTGATTATTAGAGTAAAATATTGGAGAGTAGTTATGCTGAATATTAGAACTTCTTGAAATCTTTTTTAGCCAAGCAGAATGCTTGACAGGAACTTACTACTGTGTAAAAAAACGATACCTCAATGTAACAGCTTTTATTCTCCTCATTGTTTCCTATCTCAGCTGCTCAGTTTTCAGCTTGAAAAGCGATTGTCAGATGAGAGAGACACTAAAATTCAGGAAAATATAAGGGCGCTGGAGATCAAAATCGCAGAAATGACCAAGGAATGGCAGAGGAATGAAGAGTCATTCAAGAACCAGGTATGGAGGGTAGCCCTCTTCTCATGTAATTATCTCGTACGAGAAACACTTTTGCTGCAGTAATATATTTACAAAATTCACAATGTTGGCTTTTGGGAGCAACTTTAATGCACAGCATTCATGTCCTATTTTTGTTATTTATTTATTTATCTTTTTATTTCCTGTTGTGATGACCAGCCATTGAACCATCCTCCTTGCCAAAGTTCATGGCTGGAATCAACCATTTGCCATGATCCATGTAAATGCTACATACTGTCTTCCACAGTATTCTTGGCCTCACAGTGGCTTTTATTAATGCAGCAGCTCAGATTAGAGCAAGAAAAACGACTTTATGACAAGATAGAGACTAAACCTAAGATGGGACCATAGCACTTCTTAGTTTTGTTTTCAGCCCACTTGGCCTCTCGGCAAATCGCACTTATGTTGTGGTGAGAAGCCTTCATTGTGGTCTGTCGTATGTCGGTGCATCTGAAAAATTTTTGCCTTTTCGCCGCTCTTGTGCCTTCAGTTTTTCATGGATCCTTCTCACATTTTATATGCCTTTTATATGAGATAAAAATCTAGACCAAGTTTGATTTTGTCCGTGTTTGGCTAAGCGGGCGCTGTGGCTTTGCCACCATTATTAAAGTAAAATGTTGGAGAGTCATTGTATTAAATATCAGCATTCTAAAAATATTCTTTTCCGAGAAGAATGCTCAACAGAAACTTAATGATAGAAAAAGCATGATACATGTCAATGCTGCAGCTTTAATTTTCGCAATTGTTTCCTATCTCAGCTGCTCAGTTTTGAGCATGAAAAACGTTTGTCAGATGAGCGAGAGACCAAACTTCAGGAAAATATGAGAGCGTTGGAGATGAAAATTGCAGAAATGACCAAGGAATGGCAGAGGAACGAAGAGTCACTCAAGAACCAGGTATGGAGGGCAGCCCTGTTAAATTCGATATAATACGATATAACTTTCCTCGTGGGGAAATTTTTCTAAGGCAGGTGCAGCTACATGGGGAAGAATGCTGCCCAACATATCCTACATATCCATAGCACATTTTAGTTTTATGGATTTTTCCTTCTTCATGTTGGTTTAGGAAGATATTTTTAAAGACTATAGTTTTCTGAGAATCGTGCTCCAACTTCATAAGTGATTCAATGGTGTAAGGCAAGAAGGAACATTTGAATTCCTTCTTTTCGTCTTCAGCTGACAAATTTGCAGTATTTTGCCACAAAGGTTACATTCATGAAAAGCGCATGGGAAGCCACGTCCACTTGTATGTTGTAAATGTAGCCTATTAACAGGTAGCCTTCAATGTAACGAACAAGCAACGTTCCCATCAAATTGAATTTTGCTTGGCGAACACAGACTAGCGCCATTATTATTAAAGTAAAATATTGGAGAGTAGTTATACTGAATATTAGCACTTCTTGAAAGCCTCTTTTCCTAGCAGAATTCTCAATGGGAACTTACTTCTGTATAAAACACGATACTTCAACGTAGCAGCTTTTTTTTTCGCCATTGTTTCCAATCTCAGCTGCGCGGTTTTGAGTTTGAGAGGCTCTTGCCATATGAGAGAGAGACCAAACTTCAGGAAAATATGAGAGTGTTGGAGTTGAAAATTGCAGAAATGACCAAGGAATGGCAGAGGAATGAAGAGTCACTCAAGAACCAGGTATGGAGGGTAGCCCTCTTCTCATGTAATTCTCCCGTACGAGAAACACTTTTGCTGCCGTAATATATTTACAAGATGCATGATGTTGGCTTTGGAAGCAACTTTAATGCACAGCATTCATGTCCTATTTTTGTTATTTATTTACACTCAACAAAAATATAAACGCAACACTTTTGTTTTTGCTCCCATTTGTCATGAGATGGACTCAAAGATCTAAAATTCATTCCAGATACACAATATTACCATTTCTCTCAAACATTGTTCACAAATCTGTCTAAATGTGTGATAGTGAGCACTTCTGCTTTGCTGAGACAATCCATCCCACCTCACAGGTGTGCCACATCAAGATGCTCATCAGACACCATGATTAGTGCACAGGTGTACCTTAGACTGTCCACTATAAAAGGCCACTCTGAAATGTGCAGTTTTGTCTCACAGCAAAATGCCACTGATGGCGCAAGCATTGAGGGAGCGTGCAATTGGCATGCTGACAGCAGGAATGTCAACCAGATCTGTTGCTCGGGCATTGAATGTTCATTTCTCCACCATAAGCCGTCTCCAAAGGCGTTTCAGAGAATATGGCAGTACATCCAACCGGCCTCACAACCGCAGACCACGTGTAACCACACCAGCCCAGGACCTCCACATCCAGCAGGTTCACCTCCAAGATCGTCTGAGACCAGCTACTCAGACAGCTGCTGAAACAATTGGTTTGCATAACCAAAGAATTTCTGCACAAACTGTCAGAAACTGTCTCAGGGAAGCTCAACTGCATGCTCGTCGTCCTCATCGGGGTCTTAACCTGACTCCAGATCGTCACCGTAACAGACTTGAGTGGGAAAATGCTCACATTCGATGGCGTCTGGCACGTTGGAGAGGTGCTCTCTTCACGGATGAATCTCGGTTTACATTGTTCAGGGCAAGTGGCAGACAGCGTGTGTGGCGTCGTGTGGGTGAGCGCTTTGCTGATGTCAATGTTGTGGATCGAGTGGCCCATGGTCGTGGTGGGGTTATGGTATGGGCAGGCATCTGTTATGGACGAAGAACACAGGTGCATTTTATTGATGGCATTTTGAATGCACAGAGATACCGTGATGAGATCCTGAGGCCCATTGTTGTGCCATACATCCATGAACATCACCTCATGTTTCAGCAAGATAATGCACGGCCCCATGTTGCAAGGATCTGTACACAATTCCTGGAAGCTGAAAATGTCCCAGGTCTTGCATGGCCAGCATACTCACCGGACATGTCTCCCATTGAGCATGTTTGGGATGTGCTTGACCGGCGTATACGACAGCGTGTACCAGTTCCCACTAATATCCAGAAACTTCGCACAGCCATTGAAGAGGAGTGGACCAACATTCCACAGGCCACAATTGACAATCTGATAAACTCTATGCGAAGAGGATGTGTTGTACTGCATGAGGCAAATGGTGGTCACACCAGATACTGACTGGTTCTGAGTCCCCAGACCCCCAATAAAGCAAAAACTGCACATTTCAGGGTGGCCTTTTATTGTGGACAGTCTAAGGTACACCTGTGCACTAATCATGGTGTCTGATGAGCATCTTGATGTGGCACACCTGTGAGGTGGGATGGATTGTCTCAGCAAAGCAGAAGTGCTCACTATCACACATTTAGACAGATTTGTGAACAATGTTTGAGAGAAATGGTAATATTGTGTATCTGGAATGAATTTTAGATCTTTGAGTCCATCTCATGACAAATGGGAGCAAAAACAAAAATGTTGCGTTTATATTTTTGTTGAGTGTGTCTATTTATTTCCTATTGTGATGACCAGCCATTGAACCATCCTCCTTGCCAAAGTTCATGGCTGGAATCAACCATTTGCCATGATCCATGAAAATGCTACAAACTGTCTTCACAGTATTTTTGGCCTCACAGTGGCTTTTATTAATGCAGCTGCTCAGATTAGAGCAAGAAAAACAACTTTATGACAAGATAGAGGCTAAACGTAAGATGGATCCATAGCACTTTTTGGTTTTGTCTTTAGCCCACTTGGCCTCTCGGCCAATCGGGTTCATGCTCTGGTTAGATGCCTTTGTAGTGATCTGTCGTGTGTCGGTGCATCTGTGAAAATTTTTGCCTTTTCGCCGCTCTTGTGCCTTCAGTTTTTCATGGATTCTTCTCACATTTTATATGCCTTTATATGGGATAAAAATCTAGACCAAGTTGGATTTTGTTCGTGTTTGGCTAAGGGGGTGCTGTGGCTTTGCCACCATTATTAAAGTAAAATGTTGGAGAGTCATTGTATTAAATATCCGCACTTCTAGAAATATTCCTTTCCAAGAAGAATGCTCAACAGAAACTTAATGATAGAAAAAGCATGATACATGTCAATGCTGCAGCTTTAATTTTCGCAATTGTTTCCTATCTCAGCTGCTCAGTTTTGAGCATGAAAAACGTTTGTCAGATGAGCGAGAGACCGAAGTTCGGGAAAACCTTAGAGTGTTGGAGATGAAAATTGAGAAAATGACCAAGGAATGGCAGAGGAACAAAGAGTCACTCAAGAACCAGGTAGGGAGGGCAGCCCTGTTCAATACGATATAATACGATATAACTTTCCTCGTGGGGAAATTTTTCTAGGGCAGGTGCAGCTACATGGGGGAGAATGCTGCCCTACATATCCTACATATCCATAGCACATTTTAGTTTTATGGATTTTTTTTCTTCTTCATGTTGGTTTAGGAAGCTATTTTTAACCACCATAGTTTTCTGAGAATCGTGCTCCAACTTCATAAGTGGTTCAATAGTGTAAGGCAAGAAGGAACATTTGAATTCCTTCTTTTCATCTTCAGCTGACAAATTAGCAGTATTTTGCCGCGAAGGTTACATTCATGAAAAGCGAATGGGAAGCCACGTCCACTTGTATGTTGTAAATCTAGCCTATTAACAGGTGGCCTTCAATGTAAAGAACACGCAACGTTCCAATCAAATTGAATTTTATTTGACGAACACAGACTAGCGCCGTTATTATTAAAGTAAAATATTGGAGAGTAGTTATACTGAATATTAGCACTTCTTGAAAGCCTCTTTTCCTAGCAGAATTCTCAATTGGAACTTATTTCTGTATAAAACACGATACTTCTACGTAGCAGCTTTTATTCTCGCCATTGTTTCCTATCTCAGCTGCGCGGTTTTGAGTTTGAGAGGCTCTTGCCAGATGAGAGAGAGACAAAACTTCAGGAAAATATAAGAGTGTTGGAGTTGAAAATTGCAGAAATGACCAAGGAATGGCAGAGGAATGAAGAGTCACACATGAACCAGGTAGGGAGGGCAGCTATTTCTGACATTATTCTCCCTTCCCAGAAACACTTTTGTTTTCATAATATATTCACAAAATGCATGATGTTGGCTTTGGGAGCAACTTTATTGCACAGCATTCATGTCCTATTTTTGTTATTTATTTATCTATTTATTTCCTGTTGTGATGACCAGCCATTGAACCATCCTCCTTGCCAAAGTTCATGGCTGGAATCAACCATTTGCCATGATCCATGTAAATGTTACATATTGTCTTCCACAGTATTTTTGGCCTCACAATGGCTTTTATTAATGCAGCAGCTCTGATTAGACCAAGAAAAACAACTTTTTGACAAGAAAGGGACTAAATGTAAGATGGATCCATAGCACTTTTTGGTTTTTTCAGCCCACTTGGCCTCTCGGCCAATCGGGTTCATGCTCTGGTTAGAACCCTTCGTAGTGATCTGTCCTGCCTCCGTGCATCCATAAACTTTTTGCCTTGTCATTGCTTTTGTGCCTTCAGTTTTTCATGGGTCCTTCTCACATTTTATAAGCCTGTATATGGGATAAAAATCTAGGCCACAAAGTGTGAGGGGGATATAGGTTTGAGCTCCGTCTGTCCGTCCGTCCAAAAGAGGGGGACAGCTTTTTTTAGAGATGGAGAACTATTAGAGATAGGACAACCAAACGTGGTGTGTAGCTTCAGAGCATCAAGGCCTTGATGGAGTTTGAAAATGAGGCGCGCACGATTCAGGCATTTTGCGGGGGATGTTGTTGACCATGTCTACTTGTTTTGGTCATGGGAGGAACTTGCATCACAGCATTCATATGACATATATTTGTATTATTTATTTCCTGTTGTGATGACCAGCCATTTGACCTTCTTCCTTGCCAAAATTCATTGCTAGAATTTATGCAAATGATCTATGCCATGATCCATGGTAATGCTACATACTTTGAGTCTTCCACGGTATCCTTGGTCTTACAGTGGCTTTCCTAATGCAGCAGCTCAGCATTAAGCAAGAAAAACAACTTTTTGATGAAAAAGAGTCTAAACTTAAGATGGATCCAAAGCACTTTTTTTGTTGTTTTTATGGGGATTCATATATTGTGTCTAATTCATGGTATTGTCTGTCAGGATATATATATTTTTTCTGCTTGGGTCAAAGTAACAAAGACTATATTCTATGCTCTTCAGCCTGTTCAACTTCCATCACTTTCCCTTCTATTCTGTCTCTACTGATTGAATTGCACTGGTCAGGGACAATGTGACATGTTATGATTTGTCTTTGATTTTCGTGAACAATTTGAGTGAGTTTGTTAATGGACAGTTAATTTCAGTGATTTGTAGATGGGTCTGCTTTATTTTATGTGCAGTAAATTGATAGCGTTAACCAACCTCATGGGGCGGTAATTGGATGACCTGATGACAATTGATAAATGCAAATGCCAACTATATCGCATTTCTTCATTAAGGCATTTTTTGATGGGAGACGGTTGCGTATTTGTGTTGTTGTCGTCTAATGGGTTGGTCAAATACAAATTAATTCCCTGTTTGTGAAGTGGGGGTTTGATTCCATTCGGACCAATCAGATCAGCTCCTGTCATTCCTTTTGAAACCAGTGCATTTACTTTATAGCTACAGCCAATTTCACCTCGTGAAAAATTTGCACCTCGCTTGCATTACTCTCTACACCTTTTCTCTGAGAGTCGTGCTTCAGCTTTGTAAGGGTTCAATGATGTGAGGCAAGAAGGAAAATTTGAATTCCTCCTTGCCCTCCTCATCTGACAAACTTCCATACAGTATCTTAAATCAAAACTTACACTCATGAAAAGTGCGTGGCATGCCATGATCACTTTTATGTAGTATGTTGTTAATCTAGCCAATTTACAAGTAGCCTTCAATTTATCAAATGTTCAAATTAAATAGAATTTTTTGATGCGAGCACAGATAAGCGGAGAGAGGCATGAATTAAAATAGTGGAGTGTTGTTTTTTAATGAAATATCAGCACTTAAAGAAAGCGTCTTTTCCAAGCAGAATCCTTGACAGGAACTTAATGTTGTATGAAACAGGATACATGTCAATGATGCAGCTTTCATTCTCACTGTTGTTTTCTACCTCAGCTGCTTAGTCTTGAGCATGAAAAGCTCTTGTCAAATGAGAGAGAGACCAAACTTCAGGAAAACCTAAGAGCATTGGAGATGAGAATTGAAAAAATGACTAAGGAATGGCAGAAGAAGGAAGAGTCACTCAAGAACCAGGTACAGAGGACAGCCCTGTGAAGAACGCGCCTGCTGTTGTAATGGACTTACGAACTGCATTATTTTGCTCTTGGGAGAAACTTTAGGTCACCACATTCATAGAGTTGTGCTCAAAAGTTTGCTTATCCTAGCTGAATTTGAGAAATGTTGCCCTTTATAGTGAAAATTTGACTTGTCATGTAAAAAAAAACTTGTCTTTTATTTAAGGATAGTGATTTCCTAAAGTCATTTATCATCACATAGGGGTTTCTTTTTTAAATCATAATGATAACTGAAATCACCCAAACGGCCCTGATCATAAATTTACTTATCCTTGCATGTTAGAACTTCTTATATAGACACAAGGTGACACATTCAGGTTTAAATGGATATTAAGGTTTCCACACCTGTGGGTTTTAAAATTGTTTCTAGTGTCTGTGTAGCAGGCATGGGGCGATTAACGTGCTGGATTAACTAGTTAAGTTAACTTAATTGATGACATTTCAGTATTAACTTAACTAGTTAATTTTCAAATCGACATTAACTTAACTTACTTGATGACATTTTAGTATTAAGTTAATGTCTATTTGAAAATTAACTAGTTAAGTTAATTTTGACAAGATAGCTAGTTGTCCCCCGCCGCGCGGAACGCGTGAACCAACCGTCCGTCCGTCCGTCCGTCTGTCCGTACGTCCCGAATCCTTGTCAGCAAGATATCTCAAGAACGAATTGACAAATTTCCTTCAAATTTCATGTCAACATGTATTAGGGTGATACCCGGGCAGCAGTCGATTCTGGTGACCTTCGCGTCACTCTCAAGGTCACACTGAGAGACTGCTCTTTTTGACACGATTTCACATCTTGTGGCGGGGGACAAAGACATGTTAGTGGCAAATACTTGTTGAGTTAAAAGTTAACTTTGTTGTTTCCATGCTATATTTTCAAATATATTGATTGACTTAAGAACTGCAGAGTCAATTCAACTGCATCTAGTTTTGTCAATACACAAATATATATATATATATATATATATATATATAAAAATATATATATATATATATGAAAACAAGTCATCATATTATCAGCAATGTATCATATTGTAATCATGATCTGTATTTACTTCATACATTGCACACAAAAACTCATAGCATACATTTACATACACCTGTGTATTTCACTCTATTAATGTTAACACAAAAGGTTATTGGCAATCTCCAGTGAATATCAGACTTTCAATGTCTACTAGCCTTGTTAAACATAACACAGCTGATATAAAGTATGTGTGTGTGTGTGTGTGTGTATATATATATATATATATATATATATATATATAGGCCAGGCTCACGAAATGTGCACAACCCCCCCGGGTACTGAAAAATAATGAAAGTACTCATAGAGCTTAGCTGTGAGTGATTTTTTTAATCTGTAGATATTGTGGGATCACATTCCAAAGGCGTGCGACGGCAACGTTTTTCATTTTTTCGTGGTATCTGGTCAAAGTTGAGTTCTTCAACTCTTTTTGGCTGGGTTTCTGCCTTAGTTTCAAGACATGCATATCTTCTAAAGCATCATATGTGCATAGATATTGCTATATCTTCTCAAAATGCCCTGATATGAATAGAAGGATAGTATAACTAATGGAAAATGGTATATAGGTAATATGCTGTTGGGATCGTCAACCCTGCCGTGGGCCTGAAGTCGGTGTATGTCTACTCTCTGAATACTAAATAGCATGGTCATTGGTGGAATATTTGGTGAGTCATACACATTTCCCTATCCCTTGCCTGTCTAAGGCAGAAACACGAAAACCTACTGTTTGCCTACAATCCATCCAGAGGGTTAAAATCAGTGATAATAAAGTTATTTATGCCTCTAGTAAGTGTTATAATTGTATTTAAGTGATTTCCAGAGGTATATCACCTGAAATTAGAAACCCTACAGTAATTGTTTTTTCTCCTCGGGATACCGTCACTGCTGAAAAAAATAAATTCTGGTCTGCAAATACCTGAAAACTGTTATAAAAACCTATATTAAAACTCAAAAATCTCATAGAAACACTTCTTATGGCTTTAAAAGTATGTAGCCTCGGCAATACCGAGCCAGAACAGGTGTCTATTGGCTCAAAATATCGGTATATCAGTCAGAAACTGAATCTATGTCAAAAATTGCGACTAAGTCAAAAACCCATCAGTGTATCAAACTCAACCCAACTGACTTGCTGTTGCCATAATACTTAAGACTCCTCTCCTATTTATTAGTTAAGTAGGTAATTGATCACTTACCACTGGAAGATGCCACTTGTAGGCTGGTGGACAGGCTGCTTTTTTTAACAATGTCGGAAATTTTGAAGGCCGTCTGTCATTTTGACAGAATGTAATTCACACCCCTGTCCAATTGGTGGTGGGTGTCATATTGTCTCCACCATTGTCTTTGATCTGTATGACAAAGATGCTAAGTCTCACGCATTCCGCGTAGGTCTCGCGCATATTTTAGGCTTATGCATCGTAGTACGCAATTATTCCATGAGCGCTTATTAATGAGATTCTAACGGGGAATTTAAATCCTTGTGCAGTGAAGTTTCTGTTTCACTTGTGTACCATGGAAAGCGATTATGACTTTCATTATGATTATGAAAGCGATTAAAGACAAGCGTGAGAATTTCCGAGTCATAATCAATTTTCGTGTCACTAGTGAGTAAATCCACCGTAATGCATATGAAACTGATGAAGTTAATGCTCAATGACTTGAATTCTGCATATGAATTTCTTCAGTTCGCGTTGATTAAATAATTGCTGACTACGGCACAGGAACGTGAATGCCACTAAGAAGAAAGAGACTCATGCCGAAAAAGCGTGAGACTTGGCATCTCGGGACTATGATTCTGTATTCCTGATATTTTTGTAATGTGATGATTTGCTCTTCATTTGTAAAATATGCTCCTCCGCTGCCGGTAGATGATTGCTCATATGCTACAAATGCCGTCTCTGTTATGTGAACATGCAGATATCTAGGTGGGGAAAGCTCCAGTTGACGGTTGACGTATCGAGTTGATAAGGAGCTTCTTAGGACCGCTTAGGGAGACAGCATTTGTTAGGCTTAGTGAAGCCCAGCAATAACTGAAAGCATTGATCATTTGCGCCCTGTTGCTGTTTGCGGGGAGAATTCATTTTTGATGTTTAATAAAGTTCATACAGCAGTAAGTTCGAAAATCCACACAGTGCTGTATTTAACGCAGCGCGCAATGTGTGTCTACATGAGTCGCTGTTAGCATCAGCTTATGCGTAATCTACGAATTGTTCTGTTTATTTTATGAAAAAAAAAGAAACAATTATCATTTTAAAAAATAAAATCACAATGACTGATACTAATTTATTATGACGGAATTTCTATGCCCCTGTCCGTTACAATGACGGACAATCAGAAAGTGTAACGCGACCTCATATATATAGAAGTAATATATATATAGAAGTATGTTGAACAACATCATATAACTGAAGATTCTTTATCATTGTAAAACCATAGGCATTATTATAAGGACAAAATCTCATCATTGCGGTTGTTAGATGTTTAGAAAAAATACATAAGTAGTCTGCATTATCAGGTCAACATTTTAGCAAAAATTATGGAGTTAATCAAAACTTAACTGAAAATCAATTAATCTACGAAAATCAATTAAGTTAATATCCCTTCTCAGAAGTTAACGAGTTATTAAGTTAATGGGATTTTAACTTAACTTGATTAAGTTAGCGATTAAGTTCATTAATAGCCCCATGCCTGCTGTGTAGAGTCATTGAGTTTGTTTGCTCCTGAGTGGATGCACTGATCTGGCTAGACATTGAGCCATGGGGAGCGAAACTTCATGCTGTGTTTTTTTTTATCTCAGTCGCCCTGTTTTGAGCATGAGAAGCTCTTGTCGGATGAGAGAGAGACTAAACTTTGGGAAAATATACAAGCATTGGAGATGGAAAATGCGAAAATAGCCAAGGAATGGCAGATGATGGGAGAGTCACTCATGAAGCAGGTAGGCCCTGTTCTCGATGTACGTCTCCCTCACCACAAACACTTCTGCTGTAGTAATATATTTACACACTACATTATTTTCGTCTTGGGATCAACTTTAAATAACCACATACGTATGTCGTATTTGTATGACTTATATCCTGCTGTGACGACCCGGACTGTCTTCCTCTCGAAAGTTCAGGGCTGGAATCAACCATTTGCCATGATCTTTGAATCTTTAAGCGTATCCTTGGCCTCCTGGTGGCTTTTCCTTATACAGCTGCTCTGTGAAAGATGAACAACTTTCTTCCGCGATGAGATTAAACCTAGGATGGATCCATAGCATTTTATTTTTATGGATTTTTTCCCCTCTTCGTGTTGGTTGAGGGAGCAAGTTTTATCCACCGTAGCGAATACCTTATTTGTGTATTTTATTTGTGCTCTGCTTTTTTTCACTTTACCAGTCAAAATTTAAAAAAAAATCAAATCTACAGTCAAACATTTCTAAATGCGAATAGCCATGTGAATGCAGCATAAATGCATGTCTCAGTGTAGTTTTAGTTCCCTTATTTTTGACCTTGCAACAAAGCAGCCGGGTAAGGGAGCCGCAACGGTTAACACCCTCTCTCTCTCTCTCTCTCTCTCTCTCTCTCCGTCTGTTTGTACTTCTCACTCTTTCTCTTCAGGTCAAATATTACCAGGACAAGGCTCATGAGAATATGGTAAGGACATAATCATGATTCTGTGGAAAAGTATTTATGACTGGATGAGCACCACAGGATGCTAATACCTCATCTTTGCTCCCAGATGGCCCGCTGTGAATCTGAGAGAGCTCTGGCCAGGGAGCAGAGGAGGATCGCTGACCTGCAGTGGAAGTGGACTCACCAGCCATCTTAACTGGGTAAACTTCTCACCTCTGT
Source organism: Gymnothorax reevesii (assembly GCA_029721435.1). NCBI lineage: Eukaryota > Metazoa > Chordata > Actinopteri > Anguilliformes > Muraenidae > Gymnothorax > Gymnothorax reevesii. The sequence goes on along the minus strand of CM056585.1, from coordinate 72,659,542 downwards.
TCACCACAAACTGAGCACAGCGGTGGCTCAAGCAGGCCACCGAGTAACGGCCAGCTCGCAAGCCTGTCTTCATAAGTGACGGTACAGATTGCAGGCCAAGCCCTCATCTGCTGACAGCTCAGCTGATTCCTTTCAGGCACTCAATTGGCGAATCTAAAACAAGGCGCCATATTTAAAGATGCTTTGCCTGCCTGTCCTGGCCCCTTTCTCTGCTCATTTTGCAACCCACCTCCATCGCCAGCTCTTCCTTTACCAGTTTATCTGTCAATGATGGCGCAGTCACTGATGCTCTGTTCTGTGCCCCTGGGGGTTTCTGCTGCGCTCTCTGCCAATGGCATCACATGTATGCATGGAAGGGCAGGCTTTTGGCTCTCTCTGCCCACTGGCTTTTCATGCATCACAGTTATGTCCTACTGAAAAGGTGGGAAAAGTATTAACAATAATGTGCAATATTTAGCTAGATGTTTTCTATCTGATGTAATACCGCGGCCATAAAAACCCATGGCATACTACCACCAGCTGATACAGAATATGTTCACTTGAAGCATCCACACTGCAGATGTTTTTATCTAAAACTGTTTGGGTTTTTTCCTGCCGTGTGGTCAGGTACCCAAGGCAATGCAACAAGCTTTTTACCTGCCGTGTCTGCAAATTTCTGCCACATCTCATTAATTTGCAGATGTCACACAGCTGACATGTGGTTCTTTTGTTTTCAAAGCAGTAACGTATCATAAACTAGAACGCAGAACTATATTTTGCATAAATTGTATACATGGTTGTGTTTCGTCTTCACTTGGTGGCATAACGTAGTGATACAGAAAACCTTGGCATCGCTTTGTAGGTCAAAGCATTTTTACGAGCACTAATACGAGTACATAAATATGGTGTCAGCACCGGGCATGGAGTCCAGTAGTGGTAGTGATGCATCCTTAGTCCATGTTGTTGTGCTTTGTGTCCTGCGGAGTGATGGCCAACTTACTGCAGATGTGGCCCACATGCTGATGAGAGGACCTTTCTCTGCTCCCACCCCATCCCAACTTTTTCTCAGCTCCATGTTTGAACTTTCCATCAATGCTTCATCTTCATCTCTCATTTGTATTCTTTCACCCTCAAGTCTCCAGACCAGCCCTTGCACTGTCTCACTCTTGCCAATGCTTACATTTGTTGTCTTCTCCGTGGTGAAATTTTTATCTTTTGCTCCTCTAGATGATGCTCTCCACAGCAGTCGTCCTTCAACTTCAAAAGCAAGGGTACGTTTCCTGAGTATAAACTGAAAGAAATCATTCATGATGCAGTATCCGAAAATATGTATGTGTCTCTTCAAAGCTGCCATATGTAACTTTTTATTATCCCCCGGGCATATAATGCAGAGCTATATAGTCATCAGTTTGTCCGTCCGTCAGTAATTGATTCGTTTCCGAAGCAGAAGTCAAAAAGCTGTTGAGATTTACGAAATGAACCAATCGCGAAAACCAGATAAATGCAAAAAGGAGGCTTTATTTCTGAAGGGGGAAGCCCCCCAACAAAGCTGGCAACAGTACAATGTCCGCAATCCAAAATCAAAGTCCAATGGGCATAATCCAGAATCAAAACCAGGGCACCAATCACAAAATCCGTAGTCAGGCAAAAAGAGGTCGATAAACAAGAATGCGGGTACAATACAGGGATTATGCAAAGCTCGTAGTCAGGCGGTCCAGTCAGAAAGATAAATCACTCAGAATCAAGGCGGAAACAAACATGGCACAGGAAACTAGGAAGAACGATCTGACAAAGGAAGTGCATGAACAGACATCTTAAGTGCACATCCGGGTGAACGCATGACCAGGGAGAAACAGGTGCAATCAATGATACAAAGATCAGGAGTGACACACGAGGAGTCATCTAATTACATGAATTTGGCAAAAGCCAAAACGCAGACAGGGATCGCAAGACAAACCTAAGTACAAAACAACAGCTTTGGTTAAGGAGTACTAAAGTGCAAAGATTAAAGAAAAGGAAAGCACAAAGTATAAGTGGAAATCCGCAGAAACTTGCAGCAGAGATAATTAGGGATAGGCAAGGAGGCGGAGACTAGAATTAGGCGACTGCTGAGAGATCGTTAGTCAATTAGTATGTGCAGCTATACAATCCCGAGTGCATGTTAGTAAGTTAGTAAAAATATACAATGTTAATATGGGTTAGTAATTAAGCAAAAACAACAAACTGTTAGTATGGGTTAGTAGATAGCAAAAAGAGAGAGGAAGGAAGAACACAAGATAATGAAAGAAGGTTGAAACCCAGAAACCAATAAATCACCCGAATGAGTGGCACGCAAGACAAGGGACCGTGAGCAAAGACCTACATGAGACAAGACTGGGTAGACGAAGTGCAAAGCAAGGCATGGCAGAAAAATAATCATGGCAAGGAATCTATGAAACAAGGCAAAGACTATGAATAATACAAGATATGAAAAATAATAAAACAGGATTCCTAAAATTACCAAAACACAATACACAAGCAAGGAATGGTCAGACAGAGCAGTGGTCACTAAACACAGAAATCAAAAAGCATGGCAAAGCCAGGTACAGAACTAAAACAAGGCATGAAAAGAAAACCGAATCCCAACAAAAGCGTTAAATATTTCTGAACAAAACTCGCTGTGGATATTAGTAAGGTCCTATACTGGTGCCTTTTCATATTTTGGACTTTCTTGATTACATAGAATGATGCTTGACTTATCGAAAATGAGGGTTGGGTCCACTAAGATGTGGGTTGGTCAAGGTAGTGCGTCTGTTTAAGACGCTGAAAACTCCCTGGTCAAGAAAAGATTCAAGGAATCGTCACCTACCATTTCCAGAGCAGATCTGGAGAGCGCCATTTTAGTAGGGGTGAAGCAAGCCCTCGCTGAGCAGAAGGCAGAACTAAACATCATTGTCACTAATGCAGTAAAATCTGCCTTGGATGATGTTCTACTATCGCAAATATCGGATTTAAGACTACAACTGGAGAACACTGCTGAAGCCATGACCATAGCCACCGGACGGAGTGGGGGACTGGAGAGTTCAGTGCAGCGAATGCAGGCGAGGTATGACTCGGCCCAGTCTGCAGCCAGACATGACTGAGACCAGGTCAGCTCTATGAGGCTGAAAATCGACGAGCTAAATTCCAAACTGACAGACATGGAAGACCGAAACAGGCGATCCAACCTACCGTTAGTCGGACTAAGCGAAGGGGAGGAGGGAGATGACTGCATCGCCTTTTTCAAGGCGAATATTCCCAGATTTTTTTTTTTTTTAATTGAAGCAATAAACATGACAGTCATTGACAATATAACAACAGTACAGTAATACAAGATCATTATGAAGAATAAAAAGAATAAAACAAGACAATGACAAGACAAAAAAAAATACAGGACAAAATTGTCAATTTTTTATCACTGTTTGGAGGAAACACGAAAGTCTATCATTTTTTTTGTTATTCTTAACTAATTGAAGATAATTGAGAAGTGAGTCCATTTCTATTTTAAAGATGGGGAAAGAAGGTTGTCTTCGTAGCCATTTTTGTTTATGCAGGAAAAATTTCGCCTGCAATGTGAAAAAATTTACCACATATTCCAAGGAGTGATTCATACAGTTCTCAAAATAAAAAATAAAATCCTTAGAAGTTAAGCAGTATGTTTGCTCAAAAAGATGAATGTTTAACTCATTGAGAAACTCTTTTGTCTTCTCACACTCAAAGAAGAGATGAAGCATGGTTTCAACCTTATTGTCACAAAAAGAACATGCAGAGCCAAAATCAGGATATTTTGCAATGTTAACATTGGTGGGGTAAATCTTGTGTAAAATTTAAAATGGACCTCTTTAACTTTATTGGTGATACAATATTTACTGGGTAGCAGCCAGGCCTTACGCCAATTTATGTCCTCAATTAAAGATCCCCAGTAAAATTTCCCCCGAGGAATGATCCTTTTTTGTAGCTGAAAGATTTGACGAATATGTTTGTTATCACATTTCCTATCTGTGATCTCAATCCCATTCAAGACTAACTTATATTGTTTGCATTATCTATTCCAAAAGAAAGATGATTTTTCATAAGTTGAATCAAGCCTTTAGGGATGGCTTTAATGACTAAATTAAATTCCTTAAATGGGATTGGAAGGCTATAACGAGACAGAAAATCTTCGTATGTCAATAAAGTGCCAAAAGTATCAAACAGGGCTATAACATTATGAATGCCATTCTCATACCATCTAGGAAAAAACAGGGATTTGTTTTTGACAGTAATGTTAGCGTTGTTCCTAATAAGAGATTTATGAGGTGAGAAATTATGAATGAAACACAGTTTCCAAGCAAGAAGACACTGTTGATGAAATCTGGATAGCATAATGGGTAATTTAGTAGGGTTATAATTACATTTTAAAAGAAAAAACAAACCACCAATTTGGTTAAATATATGATTGGGGATAAAAAACCACAAAGATTTTGGGTGTATAAGACATTTCCTGATCCAGCCAACTCTGAATGAATTAACAGTGTCTGTGAAGTCCAAAAAATTTAAACCACCCTGGGCTTTGCTACCTGAGAGCACCTCCTTCTTAAGTTTATAAGGTTTATTTTTCCAGTTAAAATCTAGGAAAATTTTATTAATTTCTCTTAATGATTTATCACTAATAAAAAGAGCCAGGGAGGGATAAACAAAGCGAGAGAGACCATCGGCCTTTGATAGGAGAACTCTACCAAAGATAGACAAGTCTCTTTGCAGCCAAGAATGAAAAATATTTTTTGTCTTGGCCATTTTTGATGTATAGTTTAGTTGTTGTCTGTCTGTTAAATTCTTAGTTATATAGATTCCGAGGTATTTGACAGTATGCTTTAAAGGAATGTTACTAATAAAGCAATCATCACACTTGTGTAAGGGAAGATTTTCACATTTAGAAATGTTGAGTGTAAGGCCTGACGCACTGGAAAATTGTTCAATTAAACTTAAGGCAGTAGGTACCTGATCTTTATCTTGAAGAAACAAAATGGTGTCATCTGCTAACTGCGCTATTTTTAAGTCCCTATCAAAGATATGAATACCTTTAAATTCAAGGTCATTAAATACATTTTTTGCAAGGAGTTCTGTGACAAGCAAAAATAAGAAAGGAGAGACTGGGCATCCCTGCCTTACTCCACATTTTATGTCAAATTGGTTAGTTGTGTTATAGTTTATTATCACTGAACTATTTATATCAGTGTACAGCATTTCAATACTATAAATAAAATAATCCCCAAAACCAAATAAATGAAGAGTTTTTGAAAGAAATGTATGTTCAATTGTGTCGAATGCCTTATTGAAGTCTAGGAAAAGGAGATCAGACTTTGACTGCACCACATCAGCATAGTCAAGTAGATCAAGTACCAGTCTTATATTATTTGTTATATGACTATTTTTCATGAAGCCAGATTGAGACTCTGATATAATATTACCAAGGCCAGTTTTTAGTCTATTAGCGAAAACAGAGGCCAATATCTTATAATCTATCGTCAACAATGAGATTGGACGCCAGTTTTCAATACACTGTGTGTCTTTACCTGATTTGGAGATGAGTGAAATAACTCCTTGTTTCATAGAGGTAGTCATCTCCTTTTGCTCTATACATTCCTCAAACATACGGAGCAAAGGATTCTGAATATATTCCCAGAAATATATATAAAATTCAGAAGAAAGCCCGTCTACACCGGGAGCCTTTCCTTTTTTCATGGAGTGCAGAGCGTTCTTTACTTCTGCAATTGTAATCTTAGAGTCACATATTGTTTTGTATGTTTCCATGATCTTCGGGACATGTTTTTTTATTTTCTGAATAAACCTATCACAGTTACTGAGATTGAAATGGGAAGAATACAAATCTTTGTAAAACTTTGCAACAAAATTCAGATATTATCACAGGATCAGTAGATTTCTTTCCATTTATGTTAAGTGATGACAGGGCTTTTCTTTGTCCATTTCTCTTCTCTAGCGCAAAAAAATAACTAGAATTCTTCTCACCCTCCTCCAGCCATTTGGCTCTTGATCTAACAAAATCCCCTTTAGCTAAATCCAAATACAGTGTGTCAAATGGCAGGCTAATGTTATTAATTTCCACTTTTTCCTCATCAGTGTTATTTTCTTTAGAAATTTCATTTATTCTCTTTAGAAGGTCTCTCTCCAACTGATGTCTTGTGGCTTAAATATTTTTAGATCTCTCAATGGCGATACATCTTGTTTTATATTTTAAAAATTCCCATTTTTGCTTATATCCCTCCTCTATGTCACAGAATAATTCCGTAATCAAGTTTTTGATACTATTGTTAAAGTTTTCATCTTTCAGTAAATTGTTATTGATTTTCCAGTAACCTCGTAATAGTGGAATGTCTCGTTCGCTGCCCAGTCTAAGAGTGATCAGCTTATGATCGGATAGAGATGCAAATGAGTGCAACACTTCTTTAACAAAAACAATGGCGGTTTGGGAAATCAAAAACAGGTCAATTCTCGATTTCAAAGTTGAGCTTTTGTTTGACCAAGTAAAATCTATTAAATCAGGGTTAAAAAAACAAAGTGTCAACCAAAGATAAGTCAGAGCACAAGGATAATGTTAAATTATTTGCACGAGAGCCTTGACTCAACCTGGGGGGGAATCTGTCAACATTAGTATCAACACATTCATTTAAGTCACCCCCAACAATAACATTAGAGTCAATATATTTGTCAAGGAGTGATTTCACATTAGTCGATATTTGAACAAATAAAGTTTTGTTGGGCAAATGTGAATTATACCCATAGACATTGCCTACAATGAAAGTAGCATTATCTTGCTTTATAACTATTAACAACCATCTTCCTTCAGATGAGCTTATGGCCTCTAACACTTCTCCTTTGAATTTATGTAAAAAAAATAGCAACCCCTGCTGAGTTATTATTTCCATGACTATAATGTATAGCATTTCCCCACTGCGACCTACAAAATTTGGCATCCTTTTCTGTTGAGTGAATCTCTTGGGCATTATAAGGTCTGCCTCACTTCTTTTACAAAATAAAAATAGAGCTTTCCTCTTTACAGTATCACGAATTCCTCTAACATTTAAAGATAAAATAGACAAAGACCTAAACATAAAATCCATGTAACAGAGAAAAACAGCACTTACCCTAACGTTTGACCACTAAATTAATAACCAACAAACTCATCTACAAAAGGAGAGGTGAATAACAACTGTCATTTGTCATAACACAGTATGAGAAGCACAGTTTCACTTATCTGAACTTGAAGGGGAAGAAAAGAAAAATCGATATATTTCAGTGTGCCACAGCAATTTAAATCACCAAGGTAAGACCAGCGATATCTAATAAAAAATCTAAGATGCTGGGTCTTTTAAGTTTCCTTTGGCCTGTGGGCCTACAATCAGTCTGAGAGAAAAAGAAAAGTTGAGCTGCGCAAATGCAATTGCGATCAATCTGTCCTTGCGTGATATTTGAAAGGCTAGAGAGACAGGCTGTAGATAACGCTACTGCAGTAGCATTTTTACCTTATCTACAGTCAGAAAAGATGTACTTTTTCCCATCAATGAGGGCATAAGAGTTCTTGAACGATGCTTTTTTGCCCTCTTCCCGTGCCTTCTTGATTAAAGGCCAGAGCTTTTCCCGTGCGGCTCTGTCCTCAGGTGACAGAGGCTCCATCATCGTCAGTCGACTCTCCTGGAGAAATTTGGAATTTCTGGCGGCAAGCCAGATTGCATCTCGAACTGGTCGCGCAGTGAAGAGGATGATAACACTCCTGTTCTTCCCTATTTGCTTCGGTCCAAGACGATGAACAATATCCACTCCAGTCAGTAAATTGTCGGAAACATTGGGTGCCACTTGTTTTAGGACGTCAATGATTCGTGATTTCACGTTTTCCCCATCGGATTCCTCCAAGCCATGAATTTTCAAAAACAATTTCCAGCTATATCGGCGTGATTCATCCAGGGAGGCTTTCAAAGTGTTGTTTTCCAATTTCAGTGCTTGAACTTCGCTTTGCATTTTTTGGATTTCCTTCTTATTAACCCCCACATCAACCACAAGTTGTTTTACTTTGACTGACAGATTTTCGATTTCTTTATTGGTAGCCTGAGTCGTCTTTTCAATTGTGGAGATTTTCTGAAACGTTGCCTCATGCTTAGCAAAAAGATCGCGAATTGCAGTCATAATGTCCCGTATACTATCAGCCCCAACAACCTGAGACTGCTCACGCTTGGTTTTCTTGGACAATGGTTTTATCGGGGTATCTGGCTCTGCCACTAAAGTTACAGTGTTGTCAAAAGAAGAACTTGAATCAAACCAGAGTTTAGCGTCTTCCTCACCCGAGTCTATGGGAGAATGAACTGTGCTGGAAGTAGCGCTCATGCTAGCTGTTAGCACCGTCTCCTGGGAAGCTTGCATTCTCTGGCTCCTTTCCCCTTTTCGTTTTGTTTTTTTGCCCATACACTGAACTTTAACGTGTCCTTACTTAGACTAGCGCACCATACGTGTTTTGATATAATTATTATTAAGATATTAGTTGTTATATCACTTCACTAAAAGTTTTCCGATGAGCACAAATTTACATGTCTAACTCCGGCGACGCCATCTTGGCCTCCCCCCGCGAATATTCCCAGATGGATCCCAGCTATTGCCGATCGAGACATCAAAATAGAGCGAGCTCACCGTCTGTATAATGATAAAGCTAACAACCAGGCTACGTATGGAGGACTAAATGTGCCAAAATGAAATAAATAAATTCACCATTAAATAATTAATTAAATGTGTCATTAAATAATTGAAATTGCAATTAAATACATGCATGTGTTATTAAATGAGTCATTTATTAATTAAAATGCCAATTTATTTTATGTAAAAAACATATTTCATTTTTTCACTATTTAATTATTTAATGGTCCTGTGTTGCAGTGCTTCATGAATTAATTTTATCTGTCAACCTTGCCCATCATAGTTGGTAAACTTTCCATTGCCATAGGTGCTATGGGAAGTCACCAAATGCTATCTACGTGGGAACTGCATTGCCTTTTCCTCAAAAATTAGACGTCTGAAAATGAAGCGCTTTACTGATTTGGAGAAAGAAATACAAACTTTAGAACTTCAACAAGCCCAGTCTTTCTCAGAAGAGATATGCCAGAAAATACTGAAACTAAAAAAAGAATACAATACTCATTCTATGGCTAAAGCTGAGTTCATAATTCACAAGACTAAGCAAAAATATTATTTTCATTCAGACAGGCCTAGTCATTTGCTTGCATTGAGACTGAAAGAATCCGAATCTAAAACCAATATTAATATGATAAGAAATACGAGGCAAAATATTGACAGATCCTGAAGCTATTAATGACGTCTTTAAAACTTTTTATTCCACTCTATATTCTTCAGATGTGATTCTTGACATAGATGCCTGCTCAACTTTTCTACAGAATTTGGACTTACCTGTTCTAACAACGTATGACAGAGAAGAACCTCTAAAGCTGGCAGAATTGCATAAGGCAGCGCAATCACTTAAAAAAGGGAAATCTCCCAGCCCAGACGGGTTCCCCCCAGAACTCTACTTAGCTACGTGGGATGTGATTGGGCCCCTAATTCTTAACTCAATGAATTATGCCAATGAACATGGGATGCTCCACAGAGACCAAAAAAAAGCAATTATAATTCTATTACAGAAGAAAAACAAGGACCCACTAAGCTGTTCGAATTTTCGCCCAGTATCTGTAATTAACAGCGACGTGAAAATTTTAGCTAAAGCCTTAGTAGCCCAGATCGAACCCTACATGGATATTCTGATTCATTATGATCAAACTGGATTCCTGAGAGGACGGTTTGCTGCAGACAATATGAGACGCTTGCTTCATATTATTGAACATGCTTATACTTATTCTAATACTTGTGCAGCCTTTTCCCTTGATGCGCTTAAGGCCTTTGACAGGCTTGAATGGGACTATCTATGGACAGTCTTGAGGCGCTTTGGTTTTGGTCCCAAATTCATACACATTATTCAAACACTCTACAAGCATCCTACAGCCTCTGTTTCAACAGGCTTAGTTCATTCACGCCCTTTCCCATTGCAACGTGGATGCCGTCAAGGGTGCCCCCTATCGCCGCTCCTTTTCGCACTCTCACTGGAGCCCCTGGCACAAGCTCTCAGACAAAGCCATAATATCTATCCTGTTACCTTATTTGATACTCAGCATTACATATCTCTATATGCGGATGACATAATTTTGTACCTTTCCAACTTGAACATTTCCATACCAAATGTATTACAGGTATTTAACCACTTCAGCAGTCTATCTGGATAGAAAATAAATTGGGAAAAGTCTTCATTGATGCCTCTAAATAATAGATCACAACACATCTCACTCCCCAATGACCTTTCATTTACCAAATCATTCACTTACCTAGGAATTAAAATATCAGGCTCTCTGGCAGGAATCACTGAATTGAATTTCAATGAAATGAAAGATAAAATAAAACAGGATGTACAAAGATGGACTAAACTTCAGTTATCAATGAAGGCCAGAATCAGCATTGTCAAGATGAATATCTTACCACGAATTAATTTCTTGTCTTTCATGATCCCTTGTGCCCCACCCCCTAAATATTTTGAGGAGTTGAACTCCATAATAGCTAAATTTATTTGGAATGGCAGACAACCTAGAGTCCAATTTTCTGTTCTACAGCGCACAAAATCAGGAGGTGGCCTAGCTGTGCCTAATTTTAAGCTATATTATTGGGCATTCCAGATAAGGGCAATGCTCACCTGGACAGATTCGGAAATAAAGCGTGAATCTGTTCGATCCATCTGACTAATTTTCAAAAGAAAGACCGAATGAATACTGATGTCTATCTTCAACTGAAGAAAACAGATGAATAGGCTAAAAAGACCAAGAAAAGTCGATAGCTATCAATTTGCATTTTGTGAAGGCCGAACACAAACATAGCCAAGTTTGCACGTCCAATAATTCCTGGAATACTCGGAAAAACTAGAACTTTTATGACTCTCGGACATGGAGCTATATTAAAAACCTGTCCGACTATCGCGTCTTTGCATTGACTTTGTCTGTAATCAGTCGTGCGAAAAATTCGTTTTGCGTCCAGTGTGCAAGCGGCTTTAATGAGCATAGAACGCAAGCATTCGATATATATATATATATATATATATATATATTATACAGTTTGTGGTTGGCTGAGAAAGATGTGAAGTCGTTAGTTTGCATCACAGATTCAGTTGCGTTGATTAAGCCAGGTCAAGTTTCCATTACGCGTGGCAACCGCCTGACATCAGGACAATCGATATAGATACTATAATTTATGTCCTTATTCAGATAGTTACATTAAATAGTGCTTCCTGTAATTTTTTCTTGCATTGAAATGTGCCTGACATTCTGTAAACCTGCCTGTGAGATTTCGGTGACGTGTGCGCACTCTGCGTCGGTCAGCCAAATTACCACTGCACGGAAATTAAACCAGGTTGGAGCTGGCGAGTTTTCTGCGCAACTCCAGCGGAGACTTTTTCTACGAAATTGTCACTGCGTCTTGATGAATATGTGACACCTCCCCCCACTACGCCGCCACACCCATCTCGGCGCACCTTCGTCTACCGAAGGCTGCGCACCTCACGAAATTACCACTGCGCGGGCTGCTCCTCGCTACGCCAGCTGCGCTGCGCCAGGAAATTAGAGCCCAGTGTGTTCAAAATTTGGCAAAGTTCTGTTTAACACTGGATACAATAAGAGACTGCTGTGTCAAATTCAATTTAGAGGTTTTTCTATCAAGCATTGAAAAAAGAGGTTTTTCTATCAAGCATTGAAAAGAAATAAGGTAAAATGATCAGAAAAGTGCCAGTAAATACAAAATATAATATGAAATTTAATGGTACATATTAAATTGATATAAAAAAAATCAAATGAAGTATTGTGGGATTAGAGAATCATGGATCTTTAGATGGGGAAGCACTAAGTGGAACAAATGTGACTGAAAGCTTTCCTGACAAAAGAAATGCAATTAAAAATCTTCTCTCCATTTTGAACAGGAATTGTCAACGAGTGTCTTCATGGCAAAGGAACTGAGTAGCGGATAACCTTAATCTGTTTATCTAATTTTTACAGGGAATGATCCGAACGAGTTGAATTAAAACAAAATTGTTCATTATTGTTTGTCTCTAACTCCTCTTGGAACTTTTCCACAGAGAGCACTGCTGAAGATAAGTGATGAGCTGGCCAGCTGGGGATTAGAAGTTTACTTTCTAAAATAGATTTGGGGAAATCCAAATTGAAGTATTAACGCAAGACTAAATTCAAAAAGTGGACCACCATATAATTGAAAAAGTCCACTAGTAACATATTACTTTGCTTGTGATTTCTAAATTTATTTTTGATTAAGTGAGTTAAATAAAAGGTACTGACTGAGAGGACCTTTATGTGCTAGGAGCCCAAAGTGAAAACTACTATTAAATATTAAGCCATTTTTGTGAATAAAAAATATAAAAAATTTTTTTTGCAAATTGTAACATGGTCTAAAGTGATTCCACCCGGTTCTGCTAATGATGAGGGGAAATATAAGAATGGTTGGGGCTAATAAGCCCTGACTGTGTATTTCCTCCATCCTTTTAGCGGAACCCTAGACTGAAGTGGATTGCTTAATTACAATTCATTGAGAGGAAAAAAAAATGTATTCTCCATTGTGTTAAAGAAGTCCTGTCTAATAATACTACATGTCCTGGACTTCCCCACTATCAAAACTTGATATTGAATACTTTGTTGATGGTTTGGCATCAAATGCCGATAAAGTGAACCCATGTGTTGGATATGCTGTCTGGACTCATGATAGCTGTGTTGATAGTGGCCCTCTACTCACTCTGTAGAAGCACAGAGCTGATGGCTCACACCAAAAATGTTCACCAAATCAGTTTGGCTGATGCCTTTGCAGACAGAGACACAAGGGCAGCAGCCAAAAACGCTCTTGTGGGGCTATTACACCAATCTTCTTTACTCAATATTCATGTGACGTGCTGTGAGCAGAGCATGATGCTGCTCCCCCATAAGAAGAATGTCAATGGGCATCACATGGAACACAATACACTGATGGCGGGTGGGTAGGACCCTATGGTAAGCCTATGTTACCAAAATCCCTCTTCTATATTACTGTAGATTTGGTGCATGGGCAGTGCCATGTACCAAGAGGGGGGACTAATTGATGCGTTATTATTGATGTGACCTTTTTATGAGTGAGGTTGAAGCTATAGATGCAATCACAGTAGCAAAAATCCTGAGTGGGGAAATTGTTCCTTGGTGGGGGATTCCAGAAGCATTATATAGTGATAATGGGCCAGAATTTAGAAATGAAGAACTGGCTCGTTTGGGAGTAAAATTAGGAATAGAATTGAAAAAACATTGTGTATATCATCCACAATTAGCAGGACAAGTGGAGAGAACTAATGGAAGGGTAGGGGATTGCTCCGCCCAAACCTTTCCATTAACAGGCGGCGGCGGGACTGCAAAGTTCCGAGGGCACGTTAAAAATGTAGTATAGTGCAGGGGAGAAGACTGAAGGCCCTCGTGTCTAGTTAAGTATGAATGAACATACTGCCGTGGTACCGTCTAGTCGGCGTGCTTGTCGCATGTAACTGTGGGCAACACGTGGTACGTGGGTGACAGCCCATACCTAGCAGAGGGGCGTTGGAGACGACGTCTGTGAACAGGCGAGGCTGGTGAAAACGGTCAAAGTTTCTATACCCATAGCGAAGTGGGGTAGGGATCAGACCGTCGGTTCCCACCTGGGTGGCCAGTAACCACTACGGGATTCAGGGATCGCTATCGACTGGGTCACTGGCTGGTCGGGTTGCAGATGGCAGTAAGACCACGAGGTGGCCGCCGCGCTCGGCTCAATGTACAGTCAGGCCACCATAAGCCAAAAGCAAATGTGTTAGTAGGCGAGTGGTGCTTCTGTGATCGGTGGGCTCTGAAAAGGAGACACCGGGAAGCAGAAGGCCGAGTTCTGAACCTTGGGGGAGCCTGGGCAAAGATCTCTGTGGAAAGGGATCTAGCCTGGAACTGCGCCCTGGGAGAGGAAGGTTCGCAGGATCTAAGCGGGCGTGGCATATAGAGCCCGCCCGTCTCAAACCCGGTGAAGAGTTTATTTACGCTCCAAGTCAGTAGAGACTCCAGACTTATTCATATTAAAAAAAAAAAAAAATTAAAAAAAAAAAGGTTTAATAAAATGACTTCTCTCCCTGTGTCTGTTCATTCTTAAACATATGTTGCGCCAACAATGAATGTGAACAGTATAGTGAAATGCGCCATGGCGGTGTCTACTGCACGTAATGGATTAGTTTCAATCGACCCCAGTTTACCCCCACTTAATTTAGTCGAAGTGTTGAAGGAAATTGCACAGGGTTTGTGGGGGTAACCTTGGGGTGCCAGGGGAAACTATTGATTTTGAGTGGGTATCCACAAACAAGCGACGGGAACAATTCGGAATGACTAACCGCCCTGGGGGAAGGGTTAGCATCTGGGGAGCCATTTCCCTATGATAAAATTAAATTGTTTGCATTAATGGCTGCACCGCAGAGTGCTTGGAAAACCCTGATTGTAAATGATACTCCAATTTCTTTTCTATGTGACACGGGGGCATGTTGAACTGTTATCAGAAAAGTAAGTGCACATCGGCTCAGCACTAATATGACACAAACTTGTGCTGCAAATGGGGCAATGGGTCAGCGTAGCAACAGAGGAACACAAATTTGAGTATCCTGAGGGGATTGCTACACTCTGCTCTGTAATAGTGTCCACACAGTGCCCAGTAAACCTCCTGGGGAGGGACGTAATGTCTAAACTGGGGCTCGGGGTGGTTCCTACAGGTCCTACTATGTGGGAGGCAATGCGCGTGTTTGAGGGAAACGAGCAGGGTGAGATTGCGGGGGATCAGATGATGGTTCTGGGAACCGGACCCCCAGCAATCTACCAAGCGTTGCAATTTGCAGATTCGCCCCCTCGCAAGCCGATTACAGAAATGTTGCAAATAGTGCTGGGGAGAGGACTGAAGACCTCTGTGTCTGGTGAAGTAGTGTCTGGGGAAGTATGAATTGACATATTGCCATGGTACTATCTAGTCGGCGTGCTTGTCCCGTGTAAGGTTATGGGCAACACGTGGTACGTGGGCGACAGCCCACACCTAGCAGAGGGGCGATGGAGACGACCTCCGTGAACAGGCGAGGCTGGTGAAACTGTCGAAGCAAATGCGGCAGTCAGCGAGTGGTGCCTCTGTGATCGGTGGGCTTTGAAAAGAAGACATTGGGAAGCAGAAATCAGAGTTCTCAACCTGGGGGAGCCTGGGCGGAGATCTCTGTGGAAAGGGATCAAGCTGGGGACTGCGCCCTGAATGGGAGTTTTTAAAGGATCTAAGTGGTCAAAAATATGTGTCCAATTTTGGAATTGCAGGATGCAACTAATGCTCATTGTATTTGTTAACGGCGGCACAGGGCGGGATGTCTCAGCGTATAGGACCCACTGTACCTATATACCCGCCAGTGATGAGGCAGGAGGGGTAACTGATAAGCCTTGCAACGTTGGAAAGACATATCTGATGCACAACAGCGAGACCTTGCACCAGCAGTGGCAGTTTCTTGGTGGGACTGGCTTCTGTCTGGGGGTTGGGAAGCGGGAATTACATCTGTAATGTCTTGTAGTTTGGGGATTCGCAGTACTGCTCTTTTGCAGTTGCTGTGGAATTCCCATAATTAAAGGAATGATATCAAAAGTATTGAGTACTAATCCACAGTATCAGATGTTTCTATTACAGGACAACAATGAGATGTATACTCTGCCCGAGGAGCTTAAGGAATCATACAACGATGTAATTGAGTTGGAGGGATTGTTTGAACAAAAGGATGGAGTGTAATGGTAATATGATGAAACATCTTACCCGTGAATGAATCACATGCTGAAAATCGAGAGAAGTGGCATGCTGGCGGATAATCAATTATAAACGGGGGGAAATGTGGAAACATTTTTTATTGATTCATTTAATTAATATTAATTGCTTATCCTTGCTTGCTCATATTCTGTTTTAGTTCACAACTTCATAGACTAGAGTGTGTGTGTGTGTGTGTGTGTGTGTGTGTGTGCTTACATATTTCTGATTTAGCAGGGGCCTGCATAACTCTACTAGTGTGTCATGACATGTAGCCTATCTAAAGTCATGACAACTTGAATGTCTGTACCAAGGACAAGATGTTTTTCTCTTTCTCTAAGTTTATGTGTTTATAGAAAGCTCCGGAACCCATAAAAAGATAAGCTGGAGCCAGAGCTGAGAGAGAAGGCAGGTGCTCTCCTCCCTGGCAAGATGTGTGTGTATCCCTAGACAACTTGACGTGGTTACATACCAACTTGACGCAGTTGCGTGCGACGGCGGTTTGCGTGATGTGTAAATCAGCACGGGGGGAGGAGAACGCCATGGAGTATTCCTACAAATACCAGAGAACTTTAATTGTGTATCCTCCCCCATTTTGCTGACTTGACTTTGTATGGGGATCCTTTTTTGCAAAAAAGTAAACGGACTTTGGCTTGGATATTAACTTCTCTGTCTCCGACTGATTTTTTTCTCTGGGTCATCTGAGTTTATTTTTGCGAAGGTAATACCAGGAATGTAAATTAAAATTCCTTTAACAACTCCAAGTTATATGTGCTTATAATGTAATGTCATTTTTATATGATAATAAAAATCTGAATCACAAAAAAAAAAAAAAAAAATGAACGTGTCATAAACATTATGTAAATGTCATAAACGTTGTCATTAAGTGTCATTCAGTTTTTGAGATGACAAGTTGACATTGTTTGGGTTGTCTTGATTATGACATGTTCGTCATAAGAGTGACATGGCACTATCATAACTGTTACATGACACATGTAACAGTTATGAAAGTGTCATGTCACTCTTATGACGGTACCTTCAAGTAAAGTGTAACCGTGAATTTTTAACGGATAATTTTTTTCTCGTGATATTTCAAGACACCATTTGGTCCCTTCAGATAAATTGAAAAAAAGGGTTCACTTGCTTTAATGGATGTAAAAGGATGTAACAAGGGTTGACGATACCCGGCAGCTGCTTGCACTCAAAATTAATAATTTTTTTTTTTTTTTTTTTGATTTGATTTGATTGTTTTCCATGTTTATGTTATGTTTCTCCCAGTGAAAATAAATAAGGCACCATATTTCTACATGAGATCATCTTTATATTTATACTGTAAATATTCGTATACAAGGTAAGCATAGCAAAATGATGGATAACTGCTAACATAATTAAATGAGGATATTAAAATTTTCAGTTTTGTGGGAATTTAAAGCTCATTTTAAAAAACATTATCTGACACTGCTATAACAGTAATACATATGGTTACCATATAGTCTAATATGTCATGCATGACTGGAAAAAAAAACTTGACTACATTATCTGGCTCACTGTTTGATTGAGAAGCTCTGGAAGTTGGCATCATTTAGTCATATTTTGAATTTTTGTTTATTTATTTTACCATTTTGCCATTTTCTGAACCAAATAGTAGAAAAAAAAAAAACAAAACAGCTGATCTGACTACGCTTTTGACAAACCTTTAGTTTTGAAGTTTCAGTGTTGTTCATGCCAAATTAAAGGAGCCATGAATCTTGGAAGTTGGATCAAAACACTTGTTTGGCAAAATGCATAAAATTACTTTAAATTTGAAAGGGCTGGAGTTTCAAAATGATTAAGGATACAGACCTGATATTTGCAATTTTTCAATAAGTTTTATATAGGAGCACCTGTGAATTTATCTCAGAGAAGTCTGAGAAGGTGACCTGGGACCCTCTGGGTAATTTAACATGGAATAACCCCGTTAAACTTGGATGTCAAAGTGTATATTTCTCCCAGAGCATAGTGCTGTTCAAGCAGACAAGAAATCATGCTCAAATTACCTGAATTTTAGAGACTTGGGGAAAATTTTATTGAGGTTATTCCATTCATTAGAGATTTAAAAAGTGAATCACTGGAGATTATTCTGGGTAAATTGAGTTGGCAGAATAAAAGTTCATTTACGGAAATTGAAAATGGCCCAATTTATTCAGACTTTGACTGGCGTGTTTTTCAGAGTGACCACAGTGTGGAATAACTTGCCCAGTCATGAAGTGGAGGCAGCATTTTCAAGACAAGGATTTATGTGCTTAGATTGTATCTTGTTCTTTCTTAAAACTAAGTAATAGGTACACTTTAATTGAAGGGAAATGGTAAGCTTTCTTGCTCCGTACAGCCACTACGAATGCAATTTGTGCACTTGATTAATCCATCCGTTTGTGGACCACATTGGGAGTTACAATCAGCGTTCGTCATCACGCAATGTCAAAATGATAGACGTTATTCATGGTTTATCTTCAAAGACTGTTGGAAGCTGTGTAGTTGGAAATGGCTGCTGTGCTTGAATTCTGACGAAATTCTTTGGGAATTCATGAGCAATAAAGCGACTTTGAAATACACAAAATGTAGTGTTGAAGCTGACTTATTGTGTGTTTTGTTTGTGTGTTTTAGTTCGTGTTTGAGTGAAGATTTGTGGAGTATGTCTTAAGCTGTTCTGTGCCCCCTCCCAGCTCTGTACTCCTTCTCTTTGATGTTTCAGGAGTTAGCATTGAGCAGGTGAAAAGGTTGCTCTGTACACTGTTCCTGTCTCTCAGCTCTGCATCATGGCTGTGAACGACGCACTGTGCATACCGGAGTAGGGCAGCAGTGTACAGTGCTCACCGAAGCAGAGTACTGAGCTGCAGGACCCAAGGTTGACCACCCAAAGAGGGAGCTGAAAATTAAGAGAGTGAAATGTACCGGTGCTGGATGTCCTGACTGCCATACACAATGCAGTCTGCACATATCAGATGGCAAGGTGGGGTGTCAGGAGACTGGTGTGTGTCAGATGTTATGACTGACAGATTTAGAGCTCAAGATTTACCCTTCATTTCCTAACTTTTATGAGGAACCAAGTATTTTCACTCAGAAAGGTCTATTTATTCTTATTATTTAAGAATTTTCTTTGCCTCTTTCCTCTGGGATGTGAATTGAGTTTTCTGTTTTGTGGATGTGTGGTTTGCATTTTGAAGGGAGAGTTGCGCTTGCTTTTGACGCAATGTTTCAGAATTCAGGTTTTAGAAAGTCTGAAGACTTGCACTGCGCCTTCAGGCATAGAGTCAAGGTCAAGGAAACTTTATCATGCCTGAGGGGCAGTTTGTTGTATAGCAGCAGTGCAAGTCAGCCACAAAATCACGTTAAACATAAAACTTCAAAGTAACAATAAAATATCAAGCAAGAAATTTTACACATCCTTTACAACCAAAACTGACTTGCATTGTTTAACAGACCAATGGCAGTCATGTATTTTATGTAAGATTTTACAGTATTATGTGATGTGTGTAAATCATTTTCTTTCTCAGACTGTGTTTTGGGCCTTCATTTCGCCTTTCCGCACCAGGAATTGGGATGGGCGCATTGTACATTCACTCAAACTCCCTTGCTGAAGCGTCAGTTCCACAGAGGGTGATTATTTGTCTCATGGGATCATCAATAAATTGACTGGACTGTCAATCCAACTGATGAGGACTTTTTTGGATGGTGCTGTTGTGATTGGCCGTGGGGCACTTAGCATAAGTTAAGCTCAGTTTGTTTGACTGGGGACCTGGCTGCATTTTGTCCCAGGGTACAGTACTCAGATGGGTGTGTTCCTCATGAATCTAAATATGCCAGCTATAGGTCTGGGTAATTACTGCTCCTTGATTTTGGTATGCCTCTAACAGATTTGGGTGCACCTTATGTCAGGCTGGGTTCATCCTTCATGAGCTAGGAGATATGTCCCACTTTTGAGAAAGCCTCTTGCGGGTTTTAGTATATCTCTCGAGGGTTTATGCTCAAGAGGAGACACTTTAGCGCAGTGGTCAAGTAGGCTGGACTTGAGATCATAAGGTGCTAAGTTCAAGCCCTGGCCATGGCCTTCATGGTGTGTTCCTGAGCAAAACACTTCACTCCCACACTCCACGCCTCACTCTACCCAGGGTACCAGGACAAATATTAAGGGAATCCGAGCTAAGAGCTGGGGGCAGTACCTGCGATGGACTGGCATCCCATCCAGGGGGAGTACTAATACTCCTAGTCGCTTCATGCCACTGAACCCGGGTTTAAGCACCGGGCTGCGAGGCTTGAAACAGGCTTACTTTACAATATGCTCAAAACCATATGAATAAGCCGCTGAAGTTTGGGGATATTTGTGGCTACAGAGAGGAATTGTGGGGGTTTTTGATGCTCCTTGCTTCCTCTGGCACTGGAAATCTGCAAAGTGTAAGTACCAGGATATCCATGCCGTCTGTAGGGAAGTTGACGCTCGGGCAGCATTGGACCTTCCAAAAGGACAATGATCCTAAGCATACCTCAACATCCACCAAGGCGTGGTTTCAGAAGAAGTCTGGGAAGATTCTAGAGTGCCCATCACAGTCGCCTCACTTGAACGCAATACAAAATCTAGGGTAGGATTTCAGAACATAATTGCAGCATGCAAACCCTAAAATATTAGTGAACTGGAGGCCATTGTCCATGAGGACTGGGCTAAGATTCCTTGGGAATGCTGCCAGAAGCTGACGTCTGCCTATGAATCACATTTCCAGCAAGTCATAGCCGCAAAATGGTTTTCTGCTAAGTATTAAAGATGCTTGTCATGAAGGGGTTTAATAATTTTGAGCCTGCAGTAGTCATTAAAAGTGAAATTTGGTGTTGAATTTGGAGAAGCCACTTGTAATATTTGTTGTGTTGAGCCATTTAAATTGATGTTGTTTGATTTGTTCATTGCAAACAGCTGAAAGTTTGTAAATTTTGCCAGTAAACCTAATTTGCAAGGGGTGTTGAATAATTTTGATTGCAACCTGACCGCCATCTGGTAGAGGGGCATCCCTGTTTGGCTGGGTGGGCTGGTAAAGATGGGGATTTGGTTAGTAAAGGTCTTGGAATATCTCTGAATATCATCTTATGTGAGATGAAAAGGAAAATGGGTGCAAATAAGTCTTCTATTGTGGTCGACAAATAAAATAGCATTTAAGGTTTCTTAAATGACAAAGCCAGGGCGAATTTAAGATTTGATGGCTGGATTTCAGAATTCCTGTTGTCTGCCTTCCAGGCATAGTTTTCTTACTTTTGATTCATACACAAGATTTTTATACTATAAATTTCACATGCAGCTTCTTGCCTACTATATAGTTAGTGTTTTGGTATTTGGACGGAAACAAGGTATTACTGAGTTCCACCATAAGTACCCCTGATGCAACTAATCTATCCCATGATTAGTAGCATCAGGTGTGGCCAAGGTAGAGGAAAACTAGATCCGGCAGGTGTCGCCCGAACTAAGGGTTCGCAAATGTGCTGTATTTCCGATAAATATCCAGGTTCAGAAAGTAAAATCCATCCCAATACTGTCCTTCACCCGTCAGCATTTGCAAATCAGTGTAAGAATCCTACATGTGGCAACACCTACTGTGATAATCCTCAGTCAAAATAGGTGAAAGCTTATCATGTCAGGGTCAATACCTATCAGAATTCCCCCATCCGATATTTCAAATAAGGGAAGCATTGACTTACCATGTGCAACTGTAAAGGGATTAACCCTCTCCAGCCCAATTTATTATTTTGAGATATGAAAAATATTTCATTCATGGAGAAATGTTCTTATACACTAGTGGCTGCAGGTGGAACTAACATAGTATTTTTGCAATACTGAGCTGGAAGGGTAACTTTATCAAACCATTTCCCATGTGGTCTTTATATTTTATCATCAGTCATCAATTGATTTATTGTTGCAAATTTGCAACATGAGCCTGGAGAGGGTTAATTTAAGATAATTGTGATTGTCTCACTTTGATCATCTGATTTCCTTTACACTAACCATTTTGCACAAGAGACTGAAAATTTCTACCAGTGGTGTTGCTCCATGTAGCTGTCAGTCTAAATATTGCATGATTATAATAATAATAGTAAAACTGTGGCAGTAGATAATACTAGATGTATGACTGTGGTGCAGACATTTATACCAGGTGTTTCTGATGACCTAAAAACTCCTAGATGTGCATTAGCTAAGAGCAGAATGAAAGGAAAGAGGGAACAGAACAGAGGAAAGTCAGATTCACATTGGTTCAATTTAATTTTGCATTCAACAATTGCAGTATGCATTTGTAGAAAATGCAGATGTTAGTGGCAACACTCTGTGAGTGCTGATTACATTTTGACATGTTTCCTCACAGAGCCATCCCAATGTTCCAATGGCATAAATCAAAGATCAGAGAAAAACACTGAATCATGAAATGAAACACAATGACTACAAAAATGGTAACATCAATAATCCTACGTATAATATTTCAGTACGTCTTACAGGGCAGGTTAAGCTTTGCAATTTGGCAAGCCTACAATGACAAATGCTCCAACACAGGCAAAAATCCACAAAAAGAGCATCACAGGTCTTGAAAAGAGTGACAGATCTGGTCAACCTTCCACTATTTCTCCTACTACTTTACTCACTCAATTTTTCTCCTTATATACTCTTTGCCAGCCCCCTCCCACCTTCCAGACTTTTTTCAATTCTCTGGGACTTTCTCCTCTGAGGCATGCCCAGGACATACCCAAAAACCTAGCTCCAAACTGGGCTTAACAAAAAAAAATGTTAGTAATGCCATCTATTGGCTCCCACCCCCCCACCCCCCCCCCCACCCCCACCCCCCCACCACCACATTTCAATAATGTAAACAACACTGCCAGAGCTGCATAGTTGCAGCCGTGGTACACTGCAGCAATGAGTTTATAATAGGTGTACTAATGATCAATAATCAATATTATTGGCAGAAATTGAGGGTCCAAAAATCTAATTTTGCCTAGGGCCCCATGGAGGCTTGGGCCGGTGTTGTGCCATTTTTCGACTCCCTGCCAAAATTCTCCCCCCCCTGTCTCGTGACCCCCGTGTTTCACTCTACACTACAGTGCGCAGCTGTACACCAGAAACGCCGTTTCGCTGTTGCTGCCATCCGATTTCATTGACATAAACTGCGCCAAAGATGAATTACTTTGGGCTTCAAAACATGATAATCCGGATGAATGCATGAAGTAGAAAACCAAATAATTAAATTTTGTCCTTTCCTAAAACTCATTAGAAAGCTGTTTCCATCGTTTTAATGCATGCTTTTTTGATGACAGTTCTATAGCTTAATGTTGCACATTTTGAGGTGGAATTTACACATGAAAGAAGGACGGCTAATTTCACATAAAAGTATCGCTTTTTAATATTCAACCAAATAAACTGAATAAATTAGCAAGCTCCAATCGCTGAGTTTTTGAGGACAGTTCTTCCTTAGCCAACATTGTAACCCTTTGTACAATAAGCATGTTAGGTCCCCTTTAAATACATTTTAATTGCGGCAATGTTTCAAAGTTCCGCCTATCGAACCAAACCAGTCAGCTGATTCAGTCTGAATGAAGCAGTGAAATGGTTCGTACGTCATCAGTCACGTGGTTTTTTCCCGATATGAAGCAAGCTCCGGCACAGTGCTTCAGAAAAAAATCCTGTCAAGTTTGAAGCGCACTTCGGAGCCTTGGTATCAGCGGTAACATAACTATCAGTCAGTCATTCTGTCTGTTAAGTCCTAGAATATGGCTCTATGGGTTAAATGCCATGATATCTTGGATTTAAAGTTGCCAGATTTTTGAGATAGAGCTTTATTTTCGACATATAGCACTATTTGACACTTCCATAGACTCCAATAGGAATTGAGGAATGCGGAAGTAATGCGTGTAATGGGGAAAGCAATTGTTCCAAACATTGAATTCATTTTCATTGGAACACGCTTGCGGGTAAGTTTATCAAATGACTGCATTTTTGGGAAATTTGTCGCATTAGCTGACCCCTAATGAAATTTGTTGTTAGCACCATTTTCTGTACCCAGCTTTAGTTTATATTGATCGTCAGATAACAACCTGTTAAATTCGTATTAAAGTTAAAGTAGATGACGTGAGCAGTTCTTAACGATCTAGCATAACCACGTCATTTGTTCATTTAGCTACCTTAAATTAATCGCAGTAATTGGTGTTCGTTTGAGTACAAAGTTTAAATTTGGTTATAAGATTCGCTGATAGTTTCAACCGCATTTTATTGCTCACTAGTTAATTTTTGTCGCCTACCACACTACTTCTGTTCACTGTTCAAGGTTCAGCGATTCAGTGCTAAAATGAATGGAAACAGCTTAAAATGCAAAATCTATTCGCATAGCAGCAAGTAACGTCATTAGACTACGCACAAGTTTTTATTCGCTTCATTGCTGTTAGGTGGGAATGCATTTTCACCTCTTTTATTCGCATGAATATTTTTGGCGAACTTCAGGTTCAGCAGATGCCAATCGAGATGATGCAATAACAATATCAAATGTGATGATGCAGGGGAAATGGCAAACAAAATTATGCCTGAGAAATTCCAAATTAAAAGCAATAATGCAGAATTAAGCCAGATTCACGCTTCTGGGATCACAGACAAAGCATAGCATTGGTAAATTTGAAATGTAATGCAACTACATTATTACATGGGACCCTCTCCTGCTTTCATAAGAACTTGTTTGTTATTGTTGTGCAATATATATGTTAGATAACAATCGGATAAGCATATTGTGCAATTTTTGGTTATGTTGAGGGAGTAGATAACATGAAAGGTCAAATGTACAGGTTTTAACCACAATGAAATTTTGATGCAGGGTGTGATAAACTAAATATAAAGCATGAAATTTTTGTCGCAAAGATGCATTACAGAGCAAAAAGGGCAGTGCCCAGCCTAATCCCCAAAATAGCAATTGAGGCAAAAAAAACTCCCAGTAGGGAAAAAAATCCTCAAACAGTGGTGAGAAAAAACTTCCCAGAGGGAAAAAATCTCAGGAGGAACCGGCTATAGTGGGGAAGCCCATCCTTTGCTGGATAGCTGATTAATAAAGTTCCGATTCAATTGTACAAAAAAACTGTTTATAACATCCAAGCAATGGAGTCTGTAGTATCAGGAAGTGGCGAGGAAAGGTCAGGGTAGAAATGGATCAGGACAGCAGCAGCCAGTGACCACATGGTGAGGGAGAAGGCTTTGGTGGTCCATGGGCTCGGTGTTTTGAGCGGGAAGGATTCCAGAAAGGGGCAGGGCACTAGATGAAGGTACTGCATACTGATCAACATCGCTCAGAGAGCGCAGCACCTCTGCCCAGGGCCCTAACCCTTACCCTTACCAGGATCACTTCGAAAATCTAATCAATTGGTCCTTGTGTCATTTCTGACCTTCTCTGAAAATTCCATCAAAATATGTTGATAACTTTTTGCATAAAGTTACTAACAGACAGACAGACGAACAAACCAACCAATACCAGCAAAAACATACCACTCCTTGGAGGAGGTCAATAAAATGCTGCCCTGTGTCAGGTTCCAAGTTTCACTAGTCTAGAAGCAGTCAACACTCTTCCATTCACCTGCTGCAGCTTAGAGGCCCTGCACTGACCCAGGTGCAGTTCCATGGTGTCGGACGTTCACTTCAGACACTTCATAAGTCAATTAAGAGCACAGTGAAGTGAGGAGACAGCTGTCATTTGGGCAGATTACATATCCTTTATGGAAATCATCTGGTGTGCAGGGGTATAGCTCCTCATCATAGTGTAGAAGATGTTGCTCCAAAATACCTTGGGGTTGGACGTACTTAGATAAATGTCATTGATGACATGCATATGATTTGTTTTAGGATCTCTGACATATTTAAACCTTTTCCAATTATTATTCCATGAATGATTCCCCAAGACAGTATACTCAAACAAGATTACATGATGGAACCCATACCTTTTATTATGAGCATGTAATGTACCATTAAACTCGGTGTCAAACTTGGATTTTTTTGGTGTCGGATGGACAGCGTCTGAATGTTATTTAGATCTGGATCTTCATCTCAAACAAATGTATTTCAATCTTTATCATATAAAATGAACAAAATACCACAACTTCAAACCTCCAGGTTTATGAGTAAGGTTGTGTACCAGAAATGCGTACCAGAAAAAAAACAAAACACCTGTTTCGACTATGTAATGGACCAAGCAGTCTAGGCATGAGGACACAGTTTGTTGGTTCAATTAATAAGGCTTTTTATTTGCCTAAAAACATTTCATCTGACAAAAGGGCCAAAAATCAAACACTAGGCCCATAAAAGAGGTCAACCAAAATGTTACTTTTAGCTGAATTACACAGAAACACTGGACATAGATATTATCTGAACAAACTCAAGCACAAAACTGACCTCCGACAGAGACACTAAGGGGAATATTTAAACTGGCTTGGCCAAACCAAAAGACATCATAAGGGGAAACTCAAATGAAAAACAACTAGAAACAAATTCAAAAACCCATAACTAAATCTATAACCCCCCTCGAGCACACAGCGAGCCTGGTGTGGCAGGATGAGGTGGCTGCAGCATTTAGGCCTTCTCTGCCCACAGACCTGCCTTTCGCAAAACCAGGAAGTGGCCATGGACCCGCCCCAACGCTCCAGGTAACTCAAAGACAAAGAAACAAGTGATTAGTAAAATGAAACAAATATATTGCCTGTGAAGCCTCACAATGTGAAAATGTGTGCACTCCATATAAAGCAATGTAAGGTTAAAGTTAAATAGGGTATTTTAATGTGTTTGTGTGATTTATTTAAGATAAACTTATAGTATAGTTGGCTGTAAATCATGAGGGATGAAAATTTACTGAGAATCCAAGTGAAATGATAAAAACTAATGAAGGTGCAATGAAGTGTTAAATTAACCAAAAGGTGAAGAGATAGTGACTGGGCTGTTTTTACCATCTGGGGCAGCAGCCATCACAGACTACTGTAGCGCAGTCCAGTCGAGTTGTGATGTGTGATCGGAGGACGCAGCCCCGAATTACCTGGATTTCTGCACAGCTACCAGATGTTCAAATGCCATGATTTATAATCAACAATTTGGACACCTTCACTTTCTTGCATTCGCCTCTTTTCAAGTCCATGTCTTAAAATCTGTGGAACTTCAAAATATAATTTCCCTCCAGTACAAAGGTGGTGGCAACAAGATAATGGCAGTGTTTCCCAGTTAAGAGCGTTCTTAAGGAGTTAAGAAGGCTCCAAAGAAGAGTTCAGAGCCATCTTAGGCTAAGAAGGAATCTGGGAAACACGTTTGCTTCTTACTGGAGCCTAAAATGGTTTCTGAACTAACTTTCCATAACAGCATTTAATACATAGAATCCAATATGTGTATAGTAAAAATACAAAATATTTGTGTTTTGGAAACACATTTTTCAAAATAATTTTTTTCTCGGGCCAAATGTACTCGACAGTGCGCCCTGTAGCGTTTATGCAAGAACCTGCCCCGTCCAAAGTCACGTGACCCGAGTGACGTCAGACAGGTCTTTATTGATGACCCGGGGCAGCCATGTCTTCTCTTCTCTTTTATAAGGAAGACGGTGTGTGTCTGTGTGTTCGCCATGCACGGCCATATTTGTGCATGGATTTTTTTCTAATTTCACACAGTGATACCTGTACTTCCAAACTAACACCTGAGCCAGATTTCAATGACGTGCCCCCCTGATCGGAGAAGGTGCCATGCCGGCCAAACGGCTTGATCAATCAACTTGATGGGCTTGGCGCTACGGCGTCGAATTCATCAAAGTACGTTACAAGTGACGGGCTTGACGGCTAGTAAAGCTATGTTTCCATTAATACGACTGAAGTCCGGTTGCGACAAGCGGCAGGGCAGACATGGGACATCGCATGCGGCCCATAGTGCATCCTCAGTGTTTCCATATAAACGGCTAGACTACGCTATTATTGTGAAATTAATCGGAAAAATACGCATGCGGCTCCGCTCCAAGAACCGGATGAAAATCGCATTGATGAAAACACAGGGCTCTCAAGTTTTGAAGGCAGGCTCGCGTAAGACTTTCTCTGGGGCCGTTGATAATCCCGTTTTCAAAGGTGCAATTTAAGTGCATGTACTTCGTTACAGCTCTTCAGTTGTTGATGGTTTTTTTTTATTTTATTTTTTTTTTGAGGATTAGTACATTACTTTTTTTTTTAAACAGGGACTTTTACTCTACTACATTTAAAAGATAAAAAAGTATACTTTCACTTCGTTTTTTTTTGTGCACACGCACATAGGGGTCTATTCTCCCATTAGCGAGTAAGTCCTTTTTTACGCGATTCGAGTTAAGCGCTTTTGAGTTACGCGTATTCTCCCCTACGCGCTTCGATCTCGCCCACAGCGCTTAACTTCAGAATGTAGGCGGCCTTATGAAAGAGATGTGACTGATCCAAAAGAGAGACAGACTCTGTACAAAGCTTATGGCCACCAGGAAAACATGGAAAAAGGATTTTCTGATTAACCATGAAAATGCAGTTGTGGTCCGTGGAAAATGCAAACCAGACTTTAAATTTGAATATCGTGGGCCTGCTGATAAAACCTTGTAGCCTATATCCAAACTGATAAGAAACAAAAACTCGTATGTCCACTATTCTTACATGCAGAATTAAACATGTTTTATTTTATTTATATTTAAAATTTATCAATTTATATATATTCTTTATTTTATGTTTATTTATTTTCCTGTGAAGTTTATCATGTTACAAGATAACATGATAAAGATAGATACAAGGTTTTATCAGCAGGCCCACGATGTGCGGCTGTAATAGTAGGCCTATGTGTGTCTGTGCCAATTACAAGAAGTAGGCTATTGCAGACATCTCTTTTTTATTTCTTATACTCTAGCCACCATGGCATTAAAGCCATGCAAACAAAGAAATACCCGCGATAATGAAATAATAAATAAAGAATTTAGCGCTTCTCAACCAGCGTAATCAGAGCATTGAAAATGTGCCCCTCCTACAATAGCCTATGTGTTCCATGGAAGACAGGACAGAAGCGGCAGTATGCAATTGATTTACTGACAATGATAAATACATGTATGTCGCTGCAGGAACCTCGGCTCTGCTCTGAACTGGGCAATAAGTACTACACATTGCTTCAAAGGTACTCGTTTGTTAACAAAATAAACTGGGAAAACCTCTTTGAACTGGAGGAAATTCCTCGTGCGATTCGTGTGCGCTGGAGCTGAAATAGATCAGATCAGAAAAATACGCATGCGGCTCCGCTCCAGGAGCCGGGTGAAAATCGCGTAGATGAAAACACTTCATATAAAGACAATGATATGCGATTTTTGACATACCCGTGTCTGCACCCGCGCCTGACTTCAGCCGTATAAATGGAAACATAGCTTAATGCTGCGCCGACGTCTACAGTCGAGGGGAGAATACGCGTAAGCTGAAAACGCGTAGCTACGCGCTTTTTTCGACTTACGCGCATGGGAGAATAGACCGCATACAAAATGTGACTGAGAAAATCGCGTTGACGCGAAAAAAACAAAAAACTTTCAAAAGGGCACTTGCTTGGTCCACAGGGCAAAGGGCAGGTGCTATAGCACCACCTACAGTCTATCTGTGCACGCCACTGCTCTCAGGACATTTGACGTGTGTCTGTGGGGAAAATCTCTCTCTCTCTCTCTGATTTATTTGACCAGTGCCTGTGGACAAAATTACCTAGCAGAACTTACTGCTTTCTCATGCCTTTAAAATTTATTACCCGGCATACGCCGACGATCAGACACGCTATAACACCACCTCGACTATAGACCTTGATAGCGGCTAGGCAAGATGAAGACCTCTCAGACGTCATCGGATGACGTCACGGGCACCTAATTAACTCTGGGGCTGTGCAGACACAGACATTATTTTGTTTATTTACAGAAACGATAAACTGCCTATATATTTTTATTGATTTTAATGAGGTTATATATACAAAATATACTTTTTAAAAACATTTTAAGTTTATTGTTCACAAACCCTTTAAGAGGGATCTAAAGGAGCTCTTAACATGAGCTATCAATAGTAATACCATGCGAACCTCTCCAGTGACTAAGGTTGTAGCTACTCCCACTGGCACCATTAACGCTTGCTTAGTGCCCATCGGTTCCACTTGGATTTAGATAACGTCAGCTACTAATACCACGTGAACCAACCCAGAGACGAGGCTGTATTCAGTGTCACCCGCAGCAAATAAATATACATAACTAATTATATACTAAGTCAATTTTGGCTTGACAACAGAAGTATGTTTTCAGGCTTGAAGACCAAAAGGCACCAGTCTGGGGCCTGATTAATACGCACAACAAGTTTCGTAAAAAAATATTGAACAATATTCGAGTTCTGCAACGGAAACAACGTAATTACGCACAGACAAACGGACAAAATGCTGACTATATCCCCACATTGTATGCCGGGGGGATAATAAAAACTCAGAAATTTCAAACTATCAAAAGGCACCAGTTTAGGGACTGACTAGCACAGCAAGTTTCATTCAGAAATATTTCATGATTTTCCAGTTCTGCTCCGGAAACAAATTGATTACGAACAGACGGACAGATGAACTAACAGACGGACATACTGATGACTCCAAAAAAAAAAAAAAAAAAGGACCTGACTAAAATGCACAAAAAGTTTCAATGAAAAATATTAAAGTTTCAGACTTCTGCTCCCGAAATGATCCCCACCTTCATTTTCCACAAGTTAAGCTTGTTTCCATGGAAACAAAGAAAAAAATTCAAACAACTAAAAGGCTCCAGATAAGGACCTGATTGATATAAGCAGCAAGTTTGGTTCGTAAATATTTAACAGTATTTGAGTACTTCTCCAGAAACGATCCCCACCCTCACTTTCCGTAAGACAAACTTGTTTCCATGGAAACACAGAAAAAAATTTCAATCTCAGAAATTTCAAAATACTAAAAGGCACCAGTTTAGGGACTGACAAATAAGCATAGACAGTTTCGACGAAAAATATTAGGCATTTATGACTTCTGCCCCAGAAACGGACCCAACCCTCATTTTCGATAAGCCAAGCATCATTCTATGTAATCAAGAAAAAAATTCAATCTCAGAAATTCCAAAATATGAAAAGGCACCAGTATAGGACTAATATCCACAGCGAGTTTCGTTCAGAAATATTTAACGCTTTTGTTGGGATTCTGTTTTCTTTTCATGCCTTGTTTTAGTTCTGTACCCGGCTTTGCCATGCTTTTTGATTTCTGTGTTTAGTGACCACTGCTCTGTCTGACCATTCCTTGCTTGTGTATTGTGTTTTGGTAATTTTAGGAATCCTGTTTTATTATTTTTCATATCTTGTATTATTCATAGTCTTTGCCTTGTTTCATAGATTCCTTGCCATGTTTATTTTTCTGCCATGCCTTGCTTTGCACTTCGTCTACCCAGTCTTGTCTCATGTAGGTCTTTGCTCACGGTCCCTTGTCTTGCGTGCCGCTCATTCGGGTGATTTATTGGTTTCTGGGTTTCAACCTTCTTTCATTATCTTGTGTTCTTCCTTCCTCTCTCTTTTTGCTATCTACTAACCCATACTAACAGTTTGTTGTTTTTGCTTAATTACTAACCCATATTAACATTGTATATTTTCACTAACTTACTAACATGCACTCGGGATTGTATAGCTGCACATACTAATTGACTAACGATCTCTCAGCAGTCGCCTAATTCTAGTCTCCGCCTCCTTGCCTATCCCTAATTATCTCTGCTGCAAGTTTCTGTGGATTTCCACTTATACTTTGTGCTTTCCTTTTCTTTAATCTTTGCACTTTAGTACTCCTTAACCAGAGCTGTTGTTTTGTACTTAGGTTTGTCTTACGATCCCTGTCTGCGTTTTGGCTTTTGCCAAATTCATGTAATTAGATGACTCCTCGTGTGTCATTCCTGATCTTTGTATCATTGATTGCACCTGTTTCTCCCTGGTCATGCGTTCACCCGGATGTGTACTTCAGATGTCTGTTCATGCACTTCCTTTGTCAGATCGTTCTTCCTAGTTTCCTGTGCCATGTTTGTTTCCGCCTTGATTCTGAGTGATTTATCTTTCTGACTGGACCGCCTGACTACGAGCTTTGCATAATCCCTGTATTGTACCTGCATTCTTGTTTATCGACCTCTTTTTGCCTGACTACGGATTTTGTGATTGGTGCCCTGGTTTTGATTCTGGATTATGCCCATTGGACTTTGATTTTGGATTGCGGACATTGTACTGTTGCCAGCTCTGTTGGGGGGTTTCCCCCTTCAGAAATAAAGCCTCCTTTTTGCATTTATCTGGTTTTCGCGATTGGTTCATTTCGTAAATCTCAACAGCTTTTTGACTTCTGCTTCGGAAACGAATCGATGACGGACGGACGGACAAACTGATGACTATATAGCTCTGCATTATATGCCGGGGGGATAATAAAAAGTTACATATGGCAGCTTTGAAGAAACACATACATATTTTCGGATATTGCATCATGAATGATTTCTTTCAGTTTATACTCCGGAAACGTACCCTTGCTTTTGAAGTTGAAGGACGACTGCTGTGGGGAGAGCATCATCTAGAGGAGCAAAAGATAAAAATTTCACCACGGAGAAGACAACAAATGTAAGCATTGGCAAGAGTGAGACAGTGCAAGGGCTGGTCTGGAGACTTGAGGGTGAAAGAATACAAATGAGAGATGAAGATGAAGCATTGATGGAAAGTTCAAACATGGAGCTGAGAAAAAGTTGGGATGGGGTGGGAGCAGAGAAAGGTCCTCTCATCAGCATGTGGGCCACATCTGCAGTAAGTTGGCCATCACTCCGCAGGACACACAGCACAACAACATGGACTAAGGATGCATCACTACCACTACTGGACTCCATGCCCGGTGCTGACACCATATTTATGTACTCGTATTAGTGCTCGTGAAAATGCTTTGACCAACAAAGCGATGCCAAGGTTTTCTGTATCACTACGTTATCCCACCAAGTGAAGACGAAACACAACCATGTACACAATTTATGTAGATTCTGGTGCTACGTTCTGGTTTATGATAAGTTGCTGCTTTGATAACAATAGAACCACATGTCAGCTGTGTGACATCTGCAAATTAATGAGATGTGGCAGAAATCTGCAGACACAGCAGGTAAAAAGCTTGTTGCATTGCCTTGGACACCTGACCACACGGCAGGAAAAAACCCTAACAGTTTGAGATAAAAACATCTGCAGTGTGGATGCTTCAAGTGAACATATTCTGTATCAGCTAGTGGTAGGATGCCATGGGTTTTTATGGCCACAGCATTACATCAGATATCAACATCTAGCTAAATATTGCACATTATTTTTAATATTTTTCTCTCCTTTTCAGTAGGACATAACTATGATCTTTGGAAATCTTGAGATCTCCTCCAGAGTTTGATATAGACTTTGAGTTCAAAAGGTTTACATACAGCAGCTGAACTGGACAAAGCCATATTTCAGTCTGGGGCCTCCCCGCCCTACCACGCGAATGCATGAAAAGCCAGTGGGCAGGGAGAGCCAAAAGCCTGCCCTTCCATGCATACATGTGATGCCATAGGCAGAGAGCGCAGCAGAAACCCCCAGGGGCACAGAACAGAGCATCAGTGACTGCGCCATCATTGACAGATAAACTGGTAAAGGAGGAGGTGGTGATGGAGATGGGTTGCAAAATGAGCAGAGAAAGGGGCCAGGACAGGCAGGCTAAGCATCTTTAAATATGGCGCCTTGTTTTAGATTCGCCAATTGAGCGCCTGACAGGAATCGGCTGAGCTGTCAGCTGATGAGGGCTTGGCCTGCGATCTGTACCGTCACTAATGAAGACAGACTTGCGAGCTGGGTGTTACTCGGTGATGATTATGATGATGATGGTGGTGATGATGATATACTTCATTAATCCCCAATGGGGAAACTGAATGTCACTGTTTGACAGTGAACAGACAACAGGCAAGGAACATGTACATCTCAGACAGTACAAGGTAAGTGCAAAGCACAGCAGCTCAATACAAGAAATGTGACTGAATTTGTTATGTAGATAAATAAATAAATACATACATAAATAACATTAAAATGACCTATTCATCGACAGAAGTTTGATCATCAGGTACCACCACTATGATCATTAAAAAGCCTAACTTCAGCAGGCACAAAGGATTTCCAAAACCTTTCAGTAGAGCACCTTGGCAGAAGTCTGTTACTAAATGAACTTTTCAGCTCATTAAAAACGTTGCATATGGGCTGGTCTTTGTGCTGCATCACATTCCAGAGCTTCCTACATGTTTGTTTTTCCAAGACTACCTCCAGTGAGTCAGGGACTACACCGATGACAACTGCTGCCTTCTTTATCAATTTATTAATTTTATTTCTGTCCCGACTATAAACCCCACCCCCAACAAACAACAGCGTAAAAGAGAACACTTGCTAAAATACTTTGATAAAACACATGCAGGACTGACCTGCTAACATCAAAGGACCTCAGCTTCCTGAGGAAAAACAGCCTGGACTGACCCTTTTTAAAGACAGCACTGCTGTTCACTTTCCAGTCCAGCCGGTAATCAACCAAGACACCAAGGTACTTATAAGAAGCAACTGACTCAATAGCCACACCCTTAAGAACAGGAGTTACCATAGCCTTTTTCTTCCTAAAATCAATTGCAAGCTCCTTTGTCTTGCTTAAATTTATAATTAATTGGTTTTTATCACACCAACTGACAAAACTATCTCCCTTTTCTAAGATAGTTAGCTGTCATTGAGGATGCAACCGACAGGTGCAGATTCTTCTGAAAATTTCTGCAGGTGGCAGCCAGCAGACAGACTTGTCCAACAGTCAGAGGTGTAGAGGGTAAATAGAAATGGGGACAATATGGTTCCCTGTGGTGCTCCTGTATTGGTCAGAATGGTGTTGGATACCTCGCCGCCAAGTCTCACAAACTGGGGTCTCCATGTGAGGTAATCCATGACCCATGCCACAGTACTACTGTTCATCTTAAAATCAATCAATTTATTAACTAAATTGTGCGGCTGGAGTGTATTTAAAGCATTAGAGAAGTAAAAAAAAAACATAATTCTCACTGATGCGCCAGCTGTCTCTAAGTGGCTGTAAACTCTGTGTAGCATATAAAGTAGTGCATCGTTCACGCCTACACCCCTCCTATATGTGAACTGTAGCAGGTCTTGTTAAGCACAGACCAGCCTATTGAAGTGCTCAAGAACAACTCATTCAAAACATTTCATGAGTTGTGAAGTAAGAGCTATAGGCCTGAAATCCTTAAGGTCACGAGCATTGGGTTTTTTGGACACGGGCACGACACATGAGGTTTTCCATCACACTGGGATCTTAGACTGACGGAGCGAAAGAGAGAAAATAAACTGCAGCACATCACACAGTTGCTCAGCACACACTTTGAGGGCAGGAGGGGAAACCCCATCTGGGCCAGGCGCCTCGTTTGCTCTGAGCCTCCTCAGCTGGGAGCACACTTCATCAGAGGTGACTTTTACTGGGGGGCTAAAATTTTTGTTAGACGCGCCGAGGGAGATAGCTGAGCGGGCCAGATCAAGATCCTCACAAAAATTACGTTTGTCAAACCTTGCGAAAAAACAGTTAGCCTCATCAGCTCTAGAAGCCGCATCCTGAAACCTACCAGAGGAAGGCCCGTAGCCTGTAATTTACTTCATGCCATTTCACAAACCTCTGGAGTCGCTCTGCTTAAGTTTGCCCTCAACTTTATCCTTATAGTGCCTCTTCCCCCGTCTGATGACACATTTTAATTCCTTATTTGGTGATTCGATCCTATCCCCATCACCACTGCTTGTGCCACCGCTGTGCTCTGTTTGTGGTGAACTGAGGTGAGAAGTTTACCCAGTTAAGATGGCTGGTGAGTCCACTTCCACTGCAGGTCAGCGATCCTCCTCTGCTCCCTAGCCAGAGCTCTCTCAGATTCACAGCGAGCCATCTGGGAGCAAAGATGAGGTATTAGCATCCTGCGGTGCTCATCCAGTCATAAATACTTTTCCACAGAATCATGATTATGTCCTCACCATATTCTCATGAGCCTTGTCCTGGTAATATTTGACCTGAAGAGAAAGAGTGAGAAGTACAAACAGACGGAGAGAGAGAGAGAGAGGGTGTTAACCGTTGCAGCTCCCTTACCCGGCTGCTTTGTTGCAAGGTCAAAAATAAGGGAACTAAAACTACACTGAGACATGCATTTATGCTGCATTCACATGGCTATTCGCATTTAGAAATGTTTGACTGTAGATTTGATTTTTTTTTTCTTTTGACTGGTAAAGTGAAAAAAAGCAGAGCACAAATAAAATACACAAATAAGGAATTCCCTACGGTGGATAAAACTTGCTCCCTCAACCAACACGAAAGGGGAAAAATCCATAAAAATGAAATGCTATGGATCCATCCTAAGTTTAATCTCATCGCGGAAGAAAGTTGTTCATCTTTCACAGAGCAGCTGTATAAGAAAAAGCCACCAGGAGGCCAAGGATACGCTGAAAGATTCACTGCAAGTGGCATTTGCATGGATCATGGCAAATGGTTGATTCCAGCCCTGAACTTTTGAGAGGAAGACAGTCCGGGTCGTCACAGCAGGATATAAGTTATACAAATACGACATACGTATGTGGTTATTTAAAGTTGATCCCAAGACAAAAATAATGTAGTGAATAAATATTTTACTACAGCAGAAGTGTTTGTGGTGAGGGAGACGTGCATCGAGAACAGGGCCTACCTGCTTCATGAGTGACTCTCCCATCATCTGCCATTCCTTGGTTATTTTCACATTTTCCATCTCCAAAGCTCGTATATTTTCCCAAAGTTTAGTCTCTCTCTCATCCGACAAGAGCTTCTCATGCTCAAAACAGGGCGACTGAGATAGGAAACACAGCATGAAGTTTCGCTCCCCGTGGCTCAATGTCTAGCCAGATCAGTGCATCCACTCAGGAGCAAACGAACTCAATGAATTTACACAGACACTAGTTACAATTGAAAAACCCACAGGTGTGGAACCCTTAATATTCATTTCAATCTGAAAGTGTCACTTCTGTCTACAATAGAAGATAAAACATGCAAGGGTATGTAAACTTATGATCAGGGCCGTTTGGGTGATTTCTGTTATTATTAGGATTCAAAAAAGGAGCCAGACACCTATGTGATAATTAATGACTTCAGGAAATCACTATCCTTAAATAAAAGACAAGTTTTTTTACACAACGAGTCATATTTTCAATATAAAGGGCAACATTTCTCAAATTCAGCTAGGATAAGCAAACTTCTGAGCACAACTCTATGAATGTGGTAACCTAAAGTTTCTCCCAAGAGCAAAAAAATGCAGTTCCTAAGTCCATCACAACAGCAGGCGCGTTCTTCACAGGGCTGTCCTCCGTACCTGGTTCTTGAGTGACTCTTCCTTCTTCTGCCATTCCTTGGTCATTTTTTCAATTCTCATCTCCAATGCTCTTAGGTTTTCCTGAAGTTTGGTCTCTCTCTCATTTGACAGGAGTTTTTCATGCTCAAGACTAAGCAGCTGAGGTAGAAAACAGCAAGAATTAAAGCTGTATCATTGACATGTATCCTGTTTTATACAGCATTAAGTTCCTGTCAAGCATTCCGCTTGGAAAAGAAGCTTTCTTTAAGTGCTGATATTTAGTAAAACAACACTCCAAAACTTTTATTCATTCATCACTCCACTTATCTGTGCTTGCATCAAAAAATTTTATATCAACTTTGTTAATTTGATAAATTGAAGGCTACTTGTTAATCGGCAAGATTAACAACATACTTCGTAAAAGTGGACATGGCATGCCACGCACTTCTCATGACTGTAACTTTTGACATGAGATACTGTATGGAAGTTTATCAGATGAGGAGGAAAAGGAGGAATTCAAATTTTCCTTCTTGCCTCACATCATTGAACCACTTACAAAGCTGAAGCACGGCTGTCAGAGAAAAGGTGTAGAGAGTAATGCAACGAGGTTCAAGTTTTTCACGAGGTGATATTGCCGGTAGCTATAAAGTAAATGCACTGGTTTCAAAAGGAATGGCAGCAGCTGATCTGATTGGTCTAAATGGAACCAAGCCCCCACTTCACAAACAGGAAATTAATTCGTATTAGACCAACCCATTAGACAACAACACCACAAATACGCAACTGCATCCTGTCAAAAAATTGCCTTAAATGAAGAAATGCGATATTGTTGGCACTTGCATTTATTGATTGTCATCAGGTCATCCAATTACCGCCCTGTGAGGTTGGTTAACTCTGTCAATGTACTGCACATAAAATAAAGCAGATCCATCTACAAACCACTGAAAATTAACTGTCCATTAACAAACTCACGCAAATTGTTCACGAGAATCGAAGACAAATCATAACATGTCACACTGTCCCTGACCAGTGCAATTCAATCAGTAGAGACAGAATAGAAGGGAACGTGGTAGAAGTTGAACAGGCTGAAGAGCATAGAATACAGTCTTTATTGAATTGACCCCAGCAAAAAAAATATACATCCTTATAGACAATACCATGAATTACACACAGAATATGAATCCCCATAAAAACAAAAAAAACTTGCGATGAATCCATCATAAGTTTAGTCCCTTTTTCATCAGAAAGTTGTTTTTCTTGCTCAAAGCTGAGCTGCTGCATTAGGAAGGCCACTGTAAGGCCAAGGATACTGTGGAAGACTCAAAGTATGTAGCCTTCGCATGGATCAATCCAAAAGGATGATTCCAACAATGAAATTTGGCAAGGAAGGTCAAATGGCTGGTCATCACAACAGGAAATAAATAATACAAAAATATTGCATGTGAATGCTGCGATGCAAGTTGCTCCTAAGACCAAAATAATGCAGTTTGTGAATCCATTACGACTGCAGAAGTGTTCCAGGTAAGGAAGACAGACATCAGGAACAGGGCTACTCCCCCTACCTGTTTCTTGTGTGACTCTTCCTTCTTCTGCCATTCCTTGGTCATTTTCGAATTTTTCATCTCCAAAGTTCTTATATTTTCCTGAAGTTGGGTGTCTCTCTCATTTGCCAAGAGCTTCTCATGCTCTAAACTGAGCAGCTGAAATATAAAACAATGGCAAGAATTAAAGCTGCAGCATTGACATGCATCGTGCTTTCTACAGCATTGAGTTTCTGTTGAGCATTCTTCTTGGAAAAAAAGACTTTTAATACAACGACTCTCCAACATTTTACTTCAATATTAGTGACAAAGCCACAGCACCCACTTGGCCAAACACGGACAAAATCGAACTTGGCCAAGATTTTTATCCCATATACAGGCATTTAAAATGTAAGAAGGATCCATGAAGAACTGAAGGCAAAAGAGCGGTGAAAAGGCAAAAAGTTTACGGATGCATGGACACACAACAGACCACTACGAAGGCTTCTAACCACAGCATGAACCTGATTGGTCAAGAGGCCAAGTGGGCTAAAAACAAAACGATAAAAGTGCTATGGGTCCATGTTACGTTTAGTCTCTTTCTTGTCATAAAGTTGTTTTTCTTGCTCTCATCTGAGCTGCTGCATTAATAAAAGCCACTGTGAGGTAAAGTATACTGTGGAAGAAAGTAAGTAGCATTTCTATGTAGCATTTTCATGGATCATGGCAAACTGTTGATTCCAGCCTTGAACTTTGGCTAGGAGGATGGTTCAATGGCTGGTCATCACAACAATAAATAAATAGATAAATAAATAACAAAAACAGGACATGAATGCTGTGCTTTAATGTTGCTCCCAAAGCCAACATAATGCATTTTGTAAACATACTGAACAACAAAAGAAATGCAAGTTAATTTAAGGCAGACTGGAAAATAAGTTTGCCCTTAATTATTTTAGAAAATCAAATTTATTACTAGCGCGCATATGTTTACACTCATTTCATTTATCTTTTCTTTATTTTGCAGTCACTTTGACTGAGTAACCATAAAAGTACATAAACTAACTAGCAAACTTGCATTTCTTTTGTTGCTCAGTATATATTACTGCAGCAGAAGTGTTTTTGGTAAGGGGGAATCACATCAGAAACAGGGCTACACTCCATACCTGGTTCTTGAGTGACTCTTCATTCCTCTGCCATTCCTTGGTCATTTCTGCGATTTTCATCTCCAAGGCACTTGTATTTTCCTGAAATTTGGCCTCTCTCTCATCTGACAACTCCTTCTCAAACTCAAAACCGTGCAGCTGAGACTGGAAACAATGGCAAGAATAAAAGCTGCTTCATTGAGTATTGTGTTTTATACAGTAGTAAGTTCCAGTCGAGCATTCGGCTTGGAAAAGAAGCTTTTAAGAAGTGCTAACAGTCAGTATAACTATTCTCCAATATTTTAATTCAATAATAACGGCACTAGTCTGTGTTCGCCACATAAAATTCAATTTGATTGGAACATTGCTTGTTCGTTACATTGAAGGCTACCTGTTAATAGGCTACATTTGCAACATACAAGTGGACATGGCTCACTATGCGCTTTTCATGAATGTAACCTTTGCTGCAAATTACTGCAAGTTTGTCAGCTGAAGACGTAAAGAATAAATTCAAATGTTCCTTCTGACCTCACACCATTGAACCACTTATTAAGTTGAAGCACGATTCTCAGAAAACTATGGTGGTTAAAATTGCTTCTTAAACCAACATGAATAGGGAAAAATCCATAAAACAAAAATGTGCAATGGATATGTTGGATATGTTGGGCAGCATTCTTCCCTATGTAGCTGCACCTGCCCTCGAAAAATTTCCCCACGAGGAAGTTATATTGTGTCATATCGTATTGAACAGGGCTGCCCTCCCTACCTGGTTCTTGAGTGACTCTTCGTTCCTCTGGCATTCCTTGGTCATTTCTGCCATTTTCATCTCCAATGCTCTTATATTTTCCTGAAGTTTGGTCTCTCTCTCATCTGACAAACATTTTTCATGCTCAAAACTGAGCAGCTGAGGTAGGAAACAATTGCAAAAATTAAAGCTGCAGCATTGACATGTATCGTGCTTGATACAGCAGGGAGCCGCCAAGCCAATGATGACATGGAGAATAAAAAAAAAATTTGAAGTATGTGTTATGAGTATGGTCATTATAAATGGAAAACTCATTGTAATATATTGCATAACTGTAAAATTGTATATAATTATGTATATATGTATAATATATTGAAATAAGTACATTGAAACTAATTAATACTATTGCTGTCATTCCGTGACAATTTGCCTCTTGTAATTCCGTGACATTGACTTTTTGAAATTTCTTGCCCATAAAGCAGGGTTTAAGTCAATATTTGTTTCTATAACTTACAGTATCAATAAAAAACACCTTCAATATGAACACATTGAAGTTTCATAACTTAACTATGACAGGAACATCATTTTCTGAATAGTTAAACACAACATTAAAAAAACCACGTCAATTTTGTGTAATTCCGTGACGGAGTAGTTTTTGCTTGTTTCTTCGATGAAAATTTCTCAAAAATAAATTTTCACTAAATAATATTAAAGAGCAAGTTAATACCTTCAATATGACACATCATACTTGATTTTATCTTATTTAGTTGTAGAGTTACAACCCAAAATGTAGTGGAACTGTAATTCCGTGACAGCTTGGCAGCCCCCAGCATTTAGTTTCTGTTGAGCATTCTTCTTGGAAAAAAAGATTTCTAGAAGTGCTGACATTTGATATAAGGACTCTCCAACATTTTACTTTCATAATAATGGCAAAGCCATTGCGCCACCATGGCCAAACAAGGATAAAATTACATTTGGCCTAGATTTTTATCCCATATACAGGCATATAAAATGTGACAAGGATCCATGAAAAACTGAAGGCACAAGAGCGGTGAAAAGGTAAAAAGTTTTCATATGCACGGACACACGACAGACCACTACGAAGGCTTCTAACCACAGCACAAACCTGATTGGCCAAGAGGCCAAGTGAGCTAAAAGCAAAACCAAAAAGTGCTGTGGATCCATCTTACGTTCAGATTCTTTCTGATCAAAAAGTTGCTTTTCTTGCTCTAATCTGAGCTGCTGCATTAATCAAAGCCACTATGAGGCCAAGAATACTGTGGAAGACAGTATGTAGCATTTGTACAGATCATGGCAAATGGTTGAATCAGCCATGAACTTTGGCAAGAAGGATGGTTTAATGGCTGGTTATCACAACAGGAAATGAATAGATAAATAAATGACAAAAATAGGACATGAATGCCGTGCATTTAAGTTACTCCCAAAGCCAAAATCATGCATTTTGTAAATATACTACTACAGCAGAATTGTTTCTGGTAAGAGAGAATAAAGTCAGATATGTAACAATGGAGAGAATAAAAGCTGCTACAATGAAGTACCGTGTTTCATACGGTAGTAAGTTCCTGTCGAGCATTCTGCATGGAAAAGAAGCTTGCAAGAAGTGCTAATATTCACTATAACTATTCTCCAATATTTTGCTTTATTAATCACTGCGCTAGTCTTTGTTCGCCATATAAAATTCACTTTGATTGGAACGTTGCTTACATTGAAGACTACCTGTTAATGGGCAACATTCGCAACATACGAGTGGACATGGCTTCCCATGCGCTATTCATGGATGTAACCTTTCCTGTAAAATACGGTTCGCTTGTCAGCTTGAGATGAAAAGAAAGAATTCAAATGTTCCTTCTTGCCTCACACCATTGAACCACTTATGAAGTTGGAGCACGATTCTCAGAAAACTATGGTGGTCAAAAATAGCTTCCTAAACCAACATGAAGAAGAAAAAAAATCCATAAAACTAAAATGTGCTATGGATATGTAGGATATATTGGGCAGCATTCTTCCCTATGTAGCTGCACCTGCCCTAGAAAAATTTCCCCTTGGGGATAATGAAGTATATCGTATTATATCGTATCGAACAGGGCTGCTCTCCCTACCTGGTTCTTGAGTGACTCTTCCTTCTCCTGCCATTCCTGGGTCATTTTCACAATTTTCATCGCCGTCATTTTTCGGTGTTCCCGAAATATGGTCTCTCTCTCCTCTGACAAGAGTTTTTCTTGCTCTAAACGGTACAGCTGAGATAGGCAACAATGAGGCGAATTAAACCTGCAGCATTGACACGTATCCTGTTTTATAAAGCAGTAAGTTCCTGTTGAGCATTCTGCTTGGAAAAGCAGCTTTCTAAAAGTACTAATATTTAGTATGATCTGATTAACCCAGATGGGACCACATCCCCAGGAAACACACAGGGAATTAATTCATCTTAGATTAACCCATCAGACAACAGCACCACAAATGTGCTAACGGTTCCAGTCAAAAAATGACCAAAATAGAGTTAGACATTGCTGGCACTTGGATTTATCGATTGTCAACAGCTCATCAAATTACCGCCCCGTGAGGTAGGTTAACTCTATCAATGTTCTCTTAAAATAAGTAAAGCAGACCAGTCTACAAATCACTGGAAATAAACTGTCCACTCACAAACTAATGCAAATGGTCCACGAAAATCGGAGACATATCATAACATACCAGCTTGCCCAACAGTGGTTTACCCTTTACTGACTGTCCTTACTGACTGTCTCACCACTCTCACTCACCTCCCTGGTCGCGGCGCCTGGTTGGCAAAAGCCAATTTCGCAATCGCTTAGGGTTGCCCAATTGACCCAGTTTTCGGGGTTCCTACG
The DNA here is from genome assembly GCA_029721435.1 of Gymnothorax reevesii. Lineage (NCBI taxonomy): Eukaryota > Metazoa > Chordata > Actinopteri > Anguilliformes > Muraenidae > Gymnothorax > Gymnothorax reevesii. The sequence continues at coordinate 72,615,913 of CM056585.1, read as the reverse complement.
GCGTTTCCTGAAAGGGGCGCCATTACTTCGCAGTTCGCCTCACCGTATCCCATTATCGATTCCTCCCTCGATCGGGGTCACGAACGGGCCGCCAAATGTATCACTGTACATGACAACTCGACCACAGTAGATATAGTAAAGAAAGGCCGTTCCCGCCCCCTCTCGTTCATGCCATTCCTCAGGAAACTAACCCTAATTTCCGAAAAATGCCAGTCCATGCTCAAAGCTGCACATATTCCCGACTGTTAAATGCCATCGCGAACGCCCTTTCTCGTTTCTCCAGGCAGAGATTCAGACGCTTAGCACCGCACTCGGACATTCACCCCACTCCGGTTCCTCCGTTTTCCGCGAAGGTCTATCCGACTCCACAACCCGAGCCATCCGCCGCTTTATCCCGAGAGGCCATTCTGGACGGGTTCGCTCCGCGCCCACTTTCCTCATCCCTCGCAAGACGGAAGCAATCCAGAAATTCCACTCAGCCCTCCAACTTCCATTCCCGGCCCTCGATGTCCTGTCCATTACGAGTCTTATTTCGTACCTTCACTCTGTACACCAAGTTCCACCAAGGCTACCGCAGCGGCATCAATCCCTTCGTCAAACTGCCTGCTTGAGATCCGTGCTCGTCAATTTCCCATCCCCACGTGCTGACATTACTGAAAGGTTCACGTAAACAGGAACCTCCCGCTCCGACCAAACGTTCACCTCTGACGGCAGACCTCCTCTCTCACCGCGTACCGACGCTGCGCTCGGGGTATCATTTTCTCCATCCACGGATTCCACTCTTGAGACCGTGTTCCTATTAGCCTTCTTGGGTTTCTTGAGAAGTTCCGAGTTCACTCCGCTCTCCGCTAATTACAATTCGTCTCGTCACGCCAGCCTAAACGACATCTTATTCTACTAATGCTGACGATAAAAAGAAGTAATCAGTTCGGCATTTCTCAGCCTATTACATATTTCGCATAGACTCTGTCCTCTGTCCCGGTCGAGCCAATATCAAACTACGTCACCTCAAGGTACAATAACCACGCTTCTCTCCGAGACCCATTTTTCTCGACCGACAGGGGGCCGTCGCCACTCGCTGCTGGTTCCTCTACCATTTCCGCCATGTTCTAATTAGATCCAACATTCGGCCAGAATACTTCTCCGGGCATTCCTTTCGAATCGGCACCGCCCACAGATTCAAGCAAGGAGTACCGGACCACCTAATCAAAGTTCTCGGCCGCTGGACATCAAATTGATACGCAAGCTATATTCTTAATAACATTGACGCCGTGCGTAGAGCCCGGCCCTCGTTGATTTATTTAAATTTTTGAGAGCTTGGGAGCCTAAGCGGATTCCAACGAGAGGCGCGAACCCCACCCTTAATCCCACCACCGGGGGACACTCAACGTTCGCACAATCACAAACCGAACCACGTCTCAGTCGCCCCCATCGTTCCACCGAATGCCCTCCTCCACTTTGGGAGCGGTCCATAATTCATTAATGCGTTTTATCTGGTGTGTTTCAACTAACGACTACAAGGAAACATAGCTATTTTCGGTCTGGTTCTGATTTTTATGTTTTATGTATAAAAATCATAAATACAAAAGACAGCTCAGAGAAACAGAACACCGCTTCCCAGCTACCACTTATTGTACCTGCCTGCAGCTCCTTGTTCGGTAACTTGACAGTTCTTTTAAATCTTAACAGCTTGTTTTTAAAGTTTTTTTGTCCAAAAAGAGCAAAAAGTAGGCTATAGGCTGTAGGTCACATAGGCTAAAAGTGTACTAGGACTCACACGCTGTAGTACAGGAGTTGAAGATACGAACCTGATTCCTCAAGGGTCTCTCATATTCAGCAGTTACCATCGTAATTATGTTGTTATGCCCTGAGAAAATTAAAAACAAAGCATGAATAAGGATTCACATGCATTATAACATTATTATTAAGCCGGCAGAAGTATTACGTGCTTGATTATTAATATAAATTAACTTACATCGCACTATGTAACTTGGAACCTGGGGAGAGGAAACGGGAAACTGTAGTTTAACTGCAGAAGAATGTTGACGAACAACTGAACAGCATGTAATTGACCAAGGAAGCACCCTTAATGAAACCTTGAAATGACAAAAAAATTAAATGAATAATCAATCAATTAAAAAAATGGAAAAGGGACAGCTTACCGTGTTAAAAACCCACACAATCAGCCACATCAAAAATAACAGAGGAAAGAAGACCCACAATCCTCGCTTCTCTTCTGACGATTCCGGCTGTAAATGAGCACAAGATTGAATAACAAGAGTAGAAAGCCAACATTTGCCAGCAAATGCAGAATATTTCACTCCCTATCCCTAACCCAAGTGGAAATTGACTCATCTAAAATTGCCCCCATGCAAAAAAGGACTATTAAGAAATCACCCAGCATCTCTTGTAAAATAGACTTTTTTTGTGAAAATAACGGACATGAAAAAACATTAAATATAATATTTTTAATCAAAGCAAAATGCTCGCCTTCAAATGGTCAGGTTATAGCGTAACTGCGTTACAATATAATAAATTCCCTCTGTAAAGGAGCCTGAATTAGATGTTTTTGGGAAAGGAAACAAAAAATGAAAAAAAGAAACAAAACAAAATTAAAGTCGCCTAATTAAAATGATTTAAACCGTGGAAAATCGTAGAAAATCTTTCTCATTCGGACTCAAACTATAAGGGGTTTATTTATATGACATAGTGCCCTTCGCAGTGAATTGAGCTGGACTTCTTTTCAACTGTATGAGTTGCCAAACACTGAAAAAATTGAGACTTTGGACCAAAATAAGAAAAATTGTGTCAACTTGTTACAGCTAATTCTTTTTTTTTTTCGGAACTGGAAAAATTTTTACAAAGGTAATTTTTTTTTCAATTGCGAAAAACTAAAAACAAATAGCTGTAAACTATTTGACGCAATTTTTTTTACTTTGATCCAAATTCTCAGTTTTTTCAGTGAAAGCTTAGTCCAAGACTGCAATGGTTGTAAGCTTTATAAAAAAACTGATATTGTAGAATTTGATTCAGCTGCAAGTGAACTATTTAAAATTCATTACCACAGCGATGAAGGGTGTAGGCTTAATGTAAGAATTGGTAGGGACACGCAGAACACTTGAAAATCGAGGGGCAAATACTGCCTTTAATGTGTACAGAGATTATCCAAATCATTGCGTTTCGCATAAAGTTTTACATCAAAAAAGGTAATGGAAACACCATAATTAAAAAAAATCTTCTGATTCGCAAAAAAGTTTTTACTCTCGCTCAAGGTGGATTTTGACTTTTGCGAAAAAGTATGGAAGCCCATAGTGGACAATATTCAAATGAAAATGTAATCCCTTAATCCCTAATTCATAATAACTTATGAATGTGTTATTTGAGACAAAATCAAATTGAAAATGCATCAATCACTTTCATTTTCACATACAGATATGGGAAATCTATGACTATATTCAAATGATAATGAAAAGCTGCTTGGCATTTCATTTTCAAAGTCATGCTCCCCAATACAGTTGACAATATTCAACTGCAATCCGCAATACAGCACCTCAAGCCTATTGCATTTACAATTACACGTCAATATGCTCTTTTAGGGTCAACATGAAAATGCAAATGCTATTTATGTCCCAGTCAGCTGTTATTGCATTTGAATATTGTCCTCAGTAGAGCAAGTTAAGTCTTTGTAAATTGAATGTTGAATGCCGTTTTCAATATCACTTTCAAATTGTCAGAAAATAGCATTACAATTACCGTTCACGTGCGCTAGAAAAGTGATGTAGTTACGTGATGACGAAAAATCCGGAACAAATCCAAATTACAGTTTTCTTCTTGGGGTAAGCCATAGCAAACACGTTTAAACAAAGCTGGTAATGTAGTAGCGAGACTCAAATCTCGCTTTAGACAAAAATGAAAAAAAAAAAAAACCCGTCTGGGCGAATCCAAATTTCAGGTCATCGGACCTTAAAATGAAGGCGCCCATTTGATCAAAAAGCCAGAGGGAGGAGAAGAACAAGAACAAGAAACGGAGCTAAAACTGTATATTTCTCTGCCTCAATAGGAGACTGAAATATAAAATAAAAAATAAACGTCAAGACAGTGGTGAGTTGAACTCAACACATCTAATAAAGCTACTATATTCCCCATGTTTCCATGTGATTAAAAAAAGTACATTATCAAATGGTAAATCTTTGCTCTTCACGCGAAATAAATTTCACGTTTGTCATATCATTATTAGCGCAATGTCACAGACTGTAAAAAGCCTTCAAGAAAATAGCCCACCGTTGGAGGTTCAGGGGTGTCTCCGTAAAGATATCTGAAGGAATTCTCAACTGGAAAGAGAAAGGTATAATTGAAATTACACATGCAGTAGCCCACATCAAATGAATCCGCAACTCACGCAACTTGAACTCCAACAAAATACAAAGGTGTGAACTGGTAATCCAGTTATCTAAATGAGTACTGCATCTTAACCATGTAGACTGTGCACATTTTAATTGCACGTTGACGTGAGGCCTTTTTTCTTACGATGTCGAACAATTTCCGTAGCGGCTTCAATAGTTACCACTGAATCCCAAGTATGAAAAAACATTCCTCCTGATAGAAATAAACTAACTAACACAGTCGTTTGTGTGTGTGTGTGTGTGTGTGTAATTCTCCAAGCCTATTGCACATTTACAACCACATAGCTAAGTACTTACCAAAGCAAGAAACCCCTGCACAATTGCAATACAGTATATAAAGCGGTAAAAGCAGCCACCCGCGCAAAAATTCGGTAAGGGCCATATTTTCACAAGGCGCTATTTTTCTGACTGTTCAGCTGATGCGCCTGAAAAGTTTACTTTTTCTAAGCCTGCGTTTAATATGCAGGCTTAATCAATGGAATGATGACATAAGTAAGTTTTGTGATGTCACAGTACCACGCTGACCTACCTTACGCAAGACCAGCGAGAACTGTTCCATCGTTCCAACACTTGCGAAAGGGGACGCGCTTCCAGCACTGACCATAACCAGGCCCTCGGTGCTCTGAGATCTACAAATCACGGCTTTTATCTGGGCAAATAAGACACTTGTCGAAAGTGATATATGGTTTTAGCATATGCCTATTTTAGTTCTAATTATTTTTTCTGCCCCAAAGCCAAATCCTACGAACTGGCCCAGTGATTGCCGCTGCTTCATATAAGAGGAGCATGCACGAGTTAGTGCGCGTGGGGTTTCTGCATAGGCGTTATTAGTGGGGGGGATGGGGGGGACATGTCCCCCTCAACATTCAAAATGGTGGTGTTCGTCCCCCCCAAAAAATTAAACAAATCAAACATCGACTTAATATTAGTATGTAACTCTATGGTCACAACTTATCCACTAGAGCGTTTTGGAGCTATTGTGTATTTGATGAGTTGCGGGACAGTAACGTTCACTCTCGTTATGTTCGCTGAGCAGCTCGCGTCTCTCCCCCCGAATGTCAAAACAAAAGGAACGGATAATTAAAGGTAATGCACCTACCCGTATAACTATAGGGATTCTGTCAATAGGCCAATTTGTCAAAACGTTGAATTATCCCTTTAAGATCAAATCGGTGAGTGCTGACAAATAGCAGACTTATCATGATCGTCCGGCCTGAAACATCCAGTAAACCATGTTCCTAAAACTTCCCGGGAAGAAAATTGTACATACAGAAATTATAGAGTGAACGTTACCGAACATTTCCAGGTTACAAGATACTTTCGTTTGATTTGTCGCGGTTTAGCTCGCTTTCTTTTTGACAGCTGTAGTGTTTTCAGCAAGGACGAAGTGACCACTCCGACAACTGATTATGTGACCCGGTTCGGCCACCGGATGGTTTCGGGGAGACTCCTGATTACACTGAGGCGGTGCTCGACTCGTTGGGAAATTCAAAAGAAAAACAACCTAAACTGAGCCAGGCGGGACTGCACCTTTAACCAAGAAGAAGCCTTTTGTTGGTGATTGTGCATTTAGAAAAAATGTGACGAACGTTGAAGACGCTTTGACGGAGTGTGGCGTGAGAGAGCTGAACAGCTGAAATTTTCGTTTAAAGGCGATCTTGAAGTGAAGAGTCGCTAAGTAAATATACTGCGTTTGTTGTTTTCATAAAGTCTGAAACGTGTGAGCTTTGAAGACGCTGACGTTTAAGATAGTATTGTGAGAGACTCCGCTAAAATGCTAGCCGTAGCTTTCACCAAGAAGGAACCATGTTAATTCGCAACCGTTGCTAATGCCTAATGAGGACGAACTTGCTGAACTGCGGAGGCGACTGTTCCACCTGCCGCACTGGTTTCTGCTCTCAACGCTTCCGATTGGCTTCTCCTGTTTCATGGATTCGTGAGGTAGAGTCACTGCATCGAAACGAAATCAAGGATTTATGTGCACTAACGTTTGGTCCCCAATGCAAAGCCAAGTGCTTGGTTATTGTCTGAACATTTCCAAGGTTTAACGTTAGTTTAGTGCTGATGCTATCATTTCACTGATACTGATTGTTTCTAAAAGTAATTTTACTTATATTAATTTCATGGTTGAAATTTGAGCTAAACCCAAGGACTGTATAAAAGATGGACGACGCGTCTCCATTCACTCCCATTCAACAAAAATGGAGCCAAAATATCCTCGATATGGCCGCTGCCATGTTGCACATCTGGAGCCTGAGTCGGCGCAGTAGTGATCGGGGGGTAGAGCCGCGCTATCGAATCCCACCCACACACCATCCGACCAGCCCCCTGAACTTTTCACCTGGTCTGGCAGCTGCGCTATTAACGTAAGTGCCCGTAATGGCCAGCCCAGCTGTCACACTGAGACGGTGCAGGAAAGTGAAAGGACCCAACGACTGCCGGCAGCATAAATATTCGCGGGCTCGTTCAAAAAGTTAATGGCCTCATTGGCAAAACATTCCCCACCTCACAGTCATCTGTTACGAAATTAGTTGAAGTACCTAACTGGCTATCTATGATATCTTAGAACTGAATCTTGTTTGACTAGCTAGGTATGCAGCTAATTACATTAAGTAATGTAAGCCAATGTTCTCCATCGTCACTTACCCAACGTTGCGAGTGGCGAGCATATTAATGCCGACTTTCGTTGTATTTTCTAATTGACGTTCCACCGGGAAAGTTCCATTTCGTATGCGCATGTACTAGCTGAGTAATGGGTCGAACTTTTAATTAATACGTTAGAACGCTAAATCGAGTTTTGAATTAAAATACACGGTCCTTCGAACCAAAGTTAGCTTGCTGTGTTTAAGTAGTCGCATATCTTAACGCTAGCTAATGTTGTATTTGTTAAAAATGCTTGCAGTTGAAGATAACCATCCTGACCAGGCTTGGAGGACCGGCAATTCATTCTCTGTGATAGTTAACTTAACAATGCAACCCCCCTCCACGTTCTTTTTTGTGGACTCGATGTATTTGAATGCATAGTAATTGTTCAATTTTTGTTATCCTAATTTTTAGACGATGAAATGGAGTCGGCATGCTCCACAGTGGCCAAGAGTATGTATAAATCTCATGGGAATATGGAAAAAAACCGACGCTTGCGGTTATTAACGCACAAGACTTTTCACGGGAGAATGCCATAAAAACTGATTTATAACATTAAATCACATCCATTTCATGCATAAAAAGCACAATACCACCAGATAAAATATGGAGAAATAGAATAGAAATATTAAATGTGCTAAATTCCATAAAAAGCCAGCAGAGGTGTATCATTTAAAGGTGACATTTGCACTTAACAACCAACAGGGCCAAAAGTTTATATCATAGGGGACAACTACATCTGCCGTGGGGAAAACCGCGCATGGAGACCATTAAGACCAACCTTGGTTTGGATGCCCAAGTCCAGTGGTTTGGCTAGGGTGGCAGTTTGGGGAAACCTCCTCCCCTTTATCCACCAGTACCTGAGAGGAAGAGCTGTGCAGGAGGTCCTGCTGGTCCACTGTGGTGGGAATGACTTCGGAAAAATCAAGAGTGTGAAGCTTGTCGCAGGGATCAAGCAGGACTTGGAAGATGTTCATAGGCAGTTCCCTTGGATGAAGATTATCTTCTTTGCCATCACCCAGCGATGCCGGTGCAGGTCTTCCCATCCAAAGAGGATTGAAAAAGCCCGGCGATATATCAACTGTGTGATGGCTACCTTTGTTTCGCATATTGGTGGAGAGATTTTGTATCATCATCAGATAAAGCAGAGATCCTGGCCAATTTTTGCATGACAGAGTTCATTTCACCCCTATGGGAAATGATATTTTTAAATAACATTGCCCTGCATCTGAAAGACCAAATCCAGAAGGGTGATGCTGGATTTGGATTTTCAACATCAGTTATGGGCACAAAAAAAGTCATAGTTTGTTTGCTATATGTGATGTTTGATGTACTTTTTATTCATTTATTTTATACTAGCCATCATACCTATTGTTTTCCCAGCTCTTCCTCTCAATCCACCTTCCTTTCTCCAAACCATTTGCTTTCCCCAGCCTTTCCACCTGATGGGCCCTCCTTCATGTTTCCCCACGGCGAATGTAGCCAGTAGGTTGTTGATGGACCACAGACAACTACATGCAGTGTGGTTTTTGTTTAAATACTTTTTTTATTTAACACTCATTTGCATGCCTGATTTACTGCAGCAGAGGACATGTATGTGAAAGAATTCCAGAGTGAAGTCTTTGCTCAATGTAAATGTAAAGACCTTTATTGTACATAACAGGTTTAATTTACCACCATAACAGGAAATGTGCATTCAATTACATAACATTTCCCATGTGCTCCCAGTCCAAGGACAGATGACTCTAGTCTTTGTTGGAATACTGAAGGCTCAGTAGTGAAGATGAACAGCTTCTGATTGCATTATTTAAAAAAAAAAAAAAAAAAAACAGTTTATGCCAATTTTTGAAAACGATGACATATAAGGAAGGTGACACAGACGGAACAAGCATACATAGGAGAAACCAGTTAGAAGTCCATTATTACTCTGTCAACATGGACTTACCTACTTCCTTGTAAATTATGGTCAAACAGAACTATTGCAGGTTTCTGTGACAATGCATAGTTGAGCAGTTTTGACAAGCATTTTATCAGGTTTTCATTTACAAATTACTTCAGAAGTATCTTCCAGCAATACAACAAAATAATTGCTTGTGGCATGCTCAAAGTCTTCGCTGGGTAATGCTGAGGTCTGAATTTGAGGGCGGCTTCAGTAATCACCTGATTAAAAAAAAAAACATTGAATTATTTGTGAAGCTTTTGTCTGAAACCTAAAGTGCAGTCTGCCCTACCATGACAGCAGTAAAGTAGAATTCCAACCCATACATCTGGCAATTTTTCTTATGGCAGGTTTTACATACATAAAAAAATAGAATGGAGTGATATGCAGCTTTAAATACTTAGAAACTAAATTCTTCCTGCTACCAATTTACATTCCTTTTTATATGGGGTAACATGGTACAGCAAGTCTGATACAGAAATACTCCACCAGTCAAAAAACAGCTGCACACTCAAATATTTAAATGAAACCACGGTAGCTTGAATTACAGCACAAATTCTTTGTGTTATTCTCTTGACAACTGTATGCAAGGTCAGAACATTTACTTTCAATCGGAATTGCATTAACTATGGCTGAGATCTCGTATTGACAACCAGATAGTTGAATGAATTTGAGAAATACATGCACCTCTTCGGACTTGAAACGTGTCTCAAACATAGTTTGTATATGAAGAGACATCACATTTCAAAAGAACTCACTCTGTTTTTCTTGAAATTATAAAGCTGATCATGGAAAATATTATCTTGTCACTGTGGAACGCCCAAACTCAGCTCTGACTGTCGAAATTAAGATACTGAAAGCACTACTTTAACAAATGTGTATCACTGGCTGAATTAATTGATCATAAATTGCCGTGTGCAAGGTCAGTTAACGTTAACTGAAGTCAGCTAGCTCGCTAGTTAACGTGACTCCATAGCAAACGCAGCAACAATTTATGTATAATTTAATAGCGCAACATCCATTACGCGACAAACAATTTCTAAATGTTATTATTCCCAGTTTACACCACTCCCTCATTGACAGTTTGTGCCCCTTCTCTTTCCAGGCCAAACTCGAAATGTCAGCTTTTCTCGATGTTTCGTCCGATCAATCTTTTAAGAGTTATCCCGTTCACTAGCCAATTCCACTGAAGTAGATGCATTGATTCCATCCGTAATTTCATCCGAAACCTGCCGAATTCACATTGAAAGTATGAATGAATTGAATCCGCTTTCGGCATGTCTCATTTTTGTCATACTGTCGTTGGTAAAATAATCTGTGTCATTGATCCAATTAGTTTTCCTTGCAGTTTTAGCCGCTGTCCGTAGGATTACAAAATAAGGTTGGACTTTAGTTGTATTGACGTTACCCACTGAAAAACGAGAAGTTGGCTTGCTGATGCTTACGAAAACACTCGAACCTAGGGCTCGTCTGTTGAAAGGTAGATTAGCTCGCTACAGCCTTTACCCTTTATTAGCCTGAGCGACATCAAGCAGAATTCCTACCGGGCCGAGACACTCGCAGTCTCTGTTCGTTCTAAAATTCCGAGATACCGACGGCAGAACTGGAAGCTAAAGGCTGAACCAACTGCGGCACTGGCTAAAAATTTCAAGTTCAAGTACAGAAGAACGACATTATATGACACAGAGCCGTTGACTTCATTCAAAAGCTTACCTTAATAGGTATTCTCTAAAATTAAAAATGTATATTTTGCCAGTTACGAATGGCTACCGATTACCATTTTTTCCATATTCATCGTAAACGTCTGCTACTCTGCTTGCTGTCTTAACGTAGCCAGGGTAGCTAGCTTACTTGGTAATAACTTCACTGACCGTACAACTTCAACAAACAAAAAATAAAATTAACTTACCAAAAAAACTGCAAAGATCCTTTCCATCGGTCCGGACGGTTAACTTGTTAGTGAAATCCACAGCAGAGCAACTCATTTCGTCGTTTTTGGTTGCAGTCTGCCCTGCTTGAAGCACAATCGCTGTTAGCTGTGAAGAATGTCAGATAACGTCAAGCCTCCTGCCGACGTTCCCGCTCCAGCTCTACGCGAAATTACAATAAATAAATCTATAAATAAAATGTCTTTTAAAAGTGGCGTTTTAATATTAAATAAATACCCAAAGTAAACAATCACTAGGTTCTTAATTTGTAAAACTGTAGACATATGGTCGCCAAAAAAACCTATACTGCTTAAAAAAACAAAGGGGACACTTAAACAACACAATATAACTGCAAGTGTTCCTTTATTTATTTATTTTTTTCAGCAGTGTATTTATCCTGCAGGCGAATTAAGCAGAAACGTACACACTAACTCGTGCATGTGTAACCAAGTCGATTTTCTCTCGCCCCGGTACAGTCGGGATGGGTGAATGAAGACACTCAGAGAGAGGAATGCCCTTTTCCCCGTTTTATTCTGGACAAAATGTACAGACAGAAAAGTTTGATGTGCAGAACGATCTGTGCATAAATCTTCATCTGTGACATGAAATAAAAACATATTTTAAACCGTCGGCATTAATGAAGCGACACAGCGAATATTCGTGCACAGAATCCATTATCTCATATGCAGCTAACTGTAGCTAGCTAAGTGCAGTATGGCGTATTTGCAAACCCATAAAGTATTAACTTACTTCCTCTGCACAATACGTTAGATGCACAGCTAAAATACGTTCTAAGTTAATAACTTATTCTCATTCCTAAACAGTTTGACCGTAAAACAAAGTATAAAACATGCAAATATAATCTTATCGTGAGCGTTCGCCAGACCGTACCTCGTTTTTTGCAAAGCAACGTGATCTGACGCGAGACAAGAAGGAATGAAACTTAAGCAGCTGCACAAACTATTCTGCACATCATGCCAGCAGAGGGCGCTGAATAACCACTCTTGCAATTCAATAATACAAATATGCCAGAATTAAAGGAAACTTAAAGGAACATGTTTTAGCAACACTAACTAGTATAATATTTTGGGGAAATGCATACACAAGTAGTGTTATTTATAACTCTGTTACACATGCTAAACAATCTTAAATAAAGCAGCCAAAATCATACCGGGCCAATTCTTAGGATTGGGCTTTGGGGTAGAAAAAGTAATTAGACCTAAAATAGGCATATGCTAAAACCATAGATTTCTTTCGACAAGTATCTTATTTGCCCACATTAAAGCCGTGATTTGAAGATCTCAGTGCACTGAGGGCCTGGTAATGGTCAGTGCTGGCAACGCGTCTCCTTTCGTAGGCGTTGGAACGATGGTACAGTTCTCGCAGGTCTTCCTCATGGTCTTGCTATGTAAGTAAGCGTGGTGTTGTGACATCACCAAACTTACTTATGTCATCATTCCATTGATGAAGACTGTATTGTAAGCGCGGCTCATTTCTGGTGTATAACTTTTTGGGCGCATCAGCTGAACAGTCAGGAAAATAGCGCCTCTTGCAAATATGCCCCGTCTCGAATTTTCGCCTGCGTGGCTGCTTTTACCGCTTTATATACTGTGTATTTGTAATAGTGCAGGGGTTTCTTGCTTGGGTAAGTACTTAACTATGTGGTAGTAAATGTGCAATAGGCTTGGAGAATTACACACAAAAAAACGACTTTGTAAGTTAGTTTATTTCTATCTGGATGAATGCTTTTTACATACTTGGGATTCAGTGGTAATTGTTGAAGCTCGGACGGAAATTGTTCGACTTCGTAATAAAAAAGGCCTCATGTCAACATGCAGTTAAAATGTGCACAGCCTACATGGTCAAGATGCAGTACTCCTTTAGATAACTGGATTACCAATTTACACCTTTGTGTTTTGTAGGAGTTCAAGTTGTGTGAGAAGCGGATTCATTTGATGTAGGCTACTGCATGTGTAATTTCAATTATTCCTTTCTCTTTCCAGTTCAGCAAGCCTTCGGATATTTTTACGGAGTCACTCCTGAACCTCCTGAAACGGTAGGATAACATCTTGGGAGGCTTTTAATCTTCGTGCTTCTCTGAAAAAGCAAAGAGATCTTGTAATACAGTTCGGCGTCTGTCCGTGAGTCCGAAAGAGTAACTCCTCCTAAGCCGTTTGACCAATCAACCTGAAACTTTGGTGTCGTGACTAAGGTAGCGATCCAGTAGGCTGGCACCGCCAGCTTCGTCTTAATTTCATTTCGCCTCGGTACTCAGTCTGGTCACTCGGAGCTCTGCCTCGTTTACCAAGGCAGAAAGTACACTAGACTAAACAGCGAACAGAAGGCGTGGCCGGGAGCCATGATGCAGCAGCTGCGCCGAGTTTGAAATTGTAGTCTCCGAAATCAGCAATACCTACGGGCATGGATGTGCGGGAGGCCATTCGCTCTGTCGTGGAGAAAATTCCGGGTATCAGCGACTTATAGCCACAACAAGATTAATGGTTGGTTAGTTTTTTTAATGGAAATGATGTTGTAGCGCTGGTCCCTACAGATTGTCATATCTACTTAATAGCCATCATGAAATGGGCACCCTGTTCATCTCTGCGAGAGACAGTCGAACCACCTAAGCTAGCTTGTAGCTTCTAGTGTTAAATTGTTAAATGGTGTTACATAACCCTATTTAAGTCAGCAGAACTTTTTAAAGCCGTGTTTTTGTTCGTGTCACAAGACCTATTCGCTGTCTGTAATAGTTGTCATTATCCATGAAGGAAATGGCTGCTTAGAGCCAAACTGGGTTGCTGTTAAGTTAGATAGCGAGCTGGGTATGATCTTAGCGCAAGTACAGTAAACGGTTCAGTTTTCGTGTCAACGCAGAATTCGCCCTTATCATTTTCGCCGTTTCTGGCGTTGGTTTCGGTCTCTTACATTTTTTTAACAGCAGCAGTATCTGCAGGAAAAACGATAGCTCAACAGTTTTTTTTTTCTCGTAAGGAGAAGACCACTCTGTCTTTTAAGTGAATGAGTGAAGGCTAAGATTTGGTAGATGGGCATATGTATGGGTACAGTATTAACTTTATTGTACTGATCAGTTTATTTTCGCTGAATTCCTGATATGAGGGACTGTGTTTACAGTAGAAGTACTATGCGGCTGAGCTGGCGCATAACATAGCCTATGTCATCGCCAAACGTTAGTGATTAGTTTACGGGTACACCAATGATTATAAACTTCTGACAAGCGCCCACCCACCAGGAAGTAAACCCTTGTCAATGACGACTGGCCAGACTGTACGAAGTAACACCAAGTAGCAGAGTTTTGTTTTAGCTGGCGAGCGACCCAGAGGGGTGCTCAACATAGAAGGCTGCAAATTGGTATGGATGTGTATCTTGGTGATGGCAACTTCAGGTTGCTATCACAGGACGGAAATTTTTGGCATGCAGGTTGCCAAACTGTATGCCAGAAATTGCCGTCCTGTGATTCATATTTTGGCCGCTGGGGGGCTTTTTGTGAAAAAAGAAAAATGGCCATATCTCCTTTATGCATTGGGCTCAGATGCTCAGATTTTTGTGGGCAGTGTACGGGATGACCCTTCATCACAAATCAGACAGGTTTTTGATTTGACTCAGTTTTGACCTTTTTCTAGGTCAAATGGCGTCAGGTGTGCCAATCGTTGAAAAGGGTTGCACGTTTTGTTATTACTCAAAGTAGGAGGCTGAAAATTTTTATGGATATGTATCATGGTGATAGCAACCTGCATGCCAAAAATTGTGGTCCTGTGATTCATATTTTTTCCGCTAGGGGGCTCTTTATGGAAAAAAGTATGAATCACAGGGCAGCATTTTTTGGCATGCACGTTGCTATCACCAAGATACATAGCCATACCAATTTGCTGCCTTCTATGTTGAGTGATACATTGAGCAGCCCTCTGGGTCACTACCTTACACACTTCAAAGTTTCAGGTTGATTGGTGTAACGGTCTAGGAGGAGTTACTTTTTCAGACGGCCAGACAGATTCCAAACTGTTTTACTCAGCGCTTCCGAAAAGCCGTGTAAAGGACGTCTTGAAAACGAAAGCGAAAACGTGACAATGCCAAACCTCCCTAATAGTGACATTTGCAAATGTAGGAAGGTACAAACCTATCTGTGTACTCTACAAATATCACATTGGCATGTACATTCATCTGTACCATACGTCCTTTCCTTTTATACTCTCATTTTAAAATGAAGAGTAACTATGCCCTCAAGAGACACTCAAAAAGTACTCTATCCAACTTACCAACTATATCACATTGCTATAACTCTGACCAGTATCATTGCTCTCTCACTGTAACAAGAATATTATCATTTGTACAGCAGAATTTCATTTCACCGAATTGCCCTCTGACACATTACTACTGCTCCCATAACGTTCGCTGCGGAGCGCGGAGATTTGCGATGGAGTGCCATCGACATATGTCAAGTTACAGCCTGTGACATTGCGCTAATAATGATATTACAAACGTGAAATTGCTTTTGTGTTAATAGCAAAGATTTACCATTTGACAATTTACTTTTTTTCATCAGAGGTAAACATGGGGAGTATAGTGGCTTTATAAAAAAGGCTCCTGTATGGTGGGAAATCATTAGATAGTTACACAGTTACGCTATAACCTTATAATTTTAAGGCGAATGTTTTGCTTTGAATAAAAATATTATATTTAATGTTTTTTCATGTCCGTTATTTACACAAAAAAGTCTATTTTACTAGAGATGTGTGGTGATTTCGTAATAGTCCTTTTTTGCATGGGGGCAATTTTAGATGAGTCAATTTCCAGTTGGGTGAGGGATGGGAAGTGAAATATCCTGCATTTGCTGGCATATGTTGACTTTTAACGTTTGTTATTGAATCTTATGTTCATTTCCAGCCACAGGAATCCAAACGGAATTCAATATCAGGATTGTTGTTCCTGCATGATCTGATCATAGTATTCCTGTGCTACATTGCGTTGGCATTTTTTGCGCTGACCGCTTGCCTGGTAAGCCGTCGCTTTTGCATTTTTTTATTGATTGATTTTTTTTTTTTGGTCATTTCAAAGTTTCATTAAGGGTGCTTCCTTGATCAATAACATGCTGTTCAGTTGTTCTTCAACATGCCTCTTATGCAGTTAAACTACAGTCTCCCTTTTCCTCTCCCTGCAGTATAAAGATTTCATATTGCAAAGTAAGTTAATTTATATTAATAATCAATTGATTAATAGCACGTAAATTACTTCTGCCAGCTTTATGTGTGTGCATCCTTATTCGTGCTTTGTTTTTAATTTTGCTTAGGGCTTCAAAATGAACTCCGGGCCGTGTATTCTGAAATTGATGGAACCCTGTGGAAACAGGTTAGTATCTTCAACTCCTGTACAGCATGTGTGAGTCCTAGTACACCTTTAGCCTGTATACACCTGTATGTGACCTGTATACACCTTGCTCTTTTCGGTCAAAAAACCTTAAAAACAAGCTGTTGAGATTTAAAAGAACTGTCAAGTTACAGAACAAGGAGCTGCAGGCAGGTACAGCAAGTGGTAGCTGGAAAGTGGTGTTCTGTCTCTCTGAGCTGTCAATTGTGTTTATGATTTTTATACATAAAAATCAGAACCAGACTGAAAATAGCTATGTTTCCTTGTGGTCATTAGTTGAAACACAGCAGATAAAATGCATTAATGAATTTTGGACCGTTCCCAAAGTGGAGGAGGGTATTCGGTGGAAGGACTGACATGAGATGGGGTAAATGAGATGTTGTATAGACTGTGATTGTGCGAACATTGGGAGCCCCAGGTGATGAGACTCAGGGTGGGGCTCACGTTTCTCGCTGGAGTTCGTGTAAGCTCCTATGCTCCCAAAAGTGTTAATTAATCAGCAAGTGCCGGGCTCTACATACATCATCAATATTATTGCGAATATAGCTAACGTAAGAGTTTGATGTCCAGCGGCCGAGAATTTTAAGGAGGTGGTCTTGAACTCCTTACTTGAATGCTGGAGGCGGCGCTGATGCGAAAAGAATGCCTGGAGAAGTGTTTGGGTGGAGTATTTGATCCAATTAGAACATGGCGGAAATGGTAGAGGAATCTGTGGCGAGTTGCGATGGCCCAGTGTCGGTCGTGAATGATGGGTCTTGGGTAGAAGCGTTGTTATTGTACCTTGAGGTGACATAATTTGATAATGGCTCGAACGAGACAGAGGACAGAGTCTATGCGAAATATGTAATAGGCTGAGAAATGCCAAAATGATCCGTTTTACTTCTCTTTATCCTGCACATAAGTAGAATGAGATGTCGTTTAGGCTGGCATGACGAGGCAGATTGTAATTAGCGGAGAGCGGAGTGAATTCGGAACATCTCAAGAAACCGAAGAAGGCCAATAGGAACATGGCTTCTAGAGTGGAATCCGTGGATGGAGAATGGTACCCTGAGCGCAGCGTCGGTACGCGGTGAGAGAGGAGGTCTGCCGTCAGAGATGAACGTTTGGTCGGAGCGGGGGTTCTTGTTTACGCAAACTTTTCAGTAATGTTTGCACGTGGGGATGGGAAATTGATGAGAATGGATATCTAGTGGCCAGTTTGACGAAGGGATTGATTCCCTTGAGGTAGACTTGTATTGAGGCTGGTCGAACATGGTGTACAGAGTGAAGGTACGAAATAGGGCTCGTGATGGACACACCGTCAAGGGCCAGGAATGGAAGTTGGAGGGCTGAGTGGAATTTCTGGATTGCTTCCGTCTTGCGAGGGATGGGGAAAGTGGGCGCGGAGCGAACCCGTTTAGAATGGCCTCTCGGGATAAAGCGGCGGATGGCTCGAGTTGTGGAGTCAGGGGTAGACCCCTCACAGAAAACGGAGTAACCGGAGTGGGGTGAATGTCCGAGTGTGGTGCTAAGCATCTGAATCTCTGCCAGGAGAGAATGAGAGAGGGCGTCAGCAATGGTATTTTACAGTCGGGAATATGTGCAGCTTTAAGCATGGACTGGCATTTTGCGGAAATTAGGGTTAGTTTCCTGAGGAATGGCATGAACGAGAGGGGGCGGGAACGGCCTTTGTTTATGATATCTACTGTGGTCGAGTTGTCATGAACAGTTATACATTTGGCGGCCCGTTTGTGACCCCGAATGAGGATGGAATGGAAGGAAACAATGATGGGATACAGTAAGGTGAACAGCAAAGTAATGGCGCCCCTTCCAGGAAACGCCAGAGGAACCTCAAAAAATGTGGGTCAAGTAAGACGACCCTAAGCAATCGCGATATTGGCTTTAGCCGACCAGGCGCCACGACAGGCGAGGCGGATGAGAGTGGTGAGATGAAGGACAGTCAGTAAAGGGTAAACCGCTGTTGGGCAAGCTGATATGTTATGATTTGCCTCCAATTTTTGTGGACCAAGTGGAAAGTTTATTTTTAGTGATTTGTAGACTGGTCTGCATGACTAATTTTATGAGAAGTAAATTGATAGAGTTAACCTACCTCACAGGGCGGTAATTTAATGACCAGATGACAATCGATAAATGCAAGTGCCAGCAATGTCTGACTCCATTTTGGTAGTATTCCAACTGGCGCCATTAGCGCATTCGTGGTGCAGTTGTCTGATGGGTTAATCTAAGATGAATTAATTCCCTGTGTGTATCGTGGGGATGTGGTCCCATCTGGGTTAATCAGATCATACTAAATATTAGCACTTCTAGAAAGCTGCTTTTCCAAGCATAATGCTTGACAGGAATTTACTGCTGTCTAAAACAGGATACGTGTCAATGCTGCATGTTTAATTCTCGCCATTGTTGCTTATCTCAGATGCTCACTTTAGAGGATGTAGTAAGCTTGTCAGATGAGAGACTGACCGAACATCAGCAAAACCTAAGAGAGTTGGAGATGAAAATTGAGAAAATGACCAAAGAATGGCAGAAGGAAGAAAAATCACTCAACAACCAGGTAGGGAGGGCAGCCCTGTTCAATATGATACAATATAATCATCCTCGTGGGGAAATTTTTCGAGGGCAGGTGCAGCTACATAGGGAAGAATGCTGCATGACATTTATTTATTTATTTATTTATACTGGGAGTCTGATTGAGAGCAAGCTCTCTTTTGCAACGGAGCCCAGTTGCAACAATAGCAAAGAATCAAGGACAATAAAGAAAAACAATGACTACATTGCACATGTACATTCGACATTTAAAACAATCAATTGAAATAAGACTTTCCAAATTTGAAAACTGTTCAAGCCTATTCCATTTCTGTGGAGCATTATACGTAAAAGCAGTTTTATCCAGTTCAGTAGGCACCCTTGGGACATCTAAAACCAAAAAGAGTGCGCAGACCACATTCTCCCCTTCTCAAGTTAAGCAAACTGTTCAAATATCCTTGCAGTTCACTTAACAATGCTTTGTATATAAAAAGGCAACTATGGTGCTCCCTTCTCATGGCCAACGAAGACCAACCGACCTTAAAATGAAGACTACAGTGATGCGTTCGGAAGCCATCTCCAGTTTTGAACCTTAAAGCAGCGTGGTACACTGCGTCATGTGACTTCAACAAGGAGGGAGCAGAGTGCATATAAATTACATCTCCATAATCTATTCTACAGAGAATTGTTGCCTGAACAATCTGTCTTCTGCAACTCCTCGGAAAGCGGGCTTTATTCCTGTACAGCATAGCCAATTTAGGTTTCAAGTTCTTGATTAGCTCATCAGTATGCTTCCTAAAATTAAGATTGTCATCCACCCAAATGCCAAGGTATTTGTAGGACGGAACTCTTTCAATTTGAATGCCATTTACTGTCGTGACACTACCATTGTAGAACCTAGCAGCAGGTTTCTGAGAGAATTGCATGAATTTAGTTTTTCAGAGTTTAAAATTAGTTTAAGGTGTAAAAGAGCCGTCTGGAAGATTTGGAAATCTGACAGCAAATTTTGAAGAGCCAAATCAGCAGAAGGGGCAGCTGAGTAGATTACTGTATCATCTGCATACAGGTAGATTGTACTGTTGTCGAAATTGGCACCAAAATCATTAATAAAAAGGGCAAACTGCAGGGGCCCCAAAATTGAACCCTGTGGAACCCCCTTGCCAAAATAAATAAAGTTTGATTAATCGCCATCAGCCACAACAGCTTAACACTTACCAGTTAGATAATCTTTAAACCAATTCAGAGATTTAGTATCAAACCCAATGGCACATAGCCGCTCTATGAGTATAAAATGGTCAACTGTGTCAAAGGCCTTTGATATATCCATGGCACATTTTAGTTTTATTGATTTTTTCCTCTTCATGTTGGTTTAGGAAGCTATTTTTGAACCGCAATAGTTTTCTGAGAATCGTGCTTTAACTTAGTAAGTGGTTCAATGGTTTGAGGCGAGAAGGAACATTTGAATACCTTCTTTTCATCTCCAGCTGACAAACTGTATTTTACAGCAAAGGTTACATTCATGAAAAGCGCATGGTAAGCCATGTCCACTTGTATGTTACGAATGTAGCCTATTAACAGGTAGCCTTCAATGTAACTTTCCAATCAAATTGAATTTTATGCGGCGAACAAAGGCTAGTGCAGTGATTATTAAAGTAAAATATTTGAGAGTAGTTATACTGAATATTAGCCAAAAATGGACACCAAAATTCAGGAAAATATAAGTGCGTTAGAGATGAAAATTGCAGAAATGACCAAGCAATGGCAGAAGAAGGAAGAGTCACTCAAGAAGCAGGTAGGGAGGGCAGCCCTCTTCTGATGTAATTCTCTGTTACCAGAAACACTTCTGCTGTCGTAATATATTTACAAAATGCATGATTTTGGCTTTGGGAGCAACTTTAATGCACAGCATTCATGTCCTGTTTTTGTTATTCATTTATCTATTCATTTCCTGGTGTAATGACCAGCCATTGAACCATCCTCCTTTCCAAGGTTCATAGCTGGAATCAACCATTTGCTGTCATCCATGCACACGCTACATACAAATGCTATATACTGTCTTCCACACCATGGTTTACCTAATAGTTGCTTTTATTCATGCAGCAGCTCAGATTAGAGCAAGAAAAACAACTTTACATTGAGAAAGGGACTAAACGTAAGATGGATCCATAGCACTTTTTTTGGTTTTGTTTTCAGCCCACTTGGCCTCTTGGCCAATCGGGTTTATGCTGTGGTTAGAAGCCTTCCTAGTAGTCTTTCATGTGTCCGTGCATCTGTAAATTTTTTGCCTTGTTGTTGCTCTTGTGCCTTCAGTTTTTTATGGATCCTTCTCACATTTTATATAAAATCAAGGCCAAATTTGATATTGTCCGTGTTTGGCCAAGTGGGCACTAGAGACGTGCGGTTATGTGAGGCAGTGACCCAGACTTATATCTCAGGATTTTGTGAACCTGTTCCCATGTTCTTTGCCTGATTGACAATCAAAATAATTAAGACCAAGCCAAAAGGAAGCCCGTTGTAATGCGAATAGAACCCACTAGATGGCAGTATTGGCCTTTTCTTTTGTTAAGCCCAGACTGGAGCTAGGTTTGGACATGTCCTGGGCATGTCTGAGATGGAAAGTCCCAGAGAATAAAAAAAAGTCTAAAAGGTGGGAGGGGGCTGCAAAAGAGTATATAAGGAGAGAAAATTGAGAGTAAAGTTGTCGGAGAAATTGCAAGGAGAAGGATACATTTGACCAGACCTGTCACTCTTTTCATGACCTGTGAAGCTTTTTGTGGATTTTTACCTGTGTTGGAGCATTTTCCTCACCCGGAACATCACCAAGCAACCCAACCAAAGGGACTGTAAATATTTTTTTTCTTGTATATATCAATCTTGGTCAGTAGAGTAGATAGTAGATTAGTTAAAAGTCTTTTTTTTAATTAAATTTGATTTTTAAGTTTTAAAATTGTGTCTGTCATCCCTTGCTGTCGTAAATGTCATAACGAATTGGGGCCATAACACCGTATACTGACAGAGGAGACAATGACAAAAAGATTCATTCACGTATACGCGTCAATTTGAGACCGCAAGGATGGAAATCTGAATAATCAATTAGGAAAAATTCTCGGCTCTAGGTAATTCTGTTTATTGTTTTAACATTTTGTTAATCGGATTATGCAACAGCTGAACATAAATGCCGGCTTTTTTCGTTTGGGTGGAAAAGTGCGTATTTAAAGGAGAAAACATTGTAGGCCTATTTTGATCAAGCATTGAACTCTGCATAAGTCAAACTGTTTTTAATGTTTGTTGATGACATTGCTTCGGCTTCCTGGAAGCAAGTACATGCAAATCTGCTGTCTCGTGAGCATTTCAAGTTCAATGTACTGAGTAATTACACCGTGGAAACTGAACCGTCATTCTGACGAACAGTCTTTAATACTAAATTAGTCAATCGCCTGATTGCTTATCAAGCAGAGCAATGGGGAGTAATCGTTTAATGGTGAGGATTCTGCCTCACCTAACTGACCTCCGATGGCACGTCACTGGTGGGCACAGTGGCTTTCCCACTATTATTAAATTAAAATGTTGGAGGGTCCTTGTATGAAATATTAGCACTTCTAGAAAATTTTTTTCCCAAGAAGAATACTCAACAGAAACTTAATATTGTAAAAAGCATGATACATGTTGATGCTACAGCTTTAATTTTTGCAATTGTTTCCTATCTCAGCTGCTCAGTTTAGAGCAAGAGAAGTGTTTGTCAGATGAGAGAGAGACCAAACTTTGGGAAAACCTTAGAGTGTTGGAGATGAAAATTGAGAAAATGACCAAGGAATGGCAGACCGAAGAATCACTCAAAAACCAGGTAGGGAGCGTAGCCCCGTTCGATATGATACGACACGATGTACTTAGTTCTTTTAGGGAAATTTTTCGAGGGCAGGAGCAGCTAGATGGGGAAGAATGCTGCATAACATATCCATAACACTATTTAATTTAATAGATTATTCTCTCCTCATGTTGATTAGGAAGCTATTTTTAATCACGATAGTTTTCTGAGAACCGTGCTTCCACTGAATCAGTGTTTCAATGGTGTGAAGCGAGAAGGAACATTTGAATTCCTTCTTTTCGTCTTCAGCTGACAAACTAATTGTATTTTATTGCAATGATTACACCCTTGAAAAGCGCATGGGAAGCCATGTCCGCTTGTATGTTGCGAATATAGTCAATTAACAGGTAGCCTTCAATGTAACGAACCAGCAACGTCCCAATCAAATTGAATTTTATGTGGCGAACACGGACTAACGCAGTGATTATTAGAGTAAAATATTGGAGAGTAGTTATGCTGAATATTAGAACTTCTTGAAATCTTCTTTAGCCAAGCAGAATGCTTGACAGGAACTTACTACTGTGTAAAAAAACGATACCTCGATGTAACAGCTTTTATTCTCCTCATTGTTTCCTATCTCAGCTGCTCAGTTTTCAGCTTGAAAAGCGATTGTCAGATGAGAGAGACACTAAAATTCAGGAAAATATAAGGGCGCTGGAGATGAAAATCGCAGAAATGACCAAGGAATGGCAGAGGAATGAAGAGTCATTCAAGAACCAGGTATGGAGGGTAGCCCTCTTCTCATGTAATTATCTCGTACGAGAAACACTTTTGCTGCAGTAATATATTTACAAAATTCACAATGTTGGCTTTTGGGAGCAACTTTAATGCACAGCATTCATGTCCTATTTTTGTTATTTATTTATTTATCTTTTTATTTCCTGTTGTGATGACCAGCCATTGAACCATCCTCCTTGCCAAAGTTCATGGCTGGAATCAACCATTTGCCATGATCCATGTAAATGCTACATACTGTCTTCCACAGTATTCTTGGCCTCACAGTGGCTTTTATTAATGCAGCAGCTCAGATTAGAGCAAGAAAAAACAACTTTATGACAGGATAGAGACTAAACGTAAGATGGGACCATAGCACTTCTTAGTTTTGTTTTCAGCCCACTTGGCCTCTCGGCCAATCGCACTTATGTTGTGGTTAGAAGCCTTCATTGTGGTCTGTCGTATGTTGGTGCATCTGTAAAATTTTTGCCTTTTCGCCGCTCTTGTGCCTTCAGTTTTTCATGGATCCTTCTCACATTTTATATGCCTTTATATGAGATAAAAATCTAGACCAATACTGATTTTGTCCGTGTTTGGCTAAGCGGGCGCTGTGGCTTTGCCACCATTATTAAAGTAAAATGTTGGAGAGTCATTGTATTAAATATCAGCATTCTAAAAATATTCTTTTCCAAGAAGAATGCTCAACAGAAACTTAATGATAGAAAAAGCATGATACATGTCAATGCTGCAGCTTTAATTTTTGCAATTGTTTCCTATCTCAGCTGCTCAGTTTTGAGCATGAAAAACGTTTGTCAGATGAGCGAGAGACCAAACTTCAGGAAAATATGAGGGCGTTGGAGATGAAAATTGCAGAAATGACCAAGGAATGGCAGAGGAACGAAGATTCACTCAAGAACCAGGTATGGAGGGCAGCCCTGTTAAATTCGATACAATACGATATAACTTTCCTCGTGGGGAAATTTTTCTAGGGCAGGTGCAGCTACATGGGGGAGAATGCTGCCCAACATATCCTACATATCCATAGCACATTTTAGTTTTATGGATTTTTCCTTCTTCATGTTGGTTTAGGAAGCTATTTTTAACCACCATAGTTTTCTGAGAATCGTGCTCCAACTTCATAAGTGGTTCAATGGTGTAAGGCAAGAAGGAACATTTGAATTCCTTCTTTTCGTCTTCAGCTGACAAATTTGCAGTATTTTGCCACAAAGGTTACATTCATGAAAAGCGCATGGGAAGCCACGTCCACTTGTATGTTGTAAATGTAGCCTATTAACAGGTAGCCTTCAATGTAACGAACAAGCAACGTTCCCATCAAATTGAATTTTGCTTGGCGAACACAGACTAGCGCCGTTATTATTAAAGTAAAATATTGGAGAGTAGTTATACTGAATATTAGCACTTCTTGAAAGCCTCTTTTCCTAGCAGAATGCTCAATGGGAACTTACTTCTGTATAAAACACGATACTTCAACGTGGCAGCTTTTATTCTCGCCATTGTTTCCAATCTCAGCTGCGCGGTTTTGAGTTTGAGAGGCTCTTGCCATATGAGAGAGAGACCAAACTTCAGGAAAATATGAGAGCGTTGGAGTTGAAAATTGCAGAAATGACCAAGGAATGGCAGAGGAATGAAGAGTCACTGAAGAACCAGGTATGGAGGGTAGCCCTCTTCTCATGTAATTCTCCCGTACGAGAAACACTTTTGCTGCCGTAATATATTTACAAAATGCATGATGTTGGCTTTGGAAGCAACTTTAATGCACAGCATTCATGTTCTATTTTTGTTATTTATTTACACTCAATAAAAATATAATCGCAACACTTTTGTTTTTGCTCCCATTTGTCATGAGATGGACTCAAAGATCTAAAATTCATTCCAGATACACAATATTACCATTTCTCTCAAACATTGTTCACAAATCTGTCTAAATGTGTGATAGTGAGCACTTCTGCTTTGCTGAGACAATCCATCCCACCTCACAGGTGTGCCACATCAAGATGCTCATCAGACACCATGATTAGTGCACAGGTGTACCTTAGACTGTCCACTATAAAAGGCCACTCTGAAATGTGCAGTTTTGTCTCACAGCAAAATGCCACTGATGGCGCAAGCATTGAGGGAGCGTGCAATTGGCATGCTGACAGCAGGAATGTCAACCAGATCTGTTGCTCGGGCATTGAATGTTCATTTCTCCACCATAAGCCGTCTCCAAAGGCGTTTCAGAGAATATGGCAGTACATCCAACCGGCCTCACAACCGCAGACCACGTGTTACCACACCAGCCCAGGACCTCCACATCCAGCAGGTTCACCTCCAAGATCGTCTGAGACCAGCTACTCAGACAGCTGCTGAAACAATTGGTTTGCATAACCAAAGAATTTCTGCACAAACTGTCAGAAACTGTCTCAGGGAAGCTCAACTGCATGCTCGTCGTCCTCATCGGGGTCTTAACCTGACTCCAGATCGTCACCGTAACAGACTTGAGTGGGAAAATGCTCACATTCGATGGCGTCTGGCACGTTGGAGAGGTGCTCTCTTCACGGATGAATCTCGGTTTACATTGTTCAGGGCAAGTGGCAGACAGCGTGTGTGGCGTCGTGTGGGTGAGCGCTTTGCTGATGTCAATGTTGTGGATCGAGTGGCCCATGGTCGTGGTGGGGTTATGGTATGGGCAGGCATCTGTTATGGACGAAGAACACAGGTGCATTTTATTGATGGCATTTTGAATGCACAGAGATACCGTGATGAGATCCTGAGGCCCATTGTTGTGCCATACATCCATGAACATCACCTCATGTTTCAGCAAGATAATGCACGGCCCCATGTTGCAAGGATCTGTACACAATTCCTGGAAGCTGAAAATGTCCCAGGTCTTGCATGGCCAGCATACTCACCGGACATGTCTCCCATTGAGCATGTTTGGGATGTGCTTGACCGGCGTATACGACAGCGTGTACCAGTTCCCACTAATATCCAGAAACTTCGCACAGCCATTGAAGAGGAGTGGGCCAACATTCCACAGGCCACAATTGACAATCTGATAAACTCTATGCGAAGAGGATGTGTTGTACTGCATGAGGCAAATGGTGGTCACACCAGATACTGACTGGTTCTGAGTCCCCAGACCCCCAATAAAGCACAAACTGCACATTTCAGGGTGGCCTTTTATTGTGGACAGTCTAAGGTACACCTGTGCACTAATCATGGTGTCTGATGAGCATCTTGATGTGGCACACCTGTGAGGTGGGATGGATTGTCTCAGCAAAGCAGAAGTGCTCACTATCACACATTTAGACAGATTTGTGAACAATGTTTGAGAGAAATGGTAATATTGTGTATCTGGAATGAATTTTAGATCTTTGAGTCCATCTCATGACAAATGGGAGCAAAAACAAAAATGTTGCGTTTATATTTTTGTTGAGTGTATCTATTTATTTCCTATTGTGATGACCAGCCATTGAACCATCCTCCTTGCCAAAGTTCATGGCTGGAATCAACCATTTGCCATGATCCATGAAAATGCTACAAACTGTCTTCCACAGTATTTTTTGCCTCACAGTGGCTTTTATTAATGCAGCTGCTCAGATTAGAGCAAGAAAAACAACTTTATGACAAGATAGAGGCTAAACGTAAGATGGATCCATAGCACTTTTTGGTTTTGTCTTTAGCCCACTTGGCCTCTCGGCCAATCTGGTTCATGCTCTGGTTAGAAGCCTTTGTTGTGGTCTGTCGTGTGTCGGTGCATCTTTAAAAATTTTTGCCTTTTCGCCGCTCTTGTGCCTTCAGTTTTTCATGGATTCTTCTCACATTTTATATGCCTTTATATGGGATAAAAATCTAGACCAAGTTGGATTTTGTCCGTGTTTGGCTAAGGGGGTGCTGTGGCTTTGCCACCATTATTAAAGTAAAATGTTGGAGAGTCATTGTATTAAATATCCGCACTTCTAGAAATATTCCTTTCCAAGAAGAATGCTCAACAGAAACTTAATGATAGAAAAAGCATAATATATGTCAATGCTGCAGCTTTAATTTTCGCAATTGTTTCCTATCTCAGCTGCTCAGTTTTGAGCATGAAAAACGTTTGTCAGATGAGCGAGAGACCGAAGTTCGGGAAAACCTTAGAGTGTTGGAGATGAAAATTGAGAAAATGACCAAGGAATGGCAGAGGAACGAAGAGTCACTCAAGAACCAGGTAGGGAGGGCAGCCCTGTTCAATACGATATAATACGATATAACTTTCCTCGTGGGGAAATTTTTCTAGGGCAGGTGCAGCTACATGGGGGAGAATGCTGCCCAACATATCCATAGCACATTTTAGTTTTATGGATTTTTTTTCTTCTTCATGTTGGTTTAGGAAGCTATTTTTAACCACCATAGTTTTCTGAGAATCGTGCTCCAACTTCATAAGTGGTTCAATAGTGTAAGGCAAGAAGGAACATTTGAATTCCTTCTTTTCATCTTCAGCTGACAAATTAGCAGTATTTTGCCGCGAAGGTTACATTCATGAAAAGCGCATGGGAAGCCACGTCCACTTGTATGTTGTAAATGTAGCCTATTAACAGGTGGCCTTCAATGTAACGAACACGCGACGTTCCAATCAAATTGAATTTTATTTGACGAACACAGACTAGCGCCATTATTATTAAAGTAAAATATTGGAGAGTAGTTATACTGAATATTAGCACTTCTTGAAAGCCTCTTTTCCTAGCAGAATTCTCAATGGGAACTTATTTCTGTATAAAACACGATACTTCTACGTAGCAGCTTTTATTCTCGCCATTGTTTCCTATCTCAGCTACGCGGTTTTGAGTTTGAGAGGCTCTTGCCAGATGAGAGAGAGACAAAACTTCAGGAAAATATAAGAGCGTTGGAGTTGAAAATTGCAGAAATGACCAAGGAATGGCAGAGGAATGAAGAGTCACACATGAACCAGGTAGGGAGGGCAGCTATTTCTGACATTATTCTCCCTTCCCAGAAACACTTTTGTTCTCATAATATATTCACAAAATGCATGATGTTGGCTTTGGGAGCAACTTTATTGCACAACATTCATGTCCTATTTTTGTTATTTATTTATCTATTTATTTCCTGTTGTGATGACCAGCCATTGAACCATCCTCCTTGCCATAGTTCATGGCTGGAATCAACCATTTGCCTTGATCCATGTAAATGTTACATATTGTCTTCCACAGTATTTTTGGCCTCACAGTGGCTTTTATTAATGCAGCAGCTCAGATTAGACCAAGAAAAACTACTTTATGACAAGAAAGGGACTAAACGTAAGATGGATCCATAGCACTTTTTGGTTTTGTTTTCAGCCCACTTGGCCTCTCGGCCAATCGGGTTCATGCTCTGGTTAGAACCCTTCGTAGTGGTCTGTCCTGCTTCCGCGCATCCATAAACTTTTTGCCTTGTCATTGCTTTTGTGCCTTCAGTTTTTCATGGGTCCTTCTCACATTTTATAAGCCTGTATATGGGATAAAAATCTAGGCCACAAAGTGTGAGGGGGATATAGGTTTGAGCTCCGTCCGTCCGTCCAAAAAAGGGGGACAGCTTTTTTTAGAGATGGAGAACTATTAGAGATAGGACAACCAAACGTGGTGTGTAGCTTCAGACCATCGAGGCCTTGATGGAGTTTGAAAATGAGGCGCGCACGATTCAGGCATTTTGCGGGGGATGTTGTTGACCATGTCTACTTGTTTTGGTCATGGGAGGAACTTGCATCACAGCATTCATATGAGATATATTTGTATTATTTATTTCCTGTTGTGATGACCAGCCATTTGACATTCCTCCTTGCCAAAATTCATAGCTAGAATTTATGCAAATGATCTATTCCATGATCCATGGTAATGCTACATACTTTGAGTCTTCCACGGTATCCTTGGTCTTACAGTGGCTTTCCTAATGCAGCAGCTCAGCATTAAGCAAGAAAAACAACTTTTTGATGAAAAAGAGTCTAAAGTTAAGATGGATCCAAAGCACTTTTTTTGTTGATTTTATGGGGATTCATATATTGTGTCTAATTCATTGTATTGTCTGTAAGGATATATTTTTTTTTCTGCTTGGGTCAAAGCAACAAAGACTATATTCTATGCTCTTCAGCCTGTTCAACTTCCATCACTTTCCCTTCTATTCTGTCTCTACTGATTGAATTGCACTGGTCAGGGACAGTGTGACATGTTATGATTTGTCTTTGATTTTCGTGAACAATTTGAGTGAGTTTGTTAATGGACAGTTAATTTTCAGTGATTTGTAGATGGGTCTGCTTTATTTTATGTGCAGTAAATTGATAGCGTTAACCAACCTCATGGGGCGGTAATTGGATAACCTGATGACAATTGATAAATGCAAATGCCAACAATATCGCATTTCTTCATTCAGGCATTTTTTGATGGGAGACTGTTGCGTATTTGTGTTGTTGTCGTCTAATGGGTCGGTCTAATACAAATTAATTCCGTTTTGTGAAGTGGGGGTTTGATTCCATTCGGACCAATCAGATCAGCTCCTGTCATTCCTTTTGAAACCAGTGCATTTACTTTATAGCTACTGCCAATTTCACCTCGTGAAAAATTTGTACCTCGCTTGCATTACTCTCTACACCTTTTCTCTGAGAGTCGTGCTTCAGCTTTGTAAGGGTTCAATGATGTGAGGCAAGAGGGAGAATTTGAATTCCTCCTTTCCCTCCTCATCTGACAAACTTCCATACAGTATCTTAAATCAAAACTTACACTCATGAAAAGTGCGTGGCATGCCATGTCCACTTTTACGAAGTATGTTGTTAATCTAGCCAATTTACAAGTAGCCTTCAATTTATCAAATGTTCAAATTAAATAGAATTTTTTGATGCGAGCACAGATAAGCGGAGAGAGGCATGAATTAAAATAGTGGAGTGTTGTTTTTTAATGAAATATCAGCACTTAAAGAAAGTGTCTTTTCCAAGCAGAATCCTTGACAGGAACTTAATGTTGTATGAAACAGGATACATGTCAATGATGCAGCTTTCATTCTCACTGTTGTTTTCTACCTCAGCTGCTTAGTCTTGAGCATGAAAAGCTCTTGTCAAATGAGAGAGAGACCAAACTTCAGGAAAACCTAAGAGCATTGGAGATGAGAATTGAAAAAATGACCAAGGAATTGCAGAAGAAGGAAGAGTCACTCAAGAACCAGGTACGGAGGACAGCCCTGTCAAGAACGCGCTCTGCTGTTGTAATGGACTTACGAACTGCATTATTTTGCTCTTGGGAGAAACTTTAGGTCACCACATTCATAGAGGTGTGCTCAAAAGTTTGCTTATCCTAGCTGAATTTGAGAAATGTTGCCCTTTATAGAGAAGATTTGACTTGTCATGTAAAAAAAAAACTTGTCTTTTATTTAAGGATAGTGATTTCCTAAAGTCATTTATCATCACATAGGGGTTTCCTTTTTAAATCATAATGATAGCTGAAATCACCCAAACAGCCCTGATCATAAGTTTACTTATCCGTGCATGTTTGAACTTCTTATATAGACACAAGGTGACACATTCAGGTTTTAATGGATATTAAGGGTTCCACACCTGTGGGTTTTAAAATTGTGACTGGTGTCTGTGTAGCAGGCATGGGGCGATTAACGTGCTGGATTAACTAGTTAAGTTAACTTAATTGATGACATTTTAGTATTAAGTTAATGTCTATTTGAAAATTAACTAGTTAAGTTAATTTTGACAAGATAGCTAGTTGTCCCCCGCCGCGCGGAACGCGTGAACCGTCCGTCCGTCCGTCCGTACGTCTGTCCGTACGTCCCGAATCCTTGTCAGCAAGATATCTCAAGAACGAATTGACAAATTTCCTTCAAATTTCATGTCAACATGTATTAGGGTGATACCCGGGCAGCAGTCGATTCTGGTGACCTTCGCGTCACTCTCAAGGTCACACTGAGAGACTGCTCATTTTGACACGATTTCACATCTTGTGGCGGGGGACAAAGACACGTTAGTGGCAAATACTTGTTAAGTTAAAAATTATCTTTGTTGTTTCCATGCTATATTTTCAAATATATTGATTGCCTTAAGAACTGCAGAGTCAATTCAACTGCATCTAGTTTTGTCAATACACAAAAACATAGCACACAGTACATACAGATCATGATTACAATATGATACACTGCTGATAATATGATGACTTGTTTTCAAATATATATACATATATGAAAACAAGTCATCATATTATCAGCAATGAATCATATTGTAATCATGATCTGTATGTACTTCATACATTGCACACAAAAACTCATTGCATACATTTACATACACCTGTGTATTTCACTCTATTAATGTTAGCACAAAAGGTTATTGGCAATCTCCAGTGAATATCAGACTTTCAATGTCTACTAGCCTTGTTAAAATTCAAGAACATAACACAGCTGATATAAAGTATGTGTGTTTTTGTGTGTGTGTGTGTGTGTGTGTGTGTGTGTGTGTATATATATATCTTATATATATATATATATATATATATATATATATATATATATAGGCCAGGCTCATGAAATGTGCACCATCCCCCCGGGTACTGAAAAATAATGAAAGTACTCATAGAGCTTAGCTATGAGTGATTTTTTTAATTTGTAGATATTGTGGGATCACATTCCAAAGGCGTGCGACGGCAACGTTTTTCATTTTTTCGTGGTACCTGATCAAAGTTGGGTTCTTCAACTCATTTTGGCTGGGTTTCTGCCTTAGTTTCAAGACATGCATATCTTCTAAAGCATCATATGTGCATAGATATTGCTATATCTTCTCAAAATGCCCTGATATGAATAGAAGGATAGTATAACTAATGGAAAATGGTATATAGGTAATATGCTGTTGGGATCGTCAACCCTGCCGTGGGCCTGAAGTCGGGGTACGATTTGTGTGCGGCTGCAAAATTGCTGCTTGAGTGCAAACTGCTCTCTAACACAATGTGTAAAATTAATTCAGGCAACCCTATGCTCTCATTGGTAATTGTATGTGATCAAGGTATATGTCTACTCTCTGAATACTAAATAGCATGGTCATTGGTGGAATATTTGGTGAGTCATACACATTTCCCTATCCCTTGCCCGTCTAAGTCAGAAACACGAAAACCTACTGTTTGCCTACAATCCATCCAGAGGCCTAAAATCAGTGATAATAAAGTTATTTAAGCCTCCAATAAGTGTGATAATTGTATATAAGTGATTTCCAGAGGTATATCACCTGAAATTAGAAACCCTTCAGTAATTGTTTTTTCCCCTCGGGATACCGTCACTGCTGAAAAAAATAAATTCTGGTCTGCAAATACCTGAAAACTGTTATAGAAACCTATATTAAAACTCAAAAATCTCATAGAAACACTTCTTATGGCTTAAAAGTATGTAGCCTAGGCAATACCGAGCCAGAACAGGTGTCTATTGGCTCAAGATATCGGTATCAGTCAGAAACTGAATCTATGTCAAAAATCGCGACTAAGTCAAAAACCCGTCAGTGTATCAAACTCAACCCAACTGACTTGCTGTTGCCATAATACTTAAGACTCTTCTCCTATTTATTAGTTAAGTAGGTAATTGATCACTTACCACTGGAAGATGCCACTTGTAGGCTGGTGGACAGGCTGCTTTTTTTAACAATGTCGGAAATTTTGAAGGCCGTCTGTCATTTTGATAGGATGTAATTCACACCCTTGTCCAATTGGTGGTGGGTGTCATATTGTCTCCACCATTGTCTTTGATCTGTATGACAAAGATGCTCAGTCTCACGCATTCCGCGTAGGTCTCGCGCATATTTTAGGCTTATGCACCGTAGTACGCAATTATTCCATGAACGCTTATTAATGAGATTCTAACGGGGAATTAAAATCCTTGTGCAGTGAAGTTTCTGTTTCACTTGTGTACCATGGAAAGCGATTATGACTTTCATTATGATTATGAAAGCGATTAAAGACAAGCGTGAGAATTTCCGAGTCATAATCAATTTTCGTGTCACTAGTGGGTAAATCCACCGTAATGCACATGAAACTGATTAATGCTCAATGACTTGAATTCTGCATATGAATTTCTTCAGTTCGCGTTGATTAAATAATTGCTGACTAGGCACAGGAACGTGAATGCCACTAAGACGTAAGAGACTCATGTCGAAAAAGCGTGAGACTTGGCATCTCTGGACTATGATCCTGTATTCCTGATATTTTTGTAATGAGATGATTTGCTCTTCATTTGTAAAATATGCTCCTCTGCTGCCGGTAGACGAGTGGTCATATGCTACAAATGCCGTCTCTGTTATGTGAACATGCAGATATCTAGGTGGGGAAAGCTCCAGTTGACAGTTGACGTATCGAGTTGATAAGGAGCTTCTTAGGACCGCTTAAGGAGACAGCGTTTGTTAGGCTTAGTGAAGCCCAGCAATAACTGAAAGCATTGATCATTTGCGCCCTGTTGCTGTTTGCGGGGAGAAATCATTTTTGATGTTTAATGAAGTTCATACAGCAGTAAGTTCGAAAATCCACACAGTGCTGTATTTAACGCAGCGCGCAATGTGTGTCTACATGAATCGCTGTTAGCATCAGCTAATGTGTAATCTACTAATTGTTCTGTTTATTTTATGAAAAAAAAAGAAACAATTATCATTTTAAAAAATAAAATCACAATGACTGATGATAATTTATTATGACGGAATTTCTATGCCCCTGTCCGTTACAATGACGGACAATCAGAAAGTGTAACGCGACCTCATATATATATATATATATATATATATATATATATATATATATAGAAGTAATATATATTTACAAAACCCAAAACCAGTGAAGTTGGCACGTTATGTAAATCGTAGATAAAAACAGAATACAATGATTTGCAAATCCTTTTCAACTTATATTCAATTGAATACACTGCAAAGACAAGATGTTTATTGTTCAAACTGAGAAACTTTTTTTTTTTTGCAAATAATCATTAACTTAGAATTTAAAGGCAGCAACACATTGCAAAAAAGTTGGCACAGGGGCCTTTTCACCACTGTGTTCCATCGCCTTTCCTTTTAACGACACTCAGTAAACGTTTGGGAACTGAGGAGACCAATTTTTGAAGCTTTTCAGGTGGAACTCTTTCCCATTCTTGCTTGATGTTCAGCTTAAGTTGTTCAACAGTCCAGGGTCTCCGTTGTCATATTTTACGCTTCATAATGCGCCACACATTTTCAATGGGAGACAGGTCTGGACTACAGGCAGGCCAGTCTAGTACCTGCACTCTTCTACTACGGAGCCATGCTGTTGTAACACGTGCAGAATGTGGCTTGGCATTCTCTTGCTGAAATAAGCAGGGGCGTCCATGAAAAAGACGCTGCTTGGATGGCAACATATGTTGCTCCAAAACCTGAATGTACCTTTCAGCATTAATGGTGCCTTCACATATGTGTAAGTTGCCCATGCCTTGGGCACTAATACACCCCCATACCATCACAGATGCTGGCTTTGAACTTTGCGCCTATAACAGTCCGGATGGTTCTTTTCCTCTTTGGTCCGGAAGACACGACGTCCACAGTTTCCAAAAACAATTTGAAATGTGGACTCGTCAGACCACAGAAAACTTTTCCACTTTTCATCAGTCCATCTTAGATGAGCTTGGGCCCAGCGAAGCCGAAGGCGTTTCTGGGTGCTGTTGATAAATGACTTTCTCTTTGCATTGTAGAGTTTTGACTTGCACTTGCAGATGTAGTGACGAACTGTAGTTTCTGACAGTGGTTTTCTGAAGTGTTCCTGAGCCCTTGTGGTGATGTCCTTTACACACTGATGTCGGTTTTTGATGCAGTTCCGCCTGAGGGATCGAAGGTCACGGCCATTCAATGTTGGTTTTCGGCCTTGTCGCTTACGTGCAGTGATTTCTCCTGATTCTCTGAACCTTTTGACGATATTACGGACCGTAGATGATGATATCCCTAAATTTCTTGCAATAGCTCGTTGAGAAATGTTGTTTTTAAACTGTTTAACAATCAGCTCACGCATTTGTTCACTACGTGGTGACCCTCGGGCCATCCTTGTTTGTGAATGACAGCATTTCAGGGAAGCTGATTTTATACCCAATTATGGCACCCACCTGTTCCCAATTAGCCCGTTCACCTGTGGGATGTTCCATATGTGTTTGATGAGCATTCCTCAACCCTTTAAGTCTTTTTTGACACTTGTGCCAGCTTTTTTGAAACATGTTGCTGGCATCAAATTCCAAATGAGCTAATATTTGCAAAAAATTACAAAGTTTACCTGTTCGAAAATTAAGTAACTTGTCTTTGCAGTGTATTCAATTGAATATGGGTTGAAAAGGATTTGCAAATCATTGTATTCTGTTTTTATTTACGATTTACACAACGTGCCAACTTCACTGGTTTTGGGTTTTGTAGAAGTATGTTGAACAACATCATATAACTGAAGATTCTTTATCATTGTAAAACCATTGGCATTATTATAAGGACAAAATCTCATCATTGCGGTTGTTAGATGTTTAGAAAAAATACATAAGTAGTCTGCATTATCAGGTCAACATTGTAGCAAAAATTATGGAGTTAATCAAAACTTAACTGAAAATTAATTGAAAAAAATCAATTAATCTACGAAAATCAATTAAGTTAATATCCCTTCTCAGAAGTTAACTAGTTATTAAGTTAATGGGATTTTAACTTAAATTAATCGCTAACTTAATCAAGTTAATTAATAGCCCCATGCCTGCTGTGTAGAGTCATTGAGTTTGTTTGCTTCTGAGTGGATGCACTGATCTGGCTAGACATTGAGCCATTGGGGAGCGAAACTTCATGCTGTGTTTTTTATCTCAGTCGCCCTGTTTTGAGCATGAGAAGCTCTTGTCTGATGAGAGAGAGACTAAACTTTGGGAAAATATACAAGCATTGGAGATGGAAAATGCGAAAATAGCCAAGGAATGGCAGATGATGGGAGAGTCACTCATGAAGCAGGTAGGCCCTGTTCTCGATGCACGTCTCCCTCACCACAAACACTTCTGCTGTAGTAATATATTTACACACTACATTATTTTCGTCTTGGGATCAACTTTAAATAACCACATACGTATGTCGTATTTGTATGACTTTTATCCTGCTGTGACGACCCGGACTGTCTTCCTCTCAAAAGTTCAGGGCTGGAATCAACCATTTGCCATGATCCATGCAAATGCCACTTGCAGTGAATCTTTCAGCGTATCCTTGGCCTCCTGGTGGCTTTTCCTTTTTTCACTTTACCGGTCAAAATTAAAAAAAAAATCAAATCTACAGTCAAACATTTCTGTGAATAGCCATGTGAATGCAGCATAAATGCATGTCTCAGTGTAGTTTTAGTTACCTTATTTTTGACCTTGCAACAAAGCAGCCGGGTAAGGGAGCTGCAACGGTTAACACCCTCTCTCTCTCTCTCTCCGTCTGTTTGTACTTCTCACTCTTTCTCTTCAGGTGAAATATTACCAGGACAAGGCTCATGAGAATATGGTAAGGACATAATCATGATTCTGTGGAAAAGTATTTATGACTGGATGAGCACCGCAGGATGCTAATACCTCATCTTTGCTCCCAGATGGCCCGCTGTGAGTCTGAGAGAGCTCTGGCCAGGGAGCAGAGGAGGATCGCTGACCTGCAGTGGAAGTGGACTCACCAGCCATCTTAACTGGGTAAACTTCTCACCTCTGTTCACCACAAACTGAGCACAGCGGTGGCTCAAGCAGGCCACCGAGTAACTTCGCTCGCAAGCCTGTCTTCATAAGTGACGGTACAGATTGCAGGCCAAGCCCTCATCTGCTGACAGCTCAGCTGATTCCTGTCAGGCACTCAATTGGCGAATCTAAAACAAGGCGCCATATTTAAAGATGCTTTGCCTGCCTGTCCTGGCCCCTTTCTCTGCTCATTTTGCAACCCACCTCCATCGCCAGCTCTTCCTTTACCAGTTTATCTGTCAATGATGGCGCAGTCACTGATGCTCTGTTCTGTGCCCCTGGGGGTTTCTGCTGCGCTCTCTGCCAATGGCATCACAGGTAGGCATGGAAGGGCAGGTGTTTGGCTCTCCCTGCCCACTGGCTTTTCATGCATCACAGTTATGTCCTACTGAAAAGGTGGGAAAAGTATTCACAATAATGTGCAATAT
Source organism: Gymnothorax reevesii (assembly GCA_029721435.1). Classification (NCBI taxonomy): domain Eukaryota; kingdom Metazoa; phylum Chordata; class Actinopteri; order Anguilliformes; family Muraenidae; genus Gymnothorax; species Gymnothorax reevesii. Next base: position 72,578,363 of record CM056585.1, on the reverse strand, counting down.
TTAGCTAGATGTTTTCTATCTGATGTAATACCGCGGCCATAAAAACCCATGGCATACCTACCACCAGCTGATACAGAATATGTTCACTTGAAGCATCCACACTGCAGATGTTTTTATCTCAAACTGTTTGGGTTTTTTCCTGCCGTGTGGTCAGGTGCCCAAGGCAATGCAACAAGCTTTTTACCTGCTGTGTCTGCAAATTTCTGCCACATCTCATTAATTTGCAGATGTCACACAGCTGACATGTGGTTCTTTTGTTTTCAAAGCAGCAACTTATCATAAACCAGAACGCAGAACGATATTCTGCATAAATTGTATACATGGTTGTGTTTGGTCTTCACTTGGTGGCATAACGTAGTGATACAGAAAACCTTGGCATCGCTTTGTAGGTCAAAGCATTTTTACGAGCACTAATACGAGTACATAAATATGGTGTCAGCACCGGGCATGGAGTCCAGTAGTGGTAGTGATGCATCCTTAGTCCATGTTGTTGTGCTGTGTGTCCTGCGGAGTGATGGCCAACTGACTGCAGATGTGGCCCACATGCTGATGAGAGGACCTTTCTCTGCTCCCACCCCATCCCAACTTTTTCTCAGCTCCATGTTTGAACTTTCCATCAATGCTTCATCTTCATCTCTCATTTGTATTCTTTCACCCTCAAGTCTCCAGACCAGCCCTTGCACTGTCTCACTCTTGCCAATGCTTACATTTGTTGTCTTCTCCGTGGTGAAATTTTTATCTTTGGCTCCTCTAGATGATGCTCTCCACAGCAGTCGTCCTTCAACTTCAAAAGCAAGGGTACGTTTCCGGAGTATAAACTGAAAGAAATCATTCATGATGCAGTATCCGAAAATATGTATATGTCTCTTCAAAGCTGCCGTATGTAACTTTTCATTATCCCCCCGGCATATAATGCAGAGCTATATAGTCATCAGTTTGTCTGTCCGTCCGTAATCGATTCGTTTCCGAAGCAGAAGTCAAAAAGCTGTCGAGATTTACGAAATGAACCAATCGCGAAAACCAGATAAATGCAAAAAGGAGGCTTTATTTCTGAAGGGGGAAGCCCCCCAACAAAGCTGGCAACAGTACAATGTCCGCAATCCAAAATCAAAGTCCAATGGGCGTAATCCAGAATCAAAACCAGGGCACCAATCACAAAATCCGTAGTCAGGAAAAAAGAGGTCGATAAACAAGAATGCGGGTACAATACAGGTATTATGCAAAGCTCGTAGTCAGGCGGTCCAGTCAGAAAGATAAATCACTCAGAATCAAGGCGGAAACAAACATGGCACAGGAAACTAGGAAGAACGATCTGACAAAGGAAGTGCATGAACAGACATCTGAAGTACACATCCGGGTGAACACATGACCAGGGAGAAACAAGTGCAATCAATGATACAAAGATCAGGAGTGACACACGAGGAGTCATCTAATTACATGAATTTGGCAAAAGCCAAAACGCAGACAGGGATTACAAGACAAACCTAAGTACAAAACAACAGCTCTGGTTAAGGAGTACTAAAGTGCAAAGATTAAAGAAAAGGAAAGCACAAAGTATAAGTGGAAATCCACAGAAACTTGCAGCAGAGATAATTAGGGATAGGCAAGGAGGCGGAGACTAGAATTAGGCAACTGCTGAGAGATCATTAGTCAATTAGTATGTGCAGCTATACAATCCTGAGTGCATGTTAGTAAGTTAGTAAAAATAAACAATGTTAATATGGGTTAGTAATTAAGCAAAAACAACAAACTGTTAGTATGGGTTAGTAGATAGCAAAAAGAGAGAGGAAGGAAGAACACAAGATAATGAAAGAAGGTTGAAACCCAGAAACCAATAAATCACCCGAATGAGTGGCACGCAAGACAAGGGACCGTGAGCAAAGACCTACATGAGACAAGACTGGGTAGACGAAGTGCAAAGCAAGGCATGGCAGAAAAATAAACATGGCAAGGAATCTATGAAACAAGGCAAAGACTGTGAATAATACAAGTTATGAAAAATAATAAAACAGGATTCCTAAAATTACCAAAACACAATACACAAGCAAGGAATGGTCAGACAGAGCAGTGGTCACTAAACACAGAAATCAAAAAGCATGGCAAAGCCGGGTACAGAACTAAAACAAGGCATGAAAAGAAAACAGAATCCCAACAAAAGCGTTAAATATTTCTGAACGAAACTCGCTGTGGATATTAGTAAGGTCCTATACTGGTGCCTTTTCATATTTTGGAATTTCTGAGATTAAATTTTTTTCTTGATTACATAGAATGATGCTTGACTTATCGAAAATGAGGGTTGGGTCCGTTTCTGGGGCAGAAGTCATAAATGCCGAATATTTTTCGTCGAAACTGTCTATGCTTATTTGTCAGTCCCTAAACTGGTGCCTTTTAGTATTTTGAAATTTCTGAGATTTAAATTTTTTTCTGTGTTTCCATGGAAACAAGTTTATCTTACGGAAAGTGAGGGTGGGGATCGTTTCTGGAGAAGTACTCTAATACCGTTAAATATTTATGAACCAAACTTGCTGCTTATATCAATCAGGTCCTTATCTGGAGCCTTTTGGTAGTTTGAAATTTTTTCTTTGTCTCAGTGGCCACAAGCTTAGCTTGTGGAAAATGAAGGTTGGGACCATTTCCGGAGCAAAAGTCTGAAACTTCAATATTTTTCATTGGAACTGTTAATGTATATTAGTCAGGTCCTTCTTTTTTTTTTTGGAGTCATCAGTTTGTTCATCTGTTAGTTTATCTGTCCGTCCATTTGTAATCAGTTCGTTTCCGAAGCAGAACTCGAAAACCGTTAAATATTTCTGAACGAAACACGTTGTACATATTAGTTTATCCGCCTGTCTGTGCGTAATTATGTTGTTTCTTATGCAGAACTATATTTAAATATATTTAATATAAGAATATTAAACAATATTCTTTAACAAAACTTGTTGAGTTAATCAGGCCCTTGACTGGTGCCTTTTGGTCTTCAAGAGTAGGCTGAAAACATAATTCTGTAGCCAAGCCTATATTTACTTATTATATAATTAGTTATGTATATTTGTTTGCTGTGGGTGACACTGACTACAGCCTCGTCTCTGAGTAGGTTCACATGGTATTAGTAGCTGATGTTATCAAAATCCATGTGGGACCGGTGGGCACTGAGCATGCATTAATGGTGCAAGAGGGGCTAGCTATAGCCTTAGTCTCTGGGGAGGTCCATTTAGTACTGATGCCTAGTGTCAAATAAATCCAGGTGGAACTGGTGGCACTAAGCAAGCATTTATGCTGCCAGTGGGAGTAGCTACGACCTTAGTCACTGGAGAGGTCTGCATGGTATTAGTATTGATAGCTCGTGTTAAGAGCTCCTTTAGATCCCTCTTAAGGCTCCAGTAAGAAGCAAACGTGTTTCCCAGATTCCTTCTTGGCCTAAGATGGCTCCCTCTTCGCTGAACTCTTCTTTGGAGCCTTCTTAACCCCTTAAGAACGCTCTTAACTGGGAAACGCGGCCATTATCTTATAGCCACCACCTTTGTACTGGAGGGAAATTCTATTTTGAAGTTCCACAGATTTTAAGTCCTTGGACTTGAAAAGAGGTGAGTGCAAGAAAGTGAATGTGTCCAAATTGTTGATTATAAATCATGGCATTTGAACATCTGGTGGCTGTGTAGAAATCCAGGTAATTCGGGGCTTTGTGTTGCGTCCTCCGATCGCATATCACTACTTGACTGGACTGCACTACGGTAGTCTGTGATGGCTGCCGCCCCAGATGGTAAAAACAGCCCAGTCACTATCTCTTCACCTTTTGGTTAATTTAACACTTCATTGCACCTTCATTAGTTTTTATCATTTCATCCCTCATGATTTACAGCCAAAAGTTTATCTTAAATAAATCACACAAACACATTTGTTTCATTGAAATACCCTATTTAACTTTAACCTTACATTGCTTTATATGGAGTGCACACATAATCACACTGTAAGGTTTCAAAGGCAATATATTTGTTTCATTTTATTAATCACTTGTTTCTTTGTCTTTGAGTTACCTGGAGCGTTGGGGCGGGTCCGTGGCCACTTGGTTTTGCGAAAGGCAGGTCTGTGGGCAGAGAAGGCCTAAATGCTGCAGCCGCCTCATCCTGCCACACCAGGCTCGCCGTGTGCTGAAGGGGGGTTATAGATTTAGTTATGGGTTTTTGAATTTGTTTCTAGTTAGTTTTCATTTGAGTTTCCCCTTTTGGTGTCTTTTGGTTTGGCCAAGCCAGTTTATGTATTCCCCTTGGTGTCTCTGTGGGAGGTCAGTTTTGTGCTTGAGTTTGTTCAGTTAATGTCTATGTCCAGTGTTTCTGTGTATTTCAGTTAAAAGTTACATTTTGTGTGACCTCTTTTATGGGCCTAGTGTTTGAGTTTTGGCCCTTTGTAAGGTGAAATGTTTTAGGCAAATAAAAAGTCTAATTCATTGAACCAACAAACTCCTGTGTCCTAATGCCTAGACTGCTTGGCCCGTTACATAGTCGAAACGGGTGTGTAGTTTTTTCTGGTACACAACCTTACTCATAAACCTACTTGTAGAGGTTTGAAGTTGTGGTATTTTGTTCATTTTATATGATAGTTTGAAATGCATTTGTTTGAGATGAAGATCCAGTTGGGTTTTAAATAACATTCAGACGCTGTACATCCGACACCAAAAACTGTACGTCTGACACCGAGTTTAATGGTACATTACATGCTCATCATGAAAAGTATGGGTTCTTTCATGTAATCTTGTTTGAGTATACTGTTTTGGGGAATCAGTCATGGAATAATAATTGGAAAAGGTTTAAACATGTCAGAGATCCTAAAAAAGATCATATGCATGTCATCAATGACATTTGTCTAAGTAAGTCCAACCCCAAGGTATTTTGGAGCAACATCTTCTACTTTGTACAATATGATGTGGAGCTATACCCCTGCACACCAGATGATTTCCATAAAGGATATGTAATCTGCCCAAATGACAGCTGTCTCCTCACTTCACTGTGCTCTTAATTGACTTATGAAGTGTCTGAAGTGAATGTCCAACACCATGGAACTGCCCCTGGGTCAGTGCAGAGCCTCTGAGATGCAGCAGGTGAATGGAGGAGTGTTGACTGCTTCTAGACTAGTGAAACTTGGAACCTGACACAAGGTAGCATTTTATTCACCTCCGTCAAAGAGCGGAATGTTTTTGGTGGCATTGGTAGGTTTTTTTGTCTGTCTGGTTGTCTGCCTGTCTGTCTGTTAGCAACTTTACACAAAAAGTTTGGAACAGATTTTGATGAAAATTTCAGAGAAGGTCAGAAATGTCACAAGGACCAATTGAAAAGATTTTGGGAGTGATCCAGGTTAGGGTAAGGGTTAGGGTTACCTGTTACAACTATTAATGAAACACCAAGGCGGAATTTCCGTGCGGCCGAATAAACATCCACACGGATTCTGCAAAAAATCCGCCTTCGAAATTGTACTTTTAGCCAATGAAATTATTTGTTTTTATTTGTCTCAGCATTCAAACCTTCTGATTAGCTAGATAGCTCGTTTTCATCTTACACTGAAATTTAACGTCACATCTTATGGCTATGTGCGCAGTTAGTTTACTTTTTAATAGTAGTTAGAGATCTAGCTAATCAGTTTCTTTTTTTTGATTAACGTTTTTTATATGTCGGGGGGGGGTATTTTGGCAACATGAATTTTCCCCCTTGACAAAACTCCCCCCTGAGAAGTATACCAGACGCGCTCAAGGCCCGCTATGGAAGAGGACTAAAAGATGCTCAACAGCTTGGACAGTCAATGCAGAGAAAAGTGCACCCTACCGAAAAAAGAGGACTATTCCGGCAAAAAGCAAAAGCTGGCGCACACAGAGCTCAGAACACAATCTCTTTATTGAGAAGACTTGAAAAGACTGACGTTTTTGCCGGAATAGTTTTTTCGGTAAGGTGCGCTTTTCTCTGCAGGGACTGAAATTATGTCAGCATGAGTATTCAGGGCTTACCGGATAGGAAAACATTCCTAATGAAGTACAGTAACTATGGAGTAGATATTTTCACAGTCCTCATATGAATTCCTTGTGTGTCTCCCTTGCCCTCGGCTACATCTTATTATGTGGTTATCCTGTAAAGGTCATTTGACAGGAATTTATGCCCTCTACTATGTGTGCAAGTTGCTGTATTGTTAAGTCAGCATTTTGTGCCAAGATCCCCATCAGTATTGTTTGTGAAAACAATTGTCTTTAACCCAGCTTTAGTCAATTTGTCAGACCAGTTTAATAGGAACAAGCTTCGAAGCCCAAGCAGGGTCCAGGTTTGGGACCACATTCTCGTTAATTCCTCTAAGTCTGTTTCTTTGTCTGGTTTGTTCGGAAAAAGCTCCCAATCCTTATCCGGTCATTGGGATTAGAGCCGAGTTCCCCTCAAGTTACTCCATCCTCCCGTGGAACAGTATGGTGCAGGCAAAGTCTGCACTTGACCTGGCAGTAATTATGGCAGTCACTGGCCAGCAACTGACAGCCCTGCTTCGTCTACAACATCGGAACTATACTGTGCTATTACTGCCGGGTTTCCGTCCTCACCTCTTTCTCCGGGGTTCTGTCCTCTTTGTATTGTTCTGGTGTTAATAAACTACTTGTTGGATTGTACACTGCCTCTGCACTTGATTTTCTGGGCTGTACCCTCAAAAGATGTATAAACCAAATTCTGAAGTAGTTGGGACGAAGTGTAAATTGCGAGTCCACTCTTCCAACAGTAAGAAGTGACCTTCACAAAACTGGTATTTATGGTTGGACCTTATTTTATGTTCATCTGGATTGGTTTATGTCCCCTAATAATGTTTTATATTCCAACATGATAATGCCTCTAAACACACACCTAAAAACATTTTAAAAAGCATTCTTAGAACAAAAGATTAAAGTCAAATTACCATGGCTAGTACAAAGGTATAGCTAGTAATCCTGTTCAGAAACACTTTTTGTTATACTGAGTGAAATGGTCCATCTATCCTGAGAGTAGTCAATACATTATGTATTCAGAAAAAGGAATGAAAAGAATCAGACCTCTGTGTCGGCTGTAGGACTGTAAAAACTGACAAATCCCTGCCATTCGGTCCGAATGGAAAGAATCAATCGGATGCCTTCTGCTGCCCATGCCACCCTCTGTCCCTCCCTCCTCCTTGCGTGCACGCTCATCACGTGTCACTGTTGCCTGGAAATATTCAGCCAATAGTTGTTGATAATTCACCTTTGGTATTGAAATCGCCATTAAACTCCAGAAACTCCTAAAACGAAGAAGAAGGAAACTTTTTCGTAACTGAGAACTTTGCCGATTGGAGCGGGGGCATTGTTCACACGCGTGATCAGTTGATTGCCCTGTGTAAGCCGGAGACAGACCTCTGATCCCGCAGGAGTTACGGAGGAGACGCCGGGGTTGCAGATCTGGGGTCAAGCAGGAGAAAAGGAGAGGACAGAAGCCCGCGGTCCCGGCGATTATAACGGGAAACGTGAGGTCTTTGGGGAACGAGACAGATGAGCGTGCGGCGCTGGTGAAGACCCAGAGGGAACACCATGAGTGCAGCATTTTTTTTACTGCAGTGAAACATGGCTAAACTCGCTCAAGAAGGGAGGTGGGTTTGCGCTTTATGTGAGTGAGAGGTGGTGTAATCCCGGACGTGTGAACGTGAAGAAGCGCCTCTGTACCCCGGACATTGAACTGCTTGCTGTGGAAATGCACCTGACTTATTTACCAAAGGAGTTAACGTTCACCATTGTGATTGCTGTTTATGTTTCTCCGTCAGCTGATGCTGTGGTCGCCTATGACTCGAAATGCGTGTATTCGCATCTTTGCATTGACTTTGAATGTAATTTGCCGTGCAGAAAATTTGTTCCGCGTCCGGTGTGAAAGCAGCTAAAGCCGGTTGTCGGTACTGGTGACGTGGATGGAACTGGCACACCATTCTGCTGTTTAGTCCTGTAAATTAGTTCATCAATCCTCAGATTGCTAATCAAGCAAAGTAATTGAGTTATCGTTTGTTTAATGGGGAGGACCTCCGGCGGCACGTCACTGACACTGCATACAATAGAAAACGTCTGAGGTTAGTATTGCTAAACGTGTATGCTAGCTTGAAAGCTACTATAATAATATAGTTTACTAACAGGTGAATGAGACACGAGGTAGTTTGGTTGATGTCCAAAATGTGTGGAAATGGCTGAGTTGGCTCTCCTAAGCCCTGCTGAGTCCTACTGTTAGATAGATGGTTCAAATTGGTGGGGGCGTGGCTTTGGACAGAGCACTGACGGGAGGAGGTAGAGCTTAGAGGAGGTGCCACTTTCAAGTCTTGCCAGCTCTTCAACATTACCAACTATAGCTTTAAAGGAGCAATATGTAAGAAGTGTATGTTGATTAATCATGAAATGGCCCTGATATATCACCAGACATTAAGGAATGATGTTAATTTAAAATACTTATATCACTGACAACAGTTGTCCAGCCAGAATATTCTCATTACAAAAGCGCAGTTGCAGCCCACAACTAATGTTTATGTTGACATTTTGTGTTTTGGCCTGTTGCGCCACCCTCCACCTATCTCCCAATCACGAAGTCGGTAGCATTTCAGCATCCAGGTCGCCAGTTACCACTGAGCTGCAGCTACCAGCGTTTTGGAGCACAAATATCTGACATTACTAAACCCAAATGGCCTCGTTATGATTCCGAAATATGACAAAGTCAGAAACAAAACAAGGATCTGTATAGGACATGCTTTTGAAAGATGGAGGTGGCTGAAAGCAGAAAAGAGTTTGAAGACCAACGCCAAAGTTGCTAATTTTCTCCTGGGCAGGTAAGATTCAGCTAAGTGTGGCTAACTTAATTCTATTTAATATAGGCACGGACATTTCAAGTATTCTCCACAGTCGTATATCGTTTTGCATGTTCGTTCATGGTACGTTAGTGCGTATGCAGGTGGGTCATCGAATTGACTAGGTAACAAATTGTTTGAGAAATAAAAACCATGGCTCTTCATTGCTAACATCAGCAATGCATTATTAGGGCCTTTCTCTGGCTATTTGCTGAGACGCTGTGGAAACTGTTCCAACATTAGCACAGCCATTATGGCAATATGAAAGATAATTTAGACAGAATTTCGGTCAAATGAGTCCTCATTCATTCTTTACGCATTTTATAGTTTGGACTTTAGTGGGCTATCCACACAGAAGAGTGAAGAGCAAGTTGACCAATTTGACCATTGCTAAATTTAGTTAGTTAGTCATTAGTCTCGATCTTTTCTGAACTGAAATGAACTGAACACAACCCCATGAGAACAAATCATTGCTGATATTGAAACGTAGCCTTGGTAGTTCTGTGTAGGAGACGTTCTTGCTTGATCCGGCAACGTCTCATCTGGGGGAGAGGAGGAGGGGATACTGCGCTCTGCGCTATTTTGTATGTGATTGTAGTACCAGTTTTGGCCACAAATTTACATATTGCACCTTTAATTGAAACTGTGGACAGTTCTGGAGCGCTAAATTCCGATTTGGATTCAGCCCAAATCTCCACCCTCTGGACTTGCAGACTGAGCCCTCACGGACGTCAGGCGTATGTAACGTGGCGTCTTCACCATCATCACGTAAAGTCTACAAGAGCGGCAGTCTGCAGCATAATAAAATGAGTTGATAGACAGGCTTTGAGTCTGTTTCACTCGTTTCCGTGCAAATGCATATTGATTACCTCTGTAGCCTGTATTTCTGTATGATGATGTTGAATTTTATATCTGGCCTATGTTATTCAAGTGACATTTTAATATTATACATTTCTAATTAGTTTATGTGGTCTTGTGTGTGCGTGTGTGCAAATGTGCTTTTCTTCTGCAAGCAATTTGGAAAAATATAATGTCACCGTATTGCAATGTATTATGGGTAATTACACTAGTGAAATCTGCACCCCAAGCGGACTCTCTGGAAGTCCGCTTGAGGCCCCTTGTGGACTGGATCAATTGAGGATTTGGACAGCCCTCAGCACTCCCAGATTTCCCGTGAACGCGCCCGCAAAGTCCGCAAGTCAGCTAGTACGGAGAAGTGCAGACATTTGGATGCAGCCGAAAAATGGCACAACACCTGCAGAACTCCTCCACTACTGGTTCGACCACTGGTTACTTCGGTTCCTCCTCGGATGCAGGCTTGATCAATCATGAGCCAGTCACTGATCTGCTTTCAGTCACCTGACCTAAAGACTCGGCCTCTGGGCTGCTTTCAGCCTAAGCCATGGGCCAATCACTGTTCTCCTCTAGTGCGAAAACAACACACGTGAGAGAAAGGGAATGGGAGGACAATCAGGAGAGTAGTGCAGTGCGGTAAATGCTCCAGGCGACAGGGTACAAGGTTCATTCTTTTCCTTCAGTTATGAAACTGTGTAACTGTCTCACATGGTGCCCCACTGACTGGGGATCTGAGCTGTGGGGGATGGGCTGGAGTTTAGACAGGCCCTGTGTCAACTTCAGGCCTAGAGTGTAGAGAACAGTGTGTGTGTGTGTGTGTATATGTATGTTTGCGTGTGATTGTGTGTGTGTGTGTGCGCGTATGCATGTAGTCATGCTGTTATACAGATATACCCCTTACTCTGGGTCCTGTCCTCACACTAACCCCTCCCTTACATACTGACCACACCCACACACTGGCTCCTGTCCTCACAGCACCTCACCCTGACACCATCCTATCAATGACCCCTTCCACACACTGAGTCTGCACTATTAGGCATGAAACCTGCATGGTTGATCACCAAAAGCTTTCTGTGGGATCGTTGCCCCTGAGATTTATGGAGGTCCTTCATACAGTGCACCATATATCACTGCTGGCAATGTGAAGGGACTAGTAAAAGTCATCATACCACCACAATACTTCAAAGGGCCTTCACAGTTCATCCACGGCATGCTTCTATGAAACTATGGCCCTTTACCGTGGGAATCAAGGCATTAAAAATCTGTTTCTGCAGGGAAATCCGTTGATAGTGCTCCAGTGCATTCTCCATTATCAGGCCAAAGTCCTTTACTTCAGTAAACAGGCCTCCGTAGAGTCTGGTTTCTGTGGGTAACACCAGCGTACTGGACTGTTAAATTTAAAATATAAATAAAGACTTCAGTGTTATGGCAATTACAACCAGCTCACCCAGCACAATGCTTATGATGTATTACCTCCTCTTAGGTCACTGTAAAGGCCACTACTGCTGACAATGACACTTTTCTCTCGGCCAATGTGTCCTTTCTGAGTGACCTTCTGTCTAAAGCCACTTCTGACTCGACACACAAATTCCCTTTAACATTTTAAAGTAATTATCTTATCTGTAATGTGATTTGTTGCTAATTGAGCTGTGCTTAGTCACCGCCTCAGCTGTATTAAAGTAATAAATTGAATTTTAGGATGGGTTACGTTCACATTCTTATTGTGTGATCAATGGGGAACAATTTGGGAATTCCTGCCTGTTTTGCGCAGTGTAACTCTTAAAACGCTCATGGACTCTCTTCTGTATTTCTTCTCTGTGACCTCTGTTCGGTAATTTGGGGTTGGTGCCCCAGTGCCTCACAATTGTCACAACAGTGGAATCTCAGCATGGGTGGGTGGGTGGGGGCGGGCGGGGGGGCTTTGGGGGGAGGTGGGTGAATGGACTTCAAAATGGCTGGCTGAGCTGCTTTTCTGATTGTCGGGAGTATAATTGACTGCACAGAGCCCTTGAACGTTTGGGAGCTTGGCCCTGGCTCTCCGATCTTGGCAGAAAGAGCTATGTGATCCTTGCCAGGGCCTTTGCTTGAGCAGAAAGAGAGTGCAATTCGCCACAGAGGGGAATTGCAGGGTGTAATTTATTTATATCGCACTTCATACAAAACTCTGTCACAGAAATGTTTGACCTAAAGACCAGCAGCAAAATGGGATCTGAACACTAAAATAAAATAAGTTTTTAAAAAAATCCTGCATGAAGAAAAGTTCTCAAGCAGTGGCATTAAAAAAATCATCTCAAGGGGAAGAAATATCAGGAGAAACCTGGCCCAACTCATATAAGAAAAAAAATCTAGTACTGCAAAATATTTGAGATGTGGGAAGGTCTTGCAAAGTTTGGAGAAACATGAGGTTGTTGGAGCTGATTGTTCTATGCCAAAGGTAACGTGAGGTCTGTGCAGCAGGAAATTTGGGGAGTTCACCTCTGCCACCCCCTTTATCCAGTGTTTCCGAAAACTCTTCCTGGAGTACCCCTGTCCCACACATTTTAGATTTTCGCTGATTTAACACACCTTTTTCAGTTGAACTGCTCATTGGTGGAGTCCATGATAAGCTGAGTTGGGCATATCAAATCAGGAAGACATCTACAATGTGCTCGCAGGGCAGGGGTACTCCTGCATAGCATTGGGAAACGCTGCCCTAACTGGTCTTTTCAGTTGTAGCATGAGAAGCGAGAGTTAAAGCGAGCCCTGAAAATCAGGAACACTGAGGAGCCTGGTGTTAGAGTGAGAGAGAAGAGGATTCTGGGAAATGTGCTGGCGTTATAGGAATCTCCCTGCCAGCTGAAAGAGAAAATATCGCTGGCCCCTTTGGGTTTCTGTCCCTGGATCAGCCATTTGTGTCCTGAAATGGGCTTGTGACACAGATGTCTGACTACCTCGTGAGTCCCCAAGCCCACATACCCCCCTCTAAAAAGCTCAGTAGTAATTTCCTCTTCTGATTTACTTGCTCATACAGCCCCCCCAGTTGTGGGTGAGTTTTTACACTTCAGAAGGTGAATTTGTACTGATCAGAATTCCTCATATATATATATATATATATATATATATATATAGACTGTTTTGGTGTCCTGTCATCGGACGTGAATTTTTATTTTTTGTTTTGGTTCTTCCTAATTTCAATTTTTTTTTTTTTATTTCTATTGTGAAAGTGGTTTTACTACATTTCCCCTGAGTTTCCACTCTGTCGCTATCCACACCACAAAGAAGTCAAACAAATAGTTTTGATAATTGAGATGAAGTTACTTTTTTATACACTTCATGCCCCACCATGTATTAATGTTGGTGGTCACGTTTCAGGAAAGACCAAGTGTGAAGGGCCTTTGCTGACATGAGCCAATGTACTTGTAGTCAGCAGAAGGAAGTGTGGTATGGCTGATGTGCAGAGTTGCAAATTTGCTCGGGGAATGTGGGTGGGTGGAAGGGAGGTACATCATGTGCCGTACATGGTAGTGTCATACTGGAAAATCAGCCAGCATACTTCACCTTCAAGTGTATCTGAAGGGAAATGACTATTTATGAAATATAACTTAGAGAAGCCATACCAAAAATTTGCTGCGTTAAATCCACTGCATATGTGAAATTTGTTGATACTTAAAGTCTTATTGTGGTTCCAACTGAGTTTTCTGCTGCTTTTACAAGTGGTTTGAATATTCTGCTGTCATGGTTTACAGCTATGGAGTGTTTCCAAGGGAAGATGTGCCATCCCCTCCTTGTTCTGCCTTCAAATATTTTTCTACCTGACCTTGTCTGTTCAAAACAGTTTAGTCTAAAGAGAGTATTTCATTAATTTTTGGTGTGATTTCTGCAAATTGGCTTTCTTTGCTGATTAAGATGAGACTCAGGTTGATTTCATCAAAAATTGATGCCTTTATTCTATACACCAATGTTTTTTTTTTTTTTTCTAATAATTATTTTGTTTTTGTCTGAATACACCCAAAATCTTTCCTAATTGGGCGAACTAATTTTTGATTGATGGCCTGCAACTATAAAGCACTTCAATATTGATTTGCTTATATTGATTAGATGACATTTGCTTGTTTTAGATGTAGTGATATGACGTTGCTTGGAATGCACTTAATCTTCATTTTATTTCTGTAAAACTGCTGGTGTCTAAAATGTCTCCAAAGTCTGTGTTTTAGAGTGGTTTGGTATTACCATCCAGAGGTAAGTTATCCCAGAATAGCGTGAACTTGCTTTAATTTATGCATCACATGATTTTTCAGATAGGTTTTCATCATTAAACTTATTTTTCATTGGGCAATTCATGTGAAATATTCCACTCTGTGCTTAACAAAGAATGAGGAAAAAAAAATCAAATACTAAATATATAGTCATAAAAAAGATTGAAGGTACCAAATGGATATACTCAGAGAGAAGTGGATTACCAAGAAAAAGAACTGTGCATGCACTGAATAAAAGAAATGTTCAGAAACTAGACGCCTGGCTAAACTTGCGCTATGAATTTGCGCTTTGCTCCGTCCGTGCCGGTTCGACGGTCAGCAGAAATAGAAAATCTTTGAGTGGCAGCCATTGGGGAAGAGGTATCAATCTAAGGATACGAGCAGAAAACTGGGCGGACGGTTTTTGTTCACCTTCTACTTGACCAATGTCAGAAAGTCAATACGACTGGGTCGAAGTTTACTGCCAGAAGAACCAATTGCAGTTGGGGGAGTGGTCTAGGAGGACAGAAGGGACGGAGCGAGCACTGACTGCACCGCGTCCCCACAGACGGGTCTGTTACACTGAGGGATCGGCGTAGGATATTCTCCTCTGCAGTGTGGAGGCGCGCTCGCAGAATGGATGCTGAAAAGAGAATTTGCATTATTGGGTCCGGAAATTGGTGAGTGACAGAAATAAATGTTTTAGTGTTTATTTTTTTAAAAAGTATATATTTTTGAGCGAGCATTTGTGTGTTCTTGTGTATGTAGCTAACTGGCTTGCTAGCCGCAGCTTGCTTGTGCACGCACCATTCTGTCAACGGGCTCTCTGCTCTTTGTGCAAAATTAGAATTCTGTTTTAAATAACCTCAGCTCATATTGACACGTTTACAGTTTTACGTTCAGTCCATGATGATTTTCGTTAATGATGACGCCGCTGCATCTTCTTTCGTAGTTGTAGATTTCCACTATTAGATCTGTCCCTTTGCTTTCCTCCACTGTAGTCCAAGGGTTTTTTGTGACAACAGGTGATGATGGATGTCATTTCCATTTACCCCCATGAAGAGTATTTTCATCACAAGACTACCTTCGCTATCAGTGAGGTTTGCTGTAAACTGAGTTAAAATGCCCTTTGCTTCTGGGTTTTGCGCAGTTACCCAGCCTTCTTGGTTAGCTTGCTGATGTTGTCTCCTTGCGTTTTTGCAAGCAAATTCCTCGGAAAGGCTCAAGCATGCTAACGAAGATAAATGACAAAATTCACACTGCTGCTGTTATTTCTCAAAAAATATATAATATCGATAGGCCTCCTCTCGATTGTGTAGCTTAACTGCCTCATGCGGCCCTGAATGAACGTTATGCTTGAAACTGTACCGACAAATTGAATAATGAATTGAATAATAGTAATTTTGACTCTACCTTTATGTCATTACCGGATTTAGGTCTTCTGTTACTTATGAATCTGTTAGGGTCAAGTCTGCCTCCATTTTATTTGCGTAATGGTGTCATTTAAGGTAACCCATTTGAATTGTCACTTTTAAAGCATAGGTGTAATGAAATTCTGCTGTGTGGGATGGAGGTCCAAGAGCTGACAGGATAGAAAAAGAGTTGTTCCCTCACCCGTTTACTGATTACATATTTGCGTGCGCAAATGAATTTATACGAAAAGCAAATGGATGTGCAATCGTCAATTTCGTGCTATAAGCCAGTTGCGCTCATGCATGTCCGTTTATCACACTTAGGCCTACTGCTTGTTATCATTTGCGTGGCCAATAAAGGCTGTGGTTCGAGCTGTCGATGATATTGTGTCGCTCGTTGGAAATAGTTTATATTTTCACCACCTCTGCCCGAACTGGTCCCTCGCGAATTGTGTCATGCACGTTTCAGAAGAAAGCTGTAGATACTTCAAAGGTTAATCTGTCTGATCTTGGTTTGTGTTCCGTGCAAGAATTCTCCCTTCCGCTCTTTTATGAAAGCGCTTTGTTCAATGCAGTTTCAAGAATGGACCTTTGGATTCAACCCGAGAAATAATTATTTACTTAACCCCTTAACTTAAGAAAAAGTCAGAGGTTTTTATTTAAGTAGGTTAAATTTCAGAAAAAGCTTTTTAAAAATATTGTGGGTCGTTGTCACACACACATATATATATATATATATATATATATATATATATATATATATATATATATATATAAATATATATATATATATATATATACACATATATATATATATATATATATATATATATATTCTGTATCTGCTGGTCGCAATGCCTCTCTGAAGCACCATTACACCTCTATTGACAGAAATATTCAAACCCAGGATGCCATGTTATGGCTACGGCATCACATTCAATGGAAAATGTATAGATCTTGTGCATCATTCTATACTCATTTCCCAGTTAGTAGAAACAGTGGGATCTCCTCTAGAAATTAAAATAGACCTGTAGCTTCATAGGTTTGAAAACAGCAGCTGGGTTTGACAAATCCTAGCATGGGTCAGCACTGGTTTTATGGGGTTAATATAGGGCAATGTCAGGTAGTCTGGGATATTTTTGGTTGACTGCCAAGAAAAACATCTAAGAATCTTAAGACTTCCTTATGTAATGTGAAAAAAGCCACTAAATGGCAATATTGATATATATATATTTTTTTTGTTAAGCCCAGTCTGGAGCTAGGTTTGGGCATGATCTGGGAATGTCTGAGAGGGGACAGTCCCAGAGAATTAAAAAAAAAAGTCTAAAAGGTGGGAGGGGGCTGCAAAAGAGTATATAAGGAGAAAAATTGAGAGAGTAAAGTAGTCTGAGAAATTGCAAGGAGAAGGATACATTTGACCAGAGCTGTCACTCTTTTCAAGACCTGTGAAGCTTTTTGTGGATTTTTGCCTGTGTTGGAGCATTTTCCTCACCCGGAACATCACCAAGCAACCCCATCTCAAGGGACTGTAAATATTTGTTTTCTTGAATATTATCAATCTTGGTCTGTAGAGTAGAGAGTAGATTAGTTAAAAATCTTTGTTTAAATAAATGTGTTTAAGTTTTAAAATTGTGTCTGTCATCCCTTGCTGTCGTAAATGTCATAACAAATTGGGGCCATAACACTTAAGTGTCACTTTTAATAACCTGTAATGGATCTCTGCTGTATTTCTGTAAGAAAACATGATGCCAAGTACAATTTGAAACTGGACATTCAAACACAGCAAGAACCCCCACCTCACACCGGTGACATACATGTAAAATGAAACAGCTGGTAATGTAAAATGGCGCAGTTGTTGATCATTCAAAAGGACACCAAACAATTCAACTTATTTGAATTATCTTTTTTTTTCATTTTTGTTGTTTTTTAAATGGTTAAATCTTTTTATCAGTTCAACCATAACCTAACCAGAACACACAAAGTGACTTTTTTCAGCACCCTCAGCTAGATGGGGCTTCCTGCCACATGCATTTTTTAATATTCATTTATTAAATGATTATCCTCTGTTTATACACTTTGCTCCAAGTTTTCTGCCCTGCTTTTCCTGTTCTTTTGCTGCCTGTTTCCTTGCTGCCATTATTTGCTGTGGGTATTAAAAATGTTTATATTCCCTTTCAAACTGTACCTCCCTCCCCCTCTAGGTTGCATGTGTATGTCTGTGTCTGAGCGTGAGAGAGACCGTTTGTAAGGGTTTGACTCTGAGCACCGGTGAAGTGCACAGAGATCAAGAATTGAGAAACTGGGCTAAGGTGTGAAGATGGATCTGGTTTATTTTGCCTTCACGGCACAGCAGGAAGGCACAGTAATACACAGTACAAAAAGAACAAGGAAGTGAGGTTCCCAGACAATAATGTCAGTAACACATATAACTGGGACAACAACAACAGCACTAAGTATTACAAATAGAAAAGAACATGGAAACGAGGTTCCTGGATTATAATAGAAGTGCCGTACAATCTGAAAGGATCAGCGCTAAAATTGAAGAGATTAAATATATGCGCGAAATGCAGGAGTAAAGTCTAAACAAGACTATGGTGAAAGAGACTTGCGCAATTCACGAGACTTAAGTGTGAAGCTGCGATTTATAGCTATAAAGAGTGCAATGTTACTGACATAATTAGCAACAGATGCGGTGGAGCGTGGAATGCAGTCAGAGTCTTAATAGGCTGATGATTGAGGGGGCCGAGGGTGTGGTGTTTCACAGGCAAGTGTGCACACGTGCATAAACGTATTGTGCACAGACAGGGGTGTGTGCTTGCATGCGTGTTACAATGATGGCTCTTTCTGGACTATTGTGGCTGATATGGACTCTTTGCATCATTTTCAATATTTTTTATGTGGCGAAAATACTGAAAATGGCTGTAATATGACAGGGTGGCAAAGAATAACAGTAATGCATGATACATGGCAGGTGTTAGCCCAGAAACATTTAAGCTTCCCTTCAGAAAAATGTCCCGTTTTAGCCTAATGTAATCTGGTAAAATGGGACTGTCCCTTCCCCGTGTAAAATTAAAGTTTATTGTGAATAAATATTTTAATATAATATAATATTTTGATTATAAATCAAACCGTTAATACAATACAACATCCTACAACCATTTTTGGCATTATCCTCTCATTGTTTTTGGCTGCACAACACTTATTACCTAATAGGGAAACACAACATGCCACATAGCTTACCTTGTGAGAACAGGGACCTGTGATTTTTTTCCGTCTTGGTCTGTCCATCCTAATTATCTTAGACTATTCAAAATTATTGTTTTTATGTAAAGGACATTTGTAGCTGTCGTGACAGTTAAGGCTCCTGTCACTAGAAATGTCTCCTAATAAGTATGCGCCCTGGCTGCCTTGCCAACAAGCCTGGCTCTTTGGTGATGTGGTCAGCGCATTTAACTATTACCCGGGTGTCTGGAGGTTCAAGTCCCCGCCTGGGCCCTCCTTTAGCCTGCCACACTAAAATGTTATAACATGTTTGGTGATAGGCAGCTAATATTTCTGTGTAGCCTACTTTTTAATGGGCACACAAATGGCACATAATCTTTGGGAAGATTAGTGTAAAAAGTGTCTTCAAAATAACCTTTGAATTCATTTTTAAGCTTAAACCTCAGGAAATGGGTTGGCAAAATCCTAAACTTGTGTGTGTGCGCGCGCGTGTATGTGTGTGTGTGTGTGTGCGTGTGCGTGTGTGTGTTTGTTGGTATTGTGAGTATTGGGTTACAGCTTTTAAATACTGTTTTAGGCCCATCTGTCAGTAAGTGTCATTACAGCACATTGGAGTGATTGTGGACAGTGGTGCTGGGCTCATCAGGGCTCACTTTGTCATGGTGCTTCTGCAGGGGTTCGGCCATTGCCAAGATTGTGGGCGCCAACGCCGCGCAGAACTCCAAGTTCCACAGCAATGTCAACATGTGGGTGTTTGAGGAGATGGTGAATGGCCGGAAACTCACCGACATCATCAATAGTGAACATGAAAATGTCAAGTACCTTCCTGGGCACAGGATACCTTCTAATGTGGTAAGGGGTTAAGATCAAATCTGGAAAATGGATTGAATTAAAAATGGTTACAGGTTTTGCTCTGTGTAGTTGCACACGTCTTTGTGGTACAAGCACTTGGCTACAATGAAGCTTGATTGTGGTTCATGGGGTGTAATAAAAGTGTCACCCTGTTAACAAGTAGTTTGAAGCCTTAGGTGTTCTTGATAAAGTTGGTTTCTGGCTCTTAATGTATGGAAGGACAAATTCCACTCTCCTGTCATATCACAAAAATAGTTTTGGAAACACTGTTGATTATATAAGTAGTATGACCATTTTCCTTTCAACCGAACAGTAGCAGTCCATTCAATAGACTGCTTGTCTGAATTGAAATCGTAGATGTCTCGCTTCACAGTTAATAACACTGTGCATTATGTCCCAAATGTACTCTTTAGGAAATTATTTTCCTGCTAAAAAATAATTGGAAGTATGTGGATTTTTATCTGATAAAATGCTTGTACAAAAAATTTTCACTAAAAAAAGACAACTATTCTGACGATAGTTTATTTATGAAATGATATTGATTTACTGTGGGTCTCATTCAGCATATTGCAGCACATCTCTCACTGTGGATGCTCAATTACGGATTTATGCCTAATCATTTTACTGGAAATAGAGTTTGAGTCTCATTTCTCCAGTGAATGATTAATGGTGTATTTCATTTGAAATTGTTCTTATTGAAAAATGAATAGGGGTAAATTGCAGTCCTAAGAAAGGAGCAAATTATACTGGTGCATACAAATGCTTATGTCATTGATATTGTACGGGTTTCAGTGTCTCTGAGAAGACAAAGCCATTTTTGGAATTGGAAGCTGTATTAGTAACATGAGAGACACCGCTGTGTACAAATGTTATATAAACATCTCTCACTCTGTCTCCCCTCCTGTTTTCACACCCCCCGACGCACGCACGCACACTCTTACAGCTAGCAGTTCCAGACCTGGTCGAAGCAGTAAGTGGAGCAGACATCTTGATCTTCGTGATCCCACACCAGTTTATTGCAAAAGTGTGTGACACCATTAAGGACAAGATCAGGAAGGATGCATTGGGATTGTCTCTCATCAAGGTGGGGGAGTCGCCTAACCTTGTCTATCTGAAATGGGACTTAAGCCTGTCGATTAGAGGTGTAATATCCTGGTTCAGAAAGCACAAGTCTTGTCCTAATTGCCTTGATTTGCTCTTTCTTTTACCAGGAGGTAGAAATGAGCCCCTTGGAACGAGAGTGGTCTGACTTTTTTTTTTTTCACTTTGGACCACTATTGCACTGAGAACTAAATGCTTTCTTGAAATGTGGAACATATACCCCACCTATTGTATATTACTGGAACTACACTAAGTTGATCCATTGTTATCCCCCGCCGCGCGTTTAGCACGAAGCGGGGGATATAGTATTCAGCTCCGTCCGTCCGTATGTATGTCCGTCCGTCCCGAACATTGTCAGTGTGATATCTCAAGAAGGAGTCAACCTATTTCAATTCTTTTTGGTACCAACCTTAATACTGGGAATGCGCAGACACCAGTCAGTTTTGGTGACCTAATGGTGGGGGATATAGTCACTTTAGTGACAAACTCTTGTTCGAAACGGATTGTCAGATTTTTTTTCTGTCAGATTGACAGATGTTTTTTCTAAACATTTCTTAGGAATTGTTTTAATATTTAGGGCTTAAAAAAAAGAGAAATTATGGCATTAGACCACGTTTGTTCTCAGGTGCTCAAATTATATGTGGAATCAGCTGGCTGTGTTGATGAGTAGAGGAAATTTCACTGGAAGGACTTCATGATCCCTGGATTTTACTTTTCTTATTCCTGGCCTCAGACGCGTCTCTTTCTTTACGGGCATGTCAGGGTGTGGATGAGGGGCCGGATGGTCTGAAGCTGATCTCCGATGTGATCCAGGAGAAGCTGGGCATCGCCATGAGTGTTCTGATGGGAGCCAACATCGCCAGCGAGGTGGCGGAGGAGAAGTTCTGTGAGACCACCATTGGTGAGGGTCGCAGGCCAGTATACAGCAGTCCATGGTATTTTGTTTTGACGCTTTATTTTGTATTAGTATTACCATCGAATTCATACGGTCTTCTGTCCTTCCTTCTTCCTCTACTCTCCCCCTTTTTGTATTCTTTTCCTCTTCTGTCCTCCCTCTCTCCTCCGCAATCTCTTTAGGCTGTAAGAACCAGGATCACGGAGCCCTGCTGAAGGAGCTGATGCAGACCAGAAACTTCCGGATCACGGTGGTGGAGGAGTCGGATGTGGTGGAGATCTGTGGTGCACTTAAGGTAAGAGCCCCACCTACAGGCGGCCCGAATTTATGGTATGTTTAGGTTCATAATTTAATTTCATCATGTGTGTTCATTTTGTATGAATTCACATAAGGAACCGGCAGCAGATACAATGGTATCAACACGCATGAAATAATCAGATCCCCTACCACAGCATGGCTGATGTCTGACCTGGAAACAAAATGCAGTGGAAGGATGGACTGATAGACAGGAATGCTGGTCTGAAGTATGAAATGGTGCATCTACGGAATGAGTTGTAGCCATGTGTGACATTTGGCTAAGAAACATTAAACTATTTAGGAGTTCTGGCCCGGAAAAATGGGATGGCTAATATGTGGCTGGGAACGGGAACACAATGGAGGGACGGACGAACGGACAAGAGGATGGACAGAAGAATTGAAAACGCATCTAGGCAATAAG
Organism: Gymnothorax reevesii; assembly: GCA_029721435.1. Classification (NCBI taxonomy): domain Eukaryota; kingdom Metazoa; phylum Chordata; class Actinopteri; order Anguilliformes; family Muraenidae; genus Gymnothorax; species Gymnothorax reevesii. Next base: position 72,556,253 of record CM056585.1, on the reverse strand, counting down.
ATGCATCCATGACATTTCATCGAGAATTATTGAACACTTAAGGAGTTCTGACCCGGAAAAGAACCTGATAGTTGATATCTGGCATGGAAACGAAACGCGACGGAGGGACGGACAGGCGGACTGCAGGATGGACAGCATGAAAAGGCATATCTTAACAATAAGATGTATCCATACATGAAATTACATCAGAAATATTAAACAGTTGAGGAGTTCTGGCTTTGAAAAGAAGCGTGACGGATGGATGGACAACACTCATTCCTATATCCCCATCCACGCTGTTGCTGGGGATTATAATGCTTTGAGTAAAAACCTACACCATGGGAGATCACCAGGAAATGGATTGATTACCACCATGCATAAGGCTTTGATATGACTGTTATGATTTAGATGCAATGATAACACGAGCCCAAGAAGTATTTTACTTGGTGGGATTACATATTTGGTTGGATAAATGCTAGTCAAACGTGGGACTTGAAAAACTGGAATATCTACTGAAGTAACAACAGCTGTTATTTATTAATTTTTTTTTCTCACCGCAGTTATTCTGTTATCTTAGCAAACCTGCTATCTGAAGGATGTGAGTGACACAGCTGCAGTCAAGTTGCTGTCACTGTGTTTTTGCTGTGTTGTTAAGCTGCTTTGTGCTGTCCGAGTCTTTTTGCCTTATTGATTTCACAATATACTGAGAGTGAGTGTTGTTAATATTCCAGACCCTCTACTGTGAATCATGATGTTATTAATCTTGCCAACAATGTACTGTGAGTCATAATGTTGTTGCCATCTATCCAACACTCTGCTTAGAGTTAAGGCCGGGTTCAGACTACGGGATTTAAAAAATCCTAACCGATTTTGAAATCGGGCTGCACATAAGGAGAATCTTCACAGATAATCTTCTGTCTAATCTTAAACATGTACACACTACAGGATTTGAAAATTCTGGAGCATTTCACACTACAGGATTTTATTAAGATTATCGTGCCAGAGGGAACAGTGCTCCACCTGACGTGATCTCACGCTATCTCATGGGGAAGCCCGGAGATATAAAAATTAAAAAATGGAGTGACATGAAGCACATATTACTATTATAATCACTATCAGTTAGAAGAGAGAGCAAAAAATGAAATGATGGTGAGAACGTGATTCAATCGCGCTGATCTGGATTTGGATGGCGCATGCATATTGTTGGCCAGTCGGCCTATTTTTGCAATAAAAATACTAAGATTGTGATGATGGCCAGGTTGTTTTACAAGTATGTGCATAGTTAACACGAATGGGCAGCTGGCATTGTACATCTTGTTGTGGTTGCGCTTTGGATATTAGTAGTTTCATTTGTAACGTTGTGATAGTCATCCGAAACATTATTACCTATGCTCAGTTGTCCGATTGTACGAATGGAATAAATGCACTTCTTGTCGCATTTTTGAAGTACTGTATTATTAATTGTTGCTCAGCCGTCCAACGCACCCGTACAACAGGTTGCTGTTGCTGTCTGTTCGCGGACGCCATTTCAAACTACCCTCATTCAGCTCCGTCAGCAATTGTGGTTACGTTTGGAAAGTAATGACGTAATCATCCAGATTTTCACTCCGAAATGTTAAAATTATCGGGGCGGCCCCGATCAGTCTGCGAGCATATCGGGAGGGTTAAGATTGGATCGGTAAACCCTGCACATTACCAGATAATCTGGACTGAACATCGATACCGAAGGAGGTCCCAGACAAGATTTCTCTGCCGATTGTCGGGAGGGGTAAATCGGGGATAAATCGGCCTGAAAATCCTGTAGTCTGAGCCCGGCCTTAGAATGTTAAGTAGCCAACTCTCTCCTGTGAGTCAATATGTTCTTACCATGTTGCTCATTCATTCTGTGCTGTTCCTCTGAATGCTGCTACCATGTTGCTAATTTGTTCCGTGTTGAATGTTGTTGTTGCTGTATCCCTTCCCATCGCTTTACAGTCCATAGGAATGTCATCTTCATTTTGCTAGCACGCTGTGTTTGTCGTTCAGAACAGTGCAGCTGTGTTTCAACGTGAGATACACTGTCAGTGTTGTCATTAGGGGTGTCAACGTTTACAATTTTTTCTACACGTGTACACGGGACTTCTAACCGACATGTACCCGGTTACACGTTGAGGATTTATGAGCTTTTTCTATCGCAGCTGCGCTATATAACCACAGAAAGTAAAATGAGTTGAAAATAAAATCCTCAATCATTTTGACAGATAAGAAAATGTACAAGTGAAAGCTGAAAAAGGGTTATCCCTTTTTTAATCATTGTTTTAACTATTGCTCACTTTTGTACTTTTTTATTTATTTTTTTTTAAGTGCAAACTGCATACCTCTCTCGCAACGGGAGCTGCGTCTGAATTTCAATATACGTCTCATAGTAAAAGTAATCTGGAATTGGCGAGAGAAAGCAACTCAAAAAGAAGCCAAAGTAAGCTGAAGTGAGAGGAAAAAATTTTCACCTTTATATCCACAAAGTAAAAAAAGGAGAGGGGGACTCTCACAATTATTCACTAAAATTGGCGAAAAAAATGTTTTCTTCCTCCTCTTTAGACGCGAGGATGCGTGATTAGGTTGTGAAAAGCCGACAACACCAACCAATAATATAATGTACAACAACACGCAACAATATAGGCTGAAATAAAAAGCCATTAACAGTTTTTGTTTTCAGCTGCACGACATTTGCTCATGGAGAAGAAGATGAGCGCTGCACCCTTAAGTCCTCCGCAGCCTATTCTTGAAGTGGCGGGACACTGGCTGTGGCTGCTGGGTTTTTTTTTTTTTTTCCCCTATCAAGGCAACATTGCGCCCCATGCATCTGTATGCGCTAGTGGGAACACTGAAGTGTATAGTTAGTTAATGTTATTATCTGAAGCTTTGAGGCAACATTATCACCCCTAAAAATAGGCGACTATATGTATTGGTGAGAAATGAACGAGAAGGAGGAAAAAATGACGTGTACACGGTTATTGATTTTTCTAAACTGTTATGATTTGTTATCCGTGTAACCGTTTACTCGTGTAGATGTTGACACCCCTAGTGGTCATATTGCTGTGCTGCAGTTAGAACATAGTTGCCATGTTGCTTGTGCAAGCTGAGCAGGATGTCAGCATGTTGTTGCCGCGTTGTGAACGTGCTCTGCTCTGTCCGTCAGAACGTGGTGGCAGTGGGGGCGGGGTTCTGCGACGGACTTGGGTTCGGGGATAATACCAAGGCAGCAGTGATCCGTTTGGGACTGATGGAGATGATCGCTTTCGCCCGGGTCTTCTGTACAGCCGGACCGGTCTCCTCAGCGACATTTTTGGAGAGCTGTGGTGTGGCTGACCTCATTACCACCTGTTATGGTGGTCGAAACCGGCGTGTGGCCGAGGCCTTCGTTCGTACCGGGAAGGTGAGGGGGGTCGGGATGGATTTAACAAAGCAAAAAAAGTTGTAAGAAAGCATTAACTAACAAAATCCAGCACATGCACATATGTACGCCAGCTAGTTTCATGCAAAAAACAAAATAATTTTTTCAGGTAACAGTACTTTCATCAAACCACAGATTTCGTTAGGAATAACGTTTTCCAGTTTTCCATCCATACGTATTTTCACAAATTTCTTCTCCGTACTGTATCTGCTGAACGAATGGAGAGATTTTCACCCAGTCGGACTTTGTTTAACTCCTCACAGAGGGTAGCTAAACTGATTAGGTTTTGGAAGTCATTAGGTGAAAGGTCATGGCAACATAAGGTCAGGTGTATTTGGGGGGCCAAAGATCAACATATAGGGCGTATGAAGCTACAGCAGGTGGAGGCGTAGCAATCAATGCTCTGCTTTTACTCGTATGTCGTTTTTCATCCCTCCAGCAGTTGGATAAACACAGTTTTTATAATGCACAGTTCTTGTCGAGGGGGGTTTTCCTGGAGTTTCGGGCTGACGAACTGTATTTGTTGGGTGGGTCTGCGAGGCTTTTGGTTTGTGGCAGTTGAAATCTTAACCCCTCCAACCCTAGTCTGCACGCAATGGGATGGGAGGAGGCTTCCGTTAGCTTGAAAGTGCAGTGTGGGGGTAATTTTGTTTTTGGCGTAATACATTTTGGGGTCTCTCTTTTAATGGGGTGACCCTGATTTGAGCTGATTCTGTATTTGGGGTCCCCTTCCCTCAGTCTATAGAGGAGCTGGAGAAGGAGATGTTAAACGGACAGAAGCTCCAGGGCCCGGCGACAGCAGCCGAATTGCATCACATCCTGGCTCATAAGAAAATGGTGCACAAGTGAGTATCAGCCACAGCTTTACAACCTGACTGCAAATTGTGTGAGATCCTCAATTACTGTCTCAATCACAGTATCGCAGTGTCACTGACTGGGAGTGATAATCGCGAAGTCACAACCTCACTAGCCGAGCATCGCAATTGCTGTATAATTCCATCACAAACTGAGGGTCACAGCAGCATCGCAACCTCACTAGCCAAGTGTCATTATCAGTTTCATTTGCTCTTGAATGAAGTGGCACTATCAAAGAATTGCGACCTCAGTAAAAGAATGTCATGGTTATTTTACAATAAAACATCACAAGTGGTGTTCAGTTAGAGCAGCGCAGTGTAGATGTGCTCGTTTTCTGTGAGACGGTCACTGATTTGTGTCCTTTCTGGCTCCTCCCCCTTTCCCAGGTTTCCGTTGTTCACCGCAGTGTATGAGATCTGTTACCTGGGCCACCCCGTCAGCGAGTTCATCAACTGTCTACAGAACCACCCTGAGCACATGTAGCTGACCTTTGAACTCTCCAGGAAGGAAGAAAAGAAGTTACAAGTTGGGTTGCAAGTCCAACTCAAATGGGGAGGTCAGGGACAAAGTGCACATGGTATGGGAGAGGAGCTGAGACGAAGTCTCTATGGTGGGGTCGTGAAACACAAAACGCACATGGGGGGGGGGAGAGAGATGAGGTCATTTTAATGTTTTTATCTTTATCTTTTTAAGTCATGAATTGACATATAAAGCTGTGAGGGAAACTAAAAGTGACTCTCACCCGGGCGTGGGAATACAGTCAGCATGTACCAGTTTCCAGCCGCCCAGCTAGTAACAGAGTCACAGTGTGATATAAATTTGTTTGTGGCTTTGTTTGCATTTGTGTACATCCAGTTCCATCAGTTCAGTGTCCATGTAAAAAATTGGGAAGGTAAGGTCCACGATTAAATTTTAGGTGGAATTCATCACAGTTTTTAGCCCTCAGCCCCAACTAAGGGGCAGAGAGGTATTTTTGCCCCCTTCACGCACGGGCGTCTGGGCGTCTAGCCATTGTCCAGGCCATCTCTCTCTAACCGCTTAGGTTAGGAACTTCATTTTACGTATGCGGACTCGCCTTGGTGGGTAGCCATGCCTCATCGAAGTTTCATACCCGAATGACCTTGACCTTCTGAGCTTTGTCAGGGCCGTTTCACTCCAACTGCTTGGGTTAAAGGCTTCATTTTGCATATGTGGACTCGCCTGCGTGGGTTTCTGTGCTTCGTCAAGGTTTTGTACCCAAACGACCTTTGACCTATGCTCAGTGACCTTGACCTTCAAAACTTTGTTCACCTTCACGTATCATTCAGTATTTCGAGGCTGAGGGGGTACTGCCTCCGCTCCGGCGAAGCACATTTCTTTAGTTGTGATAATGCAGTTAAATACAGTTTACTGAACAGGTCAGTTACTGAACATGATGGTACATCATTGGCAGCATTTTATGGACATGGAGCATTTTATTTTTGTGTGAATGTAAGAAAATGTATTTTTTCACAAAAAAAAACTTTTACTCATGGACCTAACATTTTCAAACATTTGAAAACCCCGTTAATCTTGCTTACGGATAGTGGAGTGATGGACCCTGAAGTTTCAAAAGGCCGACAAAGCCACATATAGAATGGCAAGAGGACTGAGACTGTTTGGTGGACCCGTAGTCCTTTGACTGACCGTCACCATAAGCACCATGCCTGTGATGTCATGATGATATTGTCTAATGTACAGTTTGAGCTAAAAACAAAAACGTAATTTTATTTGTTGCAATTTTAACGCTCCGAGTTTGTCGCACTATGTCTCCCTTGTTTCTTGGCTCTTTGACACTGAGACTGTGAGAGACCATTTGCTTGTTGACTGCCTTTGCCGCTTGTGGGCTTGGCAAATGATTGTGATGGAAGTGCCTTACAGATATGCATGCTGTTGCGCTGTGTCATGTGATAAAGAGTCCACCATAATTAAGCTGCTCCTTGTGTTCCAGAACTCCTGTTCCCTGTGGTTATCACCTGTGCCATGTTCATTCCATCTTTGTTGTGACCTAATCGTGTGGATAAAATGCATGTAAAATAATAATGCAGAGAATTGTACTTATAATGACAAAATTATTATTTGATATTCAAATTAAAGTATTTGAAAATGTATTTTTCTCTTTGCCTCAAAATAATTTTTTATATTCTTGAGCATTTGCACATGCGTGCATGTTTGCACTGTGTTATCAGAATATCATGGGAATTATTAACACTGCATTATGGTGGCTGACAAATGAAATTTCAAAATGCAATGCAATTATCTGTCCTATGGGAGACATAATTTGCCAAATCCCTTACTGGTTGATTTAAGACGATTGTGGAGGGTAGAGAAGGAAAGTTTCCCTTTCCAGCTCATATGTTGCTTTTAACATTTCTCAGACAGTTCTTTCGATTGTGCGGTTCTCCTAAATCTACTCTGGATCGGCTGTGTTGTATGTGGACGGATGCATGTTGTTGAACTGAATAGACTGCTGTGGAGTGATTGGCTGTGTTGCATGTGGATATCACTATGTGGCTATTCTTTATTACCCCCCCCGTTGCGGCCGATAGGCCCCGAAAGGGGGGTCTAGTGGAGACCAGCGTATGTATGTATGAATGTACGTCCATCCGTCCAAACATTTTGCACTGCATCTCCAATGCCCCTGGTCTGAATCTAACCAAACTTGATACCATATCACACTGGGATGGGGGAAGAGTTACCATGGTGACCTTGACCTAATTTGCATATTAATTAGGTCACAGGGTCAGCAAGTGTAAAAATCACATTTATGGCCACTGCTAGCTTTGTAATGAAGTTAGTTGGCTGAAATCTTTACAGCAGCTACATCGTCTCCTTGGATATCAACTGGTGGCCAAATGACCTTGAACTTCTCCTTGACCTTGAAGATCGGTATGACCTAAAATTAGGTTATAGTCAACACGAACGATCGTCACAGTTGACATTATCCCCAGAGCCAGTCTCAGGCTTTTGATCTTTGACAACTAAGTTTGGTACAATAACATTATGATGGTGGAAGGGTGCTAAGGTAACTGTGACCTAATTTGCATTTTAAACAGGTCATGGGGTTAGTGAGTGCACAGTTTTACTGAACTGGTTGTGATTTAACTTGCCTGTGACTTCTAGCTCAGAAAGATGCGACGGGGGGATTCACCGCAGCAATGGCTTTCTTGTTTTTTTTTTTTAATTCTGCCACTAGATGGAAGCTGCGAGCAGTCGAAGTTACAGCTAATTAGCAAATTGGGTAAAAAAAAAAAAAAAAAAATATCCTCCTCCAAAGTTTACACATATGATTAGCATAGACACCGATGAGAGAAAAATATTACAGTCACTCTCAAATTATGTAAATAATGACAGCAACACACATCAAGGTCTAGTGTATGTTCGACAGTCAGCAATCAGTCAGTTCTTGCAGTTAATGAACTGGTTGCAGGAGAAATGGGCAGTCAAAGATCTGAAAGACTTAGGGGCCAAATTGTCATGGTCAGATGACTGGTTGGAGTATGCCTGTAATAGCGAGGCCTGTGGGGTGCTCTCGGTCAGCAGTGGTGAGTACCTACCAACAGTGGTCCACGAAAGGGCAAACCATGAACCGGCAAGAGTATGTTGGGTGCACACGGCTGACTGATGCGAGACCAATGAGTGCTATGCGGCCTGGTCTTAATCAACACAAACTTCTGCTTTTATGGTAATTTATGCAGTGCAGCTAGCAAAGTGGAGCCCTTCTATAGAGGTTTCATGATACAAATGTAAATTTTAGTGTAGTTGATTCAATAGATGCTAACGAAGTTAAACATTTTTGTAAAACTGAGAAACAATTTTCTAAATTAAGTTTCCGGGATGCAGTGCTCAACTAACGAGGATGTTCAGCCGCATTGTAATGGTTGCCTTTGTGAAGTTGCGCTCCACGCTGACGGCGTATCCAACTTGATCTTGAGAGCACAGAGGCGCATGTGATCATCACATGAATGTCAGATGGCCAGACATCTGTGCCAGTGGGACAACTTGGCTTACATCAATTTCCCATCATGCAGTGTAAATTACCCACAACCCAACAAAAAACTAAGTGTGAAGTCGATTACATTCAGCTGAATAAGCCTAGTGCAGCACTCAACTGTTTGCTGAGTGACTGAAGATGGAACAGACTGATTGCAATGACCTTTCCAGAGCTGTACAACCCCGCCATGGGACAGTAGAAAGGCCTTAATCGCCATGCAGTCGCTTGGCGCCGTATTGTTCTTCAAGTAGGGATTTCTGGGTGGTATCTCTACTTCTGTTAAAATCAGCAGGGTTGTATTGACACCATTACACTGCCACATATCACACTGTGACTTTTTCCCATTATAAAATGTTTATCATAGCTTCAATGATTTGATTTTCATAATGGTTTCATTGATTTTAGAGCAGCACTACATGCAGGATTAAAGCATGTGAATGGTCAGGTTAGTATAATTTTTGCATTGTTTATTATACATTTAGGGCCAGTGCACCTCTCAAATTATTTAATAGTGCCATATATCGCATCTGCGCTGACCCGCAGCTCCAAGTCAATACTCCAGCCTTGGGTCTGTGTCGTGGACCGAGTAATTAAAGCCAATGGTCTTTAATTAAATTTATTGTGAAGGTGAAATTATGAGCAAGTAATTGTACGAACAAAAACTAACTGCTGAGGTCTGTGGGCTGGCCTTGTGCCTGGCACCAGAGGAAAAAAAAAAACCCCAGAATGGACTTTTAGAAGTTTATAACTGAACAAAGTGGGCTTTAAATAAGCCAGTCAGAAGTAAACCCAATACTAGGCCTGCTCTGACAAACTCAATCATTGAGTGCTGTAGGTTAATACAATGTGTTGATATGGGCTACTGGTTGTTCATTAGACATTGATGTATTGTAACAACCTCATTCACTGCACTAGTATGACCCCGAGTTTCTGAGTCAATCCTCCATTTAACTCTTAAGATTAAGATTCATGAAATGCGCTATCTGTATTTAACCCAGCGGAAAAAGGCCAATGTGACTATGGACAAGGATGATTTTCTTTACTTGTTTTTTGCCTAAAGAACTCGTACGGCCAGGGTAAAAAAAAAAGCCTTTTTGTGACATTGCACATAAGAAATCAACATTTGATTTTTGGCATTATTTTTGTTTCATATGATAACAAACATGCCATGTCCTGTCAGGAGTGTAACGCAGTATAACACAAGTGTAACGCAGAGCAGTATTTGGACAGATTACCGTTTGTCTATACTTATATTGATACGTCTTTACTGGATATACATGGCATGTTTGTTATCATCTAAAACAAAAATAATGCCAAAAATCAAATGTGCAATGTCACAGAAAGGACACCCCAGCCCAGTGTAGAACCATGTAGGCCCAGTGTTCGTTCAACTTTTTGCACATTGTGGGTCAAAGTTGTCCCTACTCACACTATTTGTTGAATTTGCCTGTTTTAATTTACTTTCGCAGTGTAAGAACTCGTCTTCATTCCATCTATTGATGGAACTCATCTTGAGTCTTACCGGTGGTAGAAATAATATTCCCTCTCCCTGCTGCTTGCTGCTCTGTGCTGTCAGTAGAACTCTATTTTTGCCGTTGAGAGAACTCATCTTCACTTTGACTGCCAGTTGAACTCTTTAATCCCTCTTGCGGCATCACTCTAGCTGTTTGTAGAACTTAGCTTTACTCTCACAGTCAGCAAAACTTGTTTTTACGTACACTGTAGGTAAAACGTGTCTTTATTCTCACTGTTGGTTGAACTCGTCTTTAGACTCATAGTTGATGTCTGCTCTCGCTGTGGAATAGAACTTGAATGTAGTCTCGCTGTATTTTGCATTCATCTTTCCTCTTTGTTGCTCAAACTTGTCGTTGCTAGAACCTGTCTTTACTCTCATCGTTGAGAGAACTCATCTTTCACGGCTGGTTAAACTCGTTCTTACTCTTGCTGTTCATCAAACTCGACATTATTCTCACCGTTTGTCGCACTGGCTCTCATATGACAGTTAATAGAGCTCTTTGCTCCCACTGTCGCTAGAACTTTCCCTCACTGTCATTGTTGTTTGAACCTGTCATTACTATCAGTTTTAAAATATTATTAATTTAACTGTTGGTAGAACTCTTCTTTACTCTCGTCATTCATTAAGCTCATTTTTCTCTATCAGTTGAACTCCTTATTACTATCATTGCAGGTAAAACTTGTCTTTCCCTTTGCTTGTAGCACTTGTTTTCTCTCACTGTTGGCAGAAACCAACTTTATTATCCCTGTTGCCAGAGCTCATCCTGACACGCGGTTGGCAGTACTTTGCTCTGCTGTCAAGTTTTAGAGAGCTCAACTCAAATCTTTGTTGATTTGTGTTAATTTACTCGCACTGTCAGGAGAAATCATCTTTACTCTCACAGTGGATAGATCTGGCGTTTACTCTCATGAATGTAAGGACCATCACAGTCGGCAGAATTTTCCAAAACTCATTTGATCTGAAAGCCAAAAGAGAACAAAATGTACTCAGCAGGAGTGGTTGAAACCCCATTGTTTTATTCCGTGTTTCTACTGATCCCATGTTTAGAGGCTGAGAAAAGCAAACAAAAGCAGCACATGAAGGGTTTCCTCCGTTGTGCAAGGAACTGTACCTGATGCAGCAAGGGGGAGTGTGCTCAGAATTTTAAAAGCAATATTTCAGTGAGAACCTTCGCTCCTGGCGTACAGCGCGAGACGGCTGCAGCTGGCCGTGTCAGGAGAGCTGAAGCGCAGTTTCTCTCAGTAACGAATCTTCCCACAGGTGTCCATGAGCTCAAACACATCCTCACTGTAGTCATTGTACTGGACACTGAGGGAGGGGGAGAGCGCGAGAGTGATGCAGAGAGATAAAGCTACACACCTTTTACACTGCTGCATCATCCAAATAGGGCACTTAGACACTTTTTGCAGTGCGTGCACATCTTGACAAGTCATTTTATCTAAATATAAGACAAAACTCCCTCTTTTTTTCTCTTAAGCGCAACCCCAATTCCAAAATAGTTGGGACAAAGTGCAAATTGTGAATAATATCAAGATGCAATGACTTTCAGATCACATGAGCCAATATTTTATAAAAGAACACAGATAACATTTCAATTGTGGAAACTGACATTACACATTTTTATCCACAAAATGAGCTTCTTTCAAAATTTCTGGCTGCAACAGGTCTCAAAAAAGTTGGGACACAGGCAAAAAAAAAAAAAGGCTGAGAAAGCTATTAATATATAAGAGAATCTGCTGAAAGAACATTTAGCAAGTAATCAAGTTAACTGGCATCAGGAGTGTAACATGATTGGCGATAAAAGGGATGTCTTAGAGAGGCTGAGTCTCTCAGAAGTAAAGATGGCCAGAGGCTCTCCAACCTATGGAGGCTTGCATAAAAAAAAAAAAACCTGTGGAATACTTTAAAAACAATGTTCCTCAACGTCAAATTGCAAAGGCTTTGATGGTGTCATAGACAGTGCAAAACATCATCAAAAGAGTCTGAGAAACTGGAAAAATCTCTGTGCGAAAGGGACAAGGTCGAAGACCTTTACTGGATGCCCGTGATCTTCGGGCCCTCAGACGCAACTGCATCCCTCACCGGTATGATTCTGTCATTGGCATTACTAAATGGGCCCAGGAATACTTCAAGAAACCACTGTCTGTAAACACAGTCTGCCGTGTCATCCACAGATGCCACCTAAAACTCGATCATGCAAAAAAGAAGCCATTGTTGAGCATGATCCAGAAGCGCCACCGTGTACTGTGGGCCAAAGCTCATTTAAAATGGACTGTAGCAAAGTGTCCTGTGATCTGACGAGTCCAAATTTGACATTCTTGTTGGAAATCATGGGCATCATACCCTCTGGGCTACAGAGGAGATAGACCATCCCTCCTGTTATTAGCATTCAGTTCAAAAGCCAGCATCTCTGATGGTATGGGGATACAATAGTGCATGTGGTGTGGGACACTTGCATGTTTTAAAAAGCACCATGAATGCTGAAAGGTATATCAAGGTTTTAGAGGAACATATGCTCCCCTCCAGACAACATCTATTCCAGGGAAGGCCTTTTGTATTTCAGCAGGACAATGCAAAACCACATACTGCAGCTATTACAACAGCATGGCTTTGTAGTGGAAGAGTTCATGTGCTGAACTGGCCTGCCTGCAGTCCTGATCTTTCACTGATTGAGAACATTTGGCGCATAATTAAACAAAAAGCCCATAAAAGGAGACCCAAAACTCTCCAGCAGCTGGAAGCCTGTATTAAACAAGAGTGAGATCAAATTCCCATGGCTAAACTCAAGAAACTTGTCTCCACAATGCCCAGACGCCTCCACTGTGTGTTAAAAAGGAGGGGGGATGCTACACCATGGTAAACAGGCCTCTGTCCCATTTTTTTTGAGACCTGTAGCAGCCATAAAATTTGAAATGAGCTCATTTTGTGAATAAAATTTCTCAGTTTCTACATTTGCAATGTTAGCTCTGTTCTATTGTGTATAAAATACTGGATGGTGTGATTTGAATGTCATTACCTTTTGATTTTATTCACAATTTTCACTTTGTCCCAACAATTTCAGAATTGGGGTTGTAGAAATTATCCGCTTATTTTAAGTTACCATGTGCTTGACAAGTGAAAATTTTCTTATCCCATTGCCAAATCTAGAAATAAGTCAAAATGATCTCACCTCATTGGCAAATTTTGTCTTATTGAGAAAAAAGGTAAAACATTTATTTCTATTAAGTCTTAATACAAGATTAAACTGCTTGCTAAGGTGGACTTTCTTTTCTTTTGTTTTTTTTGCACTGATGTAAATCTTAAAATCTGGTTAGGATATCATACTTTTCCAATTAAAAGATAAGTTTCCATTCATGCAAATAATAAGCTGAAATCTGAGTTGGGGTATTTCCCCAAGATGAATTCATCTATTCGAGCGGTTCACTCCCCTAGGTGCTGCTGACCAACCAGAACACCCAACATCCCTGCGCAGACCATTTAGAACTGTTAACTCTTTCATGTGAATAAGGCAGTCAGAAATGTGTACTAACTTCAGCTCCCGTAGGGTGTGGCTGGCCTGCGCCATGGCGACGAGAGCGGGAACCGTGGCGTCTGTCAGTCCGTTATTTTTCAGCACCAGACTCTTCAGCAAACTGTTGGCCCTCACAGCCGCACACAGCTCAGGCACACACTCATCCGTCAGCCCCAGCATCTCCACACTACAGCAGAGATGAGGAGATGGCAAGTCAGTAAACCCCAGTATCTCAGTATTATATCAGAGAGTCAGTCGCCCCTCAATCTCTAACCTATAATCAAATACACTCAACATAGTTTTCATATGAAGACCACAATGGAAAAATTTTTGGAGTCACATTTTCATGTTGTGGAGAAATGATGAATTAAACATTCTAAAGAATCTTAGTAAAAAAGCACTGAACAATTGTGCAAAAAATATAAAATATCTAAAATATAATAATATTATATATTTTTATAGATATTACAATAATATATAATAAACAAAAATGCAAAGTTTGGACTGATCATTTTTCCTTTCCTTTATAGAATATACAAGTCATTCAGGGACATGCAAAGCAGTTTTATCTTATTTCAGGGGGACATTTGGGGGACATCTCAAACCATTGTGTGTTACAGGACAGGGCGTTCTGTCTGGGAATACTCACTCCAGGTGCTCAAGTTTGCAGTGGGGGTCTTGCAGAGCACCCCACAGGTGTTTGGCCCCAGCATCTCCCACCTCATTAACCCCCACCTCCAGCTCTCGGAGCCTCGATTCCTTCAACCGCAGCACCTCTGCCAACTCCTCAAACACCTGCAGCCCCACTTCACACCTGTTCAGCCTGTAGTAGCAAAGGACACGCGCTTAGAGCAGCCAATCAGATTTACCGTATTCAATCACTGCAGCCAAGCGCCATCATCCCACTTAATCACTGCAGCAAATCGGCATCACAGACTAAATTCAACTCAACCAATCACATTTGCTGTAGCCAGTCAGCTTTACTGCAGCCGGTTACCTTCTGTGCACACAATCATCGCTGCCAATCGCAACACTACAACTCATTTATTGTGGTCACGCAGCCCCACTGCAGCCAATCTCCTTCAGCGCTCTCATTCTCAGCAGCCAATCAAAGCCCATGTTCAGTTTCACCAGTACCCGAGTTTCTGTGGGAAGCAGTTTGCCGTTTTGAAAGCGTCGATGAGCTGCAGGACCCCCTGGTCTCCCAATTCGTTAACGGAGAGGTCTAACTCCGTCAGAGCGCGTCCCGTTGTCCTGAACGCGTCCGCCAAACCAGCACAGCACGCATCCGTCAGCTCGCAGCCATACAAACTGCCACAAGGGGGCGATTGAGAGGAGTCATTGGAATAAGAGCTACATTTTTTACACTCATACACACAAGTCTGAATCATATCCACCTGAAACATTTCCTAGTGAAGGTTTAATGACGTACATTAATAAGAAATAAAATATGGTCCATACTTCATCTCAGTTAGAGTGGGGTAGAGCTATTGCCTCAGCATGGAGGTTGTGGGTTTGAATTTGGCCTGGGGCTGTTCTGAGTGGAGTGTGAAGCTTCTGCCTCATGTTTGCATGGGGTCTGCACCAGGTCCTCCGGTTTGCTCCCACAGTCCAAAGACATGCATGTCAGGCTACTTGGACAGTGCATGTATAGTGTATATACCCTTACTGCAGTCTCTGCAGGTGCAGTGTCAGTGTGTATTGTATTACATATAGTGTATATACCCTTACAACAGTCTCTACAGGTGCAGTGTCTGTGTGTATTGTACTACATGTATAGTGTACAATATATACCCTTACATCAGTCTTTGCAGGTTGCAGTGAGGATCTCGAAGGGCGGTGCTGATCCAGTCCGCGCCGGTGTCTCCCAGCGGGTTCCGATCCAGGTCAAGAGACTGTAGCACTGAGCTCCCACAGCGGAGAGAAGTGGAGAGAGCCTCCATTGAGCTGCCTGTAAGGCCACACATCTTCAGCCTGTACACACACACATACACACACACACGCGCGCATGCACACATACACACAAAAATTCAAATACACACGCATTCCCTTATTAGACATGTTGGTCCTTTAAGAGGTTCCCTCCATAGTCAGGCTGCTATGACAGTGATAAAGAGCTACTGGCAGCAGCTGGCTAGCAGTAAGCCAAATCACAGCCTCTAGTAATCAAGGGGTATGAGTTATTTAAAGCTGTGTGCAATTACTGCCAAGTCTGCAAACTGGCCATGATCAGGAGACCAGTGTTTGCAAGTATGTTTGTCAGAGGGAGTGAGGGACAGTGTGCATGGTACCAAATAAACAAACTTAACGTGGATAAAAATGAGACAGAATGGGCGTGCATGTGCAAGTTTGTTCAGGGGTTGGTAATTGTTGTTGGGACTTGCCCAATTTCAGATGCACATGCTACCATTTGCAGAGCACAATACATCTCCCATATTCTTATCAAGTACCAGCCAATCACAACACAGTTCCAGACACACAAAGTGGGCAAAGAAATATGGGTCTGAAAGCCAATCAGAAAGCCTGTCAAAACTAAAAGCGATTTGGGAGCTGAAATGGGCTTTGAAAACATGCAGACTGTTAACTCCATGTTCTGAAAGCGTCACTCTTATGCAGAGAATTCCCAAGGTCTTTTTTGTCCTCACAAATTATGCAGCTGATCTGCCACCACACTTCAGTCTACTGCTGTGTGTGTGTGCGCGTGTGCGTGTGTGTGTGCGTGTGTGCGTGTGTGTGTGTGCGTCTGTGCGTGTGTGTGTGTGCGTCTGTGCGTGTGTGCGTGTGTGTGTGTGCACCAATGTGCGTATGTAAATCCTACCCAATTTCCTGAAGCTGGCACCGGGGGCTACTCAGTGAAGGGCACAACTTGAGCAGCCCTGCGTCCTCAAAGTCATTTGCGCTCACGTCCAGCAGGTGGAGCTGTGATGTGCAGAGAACAGGAGCCAGGTGACCACAGTCCTCCTCAGTCAGCTTACATCTAGGAAGCCTTTGGATGGATGAATGAACACTGAAGCAGGTAGCCGGGCACACAGACACACACATCCATACAATGCTCATATCCCCGCTCCATACCTCAATGTCTGTACGCCACTCCCCTCCAAACCAGCACACAGACTCTGTACTCCCCTGTTCCCCATGTGGCAGTTGGACAGGTCGAGCTCTCGGACCGTCCCGCGCTGGAGCCCAGCGCTCAGGTGGGAGAAGAACCCTGTGGTCAGGGTGCTCTGAGAGAGACTGCGCCGGGAAAGAGGGGCAAGTCCCAAGTTATTTCAATCCAGTCTGCTCAATGAACTTTAACTCATTCCCTACGGCAAGCCGCTGCCAACGGCACGGAGAATTCTACCATTCCTTATGGTAAGCCGGTGCCAACGGCGTGGAAGACCATTCACAGTCCGATGAAAACAAAAAATTAGTTGAAGGTTGCGGTCATGGGCCACATGTACTTCAATACTTTATATTGTGTAATTTTCGGGAAATGAATTCCGTACAAACACGACAAGTTTATATAAAAGTATTCCGCAGGGAATGAGTTAAAGACGCGCTCAACAAAAAAAAAAATATTTTGAAGAATAAATCTGTTTGTTTTCAGATGGTCAAAAGCACCCGTCAATAAGAAACCCTACCCATTTTATACGGCTGGTAATCATCATTTTGGTACATATGCAGTAGGGTCCCTCCACATGAAGTCAACCAGAGGTCCCCAGATCACAGATTCAGATTTGGCTCAAATTTATTTTTGGGAGTTCTTCTATATTCATCATGAACACATGCAAAATTTTAGGGTCCTACTCCAAGGGGTTTCCGAGATATGGCCCCCCAAAAATCGGGGGCCATGCCCCCTTTTTTCCCCCGCGAATACCGAACGTTAATTTATAGGGATTTTGGAGTCCAATATCTTTGGAAAAAATCATAGCTAAGGCCTGAAAATTGCCCAGTGTAATCTGGATCCAGGCTTTTATAATCTCCTGTCAAAATTTCTCTCTCTCATTTCATTTTCAAGATATTGGCCTCTCAACTTTTAAACTTTTTGTGGGCGGAAATCAAAAATTCAGTTTTCAAGGGGCCCTATGAGGCCAGACCCTTACAGAGGCTAAATTGTGCTGGATTCCTTCTATGTGAGGACAGGTCTGTCTGTACACCCAAGGCATTATAGTGAAGATAGGAGACCCTGACAAAAAGGGCCCCCGCTTAAAAAAAACTCATTTTTGCCGATTTTGGATGGGCAAGTTCACCATGTGAGCAGTTACCCATGGTAGTGAAACTCATTCTACATAAATGTATATTTATCTTTGCTTTATTTGTTCAATATCACTAGTTGTTTTGCCATCTCCTTCACTATTTAATCATGATCAAATATAGGCATTTTGGGGTAAAAAAAAAACCCATTATTATTGACTTTGTTCTGCAACTAGAAGTTTTAAAAAGACAGTGCCAACTCAAACTCAAGTTACATCATTTCCCAGGAAATATGATTACATGATAATTGTTTGTCATTTTGTCAACCCCCCAGGTCGTTTAGTCATTTACATTATTCCAAAATAATCCCCAGTTATCCTAAATTTCAGCTCTGTATAAATAAGCCCAGTCCATTTAGCTGATTGTCTGTTGAGTATAAAGGGGCAATTATAATAATAACAATAACAATATCAATATCACTTCTTGGCTGACTCACATTAGCTTCTCGACAATGCCGATTACAGGTACCAGGTGCCGCATCACTTCCTCCGACAGGTTCTTACTGTTGTACAGGTTCAGTTGCTCCAGTTCTCCCAGGCTCATCACTACATAGGTAAGAGCAACTGCATCTTGACCACTCAGGCCACCGTAGCTCATCCCCAATGAGGCGGAAGAACCAATGGCTGCCTTCGCCAGGGCAGAGTCCTGGCATTGGTGCAGCAAGCGGAAACAACGAAGGTGGTGCTTTCTGTCATAGGATGGCATGGCCTCCTGGGTAATGTCCCGCAGCCAGGCTCTGAACTCCTGGGCTCGGCTGCTGTCGAATTTCCCCACAAGGCTCTCCAGGGGTGCATGCTGGGAAGGGTCGCACAGCCCCGCCAGGAATAACTCGAGGAGCGGGGCTCTCTTAACAGCAAGCTTCAGGAAATCTGCTAAATTGCCATCCCAGAATCCTCTGTGGTAGGCCACAGCGAGTAAAAACTGTGCCAGCATGGGGGACAGGAAGGAGAAGGAGTGCTCGGAGATGCGCAGGAAATCACGCAGAACGGCAGCTGTGAGGAATGGCTGTAGGCCAAATGAGGTCATTTCCACCTGCGAGCAATAATCTGCTTCTCCGAGAATAACACGGTCAGCCATCTTGCCCAGCCCTGACAGCACGGTGGCGGCCTGCTTCGTCTCAAGGCTGTGACGCTGGATTATGCCGGCAGTGGCGCTGACGAACATGGAGGTCAGTGTTTTGGGAAGCCCTTGTTTAGCTTCTCGTGCCGCCCGGTACACAAAACACTGGGACCAACAAAACCCAGGCAACCGGGCGAAGGGACAGAACCCCATCGTCTCCTCCATGTGCTCCTGAATTTCTGCAACCCCCTCTGTGTTCGCAAAAAACCGGCGCACAAACTCTCTCCGTCCCTCCTCAGACAGCCCCTGTACTTGCAGGCGCTCCGCCTTCCCATCGAACATTGGTTTGAGAGACTCTGAGGGCCTGCTTGTGACCAGAATCGAGGCTCCAGGCAGTAGGGTCCGCTGTAGCAGCCCGGACATGAGCGCAGAGAGGGGGGCCGATTGGTTTGGGTCACTGCAGGGGGGTTCCTCTCCATTTCGGTTCTGTTCGAGCCCATCCAGCACAAATAGCAGGGCCTGGGGGTTCTGCAGAACCAGCGGTAGCGCGGTGGAGGGCAGGTGAGGGTGCTGCTGGGATAGCAGGTCAGCCAGGGACCGTTCCCCTGACATGGATCTCAGCTCATGAAGGGGCAGGGGAAATACAAACGCAAAATGTGCAAGCCTGGCCCCGGAGGCCCAGTCCAACAGGAGCTTCTGTACTGCTGTGGTTTTTCCCACTCCAGCAGGACCAACAACCACAATCTTCAGAACCCCCGCTGAATCCTGGTTCTGAGATAGTGCTTCAGTAAGGGCATCCTGCAGGCATTTTGACCCTTCCGTCTCCCACCTGGCCCATTCCCAATCTTCTCCCACCATCAGAGAGATGTAGCGCCCGCTGAGCACCACCTCCTGCGGGCACTGCCCCCCAAACAGAGACTCTCTCCTATCGTCAAGGTGATAGGCTGCCATCTTCTCCCTGTGTAGGGTGTGGAGACCTGAGGAAGAACAAATTACATCAACAGTTGACACAGCTAAGGAACCAGTGACTACGTGACCGCTAAAATTACTTAGTTAACGTCTTTGATCGAAAACAACTTACAAGTGATTAAACTATGCAGGGGCTAATCCCCCTGACAAAGGTGGTGTTAATGCACTGATCTTATTTCAAATAACCTGCGGTTCCAACGTGTAGTTTTTCGCTACAACCCCGTCACCTTACTCATTTCATTTTCACACATGAATTCGCCACCTCAGTGTCTGGATCTTAACCAACTGAAAGTCTTGGGGATATGCTGGAGAAGGCTTAATGGAGTGGTGAGACTCACCTATTGTCAATACAACATCTTGGCCAAAAATGAATACAAATCTGGACAGAAATAAATGTTGCAATATTGCTTATGATTATTGAAACAATACCACAAGGAATATGCTCCGTGATCAAAGCTACAGGTGGCCCAACAAAATATTATAATGTCCCACTTCCTTTGTGGACGGGCAGCGTATATACACTGTTTGTGGGAAGGAAATTTCTTATCTTATGAAACTCACGTGGCATTTCCTCCATCTCAAACACAAAAGAAGTGCTGCATTTGAGGAGAGCAATTTATAAGACCAAATCTGAATGTCCACACCTAGCACTTGCAGACTGAGCCCTCATGAACTTCAGCCGTACTGTGAAGGTGACTAAGCTGCTCTGTGTCATTCATAAAAAGTCTACATCAGGGGTGTCAAACTGACCCGTAAACGGGCCAAGAGGCTGCTGGTTTTCACTCCAACAATGCAGAAGCGCATCTGATACAACTAATCAGTTGCGCAGGCCTAGATCAGTTGATTAAATCAGCGCTTACAGGTGAGCTTCTGCTTGGTAGGATTGAAGACCTGCAGCCTCTTGGCCCGTTTACGGGTCAGTTTGACACCCCTGGTCTACATGACCACGGCTGTGAGCTTGAATGTATGAATGGGACAGGACATCAGTCCTCGCTCACTGCTGTGGGTGAAGCCCCCATTAAAAAAAATGAATACATCATTATCCGGAAATAGGCATACCTTTAAACTGAATGAATTGTGCACAACACGTACAACTTTCCCATCACATCTCAAGCAACATTTTCCTTTACTTTTCACCCATTTTTAAATTACTTCTGCGGCATAATTTATATTGAGACATCCTAACTGCTATGAATGCTGGGTACTGCTATGAATGCAAGGACCACTGGAGTCAGCACCCCATATGGACTCGCTGGAAGTCTGCAGAAAGTCCACTTGAGGCCTACTGCAAACTGGATGTACTGTGAATTGGGGCAGCCCTCAGCACTCCAGGACTTCCCTGGAATGCCCCCACAAAGTGTGACTCTGCAACTGAGGTGAAGTCCAAACATTTGGATTAAGCCTAAGACTGCACTGGTATAGACTCGCTGTGGAGGGTTTTATAACCCACTTCAACCATGTACTAACTGGTTTGGAATGACACTCAATATGGCGAATATTCTGCGTGAACGTGGAAATAGAGGGGGAGTGCATAGGGCAAGGTGCACTGAGTGCAGAATCTGCACTTCCACTCCTCTCATCCACTATATAGTGCCTGCTTGCTACATAGAACACTCGCTTGGTGATAGAGCTGTTGATATATTTTGGACATATGCAAAAATATATTTAAAAAAAAAAGCCAAATATTCATAATTATGACCTCTGTCTCAAAAACAAATGTCAGAGTGAGACATCCCGCACGATGGTAGAATGCAGAGTAAAGCCTCTGTACACTACATTTCTGAAGTGCACGATATCGTAAATTAACTGTTGAGATGTTGAACAACACTACAAACCTTTCAAACGAAATGCCTAGGATTATGGAATATTTTTTCTGCTCAAATAAATTAATGAAAAAACTGCATACTCCAGCTTTAGGTTGCACCGAATTTAATGCCTTATTTTACAGTCGCTGTACTAATAGAGCCAAATAAACTCCGAGATAACCGAGCTAGATTGAAAAACGGATAGTCTAAAACTTTTATGCTGTTCGAGATAAGCCATGCTTCGTCTTGGGGGCTCCTTGTCCCAACATAAAATGAAACGAGGGTGTGTCCGCATTGAAGCGAGTTTGATCAACACATAGCTCGCGAGCAGCATTAGAAAGAGCGGGCGTTCACTCTGAGCGACACGTACCCTTAAGTGTCCGGCCCTGTGCTGCAGTGCACACTAAAATGAATGCGGCGCACATTAAGGAAGTGTGAGTGAGGCGGATCTGTTTAATCCAGTACTATAATTCAATGCAACGTTTTGAAGAGTGCAATATGAAAAATGTTCTTACTGTGCAGGGGTGTGCCGGGCAAATCCCACGAAGCGCTCATTTTCTTTCAGGCTAAGGAGACAAGCCTATGTTGATTGAACAATGTCTCGCAAAATATGACACCAGGTTTGAATGACAGGATGCACTCGCAACGTATTGGAGTGATTTTAGATTTGTTGGCCAATTCCCGCTGCATATAATGCAACCAAAAACTGAGCAACTTCCCCTACGTTTTCATAACGTCTCTGATAGTCCTGGAATTATGCCATCCAATGAGAGGAAGTTGCTCTTCTGTGATCAAAATATCAGTTGTCAATATGCTAAATTTGCTTCAGAAACTGCAAAAGAAAACTTATTTGAGAGCAGCATTAGCTGTAGAGCCAGCAACTCATAGCAAGGGACAGTCGAATATGTGTGAGATAGTTTTGTAAGCCTCCCTGGGACATATTCGCCTGGGAAATAACTCGGGCAGGGTATAAAATCATTCACATTCGTGCGATTGGCGGAATGAAGGCGAAATTTGTGCGGGAAGGGTGTGCCCAAAATGTCGTCAAGTTACGGTTCCAGCAGATTTACGTACCTCCACAGTTCTACTCCAGTATCCTGTAGGTGGCGATGAGCACGCATTGAACCAAGACATGTTAAGATAAAATCGTTTTTGCGCTGTTTCTAGCGATTGATACCCTATTGTTTCCACCAGGCAGGCACACTCCTATTGGCAACAACCTGAGACCAAGACTTCACCTTAAACAGGTGAAACCGCCCGGGTGTATGATGGACCGCATATCCAAAGACGGCCTGTTCTGCTTTTCACGGCAGCTGAAAATTGCCACTTCCAGTTTGTTCATTTCAAAATAAAAGCAACCAATGCTGACGGTAGTGGGGCTATTTAGAATTAATGTTGCCATCTAAATGATTTTGTGTGCAAAAGCATGTTCTCGAAAAAATTATAAAAGTAAAATTGTATCATTAAAATGACAATTTCTTCATGTAAGCTGAACACACACTTCTATTTGAATACTAAACCAATATTGATGTCTGTACCAGCACTGCCCGACCGTGTAATTGACTGATTGACCGTGGCTGCTTTTCATTGCAGGCAAGTGGTCAAAAGAAGAAGCGTGCATGGTCGAGCCATACACTAGGTTTTGAACTAGCCTTGTTTATTTAAGTGAGGTCTGAACCGATGGTTTCTTGCTTGTGTCATTGCAATCTAATATAAATCAAATTATAGTCGCGTTAATGGCCTGGAATGCTCTGTTGGCAAATTAAACTGTTTAGAACAGGGGTCACCAACCCTGTTCCTGGAGAGCTACCATCCTGTAGGTTTCTGCTCCATCTCCAGTTCGGCACACCTGATTCAACTAATTAGCTGCTTAATTGCCTAGCTCGTGGTCTTGTTAAGTAGCTAATGAGATGAATCAGGTGTGCAGAATAGGAGGTAGAGCAGAAACCTAAAGGATGGTAGCCCTCCAGGAACAGGGTTGGTGACCCCTGATGTAGTAACTGGCTTCAGACATGGAAGCTTAGCTGATCCTCAGTGCGCTCCTAGATTGGCAACAGATGGGGTCCATGAGTACTGATTATACTAATAAGATTGTTGACGGAGCCCAGTCTCATCCAGTTAGTCGCTACCTGACCAAGCGTCGATACGATGCACAAGGATGCTTTTGACGTCCTTATCTGACGCCAGTTTAAAACGAACCCTAACCCTAACCCTTAGCGTCAAATAAAGACTCCAAAAGCTTCTTTTTGCGTCCTTATATCAACACTTTATCAGGTAGCGTTTCAGGTTTTCAGCATGATTATGAAAGTGTTATTGTACCATTGATTGATGTCCAGGGTTGCCGAATACTTTGATAGTGTTCCGACTGTTTTAAAAAGCCCAAAACATGCAATTGGCCCTGAAACAGGCATCCGTTTGTCGCAACAATTTTCATTTCTTTGTTCTTGTATGATATAAAAAGTAAGTGAATTCACAATAAAAGAGGACTTACCTGCTGAATTATATTGCATAGAGTGAAAATAAGTAGGAAAAAACTAATGTCTAATTTTTCAGTCATCTTTACTTTTCTCTGGTACTTCACCTACCACCACAGACCATGGTTTATGCCCACTGCTTAGTTAATTCAAAATATGCAGCTGAAATAAATGAAGTACATACACATCATCTTAGGGACAGATAAAATAATCGACGGCCGAACAGTGCACAAATAAATTAATATATCAAATCATTTTGCATCTCTCCATCTTAAGTGGCTCATCCCCATAGAATTACTGAAAAAAATTGTAATTGCGTCTTCAGTGATGAGCCAAAACATAATGACCACCTTCCTAATATGCTGGCAGTCCTCCGCATACCACAGAAACAGTTCGATTAAATTGAAGTCCACGTGAATGCCAGAACGTGGAGTTTCGATGCAGAACATTTCACAGAGCAAGCTCCCTTTATCAGCTTGTCTTCTTCCCACAGTTTATTCTGGTTCCAACTCTTCCCAAGGTAAATAGTGCAGAAAAACACAACCAACAGACATTAGGTTAATAAAAAGTACCACATCGGACAAGGCAACCTTCTTCCAATGCTCCAAGGATCAGTTCCAATGCTAGTATGCTCATTGTATGCACTTTCGACAGTGGACAGCGATTGGTTGTGCCAAGGCAGCCATGAAATCCTATTACACCTGATAACTGAACTATGCTCCCAGTGATATCACTCAGATCTTTTGGGTTGATTGGGCTCGCATCAGGAATGGAACTTATCCTTAAATTTCTTATGAATCATGTTCACTCAGCAAGATTTCGACTGCTGCCTTGGCAGAGATTTGCGCACTGAGGATGCCTCTAGTTCAGGGCCGGCGCTAGCCATTTTGGTGCCCTAAGCATAAATGCTTTGTGGTGGTGCCCCCCCCTCCTAACCCTAACCCTAACCCCCCCCCCACACACACACACACACACACACACACACACATACACATATACCCACCCACCCAACCCCACCCCCTGACAGAAATTTACAATATCTGAGTATTTGTCAGTTTGCTTTATTTTACAAAATAAGTTGTCAATATTAATGGTTCAAAAACTGAGATAGAGATAAATAATAATAATAATAATAATAATAAAGAGATAAATAATAATAAGTCTTTATTAAACACTAACAATGGCACCAAATACTCAAATAAATAAAAATAAATAATCTAAATAAAAAAATTATAAATGCCACGACTATTAGCAAATAAACAGCACAGTTCTGAGTAAGGAACTTTAAATACACATTTTAAAATGCAAGCACCAGTTGTTAGAGGCCCTACAGAGGCACATGTCTGCATTTCCGGGCTGCGAAATCAGCTATCAGGTCATCATATGACAGTTTCTGAGCAATTTCCCCATTGATGCTGATGACAGCCAGACCACTTAAATGCTCCTGGCCCATTGATGAGCGCCGGTATGTTTTAATGAGTTTAAGTTTGGAGAAGCTTCGGTCAGCAGAGGAAACTGTGACAGGGATAGTCAGTGCAATCCAAAGAGCAATACACAGATTGGGATATACCTCTTGAACCTGATTTTCAAATTTCAAACAAATGGAAAAACGGATGTAGCTAACGAGACGCTTTATGGACACCAAACTGATTCGCTATCAGCCTACACTCTCCGCAGCTAAGCGAGCTTGTATAACGAAATCGCCACTCGCATTTCTAGAGGTACAGCGGTGATCTCTTCTGGGCTCATGACATCCTTAATCTGATCACAGTTTCACGAATGCTCCCCGAGACATCCTGAAATTCTCTCTCCATTTTGCATCTGAAAATTCATTCAGCACCACTCTCTCCCATCACTCCTAACGCACACACGGGTTTTTGGTAGGAGTGGAGGAAGGCCTATGCTGAGACCAAGAGTTTTACGTCATGTACTTGGAAAGAAATCGAACTATTGACTGAACCATGTAAACCAGTTTTTTCCGATTATCGCATTACTGAAGTACATGTAAACGCGTCAAATCAGATTATTGCCATTACCCGATTATTCCCAGTTATCAGATTATTGCGGTCATGTAAACGTAGCTGTTACAAAATAAATAATTGCTAATTAAAACATTGTCTTACCTGCAAGTGACGCGCAAGCATCATCTCGCTATTTTTTTCTTTTCCGCCCCCGACTCTTGATGCTTTTTCGATGACATGTCCAGATCTCCGGAATAAACTTCTGCCAAATTTGCGATTGAAGCATAATGGAGCAAACTACTAGGGAATGGGGGGTGGGGGGGGGGGGCACCAAAGGTAGACCGATGAGAGGGCCGCACAGGAGTTCTTTTTTCGCGTAAATAAGCCTACGTTATTTTTGTTTTACTTATATTTATTAACATGCTTAACAAACTTTTATTTTAAATTTTAAATACTGTTATCATTATAATTTTTTTTATGGGCTTGATTTTTTTGGTGCCCCCCCCAGGCAGTTGGTGCCCTACGCGCAGTGCGTGATAAGCGTATGCCGAGCGCCGTGTCTGCTCTAGTTCATTTATTTATTGTTTCTATGTTTGTTTGTGTTTTCTCCTCGGTAATTGACTCGTTAACTTAACAATTAGGTCTCACGATCGGATACACTGCCTTTACATTTGGCTTATTCCAAGGGAAAAGGGTGGAAAACTAGCAGTTTGTCCCTGGAGGACCGTCAATTGATCAAGAAAAGCCAGAGTTTTCGGTAATCCTCAATTTCCATTATTCGCCACAAGGTAGCAGTAATGTTTCGTTCTCACTGGAATAGCAGCCCTCCTAATGTTACTGATTGTTCTCTATTACAAATAGTTCGCAAATTTGCAAAGGATAACTGGGTCCCTCATTCTAGTTGAAATGCAACTGCAATGAATTTGCTTACCTAAATTTACCTTCAAAACCTGAGATGAGTGCATAAATATGTTGCAATTTATATACGGGCAGGATCAGCACCATATTGAAGAATCAATTTTTCCAACAATTATGATAAGGTTAGAAGCACGAGGGCACTATTTATGCCATTCTCAGAGGAAACAGCAAGGGTGTGAGGCCTCAGTTGCAACAATACTGGAATTCCAACTTTTTAAAAAATACGATGATGTCATCGCTCAATACTCATTTTGCCAACATTATTTGGAAATTTGTTAATTTAAAAAGCATAAAAGTATACAAAACATTACAGAAGGATTTACATTATATTTACTCTTGTCTGACCCTTTTCAATCTTCTCTTTAATAATAGTGGTTTGTGTACCTCCACTGTAGAAAACAACCATTGATGTTCTATTATTGTGCAGATACTATGTATGACTCTTTAGTCATGAAAGTGTCACAACCCTTGTGTCTTCTTAATGGTCTCCACCCCCTTTCCAGCAGTCTATGTGTCTTTTAGAGATATTGTCTCATTCATTGGTTTAGTATCTTGTGTGATTCAGGTGTAATCCACTTTCAGGCTCTATTTCCTTGTTTTCCTGTGGTGTGTCTAAGCCCTGTTTCTGTCTTGCAGGGTTGCTGGATTGTAATAACAACTTTTATGATTGTGAAATACAACCCCACTTCGGAAATGGTTGGGTCAAGGTGTAAAATGTAAATAAAATCAAAACACAATGATTTTCAAATCACACCAGCCAGTATTTTTTTTTTCACAATAGAACAGAGATAACATAGCAAATGTTGAACCTGAGAAATTTTACAATTTTATCCATGAAATGAGCCCGTTTCAAATTTGATGGCTGCTGCAGGTCTCAAAAAAGTTGGGACAGGGGCCTGTTTACCATGGTGTTGCATACCCTCTTCTTTTTAACACAGACTGGAGGCGTCTGGGCATTGAGGAGTTTAATACAGGCTTCCAGCTGCTGGAGAGTTCTGGGTCTCCTTTGACGGACTTTTCGTTTAATTTTACACCAAATTTTCTCAAACGTTGAAAGATCAGGACTGCAGGCAGGCCATTTCAGCACACGGACTCTTCTACTACGAAGTCATGCTGTTGTAATAGCAGCAGTATGTTGTTTTGCATTGTCTTGCTGAAATACACAAGGCCTTCCCTGGAATAGATGTTGTCTGTAGGGGAGCATTTGCTGCTCTAAAACCTTTACATACCTTTCAGCATTCACGGCGATTTTTAAAACATGCAAGTGTCCCACTCCATATGCACTAATGCATCCCCATACCATCAGAGATGCTGGCTTTTGAACTGAACGCCGATAACAGGAGGGGTGGTCTTTCTCCTCTTTAGCCCAGAGGACACAACACCCATGATTTCCAACAAGAATGTCAAATTTGGACTCGTCTGACCACAGGACACTTTACCACTTTGTTACAGTCCATTTTAAATGACCCTTGGCCCACAGAACATTGCGGCACTTCTGGATCATGCTCAACAATGGCTTCTTTTTTGCATGATCGAGTTTTAGGTGGCATCTGTGGATGGTACGGCAGACTGTGTTTACAGACAGTAGTTTCTTGAAGTATTCCTGGGCCCATTTAGTAATGTCAATGACAGAATCATGCCAGTGAGTGATGCAGTGGCGTCTGAGGGCCCGAAGATCACGGGCATCCAGTAAAGCTCTTCGGCCTTGTCCCTTACGCACAGAGATTTTTCCAGATTCAGAATCTTTTGATGATATAATGCACTGTCGATGATGAGACCTTCAAAGCCTTTGCAATTTGACAGTGAGGAACGTAGCTTTTAAAGTATTCCACAATTTTTTTACGTGAGCCTTCACAGCTTGGAGAGTCTCTGGCCATCTTTACTTCTGAGAGACTCAGGCTCTCTAAGATATCCCTTTTATAGCCAATTATGTTACACACCTGATGCCAGTTAACTTAATTACTTGCTAAATGTTCTAAATGTCCCAACTTTTTTGAGACCTGTTGCAGCCAGAAAATATGGAATCAGCTCATTTTGTGGATAAAAATTTATTTTACCCTTTCAGAATTGGGGTTGCACATAATTACTCTTCTAAGATTTTTTTTTACAGGAATTAACTCCTTGGCCTTACTATCAGTCGTCAGGATTGGTACTGCGTTCCTGTTATGACCTGTCTTTCTAGAGTGTTCCTCTGTCCATATTATTAGGAACTTTCATTGGTCTGCAGGATCGGGACTGTGTTCCTACTGAATCCTTTGAACCTGGTGTCTGACAGTCTTGCCCATGCAGGGTTTACGCCATTAGACTTCTGCCCGAGGACGCTACTAGCCAGGCACAGACACGCCCCTTACCCTCACCAGCAGTGGCGGGTGGTGGACAGAGAACAATGAGGGTGTTAAACATGTCTTTAAACTGCTTATTAGTCTTTATCTGTTTTCAGTCAATTTCCCTGGTAAAAGACACGTGAACTCTCCCCTCTCAGGTGTAGCCAATTGTCTTTGTTAAGACGAGAAATCAAACGCACCAGTTGAACGCAAAAAAAAAAAGCGCATTTCAATCTTTTTTAATCAAACGATCATTACGCACAGGTTTGACGACTTGTTATAGGATGTGACAAAATTTTATAATAATAATTCAATAAATACTCTTCATTGGATCATACCCTGATTCTGCATCTGGTTCCTTGTCTGAATCATAACAGAAAGTACAACTATGAATTGATATTTTAATTGTGTGGTTTTGATCATATATCTTTAAAAAACAAAATTTCCCTTTGTTTAAGAGGAGTAACCCTCTGCCTTTTGTTTTTTCATTCAGTGACCAAAGAATCTCATCAGACTAGTTTTCTGTTAAATCTGAAACGCCAAACACCTTTCTTTTTTTTTTTTTTAAATCTTTCCCCCTTTGAAGGAGTAGTGCAGCTCCTTATCTGTGCTGGGGGTGGGTGTGTTAAAGATGGGTGGCGATTGAATCTCTGGAGGTTCCCCCACTGTTCTCTCAAAAGGCCCAGCATGGCTCTCTCAACTCGATCAGCAAGTCCTTCACCATAAAAACTGGTTTGATAATCCCCTCCCTCTCCTTTTTGGCTAATGAGTGGTGCCACAAAATGGCTATTGTGCATCACCCAGGAAGGGGTCACACATTGGTGCTGGTGCTGGTGCTGGTGCTTCTGCATGAGATCGGCTGAAATATAAATACATTCAATAACTTCAGCATGGGAGTGCTGTCCAGACTCAGAGTGAGGCTTTTTGACATTTATATACAAAAGTATTTCAATACTTCATGTGCTTTGAGAAGTTTCTGATGCCCTGCTGAGTTGCAAGACGCTGCTGTGCTTTTACACACCTGTATGTGTGGAGACCAAAACTGAACTCATTCATCGTTGTTTTGTCTGGAGCCCAAGAGATTTTGTAAGATAAGCCAGATAACTCCCCCGCTCTGCTGCAGTGAGATAGTGTCCAGGGCATTAGCTCTGTCTGTGTCTAAACACTGGAAATTATGATTCCTTGCATTTTTTAGCAGAATGTCTGCTGTAACCTCCTTTGTCAGAATGGACCATGTTTCGTCAGATAAAGTGCGAGGAATGTGCAGCTGGAGGTTCCCTTGACCCTTATCAGCTCTGTGTTTTTTAGGTGTCGTCGCCCACGCACTCAGGGTGTATTGCATTGCTGTAATTTTTCGCAGTTTAATTGTTTTATCAGTTACGTTAGTGTCACTTGTGGTTTCTCCTGACTGGGTGCTTTTCTGAGGGAAACTACACACAGTACATTCACAGCATCGCAGTTACTTCAGATTAATTATTCTGCTCATTTTAAATGGTCCTTATTCAAAACAAAATGATGCTGGCTGAGATTGTATATCAGCCTTATACAAAACCCAAAACCAGTGAAGTTGGCATGTTGTGTAAATCGTAAATAAAAACAGAATACAATGATTTGCAAATCCTTTTCAACCTATACTCAATTGAATACACTGTAAAGACAAGTTACTTAATGTTCGAACAGGTAAACTATGTAATTTTTGCAAATATTTGCTCATTTGGAATTTGATGCCTGCAGCATGTTTCAAAAAAGCTGGCACAAGTGGCAAAAAAGACTGAAAGAGTTGAGGAATGCTCATCAAACACTTATTTGGAACATCCCACAGGTGAACGGGCTAATTGGGAACAGGTGGGTGCCATGATTGGGTATAAAAGCAGCTTCCCTGAAATGCTCAGTCATTCACATACAAGGATGGGGCGAGGGTCACCACTTAGTGAACAAATGCGTGAGCTGATTGTCGAACAGTTTAAAAACAACATTCCTCAACGAGCTATTGCAAGAAATTTAGGGATTTCATTATCTACGGTCCGCAATATCGTCAAAAGGTTCAGAGAATCTGGAGAAATAACTGCACGTAAGCGACAAGGCCAAAAACCAACATTGAATGCCCGTGACCTTCGATCCCTCAGGCGGTACTGCATCAAAAACCGACATCAGTGTGGAAAAGACATCACCACATGGGCTCAGGAACACTTCATAAAACCACTGTCAGTAACTAAAGTTCGTCGCTACATCTGCAAGTGCAAGTTAAAACTCTACAATGCAAAGCGAAAGCCATTTATCAACAGCACCCAGAAACGCCGCCAGCTTCGCTGGGCCCAAGCTCATCCAAGATGGACTGATGCAAAATGGAAAAGGGTTCTGTGGTCTGACGAGTCCACATTTCAAATTGTTTTTGGAAACTGTGGACGTCCTGTCCTCCGGACCAAAGAGGAAAAGAACCATCCGGACTGTTATAGGCGCAAAGTTTAAAAGCCACCATCTGTGATGGTATGGGGGTGTATTAGTGCCCAAGGCATGGGCAACTTACACATATGTGAAAGCCATTAATGCTGAAAGGTACATACAGGTTTTGGAGCAACATATGTTGCCATCCAAGCAACGTCTTTTTCATGGACGCCTCTGCTTATTTCAGCGAGACAATGCCAAGCCACATTCTGCACGTGTTACAACAGCATGGCTCCGTAGTAAAAGAGTGCGGGTACTAGACTGGCCTGCCTGTAGTCCAGACCTGTCTCCCATTGAAAATGTGTGGCGCATTATGAAGTGTAAAATATGACAACAGAGACCCCGGACTCTGGACAACTTAAGCTGTACGTCAAGCAAGAATGGGAAAGAGTTCGACCTGAAAAGCTTCAAAAATTGGTCTCCTCAGTTCCCAAACGTTTACTGAGTGTCGTTAAAAGGAAAGGCGATGTAACACAGTGGTAAAAAGGCCCCTGTGCCAACTTTTTTGCAATGTGTTGCTGCCTTTAAATTCTAAGTTAATGATTATTTGAAAAAAAAAAAGTTTCTCAGTTTGAACATTAAACATCTTGTCTTTGCAGTGTATTCAATTGAATATAAGTTGAAAAGGATTTGCAAATCATTGTATTCTGTTTTTATCTACTATTTACATAATGTGCCAACTTCACTGGTTTTGGGTTTTGTAGTTCAGATCTGGAGAGCACTCATCATCAGGAAGGGCATTTGACAGATTAAAATGAGATCTGGAAAATTCTCATCCGACAGCAGTTACTGGCTCAGAGCGCTTTCAATCAACTGGGGTGGCCAATCACAAGTGCCCCCCAGTCACTCCCCATTTTGCCAAGTGCACAGATACTTGCAAATAACACAATAACATTCTTCCTGAAACAGTTTTGGCTGACTGCAAATCATCAAAAGCAAACCACATGTGTCTGACACCGATCAGTTTTATTATCCCCCTGGCATACAATGCGGGGGGATATAGTCATGGGTGCGGTTGTCTGTCCGTCCGTCCATCCGTCTGTGAACATTTCTGGAGCATAACTTGAGAACCATTCAATATTTTTTCACAAAACTTGGTGTGTACATTAATCATGATCTGATGTGGGGGGGTGGGGATATGCCATCTTCTGATGGCTCTTGTTGCTTTCTGTTTTCACAAACTTAGCTTCGGAGACTGGCTGCCAACAAAAAGAAGTGTAACCTGCTGCACGAGGATTGACATGACTGTGAAGAATGATAATGACTGTAAACGAAGACCACTTCCCTAAGCAATATTGACTGAAATCATTCCTTTCAAATATTCTGTCATCCTGTATTATGGCAAAAAGGCTGATTGACATCAGGTCCTGAGGTGACCACTTTTCAGCCCAGTAGAGATCAGCGTTTTGTACCCTTGCGGCTTCTGACACAACATATAATTTCTGTCACTTTAGTGAATGTGAACCTCTATGACTAAAGTTTAAAGAAGCTGGTTGAAGCTCGCTGGATTAGATAAGCTTAGAACCAAAGTTAGTTTTCTTCTTTTCTTACTGGTGGAGTTACCAGCCCAGATTAAAAAGAAAGAGCGTTGAAAAATAGATGTTTCGTTTGTATGCTCCAGAGTTATAGTCCATTTTACACCCTTTAAGGGAGTGCCATGAAAATTATTTGATTTGTAGTATTATGTATTTTTTAAACATACAGTAGCTGTGTGGTGTGTTGATTCAGCCTACAAACAATTTGGCATTGACACGGTCGTCTTCTTGCTTCTGTGCAGTGCGACATCAAATGAACTCTACATATGTGATTTTATAGAGCTGGTTAGGCGCTTGATGGAAGTGCTTGGCAGTCTAGGAGTATGCAGGTTTTCAGGGTGAATCACATGTGCTTAATTTATTCTAATAACCATACTGCTACAAACGTTAGATGAGGCACTGCATGAATCTGCTCTAGGTACATCAGTAGAGTAAATTGGGATAAGACACTCCCGTTAAGAACAACATCTATTTTCCCTTAAAATAAATGAAGACCACATAGGAAAAATTATCAGTCTAAATTAGGCATTTTTGCATATTTTATATCCATCCATCCATTTTCTATACCCGCTTATTCCTCACTAGGGTCACGGGGCGAGCTGGAGCCTATCCCAGCTGACTACGGGCAAAGGCAGGGACCCACCCTGAACAGCTTGCCAATCCATCGCAGGGCGCACACACCATTCACAGACCATTCACTCTCACCTATGGGCAATTTGGTGTCTCCAATTAGCCTGACATGCATGTCTTTGGACTGTGGGAGGAAACCGGAGTACCCGGCGAAAACCCACGCAACACGGGGAGAACATGCAAACTCCACACAGAAAGGCCCCAGGCCAGATTCGAACCCACGACCTTTTTGCTGTGAGGCAGCAATGCTAACCACTGTGCCACCGTAATAATTACATTATTGTAATATTTTATATATTTTATAATCTTTGCATAAGATTGTTTTGAATTTTTTATTCACATTTCTCCACAACGTGAAAATGTGACTCCGATCATTTTTCAATTGTGGTCTTCAAATGTAATTTGAGTGTCAATTAATTAGTACACAAGATGTATGCTTAAGTAAACACATTTATCGGGTAATTAAATCATTACAGTCTACAACTTTGTTATAAGAAAACTAAATGTAAAATGTTGTAAAGGGGCATCTTCTCCCGTGACCTGTGGAGAAAGCTCCTGGGCGACACCATGCCTCACAAGTCATTTTGATCTATCCAAACTTTTAATATAAAATTAGCTTTTCTTTCAACTTGTTACTTTGTTCTCTCTCTTTAACTGCAAAATCAATGTTACAAAACAAATTCATTCTGGCTGTTTTTGGAACAATTTTTAGTATTTAGGTCTAGGACAAATCACAAATGGAGGGCTTTGTTTTTTGAAATATGACTTTGATGGAATTGATAATTACATTCCCAATTCCGAAATAGTTGGGACAAAGGATAAATTGTGAATAAAATCAAAACGCAATGACTTTCAAATCACACCAGCCAGTATTTTATTCACAATAGAACAGAGATAACACAGCAAATGTTGAAAGTGAGGAATATTACAATTTTATCCACAAAATGAGCTCATTTCAAATTTGATGGCTGCTACAGGTCTCAAAAAAGTTGGTACAGGGACCTGCTTACCATAGAGTAGCATCCCCTCTTCTTTTTAACACAGAGTGGAGGTATCTGGGCATTGAGGAGAAAAGTTTCTTGAGTTCAGCCATTGGAATTTGATCCCGCTCTTGTTTAATACAGGCTTCCAGCTGCTGGGGAGTTTTGGGTCTTGTTTCACGGACATTTCGTTTAATTGTACGCCAAATGTTCTCAATCAGTGAAAGATCAGGACTGCAGGCAGGCCAGTTCAGCACACGGACTCTTCTACTACGAAGCCATTCTGTTGTATTAGCTGCAGTATGTGGTTTTGCATTGTCCTGCTGAAATACAAAAGACCTTCCCAGGAATAGATGTCGTCTGAAGGGGAGCATATGTTGCTCTAAAACCATTATATACCTTTCAGCATTCATGGTGCTTTTTAAAACATGCAAGTGTCCCACACCATATGCACTAATGCACCTCCATACCATCAGAAATGTTGGCTTTTGAACTGAATGCTGATAACAGAAGGAGTGGTCTTTCTCCTCTTTAGCCCGGAGGACACGACGCCCATTATTTCCAACAAGAATGTCAAATTTGGACTCGTCTGACCATGGGACCCTTTGCCAATTTGCTACAGTTCACTTTAAGTGAACCTTAGCCCTCAGCACATGGTGGAGCTTCTGAATCATGCTCAACAATGGCTTCTTTTCTGCACAATTGAGTTTTAGGTGGTATCTGTGGATGGCACGGCGGACTGTGTTTACAGACAGAGGTTTCTTGAAGTATTCCTTGGCCCATTTAGAAATGTCAATGACAGAATCATGGCGGTGAGTGATGCAGTGGCGTCTGAGGGCCAGAAGATCACAGGCATCCAGTAAAGGTCTTTGGCCTTGTCTCATGTGCAGAGAGATTTCTCCAGTTTCTCTGGATCTTCTGATGATGTTATGCACTTTCATTGATGAGACCTTCAAAGTAACATTGTTTTTTGTTTTTAAAGTATTCCACAATTTTTTTTTACGCAAGCCTTCCCAGGTTGGAGAGCCTCTGGCCATTTTTACGTCCGAGAAACTCAGCCTCTCTAAGACATCCCTTTTATAGCCAATCATGTTGCACACCTGATGCCAGTTAACTTAATTACTTGCTAAATGTTCTTTCAGCTGATTCTCTTATATATTAATTGCTTTTTCAGCCCTTTTTTGCTCTCTTTCCTCTTGCTGGAAGAAAATTTGAAATAAGCTCATTTTGTGGATAAAAAATGTAAAATGTCTCAGTTTCAACATTTGAAATGTTATCAATGTTCTATTGAAAATAAAATATTTGCGCGTGTGATCTGAAAGTCATTGCATTTTGATTTTATTGACAATTTACACTTTGTCCCAACTATTTCGGAATTGGTGTTGTAAATTACTGGTCTGAAAAATGTTATAAAAAATTTAAAGAATTATGCGAGTGTGAACAATTTTTAAAATTTTGCGACAAATTAATTCATATATTTTCAAATCACACACGCACACACATACACACACAAACACACACACACACAGACATACACACGCACACACACACACGCACACACACACTCACCCATTTGTGTTGTAATGTGAAAAGAAGCCACTAGATGACCTTTTTTTTCTTAAGCCCAGACTGGAGCTAGGTTTGGGCATGTCTTGGGCATGTCTGAGACGGAAAGTCCCAGAGAATTAAAAAAAGTCTAAAAAGTGGGAGGGGTCTGCAAAAGAGTATATAAGGAGGAAAATTGAGAGAGTAAAGTAGGAGGAGAAATTGCAAGGAGAAGGATACATTTGACCAGACCTGTCACTCTTTTCAAGACCTGTGAAGCTTTTTGTGGATTTTTGCCTGTGTTGGAGCATTTTCCTCACCCGGAACATCACCAAGCCACCCCATCTCAAGGGACTGTAAATATTTGTTTTCTTGAATATTATCAATCTTGGTCAGTAGTATAAATTGTAGGTTAGTGTCAGTGCTTTACTTTATTAAACCTGCTTACGTTTTGCAGTTTTGTCTGTCATCCCTTGCTGTCTTATATGTCATACCAAATTGGGGCCATAACAGTGTACACAGGCTATAATTTTTTGCATTAACACGGATGCTCAGCCTTGACTGCTCTTGTGACCTGGAAAAACCTAGTAAATACGTATGTCACTTTTGAGACAAACTTAGTTAGTCTCTAATTTTCAGTAATTAAGAGTAGTGAAAATCTTAAAATACTAGCTATGAGTGTTATTTGAACTGTCAAAATCAAGTTTCTGTGATTTTTTTCGATTACGAAAAGTCAAGAATCCAAAAGTTCTTGTTCAGTCGTGAGAATTCTCACCACTGATAAATTCACTAGGTTTTTCCAGATCACAGTAGACTTGCGAAAATTTTAAGCTAGCAGGCTAACTAGTGCTACAGCAAGCAAATATTTCTACAGCCTGATGACTGGATCGGAGCACCTGCTGAAGCAGCTGAGCTTGTTATGTACTTCCAGTCAGCAGTGGTGAGCACCTGGTAACTGTGGTTCCAGGGGGGACAATCCATGAGCTGGCAATAGGATGTTGAGTGTCCAAGGCTCAACAATGTGCCAGGGCAGCGAAGGCTATCTCATTTGGTCTGAGCTAACAAAAGGGTGACTATGGCACAAGTCGCAGAAGATCAATTACTTGATTGAGGACACATGTATGTAAGTTCTGACAAAAATTGTGCACCGCTCTTTACTGTCATCACTAAATATGACATTGAATGTTACCCCAGATGTGTTTGCATTATTGAGAAAATATTCCACATTAGTATAGTCACCTGATTTACATGATCGGGGCTGCCGGACTGAGCTGAAAAGGTTTCACAACCAGCAAGTAGAGATGCACCATCAATAGAGAGGTAATGCAAACTAATTATGCTAACTAAAAACATAAGGCTTTGCTGAATACCTCTCGGCCTGGACAAGATTTCCTGCCTCAAGGTCACAGCGCTAAGGACAAAGGTGAAATCCAGCAAAAACATGACCTTACACATCCATGTGTCCCAATGAGTTACTATACCACATTTGGTGAAGCAGCGATCGGTAGTTGCTGAGTACTGACCCGGACAAAATTTCATGCTTCAAGGTCACAGCGCTGGGGTCAAACAGTGAAATCCAGCAAAAAACATGACGTTGCACATCTATGTGTCACAATGAGTTACCGTACCAAATTTGGTGAAGCTGCGATATTTAGTTGACGAGTACTGACCCGTTCAAGATTTCCAGGATCAAGGTCACAGAGCTAAGGTCAAAGGTCAAATCCAGCAAAAAACCTGACATTGCACATCTATGGGTCATAGTGAGTTAACGTTACCACACCAAATTTGGTGAAGTTCCGATCATTAGTTGCCAAGTACTGGCCCCGACAAAATCATGGATGGACGACGGACGACTGACGACGGACGACAGACGGACACGCAGGTGACGACAATACCCCTCCAGCCAGAGTCGGCCGAGGGGTAAAAACCATTATATAGTTTCTGAATGCAAACAGACTTCATCTAACGACCCATGAAATGCACAAAAATATGGGAGTGAACATTACAGTATGAGCTTGGAATTGTCTGTTTGGGGCCGTATGAAGACACCAGAAGGGATGATTTTCATTGCCACAGGCTCAGGGAAAGGGAGTGCTAACGCTAATGGCACTGGGCCTGTGGGCTCTGTCAGTTCATGGAAAAAGCACAAAGTGAGCAAGGATTTTTATAAAGAAGGTTTATTCACATTTCTGTTTACAAAAACATTGCAGAACCTTGCTTGTATTTCACTTGACAAATAATCTTTCATTAAAGGCGCAACAGATTTAGAGAATACCCAGCTGCATTGCACAACTCTCTTGAGATATTAGCAATGAATTTTGGAGATTATGATCAGCAAATTACAAAGGGACCAGAAACAGGAAGTAAACCATTCATGCAGTAAGTCTGTGCACCAGTTTCACACAGGTAAGCTCTACTTTTTGAGCAGACCACACTTGAGCAACAGTTAGTCATGCTCTAAAGAAAAACCTGGCCTCTGTTTTATACCTCTTGTAAACCAGAGTCAGGACAGCCCTTTGGAGACGGTCCAATCAGACTGCATCCGCAGTTCTCAGAAATTCTAGTCGCACCCACCTTTGAAGTGGAATTTGAAAGCATTAAACTGGTCTGTGATCATGGAATTCAAGACCAGCACCAACAGTGGGTTGTGAGACTACAATCTCAGGCAGGAAGGGAACTCTTGGTAGCAAGAAAGAAATGTGATGATTTTCATAGCTCGAAGATTGTGTGTCTGTGTGTGTAAGCGTGCGTGCTCAGTTGTATCGGTCTCTAGTTTCAATTGTCTTGATCAGGAGCGGCGTGGCTTTCGGACCTGAAAGGGGAAGAGAGATGTTATTCTAGTGCTGATGTTATTACTGAGTATATTTGGGGTACTGATTAAGAGAAAATTTACCTCTTATCTGTACTTACTGGATGGCACAGTTTGGACATTGATGACAGACTGGTTTGAGAGCCTGCAAGAAAAAGAGGAATCAACATCTTAATATGAAATGTGATGCCTATTCTTCTGGCTTGAAATACTTCTGAAACGAGGTTGATTTTATTTCCTTTAATTTGATTTCGTCACAACTGTCACAAACTTCCATACAGCAGCTGTTAGATGTCTCTTTTCATTGGTTTGACATCTTTTGTGCCTCCCGCCCGTCAGGTGTTATGCATTTGTGTTCCCCATTCCCATATGTTTCCGTGGCGCATAGAGCCCTTTGCGTTGAATCTCTTAAGTTGCTGGACTGTCATTTGCTATAAGCCCTGAAAGCATCCAGTCAGTTTCTCCTACTCTGGAGTTTATTGTATTCAAGGATGATCGTAACCTTTAATAATAATAGTCCAATAACAAGTACTCTGCTTAGTCTTATTAATAGGGACAAGCTCCAAAGTCTTTCTCTTGGTCTCCGGATTTGGATCGTGTTCCTGTCAACTAGTCCTCAGTCTTTTCTTTGGCCCAGTTTATTAGGAACACATGGATAATTTATAAAAATCTGATTTTCTTGGGGTGTTTTCCTGATGCCCCTCACTGGTAGAATGACAGTGACCTGTCAATTGCTGACTCATCTCACCTGTCCTCTTCCCCTTCCAGCAGCTTCCTGTAGGTGGCGATCTCGATATCCAGGGCCAGTTTGACATTCATGAGCTCCTGGTACTCTCGCACCTGCAGGGCCATTTGCTGCTTGGCTCGCTGCAAGGCCTTCTCCAGATCATGAATTTTTGCCTTGGCGTCTCTCACCGCCATCTCACCGCGGTCCTCTGCCTCGGCAATATGAGCCTCCAGGTTGTCTCTCTGTGGGCATGAACCAGACAATTTGAGTCAAACATAATAATAATAATAATAATAGTAATAATATCCTGAGCGTGATAAGTCTGAACACGTGCTCCACGAGAATTCAAAACACTTCATTATTTCCACGACAGTGGAATAAAGAAGTGCTTGTAATCTTACAGAGCATAGTGTGAATTATCCTGAGAACTTCAGCTCAGGTTACAAGTATCATTAATTTTGAAAGCAATGGCTGATATGAAGATTTGCACCAAATACTGGTGTACTACTGGTCTTTTCCTATCACAGTGCAATCGTTTGGCTTCAGGACACTTGGATTGTGCTGCTGGTGCTGTATGAACTAATTTTATGGTCATTTGTGGCTGTTTTGTGGACACCTGGCATGAGGGTGAGTAGATAATGGCAGAATTTTAATTTTTAAGTGCAGGACTCCTTTAAACCTTGTCCTTAACTATTAAATTTTGATGCCAATTCTACAGAACTGTTTTTAGTCCAGGACAATGCTAGATCTAAGCTTGCAAAACCTGCCCTGCTAAGAATGATAACACTGAAAAGATGGAAAGCATGATTGGCATCAGATGTTTGTTTAAGGTTCGCTGGAATCAGTAGATCAAATTGCGACCTCACCTGCCTGTGCCACATGACCCAGCTCCCCTGCCCTGCCTACGGCACTCCTAACCTGTCCTTTGGCGTTGTCGATTTCATTCTGCAGCCGGCTGATGAGGCGCGTGACCTCTGTGATCTCGGTCTTGGTGCTTCGCAGCTCGTCCACATTCAGGTTTGCTTTTGCGGCCACCTGATCAAACTGCACAGGTGGAGAAAGAGGCAGTGAGATCACCGGTGACATCGCCGGCACGTAAAAACACTCTCCTCTCTGGACTCTGAGCCAAGCAATTCACTGTAGAATGTGCTTTTCATATTTTAATGTTTCAGCCTGTTACTAATTTTTATATTATTATTATTCTCAGCCCTATTACCTTGCTCTTGTACCAGGCCTCTGTCTCGTTTCGGGTTTTGGCAGAGATTTCCTCGTATTGAGCTTTCACATCTGCTACAATCTGGTCCATGTTGAGGTCGCGGGAGTTGTCCATCTGCACCACAACACTCGTGTCTTTGATACTCCTCTGCAGCTCTTTGATCTCCTGAGAAGGGAGAAGAGGAAGTGGAGAGAGGAACAGGATGTGGTCAGATAGATTAAGCTGCAAGAGACTTGCCAAGTCCCCATAATACCCTATTCACTGTTTAGGACCCCCAAGAATAAGGGATACACTTGATCTGTGTTTACTTAGTCAGAGTGTGACTAAATACATTTTTCAGGACATGGGCTTTATTGCATTACATGTGTTTATTTGTAAGCGTCTCGGGGTAAAATTCACAGCAAATGCAGCATATAGAATGAGATATAAACAGCTGATATAGAATGTGTCCCATGGTTGGAGTGGGTCAGCATCTACCTGGACTGGAGAGATTATGATTCTCTCGCATGTATGCAGCACGTCATACCTCATCGTAGACAGCTTTCAGGAAGTTTATTTCTTCAGCTAGGCATGCCACCTTTTGCTCCAGGGTCACCTTCTGCATATAAGCCTCATCCACTTCCTGTCAAAACAGGAACTCACTTATCAACGTTGTCCAATTTAGAGTATCAGACTTTGCACCTCTCTTTTGTGAGGGTATCTTTTGTCACCCTGTGGGTAACAACATCTGTTGCAGATTTTTGAGAGGAACTCAAAAATAAGTCATATGTGAGCTGCTGAATATTACAAAAGAAGTACTTTCAGGCCGACACTCCGCCTTCCCAATTTTTATGGAGAAATTGGCTACCTCTGGGGCTGCTTCATAGTACTACACAAACTGGCCCGGGCATGGCGGTCATGGAATAGTTGAGGAAATCATGTTATATTGTAATATATCAAGTGTTAATGTACAGGAACTGCATGGAGTGAAGACGGTGGTGACACTAACCTTTTTCAGAATCACAAAATCGTTCTCGAGACTGTTCCGCTGATGAATTTCTTTCTCGTACCTGAAAGAGTATGGGGTTAGATCACACATTAAATGACAAATTGAATTCAGAAAACTAAAGAGCTGGTAAATCTCCTCGTGCTGCTTTGATTTATGCAAATGTGTTTTTATGATATTCCCCCAGATTGCTGCATCATGCTGTAAGTGATATGCTAGCGTACTGCATTGAGTTAGCATTGTATTTAGCAATATTCAACTGGGTAGTAGTGCATTGAAGTGAGTGTGATTTCAGTGGGCTTTGTAAAATGCTGTTGGGTATATTTATCTGGGCTGCTGTAAACCATCTGTCCCAATATTTATGAGGGTTTCTCTAAGCAGGATTCTCTGGATTACAGTATGGTGCTGCGAACAGTGTTTTGTATTTGAGGTATAGTACAGGCCAAAAGTTTGGACACACCTTCTCATTCAATGCGTTTCCTTTATTTTCATGACTGATTTACATTGTAGATTCTCACTGAAGGCATCAAAACTATGAATGAACACATGTGGAATTATGTTCATAACAAAAAAGTGTGAAATACCTGTGACTGAAAACATGTCTTATATTCTAGTTTCTTCAATGTAGCCACCTTTTGCTCTGATTGCTGCTTTGCACACTCTTGGCATTCTCTTGATGACCTTCAAGAGGCAGTCACCTGAAATGGTTTTGACTTCACAGGTGTGCATTATCAAGGTTAATTAGTGGAATTTCTTGCCTTATCAATGGGGTTGGGACCATCAGTTGTGTTGTGCAGAAGTCAGGTTGATACACAGCCAACAGCCCTATTGGACAACTGTTAGATACATACATAATTCCATGTGTTCATTCATAGTTTTGATGCCTTCAGTGAAAATCTACAATGTAAATAGTCATGAAAGTAAAGGAAACGCATTGAATGAGAAGGTGTGTCCAAACTTTTGGCCTGTAATGTATGTTTTTAGTATTTTCTGGATTCTCACTTGTCCTTGAAATCCATTACATGTCCTTGCATGTTCTTCAATTCACCGTCCATCTTGGTCTTATCGTTGTTAATGAGATCTAGCTGGCGTCGTTGGTTGGCGATGAAGGCATCAAACATGGGTTCAATGTTTGAGCGGCCTGTCGTCTGGCTCTGCAAGAGGTTCCACTTGGTCTCCAACATCTTATTCTGCTGCTCCAGGAAGCGCACCTGTGTGTGTGTGTGTGTGTGTGTGTGTGTGTGTGTGAGTGCGTGCAAAAGTGGAAAATGAAGGAGAATAGAAGCAGAATTATTTTCCTCATATACATTATAATATTACCCATCATAAAAAAATTAAAGTACTAGCCTGTGGTACATAATGCATTGGTCTCAAAAAACAATCATTTATATGCAATCAGAAGCCTCTCAGTTGGGTAAAACTGCTACTGGCTGTGATTGGGTGCAAAGAAAGTGAGATCAAAATTTTTCAATACCACAAGACATTATTATTTTGCTAATGGCATCACAATTCAAGTGAAATATTGACGTCTTAAACTAATTTTTTCTCTCAATTTGATCAAGTCAAGTCCTGTCATTACTTTGACTGAGTTAATCTCTGTGAATTTAAAGCGTCAAGTTGCTTACAGCTGTTTATATTCACAGACCTTGACTCAGTCAAAGCAGTGAGATGACTTTACTTTATCAGGTTGAGAGAGTAAATCAAAATTTTACAGTGTATAATAAATACCATTAAACCAATATTACACAATAGTCTGATTTTTGAGAGGAGATTCAGCATTCATACTGTAATACTATCCTGATCCATCTGTGTGTGTGTGTGTGTGTGTGTGTGTGTGTGTGTGCGTGTGCATTTGTGCATTTAAAAGTAAAGAATGAGCTCATATTACACAACAATTGAAGTAACAGCCATTACTATTTGCCAAAGCACATTTAGATTATAATAATCTGCACTTTTTTAAATTTGGAAACCTTTGCTTCTTCCGCTAAAGATCAGATATATGAAAAGAATGAGACTGGCTAAATGGAAATCGTTGCAACTTTCAAAATATTTTTTCAGTTTTATCCTTTACTTTTTCTGTGGGTGGAGGAGAAGAGAGTATGTTAAGAAGATTTTATTATCCTTGTACGGTTCCCTGTTGATACTTATGACTGAAGCATCAATGATTGTCCTGCATTGTTAACATGGATTGAAATAGTGAGTGATAACAGGAGAGGGAGAGTTAGAAAGAGTAACGTGTGTCCCGGTTTTGATGTTTTGGTGGATACTGACCTTGTCGATGAAGGCGGCAAAGCGATTATTGAGGGTCTTGATCTGCTCTTTCTCCTGAGTGCGGACCGCCTGGATGGTGGGGTCGATGGCCACGTTGAGGGGGGCCAGCAGGGATTTGTTGACAGAGACGGCGTTGATGGATGTGTGGTACGGTCCGCTGGAGAACCCCCCCAGTGAGTTGGAGCTGAAATTCCGGGTGCTGGTTCTGCTGGATGTGCTACCGATGCGCTTCATGGTGGCGGAGAGGCGGTGGAGAGTCGGAAAACCGATCCGGAAAGTCAAAACTCTGGAGTGCTGTGATGAGAGGCGACAACTGTCCAGTGTCCCGCTGCCTTTTAAAGGCCCGCCAGGGTGGGGCACAGGTATGCCCTG
Source organism: Gymnothorax reevesii (assembly GCA_029721435.1). Lineage (NCBI taxonomy): Eukaryota > Metazoa > Chordata > Actinopteri > Anguilliformes > Muraenidae > Gymnothorax > Gymnothorax reevesii. The sequence goes on along the minus strand of CM056585.1, from coordinate 72,511,686 downwards.
CACGTGGAAGAACCAGTCAAACATGGACCCCCCGCCCCCAACTCACTCATGCATATACATACATTCTTACAACCTTATACTGCTAAGCAATGCGCGCTCATTCGCATGCATTCTTCAACTGCCATTTGCCTGAAGACATGTAATCTACGATCTTGACATAAGTATTTTTGCGCCCAGTATGCTTGTCTAGCCTTCCAAACACCTGCAACCCAGGTAACCAGCATGCGATTGCCGGAGTGCACCAATCCATGTAAAACAATGAGAGATCATGGCTGTTAACACCATTTGTCAAAATTTTGGAATCACAAGACAGTGAAATTTTGCTATTTTTGCTTTTGCTATTTTATTAAAAAAAAAATTGTATAATAGTAAATTCTGTGAAACAAGCCTTAAAATCATGATGTTTTATTCAGCATTTTAAGTATTGGGAGGGTAAAAAGTTTTCAAATGATTGCACAGTTATCTAATATGGCGATTGATCATGATTTACTGTGAGATTTCTGCTAAGCAAATTTTAAACATTGAAGTTCTTAATAATTCCATTTTCTCAATGGATTTCCACGTGGGGAGCGAAATTCCCATACAAGTGTTTTGAAATATGAGCACAATTGACAAACTTTGCGATTCTGGTGATCGCACAGCAGTGTCATGTGGGTCATGGCAGATTATTGAGCTAACCACCCCATATTTTCACAATGTCGCCACAGAGTGTGGATTTGTGCTTTGGGTCTAATTGTCTTGCGGTAATCGTGCAAAGTCACAAGTGATTCCAAACCTTTTGTGCGGAAGGATGTCTTAGTTTATTCTTTGTGGTGTTGTGAGTTGAATTTAATTTGCCCTCACCTTACTCCACTTGGCACCCTGCCAGTCCCTTCAAACTGGAAACGTGACCTTTAGACTGGTGCAATGATGGAAATGACTGAAAAGGAGAAGTTTCTTTTGTCTCAGTGTAGGCCAGCTGACAGGCTGAGCTTGAAGCGATGACACTGCGGCTCGTGAGAAGCACATGGATTTAGCCTCCACAGGCTGCTCCACCATGACATTGCTCAGTATTCTTATTTTTTACTTGAAGAATAAAAGCTTTGAAATAGATGAAGATTTGTTGAATTTCAACCTTCCTCTCATCGATTCTTATTAATAAAGAGGCTATAAAACTGAAATGATTAAAAAATATTAAACACATCAAAAGTAAAAAGGAAGCATAAGTGCCCTCCATAAGTTGAACAATGTAAAGTTTTAACAATGTTTACTGCTGAAAGTATGTGGAAGTAGTTAGGTGCCGATAATAGTAATAAGAGGAAGAAGAAGTGTTAGATATAATATATGTTAGATATATTCACAATAGAACAGAGATAACATAGCAAATGTTGAAACAGAGAAATTTTACTATTCGCAAAAGCTCATGAGCTCATTTCAAATTTGATGGCTGCTACAGGTCTCAAAAAAAGTCGGGACAGGGGCCTTTTTACCATGGTGTAGCATCCCCTCTTCTTTTTAATACAGAGTGGAGGCATCTGGGCATTGAGGACAAGTTTCTTGAGTTTAGCCATTGGAATTTGATCCCACGCTTGTTCAATACAAGTTTTGGTTCTCCTTTGATGGACTTTTCGTTTAATTATGCGCCAAATGTTCTCAATCGGAGAAAGATAAGGACTGCAGGCAGGCCAGTTCACCACACGGACTCTTCTACTACGAAGTCATTCTGTTGTAATAGTTGCAGTATGTGGTTTTGCATTGTCCTGCTGAAATACACAAGGCCTTCCCAGGAATAGATGTCATCTGGAGGGGAGCATATGTTGCTCTAAAACCTTTTATATACCTTTCAGCATTCATGGTACTTTTTAGAACATGCAAGTGTCCCACACCATATACACTAATGCATCCCCATACCATCAGAGATGCTGGCTTTTGAACTGAACGCTGATAACAGGAGGGGTGGTCTTTCTCCTCTTTAGCCCGGAGGACACAACGCCCATGATTTCCAACAAGAATGTCAAATTTGGACTCATCTGACCACAGGACACTTTTGCACTTTGCTACAGTCCATTTTAAATGAGCCTTAGCCCACAGAACACTGCTGCACTTCTGGATCATGCTCAACAATGGATTTCTTTTTTGCATGGTAGAGTTTTAGGTGGCATCTGTGGATGGAATGTTTACAGACAGTGGTTTCTTGAAGTATTCCTGAGCCCATTTAGTAATGTCAATGACATGCCGGTGAGTGATGCGGTGGCGTCTGAGGGGCCGAAGATCACGGGCAACCAGTAAAGGTCTTTGGCCTTATCCCGTACACACAAAGATTTTTCCTGTTTCTCTGAATCTTTTGATGATGTTATGCACTGCAGATGGGACCTTCAAAGCCTTTGCTATTTGATGTTGAGGAACATTGTTTATAAAGTATTCCACAATTTTTTTAGGCAAGCCTTCACAGGTTGGAGAGCTTCTGGCCATCTTTACTTCTGAGAGACTCGGCCTCTCTAAAACATCCCTTTTATAGCCAATCATGTTGCACACCTGATGCCAGTTAACTTAATTACTTGCTAAATGTTCTTTCAGCTGATTCTATTCTATACTAATTGCTTTTTCAGGCCTTTTTGCCTGTGTCCCAACTTTTTTGAGACCTGTTGCAGCCAGAAAATTTGTGATCAGCTAATTTTGTGAATGCAAATTTTAAATGTCTTAGTTTCAACATTTGAAAGGTTATCTATGTTCTATTGTAAATAACATATTGGCTTATGTGATCTGAAAGTCATTGCATTTTGATTTTATTCACAATTTACACTTTGTCCCAACTATTTCGGAATTGGGGTTGTAGTATTTTCTAAAAAAAGAATGACATTTATTTTGGATTTTAACAATTTTTTAATTTTTTTTTTCTGGGTCCGAAATGAGTCTTCGTTTATTTTGGACTGCAACCAAAATAGCTCCACTGAGCCAGTAACATTATGATAATTAAACCACTCATTATCTCTGTAGCAGGATTTATGTGGTTGCCAGTTTGTAACATGGTTGCAGAGGAATGGAAGATTGCAGGCTTTGGCGCCCGATTTCACTGCCGCCCTCAAAAAATTGTTGTTAAAAAACTTTGCAATCAATCATAGCAGCGCAACAACCAAACAGGATCATGCCCCACATGAATTTCCATGGAGCTTCTGGTCACTGGTGTAAACCGAAGAATAAACAAGGGCTAAGACTTGACGCAGGTGTTGCAACCAGTGAACGAAGGTTTTGTTGCGAGCCCAGCCATAAGAGTTATTAGATGTGCTGCACAGAGTTTAGATCTCAGTTTATTACTTGCAGCTTCACCATCCAAATGAGTATTGAATTTATGTTTATACATCATCACATTGAGGAATCGCAGGCTGGAAAGCTAGGTAGCAAGTTGGAACATGTAATGGCTTCCCACCATCTTTAACTGGGGCTAGCAAAATTGTTTCCTGTTGGCTTTGTGTGCTGCACCATACAGTATTGTGATGTACTTTGTTGACAGAAGCATAATCGGAATAATATCTATAGAAGAGACACAAGCAATTAATCCCAAACCATCCTAACTGACCCTTTGAAGCCACTGAGCGGGCATTGTGTCAAACAGTAACCTGTTGCCGAATGTAAGCCATTATGGAGTAAGACGAGGCTAACACTTGGGAGAAAACAATGTCCAGACACGATACATTTTAGTATTTGCTTGCGTATGTTTATGGTTATTGCCAATGACTATGAGGTCCATATAGTGAAGCCCTAAGGCAATAATCAAGCAATATTCCATGATAATGGTAAGCCACTGAGGGAGTGTGTGCTTCAAAGCAGATCTCAATCAGAATTCTCCCCAGACTCACTAGATGGGGGTAAAACATTCCAAATCTTGCCAAATCTTGTATCTACCACCTATAAAAATGATTTTTCTCAGCAGGTAGCTCTGCAACCTCACAACAAAAAAAGGTAGTGGGTTTGAATTCAGCTTAGGACCATTCTGTGTGGATTTTGCATGGGCTCCCTGTATTCTCTTCAGTTTCTTCTGGAAACTTCAGTCTCCTCCCACAGTCCATGGACATTCAAATCAGGCTAATTGGAGACCCGGCAGGTATGTGTGTGTGAGTAAATGGATAGTGGATGATGTTTTCACCCTGCAATGGGTCGGCGAGCTGTTCCAGACGGCTCCCTGCTTTCTGCTCATTGTCAAATGGGATGGGCTCTAGCTACCCAGCAACTCTAGAGAGGAAGAAGCAGTATGCATAATGGATGGATGGATGGATTTTCTCTCTGAACTGCCAGACTCTCGCAACTGCACAAAATGCATCCCTGGGCAGCCCGACCCATTTCCTAGAGGTCAGCTGTCTATCCTGCTGTTTATCAGCTTAAGCATAATTTGGCACGCTTGTCTGTAATAATTAGCACCTTGATGTCTCTATTAGTCGAATTGTAAGTGTCTTAAGGCTTGGACATACTTTCTGTACTTTCTGTACATACTTTCTCTGAGGTCTTGTGGCAGTTGAAGGAGTGTGTGCACAGTTCCATTCAATCTACAATTGAATGTCCGTGCCTGTCTGGTATTCCATGCATGCGTATTTACTGATCAACACTCCAATCTGTGCTGGTAATGCGCCATTCAAAACTAGCATCCATTTTGATATCTGGAGTGTAAGTGCACAGTCCACTGGGTCACAAAGTTTGGGCTGAACATGGACGTCTACAAAGGGATCCTCACAGACCTCTGAAAACATGGGAAGATGAAGACATTTACCTCATGCCGACCCTTGCGGACATGGTAAAACGGAAGTTATGAATCAGGCTTTGGGGTTGTGAGGTCTGGAATGAAGACCGGTGGGATGGTTGATCTCCAGGAACTACACTGAGTGGCCCTGACATTTGTGGGCTGCTCCAGTGTCTCGTTCAGTTTCACCTGAATCCACACAGTCAGGTAATTGTTTCAGGTGCCGCAACTATGCTATTATTATATATAAGTGGATAAATTCTACTGCATGAAAAGAAACTGTTGGAGGGGAGGAAAGTCTTCCACGGGTAGTAGTGCTGAAATTCCTGTGCAGTGCAGAAAATAAGTGAAAAGTCACAGTGAATCAGTCAGAGGGGATCAGTTGGTGTGAATCACCTCTCATTGAGTTTCACTGAGTGCTTATGATTCAGAATTCCTTCAGAATTTGAGAGACACTTATTGCTTTGTAATTCTTAGTTAAACGAAGTTGCAAGTTTGATATTTTTTAATGTGACTGTGTTTTCCAAATAATCAAGGTATCTTTCCGAACCACATTTATAATGTCCAAATGATATTTCTGTGCATTTAGTTTTTGCTAATTCACACCCAGGAACGTGTGCTGTGCAGACATCCGGTGATACTCATGCCACAACCTCGCATAGACTAGCCAAAAACACTTGTTAATGCCGTGACTGAGGTCCTTAACAGTTTAAATTTGGGAATTACAAACACCAATGCAAATTCAAACTACCTACACCAATCCTAATTGCCCATGTGCAGTTTCAGATTGATTGGCCCTCCCACTGAGGAGAAAAAAGGATTCAGACTGGAGGGCAGATGGACTGAGGTTTCCTAATTTTATAGTTGGATGATTGGAGCTTAACAGCAGTCCTACCATGTAGCTGAAGCTAAGCAGGTGTGGGCTTGGTCAGTACTTGCATGGGAGAGCACCTGGGAAAACAAGTTGCTGCTGGAAAAGGAATTGGTGACTCAATAGGTTGTGATCTTCCCTCTGGTGGAGTAATCCCCAGTACAGCAATGGGGACACTGTACTGAAGCAGGTGCCATCTTTCGGATGAGATGTGAAACCAACATCCTGACTCACTGTGGTCATTTAAGTTTCTATGACACTCTTCAATAAGAGTAGGGGGTTCCCTGGTGTCATGGCTAAAGTCCCAACCTGGCTCTTTCAACCTGCCACCTAATCATCCCCTGATCTAATTGGCTGCACCTCTCCCTCCCCACCTCTACTCCCAGGGCTCCCTTGAAAAAGAGATTTTCAATCTCAATGGGATTAAATTACCTGGTTAAATAAAGGATAAATGTAAAAAAAAAAAAAAAAACAGCTTCCTTTGTGATCAGACAATTTGCTGGATGATTTTCTTTTCAAGGCTGAAAGCAGTTTACAGGCCTTTATCTGTCTCTTCCTGTGTCTCAAACCCCTGTTTCTGTTCATGAGGTCTCCTCTGGTTCTCATGCGCATGTTACCCGACCTGTAACGACTCTGAGCCGAAACTCAGGTTCTTCCTCATGCCTTTAAAGCGACCCTTTTTTTACGTGTTACGAGGGGCCACAGGGGAGAATGTGTGATAGGAATTCTGTTGTTTCCCAAGGTTTCTCTATATTACTTGGTGGTTAGTGTTGGGGATTTAAGCCAAGCCAGCTCAACGGCTAAGACTGTGAAAAAGACTTTTATTGCTTTTTTTCTTTTCTTTTTTTTTTTTCTGATCTCAAGAAACTGTCCTGCATCTTGGGCTGTCAACATTTTGTCAACCCAAATCTTTGTGTAGGATCACTGGGCCAGGATCACTTTCAGTTAGCTGGGAACCAAATGCAGTTTACAGCTATCTGGTGGCAGGATCTTTAAAAAAGGGCAACGATCTACACAGGCCAGGCGTAGGATTATTATCATCCCCCTGATGAGATGATGTGTTCTCTGCATCCTCTTAGCCATTAATTGTTGTTACTACACCCCATTACTGTGACCTTACTTCACAAAATGGGGCATAATTCCCAAAATTTTTGTTCAAATCACCTGGATTTGCTAATTAACAAATTCTTTGCCAGAAGGGGGATTTAATTATTAAAGTTAACATTTTAATACTTGGAATCTGTATGTATGCTTGAATGTATGTATGCATAATGAAAGCATGTATTTACTTTATTTGCAGTCAGGTTCATAAGTATTGAGACAGTGTGTGAATATTCATGATTTTGGCTCAATATGTCACCACAATAGATTTTAAGTAAAATCGATCAAGATGTGCTTGTAGGGTAAACTTTCAGGCTTAATTTGTTTTTCCCAAAATGTTGTATGTACCATGGAGGAATTGCAACAATTTAAATTCATAGTCCCCCCCATATTAATCTATGATAATGGACCCTTGTGGTTCTGAATCTGCATGTTGATCTAAAGCATGTTTTCCACAGCAGAACTATTTTTCCTTGTTGGACTTCGTGGGGCTGACATGTTGTATTCAGTTTCTTGTAGGTGATTTTTACTGTTACAAACATGACTGAAAAGTTATTTTTCATTAGTCAAACGTCTAAGGTCTTCCAAATAAAGATAGTCTGAGGTCCTGGAAGTCTGTCCCTCTGGGGAAGGTGAGACTCAGCTGTGTAATCGTGCCTCATGTGTGTTTGACATTGTTCTTCTCGATGAGAGGCCAATGCTGTAAGTGGAACTGTGGCCAAAGGGTTGTGAGTCTTTGCAGTGCTCCCTTTGGAGGGAAAAGTTCGATTTTGTTGCTCTTTCTCTCATTACAGGGAAGAATAAGAATATTCTTAAAATACTGCATAGTCATCATCAGGGGACCATGAGGTGAAGTCTGAGGTTGTGCTGGATGCTGTCAGAGGACATGCTGTTTTTCCAACTAAAAAGGCGCAAGTGATATTTTCCTTCTGTGCAAAGTGTTGCAGGAGATTTTTCCGAAAAGTAAGAACATCTCAGCGAGGGATCTCCATCGCTGTGTGAGAAGCTGAAAGAGGAAGTGTTTCTGTTTGAGGAGCAGAGCTGCGGCCTGCTGAATGGTAAATTGAGTCCTGATGTGCTAACTCCCTTGATGGTGTTCAAGAGTAGAAGATGATGGGACATGCGCTTCTCCTGCGTCTTGGCTGTCACAGGAAGTGACATGAGGATGGTATTTTCTGTCTGTCTATTATAACCTCCGTGTGAGTTGGAGCCCATGACCCTCTCCTTGCAGTGGGAAGGTGATCACACAAATTATCTTCAGAGAGAGTGCTCAGATCAGACTGAGCAAGCGGACACATTTTGATCAAAGCTGCCAAAGTTGTGATTGACCCCCCCCCCCCCCCATCTCCATATGGCAGAGAATGGCTTGTGCAATTTGATAAGCAGTACATCAATGTCACTGCATCAGTGCACAGGTATAATGATAAGTTGAGAGGATTGTTCCAGTTCAGAAACCATTGCACATGATAATTAGTACTGCCATATGGGTTTACTGTAAGCAGCAACCTGGAAGTTCCTTTGAATGCGCCCTGAAAGCAGTGAAAAGGTTTACGGTCAGAGACTCATGCTAGCTGAAATACACAAATACAACTGCTAGGAGGCAGCGAGCTTTATTTGTCAAATTTATGCGGGCTGAAATACAAGGTAGTAATAGCTAAAGGTACAAAGCTTTATTATTAAGATTCACGAGAGCTGAATTGCACTGCACTGACTGCTAGGTGGTGAAACAATAGTTTGAGCATTCACCGTTCATACTTGGGGCCTCATGAGGCTGGTAGCGCTCTGTGGTTCAATTGAACATGCAACTGAATGCATCAGTTAACTCCTGAAGTTTGACTAACCATGAATATCATGGTCTTCAAAAGCCTCATCAATGCAGGAGAAAAACTCCAACAGAGTTAAGTTGAAATAAAAACCAGAGGCAAAAACAGTGAAACAGTTTGATCTTGATTATTATCAATATTAATGCTTAGTGAATATTAGCATCAGATGGCTATCACTAAATTATCTCACAATAATATTTTGTTTGATGTATACTACCATTTGACTTGAATTAAATAATTACCATGAAGGATGCCTTTAGCCATAATCATAATTAGTTCAGCTCTGCCACAGATGTTGTATATCTGGCGCTATCTAGTGGTAGGCCTTGGAAATGCTTATGTAAAGTTTTCAGAATTAGATTTCTAAAATTTTGAGGTTGTAACATCAATATGACAGAAGTATGAACCAAAGAAAATAATACTGTTTTCCACACAGAGCACAAGTTATATGGAGAAATACCTCTCCAATAGATATAGTGGCAAGTGTGGATAACAAAGGGTAGGTTCGGGTCGCAGTGTGAGAGTCCAGCGCGTTCTCCCATGCTGGGGGTCATGCAGCACTGTAGGTCAGAACTTTGTACATGTGAGGAGGGAACAGAGGGGAAATGGGGGGAGATTTGAGCTTTGTTTGCGCTCAGCTCAATGAAAAGGTGATGCGTGGTTCGCGGTGAAATAGATACCTGAACTTAAGATCTGAATGCGGGATTGTGACAGATTAGTAATCAAAACAGACGAGATGTAGGCTAAAGCAACCTGTGATGTATTAGATCGTAATGCATCGTGATCTGTGGCTTGGCGCTGGCTAAATAAAGACGACACAGAATATTAAAAATAAACTGGAAATTTCACAGATTTCCAATTTAACTGAGAAATATAATTATATATTGATAATCGCTATTTGTCATCGATGTCATAGCCATAGTTGGGTTCTTAGTTCATTTTCATTTTTCAGGCAGGTTCCAAGCATTTTGTTGTTCATTTGTTCTCTGGTTTCCAAGAGTGTGCAGTTACCTTTGTCGTCATTGTGATTGCAGGGGAAGCGAAAACCCTTTTTCTGAAGTTCAGATACCGAGTTGAGTCATGCATGTATGTGCATATCAGTCATGCATGTGTCTTCACGTACATCCTACATGCCTGGGTGAAATATTAAGTAAAGAAAGAAACAATTGAAGATGACCTTTTCTTGCTATTTTTTGTGGTACTCATGTTGGCTCTCCGTAGTGGCTGAAGCTGGAGAACAATCCTTTATGTTTTGCAGTGGAAGTAGTGGAAATGTTTTTCCATTGTACCGATGCATCAATAACTTAAATCGATTCTCTCAGGGTGATCAGGCTACCTTGATTACGGATTGTGATTATAAATGCTAGGATTTTACTGTCCTGAGGCTGTATCTATTTTCATTAATAGCATATTTTATATGCAACTAGTACTACCTGTCAAGTCAATTTGACTGTATCTGTGCCTGCAGGTTTATCCAGCTTTAAATATGCGAACAATAAGGTCCGTACATATTTTGGCAATGAAACAACTGGGCCCTGTTCCACAGAGCAGGATTGTAGGCTTAGCCAGATAACTGATCTAAGTAAAGCCTGGAATGGTTCTTTTTACTTCAGTCCATGTTCGAGATTTGAGAAGTTTCGAAGTTTTACTCTGTGCAGTTATCCAGTTAATTGAGTGGAACCAGCTATCCAGTTAAGTGCTTTGTGGAACAGGCCTCTGGATGCAACCACAATGCATTTGAAATTCAACAATCACTAATAAGCTTGAGCGAGTTTCTGAAACATTTCGCTGAATACAAGCCAAAAATATAACCCTGTACGATTCAGAATTCATGGTGCTGCTTTAATCTGCAGTCACATTTTTATTTATTTTTATTTATTTAACCCTTATTTAACCAGGGAAGTCCCGTTGAGATTGAAATCTCTTTTTCAAGGGAGCCCTGGGGGAAGAGGAGGAGGGGAGGGACAGATGAATTACACAGCCAATTAGATCAGGGGATGATTAGGCGGCAGATCGAAAGAGCCAGGTTGGGATTTTAGCCATGACACCGGGGAACCCCCTACTCTTATCGAAGAGTGTCATGGGATCTTTAATGACCACAGTGAGTCAGGACCTCGGTTTAACGTCTCATCCGAAAGACGGCGTCTCCTTCAGTACAGTGTCCCCGTCACTGCACTGGGGCATTGGGGATTGTCCCGCCAGAGGGAAGATCACCACCTACTGGCCCACCAACACCAAACATCATCAATTAATATGAGGGAAACAGAAGCTAATGCCATACATGCCAATCCGAGCCAATGCCATAATACTAGCATAACCATGCCTCACGGATGAAGTGGTATGTCTGGGATTATCAGCAGTTCCCTCCCTCCTCTTTCAGCTGCTCTTCCCTTCATATCGTTGGGGTGCAAGTTGATTTTTGTCTCATTTGTCCATTTGATTCTGATCTTTTACTTTACTAGCTTCTTTAATATATGATTTCTTTTTCAGAACTCTCGCCAAACTCTAAGCTGGCCATCCTGTTTTTGCTGTTTACTAATGGTTTCCATCTTGCAATGAACCCTCTGCATTTACCCAGGTGAAGTCTCTGCTTGATTGTTGACTTTTACACAGATGCATTCAGCTCCTGGTGGTTATTCTTGATCTGGGTAAAATGTTGTGAATGGGTTAATCTTCACCACAGCGGGAACTTTTCTCTCATCCACCACAGTCATATTCCACAGTCCTCAGGGCCTTTTGGTGTTCCCGACCTCACCGGTGCATTCTGTATTTTTATCCCCCGCCGGGTGATTAGCGCGAAGCGGGGTATAGCATTGGGCTCCATCCGTCTGTACGGACACATAAAATTGAGGCGTCGGGGGATATTGCCATGTTAGTGGCAAACATTGGTTTATTTTTAAGATTGTACCAAATATTCAATTTGACCTCACCTAATCTTTTTTAACTTAGTTATTTTTCTGACAGGTTTGTTTCAATTGTTTAGCTGAATGTTGGCTTCCTTCACTGACATATCCAACTCATTAAACTTTATATTAGCGAGTCAATACCAATAGATTCAAAGAGGCAATGCCACACTAAAAATCCCTGGACCTGTTACCTGCATGCTTGTAAATGAAATAATGAGGTTATGACACAGAGCCATGGAGCAGCTGAGCAGCCAGATGTCCAGTCACATATCCTTTCATAAAAAGTGTAATTCATACGAGGTGGAATTATAACTCGTGTGTTGATGGCCATCCAGTTCCCACACTGTAAAACCAAATGCTTAAGTTCTGAACACATGCTTAACACTTATTTGTAACACTTTTTAAACACATCACAGTGTTTAGATTCAGATTTAAAGGCGCTTATTCATCAAATCTGAAAAACCTCAATCGCAACATCCAGTGCTTTGAATGAGAACACCTATTTAGAAAAACCAGGAAATTGATACGCCAAAGCGAAATCATAAAGAAATAATCGAAACCAAACAGGAAATCAAACAAGGCTCATCTCAAGTCACTGGGAAAAGACTAAAATTGTAAACCGGGGACAAAATGAATCGTAACCTCCAGGAGTTCAGAAATCAGAAAATTCTTGCTGGTAATAGACGTTGAAAAGGTCGGCAATAGATTCCATTCACCAAGAGGATGAGCCTCAGATAGATTTCTGTATAAATCATAACTAGTGATACAGCATTATCTTAAATTTGATAGATCGCCTTGAAAATAATCTCCTTTTTGTGATTCCCCTAACCCTAACTCTCTTGACCGAGGTCCTTTTAGTGGATGGAATCTATACTCTAACCGTTGAAAAAGCTTAACAAACTCACCAATTTTGCAAGGCAGGAAAGGGAATATAAAGGGAAGCAGGGTGACTAATTGCATGGGGAACAGGTGCAGGAATTAGAGAAGCATGCAGAGAGGTGTGGTCACAAATGGGGAAGCAATCTAACAATTTAACAACTTGAAAAGCACTCAGAGAGTGCAGACCTCCACCAGGTGACAGCAAAACCCAAAAGCATGACGATTGAAACTCTGGCCCATTGGAAAGAGTTGAAATCTTGAACTTTGGCGTATATTTCAGTTGTACTTTGGCCTAGATATGCCAAAATTTAATCACCTGTTCTTCATCCTTATACCCACCTTCTGTGAAAATTTCATCAAAATTTTTGCATTATTTTTTTAGTTATCTTGCAAACAATCAAACAAACAAACAGACAAATGCCGGTGATCACATAACCTCCTGTCAACTTCGTTTAGCGGAGGTAATGAATAAGGGTCAATGATAAGGTAATGAAGACAAAAAACACGTAGAAAGTGACAGATACCTGGAATGACTGGACTGATACAAAAAACTGCTAATATCAACAGTGAAACATGGAAAACAATAAGTCCAAATACAAAAATGCAATAACACATAGTTAAAAAGACAGCAATTCCTTCACTCCTCAGCCAATTACGTATGTACCCACAACATAAAGGTGAAAGTATGCACTCTCAGATAATATTCTATGTACTGCGTCCAATAAGCTGCAATAGACAGGTTAAATAACAGCAAATTTGTCCGTGTCCAAATATGTGTGGACCTGACTGTTAAAAAGTGGGCTTGTAAACCTGCTCTCAATGTCTGCAGTTCAGTGCTGAGTGGGGAAATTACGACAGTTTGTGTGATAGTCATTTTATTTTGTTCTGTACCCTCTTTATTATGTAAAATACACACATTACACCCAAGACAGGAATGTACTTTGTGACTGTGGAGCTTGGTTTCTTTCATATATAGGAGTGGTGCAGTGGGTTGCTCTTTTGCCTCACAACTAGAAGGTTGTGTGAGTACAATTCCGTCCTAGGATCTTTCCGTTCTGTCTGTATGTTCTTGCGGTGTTCTTGTGGGTTTCCTCCCACAGTCCAAAGGCATCCATGCCTGGCTAATTGGAGACTCTACATTGCCTACTGGCATGAGTGTACAATAACTACATTGTTAAGAGTGCAAATAGTGGCACAATGTAGTCTTAAAGTGTTGAAATTACCGTTTAAATAGAATCATTCTTTCATAGTATATCCCTCACATGCTCAAGTTATCTAATGAGTAACCTGTCAACTTCTGCTCAATGCGAAACATATCCATTTTTCACACAGATAAAAACAAGCACACTTATCCAGCAGTCTCATGACGGCTTAAAATAATTTTTAAAAAATCATAAAATGAATGCGCTACATTAACATCAATGCCTGGCAGTCAGACATACGGTGTATTTATGCGCGTGGCTGTGGTGAAGACGGCATAATTCTGAGTGCTCTTGGCATCCTAATTAAAGAAATATCGGCATCTATCAGCTGGAAGCTGCACCTAGGTGCTGGTATCTGGTGCTTTCTGTTCACTGTGTGGTTGGGTGCATTATGAAAATATAACGGGGCCGGATTCAGTGCTCAGTTTCTAAAGAAGCTCAGGAGCCATGGCGAGCAGAGATACAGTTTCACTTGTGGTGCCAGACACTCGTTCAGAGAGGACAGGTACCTGCATGTCCAATTAAGCCAGCTTGTTCAAAAAATTTTTTTTTTATTTCAGGTTTTTATCTAAATAAGCCCCTTCCAGAGTGACCGATTGGAGTCACACAAGCTGCGGACTCCGGTGCAGAAATCTTTGAGTATTGTAATCCTTAATTTGGCGGAGCAGGTTTGGCAGCTGTCTTGTTTGACTTGAACGGGAGGAATACAAAGCTGACTGAAGGTCGTATGAGTGAAGACAGTCAGTGGTGCAGAAGCTGACTGGCTGGTATGTATTTGGCTCTATATATGCCTGCTTCCACTTGTCCCTAAATCCTCTTTATACCTGAGCCCAGCTTCACCCCCTCGGTGTGGGTGGGTGTATATATCTGCGCCGTACTTTCAGCAGATGCCCCCATTTCAAAGTGCTTTACGCTGTCCTTGACGATTCTCATTCACAGCTATTTTTTCTGCGCACTGGAATTGTTTGGGTGTTTTGAGTGTCGTAGCATTTTCTGCATTTCAAGTGTCATCCTATTCCCCTGAAAGTGACATTTTTACCAACACAATCGGTAGGTTGAGTGAATATATCTGTTCATCTTTTTGAGTCTATCCATCCAATGGTCTATTTGTTCATTTGGTCTTTATCTGACTTCTTGCCTGTCTGTCATGTATTCTGTCCCTGTATCTGCTTCAGCAGTTAAATAGCTGCCCTCACCTTTAACCTTTCACTTTTATAATTCTGTTCCTTTAGCTTTACACTCCATCGCTTAAAAGGTTTTTAATGATTAATTAGCTGGTGCATTCATTAAGCGACTATCAAATCTTGCATGCTAAATTACAGTTGAAATGAAATCTGATGGTAGATCTCTGGATACACGATACAGGGATGATTATCACTGATAAAAGAGCAGAAAACCGATGTCAGAAATGCAAGAATAGATGAATTTTTATGACTCCACTCTGAAGCGTTGTGTGGCTCTAGGTTTTCTGTCCTTAAGTTATATTTCATCAGAATACCTGTCAAAGATCCATCTGTCCAGTTAGTGATCAGGTTCTTCCTTAGTTTAGATTATCTAATTCTCTCTGTTTTTAGCTGTGATCTTTATTTTGAGGTTTGAGAGCGCACTCTGTCTCAGGCTAATGCGAGAGTGTTGGTGTTCTTGGGTCCTGCAGTTGATGGAGAGGAACGGACCCATCACAGGCTCCTTTATTTGTTTTCATTGTTTTACTTGATGCATTTCTTTGCTCCATTTTTGAGGGAAGCAAAAATATTGAGACAGTCAGTGAATGACAAGGGTATAGATACTGAGTGGTCATGTGGATGAAATTGAAGAGCCTAGTGCTAAAAGTACTTATGTAAGACACATTTTCACACACTGTGATGTAAGGATGAAAAAACTCCTTTTATAGTTATCTAATCATTCAGAGATTTTGTGATTTAAGTACTTTTACAACTCTGGTGTTCAATTTAACATTTTACTGACAACCATGGAACAAATCCGAGCTGTTATATGTTCTTCTTAGATTTCAAGCTTTTTATTTTTGGCTTCATTGAGAAATATCTTGTTTCTACAGGCCAATGTAAATAATGCACAGCCGCTCAGCATTAATGCAGAGAATTATATCCTTTTTCGCATCATTACTTCTTTGTCGGGTTTTCAGATCCTTACTTGCGACAAAGCATTGCTTTCTGTGGTGTTGCTCCAGAGCTTAAGGTTGTTTTGGGTTATGGAAAATTTAGAAATGTGTTTTTTTTTTAGACGCATTCCACGTCAGTCTTTGTCGTGCCTGGGTGCCTGTCAGAAAGATAAGTTAGGCATGGGAGTAGCAGCACTAGACAGTCCACATTCAACAGCAGGTTCTGCGAGTGCATAAGGGTTGGGAAATTTGTAGCCTGAATTTTGCTGGTACCCATTCCCAGGTAGGGCACCATTGCTTTGAATCCTTTTTTTTTTTTAATTTAAAGTTGATATCGAGTAAATACTGTACTTCGAAATTTCAATATTGACAAGGCCAAGGTCTGGATAGAAGGACAGCAAAGAATTGTAATATTTTGAAACTAGTGGTGGTACTGAATCAAGATAGTTCTGCCGATGTTCATACTGTATGTTTTGTGTTTTATACCTGGTGTATATTTGCTGCCTACTGAATCAGGATAGTTCTACCTATGTTCATACTGTATGTTTTGTGTTTCATACTTGGTGTATATTTGCTGCCTACTGAATCAGGATAGTTCTACCTATGTTCATACTGTATGTTTTGTGTTTTATACTTGGTGTATGTTTGCTGCCTACTGAATCAGGACAGTTCTGCCTATGTTCATACTGTATGTTTTGTGTTTCATACTTGGTGTATGTTTGCTGCCTGATGTTGTTATAAGTTGAAATAGAGAGCAGCTAATAAGTCTTTGCACGGTGACGGAGTAAAAAGTCTTGTATTGTCAGCATTCTTTGCAAGATGAATGCATATAAATGCTTGTAAATACAGCTGACAGTCACCATTTTAACCTCATAGCCACAGTTTTCAAATGTGATTCGCTAGAGCAGAGCACCTGGAAGCAAAAATTGTGTCGCTAAGTCTAAATTGTTTAGGACTACATCTTTGATGTAGAGGTTTTGATAATGTCATTCATAATGCAGGGATAAAAATATTTATGCGTGATGTTGATATATTAGTTCTGTATGTTATCTGTAGTGAAGAGATAAAACTATATAAGTCTGACTTTGAGGTATTAGTTCTCTATATTATAACCAGTGAAAAGATAATGCTGCACATGTCTGATATTGAGTTACTGACATCATCACTTCACTTTCACTGAGACATGAGTATTGTCCAGTTATTCAAACATAACATCTCATCCAATAGGCTGAGCACGCGCCTTCATTACACAGTCAAATTACTGTAGTTTAATCCACCTTCCAGACTTGGGGACACCCTGTTCAGTGCCACGTATTTTAGTGTGGAAGTCATGCTATTACTTGTTGGTGACAGGTGATTACACCATTGGCTTAGGAACCAAATAGCAGTTTCTGAAAAACAACATACGTACGGTCGCATACTTCAAAAGGTATATACAGTACAGTTATTTGAATGTTGCGGTTCATTAATTTGCCTTTTTATTCTTTAACTGAAGTGTTCATTGTGGAAAGGTGGATGAGTAGGAGATGAATGTGCCAGTGTGGGTGTTGGGGTTTGGGGAGTAGAATGGGTACGCTGTAGGAGTTTACATGCTGGGGTATAAAATGACTGTGTTGGTGATCCTGAAGTGCTAAGGTGTTCTCTTTATTGGAAGTTGTAGGAGATACACTATTCATCTCTCTTTCAGCAGACATGAAGATTGCATCCTTTAATGTTCAGAAATTTGGCTTAAACAAAGTTTCAAACCCAAACGTCCTCACTACACTTGTCAAGGTAAGACAAACGTACTGTCAAAGATGTTATTGTAATGCTAGAATAACAGCAATGGTTTCTTCATGCTGTTATCTCTTCACAGGCTGTGTTTGGAATGTACAGTGCTTATCAAATTTATTAGATCACTTGTCATAAAAAAAAAAAATCGAGAAAACACTCATATTTTAGAAATTTGTCAAAAACGTGTTTACAACTAAAAATTATTTTGCTATTTCTTTGGCAAATAACAAACTGAACCCAGGAAAGAGCTTGTCTTCAACCACTAAAACTATTTTTTATGTCCAGGAATGCACGAAAATGACTGTAATTTGGAATCATAATTTAAAAAAATATAATGACGTGCTTAACTATTTTTTCAGTTTTTTTTTTTTATAAAATGGATTAACTATGACAGAAACATTAAAATTATCTTGGTAATTACTAAAACTGTTTATTTAGGGCAGCTGTGGCATAATTCTTACATTGAGTAGTGGTTCACTCACCATACAGAGCATGATACAGTGAGTGCTTTATATTGAAAACAATATAAAGTGAGTTAGTTTGTGAGTGTGTGTGTATTTGTGTGTGTGTGTCTCTGTGTGTGTGCACGTACACAGCCTTAGTTTAAAATTGGGACATGGCTCTTAGAGAGCGTGAGATCCATTACACTTGATTGGTTAGTGATGGCATCAGACTCACAGTATCCTAATAAATCCAGAAACTGTCTCCCATTTCAGATAGTGTCCCGTTATGACATTATACTGATTCTAGAAGTGGTGGATGTGAGTGGAGCTTCTGTGGAGCGTTTCCTGACCGAACTCAACAGGTAACGATTGTTCCTGTGATGCAAGGTGTGACATGTACTACACTGTGAGGGAATGAGTTGAAGTTCCCTTAGGGCCAGCTGTCAATCTCTTACATTTGTAATCTCTGTGCAAAACTTAATTTATGCATTTAGGTTTAAGGAGTAAAAGTCATGTTTAGGGCTAGGAAGTGGCATATTGAGGTGCAACAAGCAATCATTTTAGTTCCTTATATGTTACATTCATATAATAGATATCATAGTTGATTGCAGAAGTACAGAATTTATATATACAACCCCAATTCTGCAATAGTTGGGATGAAGTGTAAATTGTGAATAAAATCAAAATGCCATGACTTTCTGATCACATGAGCCAATATGTTATTTACAATAGAACATAAATAGAATTTCAAATGTTGAAACTGAAACTTCTTACATTTTTATCCACAAAATGAGCTTATTTCAATTTTTCTGGCTGCAACAGATCTCAAAAAAGTTGGGACACAGACTAAAAAGGACTGAAAAAGCAAGTAATATATAAGAGAATCAGCTGAAAGAACATTTAGCAAGAAATGAAGTTAATTGGCATCAGGTGTGTAACATGATTGGGTATGAAAGGGATGTCTTAGAGAGGCTGAGTCTCTCAGAAGTAAAGATGGCCAGAGGCTCTTCAACCTGGGAAGGTTGCATTAAAAAAATTGTGGAATACTTTGAAAACAATGTTCCTCAACGTCAAATTGCAAAGGCTTTGAAGGTTTCATCATCAACAGTGCATAACATCATCAAAAGATTCAGAGAAACTAGAAAAATCTCTGCGCGTAAGGGAAAAGACCGAAGACTGTTACCGGATGTACGTGATCTTCAGGCCCTAAGACGCCACTGCATCACTCACCGGCATGATTCTGTCATTGACATTACTAAATGCATTTCTTTCAGGGATTCAGGAGCTGGTTTTGGCTCATGTGTGCTAGGGGACACCGGGTCTAGTTGTTACACATCCATGTTGTTCCTTTCTAAATAGTTCTGATAATAAAAAACAGACAGCGCTCTAATTTTTCCGACTTCTCCGCGAAGGTGACCCGCGTCTTTACGTAACAGAAGGACATACATCGAAAGTCGCAAGTTAGGTTTTCAGAGAAATGCTCAAAAAAGTAAATTTCTTTGTGTTTGGAAGATTTTAATTCACATCAAGTGTAATTGATACATACCAAAGATTTTCTGGATTATGTTACAGGAAGACATTAGCCACTGTGTCATGACACACACATGAAAAGATTGCACTGGAACATTTCAAAATGTTGGGAAAATGGCAAAGGGTTGCTGATGGTCTAGTTGATACACCCAAGGTGTGACAGTAAGAACTTGCCCCAAAACCTGTAACAACTTGGGCAAGATCAAATTACCTCACTGAATGACTTTCTAACTTTTGTAACTGTATTTCAGAAAGGAGCCTTGAAAGTACAAATGAATAACGAAATGTTGTCCTCATCAGGGCAAATAAGAAGCACCATTATACCCTGAGGATCAGCACACGTCTGGGACGTACCTGCTATAAGGAGCAGTTCCTCTTTCTCTACAGGTATAGACAAGAAACAAGAATTCATTGATCATTGCTATTCAATTACATCACAGCGACATCATTTTCTTGTTGACAACTGTGGCTACTGTCGCCTGATGAATTTATACGGAACAGTTTCCACCAAGAGTGAATTCACACAAGTGCGCGTACACAGAAATACAGTCATGTAGAAACACAGATCTGCGTACACACTGATCCTTTGTGTAACACGTTCTTGTTTTTACACTGTCAGTGCTGGTGTCTCTATGTGTTCTTGACCGGTGGTGGCACTGTAACATCGACACAAGCTTGGCTTTGCACAATGATTCTCATGTTTTGACCGTGATAACATAACGGGGACCCGCTGTGGGGAATACAGGGATGATTTGGTGAACCTCGTGGGGTCGTATCAGTATGAGGACTCTGAGCCTGGAGACGAAGATGCATTCGCCAGGGAGCCTTATATCCTTCGCTTCCGATGCATGTCAACAGGTAATACACAACACGCGCTGGTAACATTGCGGAACAAATGAGTAACGCACGATGCACACTTGGTGCAACACACATGCATAACCTTAAATATGATGATACATGCATGGGAAACATACAAAATACACAGCCTAACTGAAATGCTCAAAACATGAGCAGTATACTGACAACGCACAGGTCATGTCCTTGGTTGACATGCAAGGACATAACAAACAGCTCAAGCAACATGCAGAATACTGTAGGCTACCTTTTGCCTTGGAAAAATGGTGATGTGCTTCAGTGGATGAGTGTCTTTTTCCCTGCAATAGCTTCTTGTGTGCCGTTACTATCTGCTCCGCCTCTTTGTTATGGTGGAGGGAGAAGAGCAAACAAGGCTAAAAGCAGAAAAACTTGTTTCATCTTCTTCTATCGTTTCATGATATTTATGAGACAGGAGACATGACTGGAGCCAGTGTCTGTCCACAGACAAGCCCATTCATGCACATGGCTGGTTTTGTCACCGTTTGAAATCTGACCAATCACAGTTAAGCATGTCCCAGCCGTGTGCAGACAGAAAAAAGCAACAGCAAATATGGGCTGTGGGTTGTTTGGGCGTGGCACAGTGCCTGGCTCTAGTGCTGGACCTTCAGTCTGAATACAGTGGGGTTTTTAATGTTATTTGTAATCTCACCAATGATTATATACCTGAAGTATACTATTTTCCTGCAAGAATTCTTAAAATGTAATTTATAAGTGTAAACTATTGAACAGTATTTTTTTATGAGGGGTGCCGTGTAATGTGTCATGAGTAATCTGTCGTGTGAAGTAGAGAGCTGTGCAAATGTCTCGGGCACCTCAGTCGTTTGAAATACACATTTGGTATAGAATGTTGGTTCTTTTATTTTCCACATTTGGGTATTTGTAACAGCTCATTTAAGATTCCAAAATTATTCCTATTTTAAATGCATTCTGTAAAACACAGAAACAGACGAAATAACCTCATCTGGGTGCGTAGTTCAACATTGTTAAGGCTGTTTTGGATTATCTAGAAAGCCAGAGGCAGGATAAACCGTCTGTTGATAAACAGTGGCAGGTTCTGAATCTGCAATATGCTTGACACAACCCACTGGCCAATGTCTTATTAAACTACAACACAACAGGAGAGTGTACATAGTTTGTTAGCCAGGGATGACACCAAATATTGATTTTATTTCATTTTAACCATTTACGGTTTCTCAAAGTTCATTTTTTTCTTATTTAGAAACTTTCTGTGTCATAATATATGTCAATATCTTCATTTCTTGGATTTGTACTGTTCATCAATAATCCAGATATTGTGCCTGAGACTTTTGCAGTTTATTGAATTAAATTTCACGCATATTATGGCTGAAGCGTAATTTCCCATGCAGTTCTGAAGGACCTGGTGTTGATTCCTGTGCACACAAAGCCTGAGGACTCGGAGAAGGAACTGGACGAGTTGTATGACGTTTTCCTGGCCGTAAAGAGGAAATGGAAGACTGATGTAAGACCTGGGGCGTACACTACAAACCTGGCTTTGTGACTAAGCCCGACTTTAAGCTAAAGTGAAACCCGGAGCAGCCTTTTTTTACTTTAGTCCATGTTCCAGATTTGAAGAGGTTCCTGGTTTACTAAGTTCTGAAGTCAGGCTTAATCACAAAGCCAGCTTCGCAGTTTACCCCCCAGCTGTGATAGTATGACGCTTTGTACAAACACTTTTCTACATCACTGCTCCATGTGGGTAATCTGGGCATTTAAAACCTATGCTGGTGTGACAGAACAGCACCACATTCATAACCTGTGTCTGTGAGACAGTGATGTGTGCAGAACCTGCGTGGCTGTGGCATCACAGTGAGATGTGGAACCAATGTGATCTGCAAAAAAAAAAAAAATGTATGAAAATGTTACATCCCCAATTCCAAACTAGTTGGGACAAAGTGTAAATTGTGAATAAAATCAAAACGCAACTTTCAAATCACACCAGCCAATATTTTATTCACAGAGATAACACAGCATATGTTGAAACTCAAAAACTTTACAATTTTATCCACAAAATGAGCTCATTTCAAATTTGATTGCTACTACAGGTCTCAAAAAAGTTGGGACGGGGGCCTGTTTACTTTTTTAACACAGAGTGGAGACGTCTGGGCATTGAGGAGACAAGTTTCTTGAGTTTAGCCATTTGATTCCACTCTTGTTTAATTCAGGCTGCCAGCTGCTGGAGAGTTCTAAGTCTCCTTTGACGGACTTTTCGTTTAATTATAAGCCAAATGTTCTCAATCGTTGAAAGATCAGGACTGCAGGCAGGCCAGTTCAGTACATGGACTCTTCTATTATGAAGCCATGCTGTTGTAATAGCAGCAGTATGTTGTTTTGCATTGTCCTGGTGAAATACACAAGGCCTTCCCTGTAATAGATATCGTCTGGAGGGGAGCATTTGCTGCTCTAAAACCTTTATCTACCTTTCAGCATTCACAGCGCTTTTTAAAACATGCAAGCGTTCCACGCCATACGCATTAATGCATCCCCATACCATCAGAGATGCTGGCTTCTGAACTGAACGCTGATAACTAGAGGGCTCTTTAGCCCGGAGGACACAACGCCCATGATTTCCGACAAGAATGTCAAATTTGGACTCTTCTGACCACAAGACACTTTGCAACAGTCCATTTTAAAATAGCCTTGGCCCACAGAACACGGCAGCGCTTCTGGATCATGCTCAACAATGGGTTCCTTTTTGCTTGATAGAGTTTTAGGTGGCATCTGTGGATGGCACGGCGGCCTGTGTTTACTGAAAGTGGTTTCTTGAAGTGTTCCTGGGCCCATTTAGTAATGTCAATCATGCCGGTGAGAGATGCAGTGGCGTCTGAGGGCCAGAAGATCATGGGCATCCAGTAAAGGCCTTTGGCTTTGTCCCTTACACACAGAGATTTTTCTAGTTTCTCTGAATCGTTTGATGATGTTATTCACTGTCGATGATGAGACCTTCAAAGCCTTTGCAATTTGATGTTGAGGAATAAGTATTCCTCAATTTTTTTTACACAGGCCTTCACGGGTTGGAGAGCCTCTGGCCATCTTTACTCCTGTGAGATTCAGGCTCTCTAAGACATCACTTTTTTGGCCAATCATGTAACACACCTGATGCCAGTTAACTTGATTACTTGCTAAGTATTCTTTCAGCTGATTCTCTCAAATATTAATTGCTTTTTCAGCCCTTTTTAGTCTGTGTCCTAACTTTTTTGAGACCTGTTGCAGCCAGAAAATTTGAAATAAGCTCATTTTGTGGATGAAAATGTAAAATATCTCAGTTTCAACATTTGAGATGTTATCTTTGTTCCACTGTAAATGACATATTGGCTAATGTGATCTCAAAGTCATTGCATTTTGATTTTATTCACAATTTACACTTCGTCCCAACTATTTCAGAATTGGGGCAGTAGAAACAACTGACTGTTGCACAGAATCATTTTTATTTTTGTTACTTTGATAGGACATGTTGGTAATGCTGAAAAAATGCCATGGATTTGCTCCCTCTGGATGAATATGGCAAACCGGCAAGAGCTAGGACTATGGGCCTAAAAGCTGGATGACAGGACCCATATGCACAGGCTGATAAAAAAAACAAAGATTTTTAATAAACATTACAAAAGAAACAATAACCTTCATCAAACAAATCAGGGGAGCAGCAGCACAGAGCATCAGGGCTCTAAAATCCAGAATGCAGCTGCAATTGCAAACTGGCAGTGCAGCTCTTAAATATCCTAACTTCACCTCCACTTCAGTGAGCAACAGCTGTGGCTCATTGAAGTGGAGGTGAAGACAGCTGGAGGGGGAGGGACTGCAGGGCACAACCCAAACAAAAGATTCAAATGACCAATTATTAGCTACTATTTCAAAATACATCACAAATGTGTTGGGGGTGGAAATGTTGAATCCTGTGTACAATTTATCACAAGACCCAACTAGAAACTCTTGATGCGTTATTTAGACATGCAGACTAATGCATCAGGGCATGGCCAGATATTGCTGCGGGCACCAGGCATTAATCTATGCAGTGGTCACATGTAAACAAAACTGCTGTGCGGCACAATTAGGCAAAGTGTCTCATTGTGTCCCGGACGATTTTATTCACTTGTTATTCCATCACTTTCTTAGAGTGGACTTGTCAATGAGCATAACCTTTTGAATGGCTGTCTATGAAGTATGTATGCATCAAACTCTAACTTCCTGACCCTTAATCCCAACCCCGATGCAGAGAATGGCCACTATATACAGGTGTAACCATAGTTTAAAACTTCTCAAAGCCTCTTACCAATCAGGCACATAAATACCTCGTGGTTAGTGCCTTTAATGGCATTCTCAGGTGGCTTCTTGACTGACTCACGGTACCCCGCCACTGAGGCACTTAGAGACACTCCACTGCCTCTCCAGATATGCTCCCAATGTGTTGAGGTTTTGTGTTTCAAACAAAAATCGTGTGTTTTTAAACGTAAGTATGCGGACACCTAACCTCATGTTACAACAAAGAATTGAAATTTCTGTCCACTTGCAATACACAATGATTTGAAATTTTTGCATCTCACTTTGCCACGGTCTCCCTTAATTAATGAAAATGTATAATTGAGCATGTTCCTCACAGAAAATAATCCATAGCCATAGTTTTCAGTGTTAAAAAATTTATTTTTTGTGTTTTAAAAGTATTTTTTCTCAATAAAGTAGAATGAATACTTGGAAATAGGTCAATTCGAACAAAACACCGCACTAGTTGAAGGGCCAGGAAAAGAGTAGAAATGCTGCCGCATCGATTCAATCATAAGCACGGCGCACAATCATTTTTACAACAATTCCGAACTGTTGCCATAGTGACTAGGTGACTGACGCAATAGTTTTGCCACTGTCAATGGTATGGTAAGGGGTGGGTGAAATCCTGCATTGATCATTATCAAGTCTTTTAAAAGGGGTAGTATGGTGGATTTCTTGGCTTTGCTGTTGTCCTGTGTTTGCAACCTCCAATACAACTGCACCACTCACATGTGGTTTTATATTATAAAATTACATTTCTGCTTTTGTCCTTTCTATTTTTTCCTTTTTGACAGCTGTCACAAACTCTGTATTTTGAAGAAGTCCTGTGGGCTTGTTGTTATTCCTCCTTCACTTCCTTTCAGCGCAGAAGCTAGTGAGATACAAATCAGCTTAAACCTCACCCCTCCCCACCGGCTACATGACGGCACCCAATTATCAGCAAACAGAACAGAACACAACCACCAGAACCATCCAGCACA
This sequence comes from Gymnothorax reevesii, assembly GCA_029721435.1. Taxonomy (NCBI): domain Eukaryota; kingdom Metazoa; phylum Chordata; class Actinopteri; order Anguilliformes; family Muraenidae; genus Gymnothorax; species Gymnothorax reevesii. The sequence goes on along the minus strand of CM056585.1, from coordinate 72,486,194 downwards.
CCTTTTACATTAACAAAAGAAACATGTAATTATGAGGGAACTTGGCAAAAGTTCAGAAAACATATATTGCCAGTGCATGTCAGTAAACATATGTGAGGTTTTACGAAATGAGCCAAGAGCGAGAACCAGATGAATGCAAAATGGAGGCTTTATTTCTGAAGGGGGAAACCCCCCAACAGAGCTGGCAACAGTACAATGTCCACAATCCACAAACAGAATCCAAAGGGCAAAGTCCAAAACTGTAACCAGGGCACCAATAACACAACTCAAGGTCAGGCAAAAATGGTTCGGTACACAGGCGTGGGTTTGGTGGAGAGACAAACTCATAAGCCGTAAACAGTCCGAATCCAAATACCAGGGCAGCAAAGACAATAGACGTGGTCGGGCAAAAATAGGTCAAAACTCACGAAGGCAATCAGATCCAAAAGGGCAAACCAAAAAACAAGTGTCGGGCAATCCAGTCAGAAAGAAAATATCACAGTGAGCAAGGCGAGGAACGTAGCACAAGACAAAGGAGTAAAGACGATCTGACAAGGAACTAAAAGTGCAGACACCTTATATACACATCCGGGGTGAACACATGACAAGGGAGCACAGGTGCGATCAATGAAACAATAATCAGGATTGACACATGAGGGTTTATCTAATTACATGAATTTGGCGAAATGCCGAAACGCAGACAGGGATAACGAGACATTCCTATGAACGAATAAACGGCTCCGGTTAAGGAGTACTAAAGTGTACAGTCTAAAGAAAAGGGAAAGCAAGAGATATAAGAGGAAACCGCAGTGGAGATAATTAGTGATAGACAAGGAGGGCGGAGATACAGATTGGGCGAATGCTGAGAGATCGTTAATCTATTAGTATGTGCAGCTATACAATCCCGAGTGCAAGTTAGTCAGTTAGTATAAATGTACAATGTTAATCGGGGTTAGTAATTATCGAATACAATAAACTGTTAGTAGGGTTAGTAGATAGCATAAAGAGAGAGGAAGGAAGAAAATGAGATATGAAGAAAGATTGAAATCCCAGAAACCAGGAAATCACCCGAATGAGTGGCACGTCAGACAAGGGACCGTGGGCAAAGACCTACACGAGACAAGACAGGGTAAACGAAGTGCAGGACTAGAAATCACAACAAGACTATGAAAGAATGGCAAGGCTATGAAACATGGCAAGACTGTGAAACATGGCAAGACTATAAAACATGGCAAAGACATAAATAATACAAAACATGAAACATAATAAAACATGAAATCAAACAACAAAACACAATACATAATCATGGGGATGGTCAGGGGCAGGCAGTGGTCACTTAAACACAAAAAGCATACATGGCAAGCCAGGCACAGAACTTAAACATGGAGCTAGGGGAAGCATGGCTGAAATGCAGATTCACAACAGAACCCCCCCCCCAACGAACGCCTCCTGGCGTTCAATTCGAAGAACGTGATGCAGCATGATAGTCTCTTATTAAAGTCTTATCCAGAATGTGTCGGGCAGGAACCCAACTGCGGTGTTCCGGTCCGTAACCCTCCCAGTCGACGAGGTACTGTAGACCTCTGCCTCGTCGACGAGAGTCCAGGAGGGCACGGACCGTGTAGACTTCGCCTCCGTCGATGATCCGGGCGGGTGGAGGGGGATCAGGTCCAGAGGACAGGTGGTGGGTTACAGCAGGTTTAAGTTGGGATGCATGAAAGGTAGGGTGTATTCGTCGCATGGACAGTGGGAGACGGAGGCGAATAGCAGTGGAACTGAGGACCTTTTCAATGGTGAATGGGCCCAGGTACTTAGGGAAAAGTTTACCCCCGTTACCTCTGAGGGGAATGTCCCTTGAAGAAAGCCAAACCCGTTGCCCAGGTCGGTACGTGGGAGCAGATGTGCGTCTCCTGTCGGCCTGCTCCTTCATCCTGGAGACTGACCTGAGCAGGGCCTGGCGGGTGGTAATCCAGGTGCGTCTACACCTGCGCACGAACTCACGAGCTGAAGGAACGGCTACTTCTTCCTCCTGAGACGGGAACAACGGGGGTTGGTAGCCTAGGCAGGCCCTGAAGGGGGAAACGCCGGAGGCAGCCGAGGTGTGGCTGTTCAGGGCATATTCCACCCACGGCAATTGATGGCTCCAGGAGGAGGGGTTCCTAACACATAAACACCTTAGAACATTTTCCACAGACTGGTTAGCTCGCTCGGTCTGGCCATTAGTTTGGGGGTGAAAACCTGATGACAAACTAACTGAAGTGCCAAGTGACTTACAAAATGCTTTCCAAAACAGAGCAGTGAATTGGGGGCCACGATCAGAAGTGATGTCGGTGGGAATTCCGTGAAGTCTAATAACGTGTTGAATGATGAGATTAGCGGTTTCTTGAGCGGAAGGGAGCTTGGTGAGGGGGACTAAATGAATGGCTTTGGAGAATCTATCAACTATCGTGAGAATGGTGGTGTGGTGATTGGAAGGGGGAAGGCCAGTGACAAAATCTAGTGCAATGTGGGACCAGGGGCGATGTGGTGTAGGAAGGGGCTGAAGCAAACCTTGAGGGGGCTGGTGTGATGTCTTAGCCTGGGCGCAGACCGAGCAAGCAGCTACAAAACCCTGAACATCCTGAGTTATCTCTGGCCACCAAAATCTTTGGAGAATAAAGTCCTTGGTGCGGCGTACCCCAGGATGGCAGGACAGCATGGAGGGGTGTCCCCACTCCAGGACCTTGGGGCGTAAAGCAGCTGGAACATATAGGCAGTTAGTGGGGCAAGCACTAGGGGTAGCAGCATTAGCTTGGGCATCCTTGACCTCTCTTTCAATATTAAAACATAGAGCGTTAATGAACGCTTCCTTAGGGAGTACTGTATCGTTGCAAGGGCCTTCTTCTCTAATCTCAAAACAGCGTGAGAGGGCGTCAGGTTTAACATTCTTACTTCCTGGTCTGAAAGCGATGTGGAAATTAAAACGGGAAAAAAATAATGCCCACCTGGCTTGTCGTGGGTTGAGTCTCTTGGCCGTCTGAAGGTACTCCAAATTCTTATGGTCAGTCCAGACAATAAAGGGAACTTTGGATCCTTCCAGCCATTGCCTCCATTCTTCCAAGGCCAACTTCACCGCTAACAGCTCCCGGTTGCCGATGTCGTAATTTCTCTCCGCTGAGCTGAGGCGGCGAGAGAAGAAGGCACATGGATGGATTTTCCCATCCTCCGTGGACCTCTGAGGCAGGATGGCTCCAGCTCCAATATTGGAGGCATCCACCTCGACGATGAACTGGAGCTCTGGGTTGGGAATGGTGAGGATGGGTGCAGATGTGAATCTGGTCTTTAATTCCTTAAAGGCGTCCTCTGCTTTCTCCGACCAACGAAACTTGAATTTTGAGGAGGTGAGAGCAGTAAGAGGAGCCGCAACAGAACTATAGTTCCTGATGAACCGCCGGTAGAAGTTGGCAAATCCTAGGAAACGTTGGAGTGACTTACGGTCCTCTGGTCGGGGCCACTTGGTAACTGCCTCCACCTTTACTGGGTCCATGCGAATGGTGCTCGGAGAAATAATGTAACCCAAAAAGGTGGTGGTTTCAACAAAAAACTCACACTTCTCGGCCTTCACGAAAAGGCGGTTCTCCAAGAGGCGACGGAGCACTTGGCGAACATGCTTAACATGGTCCTCCTGGGATTCAGAAAAAATTAGAATATCGTCAAGATAGACGAAAACAAACTTGTTTATCATGTCTCTTAAGACATCATTGACGAGGTTTTGAAACACCGCTGGAGCGTTGGTAAGCCCGAAAGGAAGAACCAAGTATTCCCAGTGCCCCGTGGGAGTGTTAAAGGCGGTCTTCCATTCGTCCCCCTCTCTGATTCGCACTAAGTGGTATGCATTCCGGAGGTCGAGCTTAGTAAAGATCTTGGCTCCTTGCAGGAGATCAAAAGCGGTGTTCATGAGGGGAAGTGGGTAGCGGTTCTTAATAGTTATCTCATTGAGGCCACGGTAATCAATACAGGGTCTTAATGATCCATCCTTCTTAGCTACGAAGAAAAAACCCGCACCAGCAGGTGATGATGACGGGCGTATAATGCCTGCAGCGAGAGACTCTGAGAGATACTTCTCCATAGCTTGGTTCTCTGGTCTGGAGAGTGAATAGAGTCGGCCTCTAGGGGGCAAAGTACCTGGCTTCAGGTCTATGGTGCAGTCATAGGGTCGGTGAGGTGGTAAGCTGGTGGCCCGAGACTTTGAGAAAACCTCCTTGAGGTCATGGAATTCTAGAGGAACCTTTTCCAGGTCTGGAATCTCCTCCGGAGATGGGTTGTGTAGAGGGTCGAGGGCGTTGCGGAGGCATGTCAGGGAGCAGTTGGGGCTCCATCCCTTAATCTCATTCTTGCGCCAGTCGATCTCTGGTAGGTGTTTGGCCATCCATGGATGGCCCAGAACGATAGGAGCATGGGGAGAGTGTAACAGGAGGAACTGAATGGTTTCGTGGTGGTTCCCTGACACCTTGAGTCTGATGGGGCTGGTCGTATGGGTTATTTGAGCGATCCTCTGGCCGCTGAGCGAATTGGCCACTCGATCAGGGAAGATCTTCTCTGTGGGAACCCCCCATTTCCGGGCCAGCTCCACATCAATTAAATTTTCCTCCGCTCCGGTGTCCACGAGAGCCTCGGTGGATCTGCTCTCGCCCCCCCATTCCAAAGTTACAGGGACGCATGTGCGGTTGTTAGTTTCCTGTCCCGGCGTCACCCCTATTACTGTAGCTATGCGGGCACCAGGATGACCTCTTCTCTTCTTTTCTTTTTCCCTGTTAGGGCACTGAGCGATAAGGTGTCCTCCCTTGCCACAGTAAAAGCAGGCCCCATCACGGCGGCGGCGATCCATCTCCTCTACAGGAATGCGCGTATGTCCCAATTGCATGGGTTCAGGCTCAGGGGGGCGGCTGCCAGTAGGAGGTGATCGAGGCGGAGTACTCTGGGGAGCTGGATATGGTCGTCTGCGAGAAGCGAGGCGTCGGCGCTCCTCCAATCGCGAATCCACGCGAATAGCCAGGTCGACAAGGTCGTCCAAGTTCTCCGGCAATTCCCGCGACACTAGCTCGTCTTTAAGTGCTTCGGATAATCCGTCAAAGAAGGCATCATAAAGAGCTCTCTGTCCCCATCTGCTGTTGGTGGCCAACGTCTGAAAATCAATGGCGTAGTCGGCTACGGGACGCCCACCTTGTCGCATGCGTAGGATCTCTCGTCCTGCCTCGTGACCCAACTTGGTGCGATCGAAGATCCGCCTCATCTCTTCACCCAGTAGACAAAAAGTCTGTACACATGGGAGATCAGCTTCCCAAGCCGCTGTAGCCCACTGCTTAGCTCTTCCCGTCAGTTGCGTGATGATAAAAGCAACTCGCGCTCTTTCGGTGGGGAAGGACGAAGGCTGCAGGCTGAAGATGAGCTCACACTGGGTGAGAAACGCCCGACATGCTCCCGGGTTCCCGTCGTACCTCTCCGGCGGTGGTAGACGTGGCTCGCAGTTGGGTAGGGGCGGGGCGGAAGCGGGAGCAGGAGGAGTATAGACGGTAGGCTGGGGTGACTGTAGTTGCTGCGCTTCCTGTACTGAGCGAGTAAGATCCGCCATCTGGAGACTCATGGTTTGCATGTGCTGCATTAAAGCACGGAGCTGACGTTCCTGAAGCTCCAACTGAGTGCCCTGCTGGTGCACTGCCTCCTGCAGAGACTGGTCTGACGCTGGCTCCGTCATGGTCAGATCGTAATGTGAGGTTTTACGAAATGAGCCAAGAGCGAGAACCAGATGAATGCAAAATGGAGGCTTTATTTCTGAAGGGGGAAACCCCCCAACAGAGCTGGCAACAGTACAATGTCCACAATCCACAAACAGAATCCAAAGGGCAAAGTCCAAAACTGTAACCAGGGCACCAATAACACAACTCAAGGTCAGGCAAAAATGGTTCGGTACACAGGCGTGGGTTTGGTGGAGAGACAAACTCATAAGCCGTAAACAGTCCGAATCCAAATACCAGGGCAGCAAAGACAATAGACGTGGTCGGGCAAAAATAGGTCAAAACTCACGAAGGCAATCAGATCCAAAAGGGCAAACCAAAAAACAAGTGTCGGGCAATCCAGTCAGAAAGAAAATATCACAGTGAGCAAGGCGAGGAACGTAGCACAAGACAAAGGAGTAAAGACGATCTGACAAGGAACTAAAAGTGCAGACACCTTATATACACATCCGGGGTGAACACATGACAAGGGAGCACAGGTGCGATCAATGAAACAATAATCAGGATTGACACATGAGGGTTTATCTAATTACATGAATTTGGCGAAATGCCGAAACGCAGACAGGGATAACGAGACATTCCTATGAACGAATAAACGGCTCCGGTTAAGGAGTACTAAAGTGTACAGTCTAAAGAAAAGGGAAAGCAAGAGATATAAGAGGAAACCGCAGTGGAGATAATTAGTGATAGACAAGGAGGGCGGAGATACAGATTGGGCGAATGCTGAGAGATCGTTAATCTATTAGTATGTGCAGCTATACAATCCCGAGTGCAAGTTAGTCAGTTAGTATAAATGTACAATGTTAATCGGGGTTAGTAATTATCGAAAACAATAAACTGTTAGTAGGGTTAGTAGATAGCATAAAGAGAGAGGAAGGAAGAAAATGAGATATGAAGAAAGATTGAAATCCCAGAAACCAGGAAATCACCCGAATGAGTGGCACGTCAGACAAAGGACCGTGGGCAAAGACCTACACGAGACAAGACAGGGTAAACGAAGTGCAGGACTAGAAATCACAACAAGACTATGAAAGAATGGCAAGGCTATGAAACATGGCAAGACTGTGAAACATGGCAAGACTATAAAACATGGCAAAGACATAAATAATACAAAACATGAAACATAATAAAACATGAAATCAAACAACAAAACACAATACATAATCATGGGGATGGTCAGGGGCAGGCAGTGGTCACTTAAACACAAAAAGCATACATGGCAAGCCAGGCACAGAACTTAAACATGGAGCTAGGGGAAGCATGGCTGAAATGCAGATTCACAACAACATACCTTTGAATAAATGTTATTAAGGAGCAGTAACTGTATAGCACACCTTTCAGAATACAAATAATTTTTCCCATGGGCTGTCTTTTTTCCTTTTTCTTGAACAATATCTGAGAGGATGTGATTTTCAGAGACTTAAATGTGAAAGAGGTTGTTACATATTAAAGAGGTAAGAGGTGAGTTTGATGGTTTGAATTGGTGATGTCAGTGTGTGTTGCTGTATGAGGAGTTTGATTTGACCTTGAGCAAACAGCTGGGCTTGTTCCAGAACATCATGATCTTGGGAGACTTCAACGCTGATGGGGCTTACGTGACCAGCAGGGACATGAAATCCATCCGAATTCGAACAGACAAAAACTTCCACTGGTTGATCAGTGATGATGTGGACACCACAGCGAACACAGGGACTGACCACACTTACGACAGGTGAGCGCTGCGGAGATCACATGACAACACCAGTCACGATTCATTGCTTGTCTGAAATTGCCCTTTCTTGTGCTAGAGGGGCTGAATGAGGGTGATTTTAGGAGCCCACAATTTCCCTGTGCCCATATATTTGTTGTTATAGAGGGGGCAGGGATAATAATTCTCTTAAATATTTATAAATAAATATTTATTTATTTATATCCCAATACATATCTCAACCTTGAGACACCACAAAATACCAGTGATAACACATAGAGCACGTACACACATACACACATAAACATACCAGCATGGGCTCATACATCAATATTGTTGTCGTAATTCAGAATATTTAGAGGTGGATGGTTAACCAAAACATATGCAAAAAAAAAAAAAAATGAATTTAAGAATTATGGAGGTTGAATCCGTATTATAGTGATATGACATTAGGGAAAAGTCATCATCATAACCATGAGCAAAACTGGGTCAAGACTGGTATACTGAGCATAACGCAAACACCAAAGGACGGGCAGCAAACACAGGCACTGCACAGACTCACACGCTGTTCACCCCCTATACCTATTTACCCTACCATGATTTCTCCATACACAGTGCGAAAGGCTTGGAGCAGAGAAAAAGGCCATTTTCTTTCTCTATCTAATTTTTTTATATTTGTCTTAAATATATATGAAGAGTTTGGTTCCAAAACGCAATAAGTGCCAAAATGACAAAAATTGAGATAATGCCATAGACTGGTAGTCCTGTGGCTCTTACACATGGTGCAGTCATCTGTTTTTAGGAATTCATATGATAAGGTGTATTTTTTCATGGCCAAAGTTTGTTATTTTCTATAAAATGCAATGGGTTCCAACATAGAAAAAGCTAATTTACTCAAAATGTGTAAAATGGATATATTGCGTTTTGGAACCAAACTCTTCATATATTTATCTTAAAATCATTTTATTTATTACCCTGCCCTGCCCAAAGGGGGAGGGCTAGGGGTATTGTTTTTGGTTCAGTTGGTTTGAGTGTTTGTTTGTTTCTTTGTTTGTTAACACTTTAGCAGCAAAACTAATGGCCTGATTCAGCCCAAATTGGGTTTGGGGATTACCACTGACTCAGAATAAATGCCAATTGAATTTAGGAAAAGTTGTGCGAGGGACATGGTTTGTGCCTGGCATCGCTTGTTTGTTTATTTGGTTTCAATCATATTCTATTCATTCTATTAATCATAAATCTATTCGTTTGGTCCCATGTTTCCCCAACATTTAGTTGTTCCCATCCCTTTTGGAGTACCAAATTTTTAGGCGATTTTTTGATATTTGTCTTTCCATCATCCAATGGATTTTAAAATAATTTTTGAAATTTGTTATATCAAGCTGTATGCATGATTTCTGCTTGGTCCTGAAAGTCTTGCCAAATAGGATGATGATATTACTCATATTGGATTTACAATTTTCCAAACCTTCTAAAATGACATGTGTGCAGATTAATAATATATTTTTTATTATATTTTAGCATCCACTTCTGGATTTGATCCCAAAATAAAACAACTGTAGGACATAACCATAAAAAATGCGAAACAGATTCCTCTTCATCATTACAAAATCTACATAAATTTCATTGTACTAGGCCCCAGATATACAGCGCCCTCAATAATTATTGGCACCCCTGGTTAAGATGTGTTAAAAGCCTTAAAATAAATTCAATTTTTATTGCAGAAGCATACTGTCACACTGAAAATTGTGGAAAAATGTAACCTTCAACTCAAATGAATTTTAAGGGAAAAAAAAATATATATTTTTCATAAAATCACCTCTTCCACAATTACTGGCACCCCTAACAATTCCTAGGAAATAAATGTAATTGAAGTATTTCTGTCATTTCTACAGTAGTTTACAAAGTTGATCAGAGTATCTAGGAACATTTAATAAGTAATTCATCACTTCCTGTTTCCCCGAGGTATAAATATGAAGTGACACAGAGGCCATTTCTCTTATCCACTCTTCAACATGGGAAAGACAAAGGAACACACCATTCAAGTAAGGCAGATGTGTGTCGACCTTCACAAGTCAGGCAATGGCTACAAGAAAATAGCCACTCGCCTGCACCTGCCCATATCTACTGTCAGAGGAATCATTAAGAAGTTTAAAACAACTTGAACAGTGGTAAACAAGCCTGGACGAGGACGCAAGGTTATTTTGCCACCACGCACAGTGAGGAGGATGGTAAGAGAATTAAAAAGTTTTCCAAAGCTCACTGTTAAAGAATTGCAACAAGTGGTAGCATCTTGGGGTCACAAAGTCTCCAAAACAACCATCAGGCGGTATCTACATGCCAACTAGCTGTTTGGGAGGCATGCATGGAAAAAACCTTTTCTCACTCACAATCATAAACGCAAACGTCTGGAGTTTGTTAAGCGGTACTGGGACTTCAACTGGGACCATGTACTTCGGTTAGATAAGACCAAGACAGAGCTTTTTGGCAACAAACACTCTAAGTGGGTCTGGCGGAACACAAAGGATGAGTATGCATAAAAGTACCTCATGCCCACTGTGAAGTATGGGGGACAATAGGTGATGCTGTGGGCCTGTTTCTCTTCCAGAGGCCCTGGGAACCTTGTTAGGGTTCATGGCATCATGAACACTTTGAAATACCAGGACATTTTACAATTAAAATCTGGTGGTCTCTGCCCGAAAGCTGAAGATGGGTCATCACTGGGTCTTTCAGCAAGATAATGACCCTAAACATGTGGCCAAATCTACACAGAAATGGTTTACCAGACACAGAATCAAGCTCCTCCCATGGCCATCTCAGTACCCAGACCTCAACCCCATTGAAAACCTGTGGAGTGAGCGGAAGAGGAGAGTGCAGAGGAGAGGACCCAGGTTACTGGATGATTTAGAGAGATTGTGCAAAAAGGAATGGTCAAAGATTCCTCTTTCTTTATTCTCCCATCTTGTGAAACATAGGAGAAGATTAGGTGCTGTTTTGTTGGCAAAAGGGGGTTGTACAAACTATTAACATCAGGGGTGCTAATAATTGGGGCACACATGATTTGACGTAAAAGAATTATTTCTTAATGTGGGATTTTTTTCCCCAATAGTTGCACTTGAATGAAATTTTCCTCTTTTTTCATTGTGGTCCTATATTACTTAGAAAAAAACTGAATTTATTAGAAGCTAAAGAACACATCTTAACCAGGGGTGCCAGTAATAATGGAGGGCGCTGTATCACATCTATCTGGTGGGCAGAAATTTGTATAATACCTGCATTTGTATTATACGTGTGGTTACATCAAAAGTTGCGTTATATAAAATATTACATATATCTTTCCACAGGATTATTATATTAATATTCTTCCCACTTTTTTAGAATAGTTATTGGATTTTCAACTATTTTGTCTTCGACTAAATAATATTTATAACTTTTTATTTTCTTTTAACCATGATAAGTCTCGACCGCATGGGCGCTATACTAATTGTCTTGATTTCTTTGCAATAGTTTTTTTCCTGGTATTCGGTAATGAGGCAATAATTTTGTTTTATTCTAATGGCACACGTATTGAACAGTATTTAGTGAAATTTTTTGGAAAGTCATAGTTTTACCATTGCTCTCTGTTAAATTGTTTACAAATACTATGTTTTTATGAAATAATTGTTTATTTGCATATGGACGATCATGAATCAGCATATTGCTATTAAACCAAATTATTTGCTGTAACATGTTATCTACATTATCTGGGGAGTGATACTGGTTCTGCAGTCACTTTGCCATAGCATCATCCGTGAAAACTGACATTGAGGGAAAGAAGTCATTTGTTATCTGGTTGAAATGAACAACTTTTAACTGTACAAAAGGGCCCAGAGCTCTTTGTTATGACCAATGGGATATGATCTGGTGAATTAATGCTTTCCTTTTCATCTCTGCAGGATAGTGGTGTATGGAGATGACATGCTGGATGCCATTGTGCCAAACTCAGCTCAACCATTCAATTTCCAAAAAGCCTTTAACCTGACTGAAGAAATGGTGAGAGCTGGATAATCAAATGAATAAAATTTACGGTGTCTAAATTTACATCTACCTCAAATGACCTGTTGGGTGGAGATACGTGATGTTAGACACCATGGAATCTATGTGAGACCTGTGACTGCCAAAGATACTTTCCTTCTATTAGTGAAGACAGGAAGACGACAGTTACTCCCAAACAGCAGGTTCTCCCATGGGTTCAGCCCAACCAAAATATGGGGCACGCATGCCTCTCTGTAGCCAAGTTTTATTAATATCTATAACTCTTCATTTGTTGGCACTTTGCTAAGTGAACATTTTTACTTATAAGCAGCCAGCATATTAATTTACCAGGGCATACAATCAGTTGTCTTCTAGACATCATCAAAAGGAGATATCCCTGGGCCTTTATACGGTATTATGAATGCATTAATATTTTCATGGTAGAGATGGAGTGTGTGATCTTCATACTCCATGGTGGAGATGAGCGATTTTATACTTTATTGTAGATATTCATACTACAATACATGAAGACCTCAATGGAAAAATGATCAGAGTCACACATTTTCACGTGGTGGAGAAATGATGAATTAAAAATTCAAAACGATCTTAGAAACAAAGCACTGAAAAAATATGCAAAAAATATAAAATAAACAAAATATTATAATCATATAGTATATTATTATATTATAAATATCATAATAATATATATAATAAATGAAATATACAAAAATGCTAAATTTGGACTCTCGTTTTTCCTTTCTGGTCTTCATATGTACGCGTACATTGTATTATGCATTTCTATAATAAATTATATTGCACATACATATGATTTATTATGTATTTACACGAATAAATCAGGCACTGGATGTCAGTGATCATTATCCAGTTGAGGTGGAGCTAAAGAGTGAGTCTGATGGCGTGAGGATGACAACGAAGAGGACCCATCATCATGTTTCGGAGGGGCTAAGTTCTGAAGCAGGTGGTAATAATAATAATAATAATAATAATAATACCAACTTCATGTAAACTGAACAATTTTTCACATTTGGGAATTTTGCATGATTAAACTGAAAAAAATGTACTCATATATTGTGTTGTATTTGTGGGTGATTGTGCGCTCAGTAATGCTGTGTTTGTGGCGTGATCGACCATTTAATGGGCTCTAAGTGTTGTTGACATGTCTGATACCTGCATGTGTCATGTACAATGTTTCAGACTCACACTCAAATAAACTCAGATGTGAAGTTCTGGAGCTTCAGAGGGAGAACCAGCTCCTGAAGCAGGAGAAGCTGCGGCTGCAGATACAGATACTGCAGAGAGATGTGGCTCCGAAGCAAATCTGAGTTTAATTTCCCTCCCGAGAAACTTCCGGAGTCCTTCAAATTGACTTGTAGTCTCAGCATTTTTTTTTATGGTATGTGGGCAGCACAAACATGATTTTTATTTACAGGAGGAGACAGGACCTCGGCAAAGTATATTTCAGAGGAAAGTAGAATTCTTGAAGTGTCTAAAACGCACAGTTTTATAAATATTAATTTGGTAATGATCCAGTGCGACACATTTAAAGTCTTCAAATTGGCGTGAATACCAGGGGGCAGACATTTTAACTTGGTGAATCTAAGGCTGCGTTCGGAATGTACACTTGTCCACTCGCTCACTCACTTTCTATATTGTTTTCAGTGTAGAACATTAACTACACAGTGCCCTGTATAGTAGGTGAGTGTGCATTTCGAACGTTTTATCCAATCAAACGCCAGTGCCGCGGTGCTTGTGCATCAGCTATTCTCTTAAGTGACATCATTTGTTCTCTTTCCTTTCATCCGGGCCATGGAGCATTTCAAAGGGCCTACAGTAAACTCTGCTTTACGGCATGGCTGGCCGCAAGCTGTTTTTATTTAAGCTGGTCTGATTAACAATCAAACAATTTATCGATTGAGCGAGCAAGACCAATACATGACCTATAATTAGAAACGGTGATGAAAGGTGAATTGCCATTGCCTACATTTATATAATTGATATGGCTGTGACGGTGTGTTCAGGAATCACTCGCGAGAGAGAGAAATCCAAAAAATGTATGCCTTAAATGAAGTCTGAGTCAAAGCCAAAAAACACAGGAATTGCCAAGCCACAATATTAAATCCAAAAACAGAGTCGACTAGACAGGCAGGGGTCAGGACCAGTAAGACAGATGAGCAGAGGTAAAAAAACGATAGGCAAAAAGTCGTAGTCGATGAGCAAAGCCAAGGGTCATACACAGGGCATCCAAACACAGAAATTGTGGTCATACAAAAATGGGTCGAAATCCAGAAAGACAAATACAATACAAAAAGGGCAATGGCAAGAATTGAAGTCGGACAGTCCAGTAGAAGAGAAACAATGGCATAAGAGGCGCTCTGCACAAAGAAATATTGATCAACGTTCAGACAAGAGCTGTGAGTGAAATGACTGCTTAAATACACATAGGGAAAGTCACATGCTATACAGGAATCAGGTGTAGAGAATCAGACTAATTACTACGGGAGAATCACATGAGGGAAGCCCTAACCACGAAAGTTGGCGAAAGACAAAACACGAACAGCAATCTCACAAACAGCCTATGACATTTAAACAGCTCCGGTCCAGGACTTCTACGTGCACAGATAATGAGCGCCGGAAAGTAATTAAACACATGCGAGAGACCTCTCTGAAACTCAGGGGAAGACAGGGAGAGCTTAGTAAGAGGCGAAGATTAGAGCAAGTCGATTGCTCAGAGGGAATTAGTCTAAATTAGTAGCCGTGCAACTTTACAGATTTAACTAGAGTGCTCATTAGTAAGTTAGTAATCTTATATACATGGATTTGTTGTGTTAGTAGACTATGATACAAAATACAAATGTTAGTCTTGTTAGTAATCAGAACAGAAAGACGAATGAAGAAAACGAGAATCGAAGGAATATTTTAAACACTGGAATTCATTTAAATCACCCGAAGTCAGTGGGCACGCAGACAGGGAAGATGGAATGGACCAACTAGATCACAAGACAGGGGAGACAAGTGCAATGGAACTGAAAAATGGAATGAACTAAAAACCTGAGTATTACACAAACCAAAAAGAATACAAAACCCAAAACCAGTGAAGTTGGCACGTTGTGTAAATCGTAAATAAAAACAGAATACAATAATTTGCAAACCTATATCAACCTATATTCAATAGAATACACTGCAAAGACAAGTTACTTAATGTTCGAACAGGTAAACTTAGTAATTTTTTGCAAATTTTAGCTCATTTGGAATTTGATGTCTGCAACATGTTTAAAAAAAGCTGGCACAAGTGGCAAAAATGACTGAGAGAGTTGAGGAATGCTCATCAAACACTTATTTGGAACATCCCACAGGTGAACGGGCTAATTGGGATCAGGCGGGTGCCATGATTGGGTATAAAAGCAGCTTCCCTGAAATGCTCAGTTATTCACAAGGATGGGGCGAGGGTGACCTCTTGGTGAACAAATGCATGAGCTGATTGTCGAACAGTTTAAAAACAACATTCCTCAAGGAGCTATTGCAAGAAATTTAGGGATTTCATCATCTACGGTCCGTAATATTGTCAAAGGTCAGAGAATCTGGAGAAATCACTGCACGTAAGCGACAAGGCCAAAAACCAACATTGAATGCCCGTGACCTTCGATCCCTCAGGCGGCACTGCATCAAAACCGACTTCAGTGTGTAAAGGACATCACCACATGGGCTCAGGAACACTTCAGAAAACCACTGTCAGTAACTACAGTTCGTCGCTACATCTGCAAGTGCAAGTTAAAACTCTACAATGCAAAGCGAAAGCCATTTATCAACAGCACCCAGAAACGCCGCCGGCTTCGCTGGGCCCAAGCTCGTCTAAGATGGACTGATGCAAAGTGGAAAAGTGTTCTGTGGTCTGACGAGTCCACATTTCAAATTGTTTTTGGAAACTGTGGACGTCGTGTCCTCTGGACCAAAGAGGAAAAGAAACATCCGGACTGTTATAGGCGCAAAGTTCAAAAGCCAGCATCTGTGATGGTATGGGGGTGTATTAGTGCCCAAGGCATGGGCAACTTACACATATGTGAGGGCACCATTAATGCTGAAAGGTACATACAGGTTTTGGAGCAACATATGTTACCATCCAAGCAACGTCTTTTTCATGGACGCCCCTGCTTATTTCAGCAAGACAATGCCAAGCCACATTCTGCTCGTGTTACAACAGCATGGCTCCGTAGTAAAGGAGTGCGGGTACTAGACTGGCCTGCCTGTAGTCCAGACCTGTCTCCCATTGAAAATGTGTGGCGCATTATGAAGCGTAAAATACGACAACGGAGAGCCTGGACTGTTGAACAACTTAAGCTGTACATCAAGCAAGAATGGGAAAGAGTTCCACCTGCAATGTGTTGCTGCCTTTAAATTCTAAGTTAATGATTATTTGCAAAAAAAAAAAAAAACGAAGTTTCTCAGTTTGAACTTTAAACATCTTGTCTTTGCAGTGTATTCAATTGAATATAAGTTGAAAAGGATTTGCAAATCATTGTATTCTGTTTTTAATCTACAATTTACATAACGTGCCAACTTCACTGGTTTTGGGTTTTGTAAATAAAAGACAAAATCGTGAACTCAGAACCTGAACATAAACATGACCAAAAGCATAACCATGACAATGGCATTGTAAATCCAAAACTTTTGCTGACTTTGCACGTTTATTTTCACTGTCCTTGGGATATTCACACAGCTGTGCAACCTTACAGTGCCTTTTAGCCGTGACAACATTCAAAATTAAGAACGGATTCGCGCAGCCTCGCAAACTAATTTCCACAAATCTGCGCTGCTTAACAAGCGCTAAAATTATGAAGTCATATTGATTTGTAATGTCATCATTTATGTGCAGAAGATGCCACTTAATTTTGTGGTGCAGTGCATAACCATGCTCAGAAGTAAATTAGACAGTCGTCAGTTTTTACCAATTAGCCTGAGCAACTGTGGCTAATCGGGAGATGTAAACTGTGAGAGGTTAAGGTTATTATGTGTTTTTAAAGGTGAGGATTCTGAAGATCAAATTCAAAATCAGAAAATTCCCCAAGTAAAAATGTCTGCTCCCTGGTATTGAAGCCAATTTGAAGACTCGCTGGTTTAAAAATGTGTCGCACTAAATGATTACCAAATTAAATTTTATAAAACTGTGTTTTAGACACTTCAAGTATTCTACTTTCTGTGGAAATACTGTATACTTTGCCAAGGTGCTGTCTCCTCCTTTAAAAGGTTTTCTTTTGTTGATATTTTTAGTTTTTGCACTTTTGAACATGTTTATTGGTGACCAATGAGCTGATGCCATAAACGGCAGCCCAGCCCTGTTTCTGGAGTGATACGGTGCTTTACATCCTCATTCCAACCCTCATTAGCATCTCACAGAGATCTCTGGCTCTAGCTTGAAATGCATTAAGTTGGCTTTTTTTGTGTAAAACCCGACAGTAGCCTATCTTAACACTCCAGGAGCAAAGTTGGCAGTCCCCGCTGTTAAGAAGTTCTTCGGTGGTTGATAAATACCCCCCCCCCTCTCTCTCTCTCTCTCTCTCTCTCTCTCTCTCTCTCTCTCTCTTTCTCTCTCCCCTTCTCTCTCATAATTTCAATTCAATTTGTCCTTTGTGTTGGATTTGCTGGTTTCCTAAGGAATTTAAAAACTATGGTGGAAATAAAGCATACATTCTGAAAGATTCAACTCTCGTGTATGTGTGTGAGCGTGTGAGGGAGTGCGCTTCTCTCAATCATGGTTATGGACATCAGTTTATACTTTATTTACAATATAGAGGGGTCTTAAAATACTGGGACACAACAAAATTGTCGAAGGGTTGTATTTTCAAAGCAGGTCACTGCACACAATAGTATGGAGGCCCAGTGGAATATTCAAATGAAAATGTAATCCCACAATTGCATTATAATTTTCCACTTATGAATGAGTTATTTGAGACAATATTGAATTGAAAATGCATTATTCCAATTATCATTTTCATTGTCACATACACATATGGGAAATCTGTGACTATATTTAAATGATAATGAAAAGCTGTTTGACATTTCATTTTCAAAGTCATGCTCCACAGCACAATGGACAATTGTGATGGCTGGTATTTCGAGACGCCAAATACAGTGGCCGGAATGAAAGGAAGCGCAGCAAAATGACGAACACAGACAAAACGAGAGAGGGGCTCGAGCTTCCAAAGGACATAAATCTCGTCCGAGTAATAATAAGGAAGCAACACGAGCTAGACAGAACGAAATAAAGGAAAAATCTTGGAAGCTGGGATCAAAAGGTTAAGCAACAAATGGCATTCAAAATTTCATTTGCTCTACTGAGGACAATGTTCAGATGCAATAAGATACACAGCTCCAGTCTATTGCATTTACATATCAGGGTGTGACATTAATGGATGCTCGAATGCCCGGGGCAACTTCAAAAAGCCGATGGGAAAGTAAAACTTGTAAAGACATGCCCGATCAGGCAAGCAAAACTCTGGGTGTTTTTATTCATCAATTTTATAATTTTCCTCTCTCGTTTCTGTTAGGGGAGACCGGGGACTGTTGCAACACGTTATGGTTGCAACATGCCATTTTTCTCCAATCAGAAACAAGCTAGAGTGTTGACACTCACACTGCACATGCTCAATTGGATGCCCCCCCTTGCAGAGAAATGGCAAGCATATTCAAGAGCTGCTCCAGGATTTATTGGAAAAAAACTGTTTTTGAGGTATGAAAGTATTTTTTTTCTTGAGCTCTGTTTTTGTGATTCAGCTCAAACTTATATGGTTTAAACAAGTGATTTGTTAACTTTTAGCTGATATGGTTAGCATGTATCAAGGTCATCTTGTTTAGCTAGCACATGAGGTTTTATCATGGCTGACAGGAAGGGGGACAGTTTCAACAGTCGTTGCAACAATCCATACAATGCATTATATCCATTACAATGCATCCATACAATACATTATTATAAAAACAGACCACATAACAGTGTTTTTATCAGTTTTTTCATTAGTTTTTACATAAATATAATACAGTTCATCAGATTAGAGTAGGGACAGGAGGTTTATGTCTGTGTGCACGTGCGGATGTGTCTGTGTCCATGCGTTTGTGCAACTGTGTGTTTATGTGCAAAGGAGGATACAATGAATAGTCTAATTATCTAAAAATATACATATAATTGCCTCTTTTCAGTCCCACTCCATATTTTGGAGGGAGCCTATAACATTATCAGGGATGAAGGCAGGGCAGTCAGGGCAGTTTTAACAGTTGCTAAAATGAAAGTGATTGCCGTAAAGTTATCTTAACCAGATGCAAGATACAGTTACATTGTTAAAATCACTTTTTTTTTTTTTTTTACTGCTGTACGGCTAAAATGGAAATGATATAAGATATAGATTTTTAAAAATGTTTAAGTTGTTTTGACCAGAGGCAAGATGGAATTATATTGTTGATATTTCAGTTTATAAAGCTGCATTGCTAAAAATTGATGGATAAAAAAATCCATTATGCAATTATATAGTTATCATATACTAAAGTAGATAATGGGGTGTTAATGGCAGTTTTATAATTGAAAACTTATACGTTTTTAAGATGCATTTTCTGCAGTTGTGTTTTTCCACAATGGTTTTGGAAGCCCAGTTTTCAATTTTGCATAATGAAAGCATATACTGACAATAGGCAAAAAAAGTTAATTGCCTCATAAATTGTTCCATTCTTCCTATGTCACTGAAAGCCTACTGTATTTTATATCAATTTGAATCTTTGACATCTGCACATAACACCTACTCAACTAGACAAATCTATAATCGTCATCTGATCAAAGCTGATAAATAAATAACTCTGTAATATTATTATAACTTACATTTTTGAGAATACTCCTTTTATTTACACTGAATTATATTGTATTTATAACATGTTGGAAACATCCCCAAACAGTGTTGCAACTGTCCCCGGGGCCGGGGTCAGTTGCAACATTTGACTCCTTACATTCAAATGCAAATTGTAAGGATGTACTTTCTGTAATCATCTTTAAATGGTTTAGACTATTAAGAGACAGATGTAAGTTTATTGTATAAAAATTTGGTTGGTCTAATCGAAACGGTCTGTGAGTAACAGAGTCAAGAGCAAAAGGTGTTGCAACTCTCCCGGGTCCCCCAGCCCCAAAGCAGCCAGATGCAACGTGTCGCTGCCTCCATTGATGAGCGTGTCCGCTGAATAGATTTCTATGTAGAGCACTAGATTGCTGAGAGGGTCCGCTCAAGTGAAGCATCTGTCCCAGGAGTGTACACTTTAAAATTATATTTTCAAAAACACTTGCATGGGAGTCGGTGTAATTTTGGTATCGTTGTACAGAGCAACACTTTGTCTCTCCAAATATGCGCTTTCTGGAGGATGGAAAGTGGCACACTTACTATAGGGAAGATCGAAATGTGACTCGGTGTCAACGCAAAAGTGCGAGCAGAAAAATTAAGTTAAGGTGACCGAGGCTTTTAATTACCCTCTGATAAGATAATTGCTTGGAAGTTATCACCGTCATAAGAAACGTCGGTGAATGTCAGTATAAGTTATCAAAATACTCTATGGTTTCCTCACTTCATTGTACCTGTCATGGTTCTTGGAGGCTTTGAGAGCTTTCTTGGTTGCTCTCGTCCGGGACAATATCGGTTTGCCCACTATCGGATTCTTGGGCCAGCTGGCATCGCCCGGATTCTATTTAAGGCCTAGTCCCGCCTCACTGCTATTGCTAGAGTGTCAGTATTTTGTTTGCACTTTAGCCGGTAAGTTCTCTAGTAAGAAACTTGTTGAGGTATTAGCTGCAAAAGAGGAAAAGTTCTAGATAGCAAGGGAATTTTTTTGTTTTTCCTCTTTCTGGGCACCGTCTGGTGCTAATTCTTTTTATCTCGGTTACCGAGATTTTTTCCCTTTCAAGTCATTCTGTCGAGCTCGCTTGCTTCCTTGCATTCGGACGAGATGTAGGTCCTTTGGAAGCGCGAGTCTCTCTCTCTTATTTTATTTGGTTGTCTCTCTCTCAATCTGCGAGACTTCCTTTTATTCCGGCCGCTGCGTTTGGGGTCTCAACACACCAGCCATCACAGTACCCTGGTTGACTATTTGCCATCTTTCGCAGAGACGATTCTCTCAATGAGTGGGCAGCTGTATTGTCATGTAACATATTTAATTTTACATTTTTTTCAGCAGCCAGTAATAGGCCAGTCAGTTATAGGCCTGTAGGTTATTCATGAGTGGGGCCAAGTAAAAATGTATTATTTTATTTTATATTGTGCTTTGTTGGAATATCAGTGCTTAATTAAAATTTTCATAATTTTGTAACTGATTTATTCTTTGAAGCATCAATATTAATGCATACAATCGCAATGCCTTGATTTTAGTTAGGTAAGTACACAGTCATATCCATAAATGCAAAGGTATTAAAATTTGGCATAATAATTTGTTTTGGTGTTTCAGTTTTCGGCTAAACGTTTCTCATTTTCGGTTTTCGATTTCGGCCAAAAATTTTCATTTCGGTGCATCCCTAGTTTGTATTATTACCTTATTAGTACTTTAAATATGACATTCCTGAGTTTGAATTTTTCCAGAAAACAACCAGGTGCAGATTTCACATTGCACTGATCTGTTCAAAGTTAAATATAATTTTCTGGGCAAACACATAGCCAATAAATACACTTTTCATAAGAAATAAGTTGTGTATTGCTTTCCACCATCGACAGGCAATGGATTTTAGTTCCAAGTATGTTTGTGAGCAAAATGTATGCACTTTGAGAGCCAAAAAACGTACCTCCTTGACAGGGCAAGTAGGAATTTAGATGGGGCAGGTAAATTCGGCAAGCACTTGCCCGGAAAGGCAAGTAGGCAAAAGCTTAACGACACACCCTGCATATACATGTCATCACACTCTCTTAGGTTCAACATGATAATGAAAATGGTGTTTTCTAATCACTTCGAAATAATAATGATATAATAATGATGACGACATTTGACATATGATTTTCAAAGACTTATCCCGCAATACATGGGACAATATTCAAACGCAGTAAGGGAAACAGCGCCTCCCAGTCCATTGCATTTTCAAATACATGTCACCACATTCTTTTTGGGACACAATGGGTGCATCTCAAAGCCTAGGCGCATCCTTCGAAGGCTGCATTTTTAGGGGTAGTCACTTCATTCCATCTGCCAAACTGATGTCATGTCATTTCATCGCCGTTAAACATTTTTGGTTTAAGCGATTCGTCACTGGTTTCCCCAACCTTAACCTTAACTCTAACACCTAGGTATATTTCTAACCCCAAACTTAACCTTGTCCCTTACCCAAATGTCAGCTTGGCAGATGGAATTAAGTGACGACCCCTTAAAATGCAGCCTTTGAAGGATGCTGCCTACGCTTTGAGATGCGCCCATTGAAAATTAAAGTGCAATCTGTTAGCGTCTCATCAAGGCGGGTCTTCCGCTAGGATGTCACTCATTAGGGGGGCAAACGGAAACCATGTTACTCATTTGCATACCAACCAAACAGCCTCTGGGTAGCGCTTGTACGCACTGAGATTTATTGATAATGTCATGATGGCTAGGCTGCTATGTATTGTGTGCAATCGAGCATTAAGCTATGTTGCACTATGGATGTAGCCATCTCGGCAGCTAGTATGCAAGCTCACGTTAACTAAGAAAAATATTTGTAAATGATCATCACATTAAAGCGATATGACTTGATTTTTGCCACAACTCTATTAACTGAGCTAGCTGTAATATGCATGAACTTATCTGAGGTTTCGCGGCAGTGTTGTGCAACTGCAACCCAAGTGTGCTTGCAGATTTCAGACACAATGACACAGGTCTTCTGAAGTATTTACAAGCCCATGTGGTTATTTCCATTGCAGAAACATGTTGGTTCTAAACACTGTGCCTTTTGATGGCTCAAAGGTCACTCACATCCAATATTGACATTTTACCTTTTCTTTTATGTTCATGGATTTCCACAGTTTCCCCAGATTCTCAGAATCTTTCCACTATGTTATGGACTCATGATGGTGAAGTTTTAGCAATCGCACCTTGAGAAACATTGTTCTTGAACCATTTGACAATTTCTTTTCACGCAGCTTTTGGTAAAGTGGCAAACCTCAAACCATCTTGCTGGTTAAAGACTGTTTTTGTGACTGATAATCTGATAATTTTTTATGCATTCACGATTGAATCACTCGTCACCTATTCACCAGTGTACTTGTCAAATATTCCAAGTGGGTGTTTTTCCAATGATTCTAGACCTTTTCCCTGTTATTCCACTCGCCTGTCCCAGTTGTTTTGGAATGCACTTCAGGCATCAAATTCGAAATTCACCAGTTGAATACAGTTGAAAAGATTAAACTTTGAATGTTTTTTTTTTTTCCCTTTGAGTTGCTTTAAATTACGTTGTAAATGTTGATAACAGCAAGTCACATAATTCTATTTTTATTTAAATTTTACATCCTGTTTCAATTATTTTGGAATTAAGGTCGTGCGTTCTGGACTGTGCCGCAGAGTCTCGGTACTTTCTTTAGTCAGGATCTAACAGAAGTATACCAGCACCGTAATTTCAATTCTCCCAAGGAATGCCGTATTCCTCTAATGTTTATTCATGATGTGAAAAAATCAAAAACCACAAGGCACTAGTGCTACTATGGCAGAAAGGGTAGTAGTCGCAGTTCCAGAGGTGTATAATCTAGGGGTCAGAAAGTAAAAATCCTACCATGTTTTCATTCCACCTGTAAACTCCTGCCAGCAGATTTTACTTGTTAGTTTTACCTCCCAGCTGAAGAGTAGTGCCAACTGACAGGTCTTTTGTGGCTGGAACAATATTCTGGGATGGAGTTATACTGTCTGAACCTGGATTGTACACCTTTGCGCACTTCACCGGGAATTATTTTCCATGTTATTCTATATAATACTGCCATCTTGTGGTAGTTAATGTTGCCTGCAGTTTTAAGTCACAGACTGTTGCAATTATCAGCGGGTGCCTGAGCACTGCTATCTGTAAAGGCACTGTCAAAACGCAAGAATGGGCCCCACAATATGGTATCTGCAAGGGCTGTGGTTCTTAGAGTTGTTTCCAATATATCACAATGTGGTTTTGGTTTTTTTTTTTTTTGGCATCTCCAGTCCCACCCGAATCTGGAATGCCCAATTCGTGAACTACAGTATGTACAAGGCTTGCTCGTATGCGACCCCCTGCTGCCAATTCAGGATAGTGAAGACAGCTTACGGCTCTCCTCCGAAGCACGTGCCTGTCAGCCACTGCTTCTTATACACTCATAGGTTGAATCTTCGGAAGTTCAGAACGAGGGAGGAGGATACCCGGAAATGACCAGGCTTAGAGTCTTCCTGACGAGCGCCCGTCTGGCCAACAGGAGGCGCTTGAGCAACGAACAAAGCTATTTATTAGGGCCCGAGCACCGACCGGTGCGAGGAACCTATTGTTTTTGATGGGATTTTTATTCTTCTTCTTCTTCTTCTTCTTCTTCTTTTTATTCTGCTGCGAGAACGCATTTTTGAGGGCTTTGCCATGCACGAAAACTCACAAAAATTTGCCGACACGTCAGTCGTGGCGAAAATTGCAAACTATTATTTATTTTGTGCTTGGACATGCCCCGGTGGCTCTATAGCGCCACCAAACACGAGGCCATTTTGGAACGCACTTGCTCGGATTCTAATGAAATTTTATAGGGTCATAGTAGTCATCATAAATTTTTTTGTCAATTTTTTTGAAATTTTTTTTCCACACAGGAAGTGAGCTATGAGCCATTTCCTGCGTTTTTTCAGATTTTACGAACACATTTTTGAGGGCCTTATCATACTCGAAAACACACCAAACTTGGCTTATTGACTAAGAGTATTAAGTCCTTTGATTCAATATCTCATTTGGCAGTGAGTGAGACATGGTGGCTCTACAGCGCCCCCTAATACATAATTACATTTTTGAGGGCATCAGCATGCTCGAAAACTCACAAAACTTTGCAAACATATTAAGCTGGTCATACTTTTTACTAGGATATAGAGTTTTGAGATGGATGTGGCAAAATTGCATTACAGCGCCACCTAGAAAATTTCAATGAAGCGGCCCTCGCAGCGTGTTTAACCTACATGAACAAAATTCGGTGGACATGTGTACTATGCCAAGACCTAAAAAAAAGTCTCTTGGTGCCATGACCTAGACTCAACAGGAAGTCCACCATTTTTAATTGAATTTGCAACTTTTTTTAATTTTTTGCCATTCACAGGCGTCGTACTTTAACGAACTCCTCCTAGAGATTTTATCCGATCAACTTAAAATTTGGAACAGGCCATCCAAAGACCTTCTCCATGTTAAATTGCGAAGCTTTTTTGGATTCATCAAAATTTGTGTCCGTGGCGTTGCGGCGAATTTCGATGTTCTGCCATGAAACTGGAGGTTGCTTTTATGAGCACATGCTTTGTGAGATTTGCCTGAAACTTTACAGGCTTAATAATAGTCTATTTCCAAATATACCTATGTGTTGATATTGGATTGGGTGTGGTCAGGTGGCTCCGCAGCGCCCTCTTGACAGAGCCTTGTTGACATAAAAGTGCTTTAATGTTCATGAAATTTGGTCTAGGCATTGCATATGTTTTTTTGGACTAATCTTATTTTTTTTTAATTTTTCGGCCAAACAGGAAGTGAGCTATGAGCCATTTCCTGCGTTATTCATGATTTTTCGAACACACATTTGAAGGTCTTAAGATACTCAAAAACTTGCAAAACTTTGCAAAAATTAAATTTGTCTGATTGTCTTCAATTTGAGACAAAAATTGGCAGTAAATGTGGCATTATGGCTCTATAGCGCCCCCAATCAGATTTTTAAAAGAATTGCCCTTTTGAGGGTCTCAGCATGCTCAAAAACTCACAAAATTTTGTACAATTCCAAACATCATCATATATATTACAGTGATAAAAAATTTACATATAGGCGTGGCAAAAATGGCATAATAGCGCCCCCTGGAAAACTTCAAATAAGCAGCCCTCGCATCGTGGTTGACCTGCATATATGAACTTTGGTGGACATGTGGAATATCCTGAGACCTAAAAAAAAGTCTCTTGGTGCCATGACCTAGACCCAACAGGAAGTTTGCCATTTTTGATTGAAATTGCATCTTTTTTAGATTTTTCGCAATTCGCAGGTGTCGTACTTTAACAAACTCCTCCTAGAGATTTCATCCGAACAACTTGAAATTTGGCTAATAGTATCTAAAGACGTTGCCGATGTTAAATTGCGAAGCTTTTATGGATTCATCGAATTTTATTTTCATGGCGTTGCAGCGAATTTCGATGTCCCGCCATGAAACAGGAAGTTGGTTTTACTCCCACAGACTTCATGGGTTTTCCCTGAAACTGTCCAAGCTTTATAAAATGGTCCTCCCAAGTATCAATATATGCTAATATTAGATCAAGTGTGGCCAGAGGGCTCCACAGCGCCCTCTAGATACGGCCATGTTAAGATAAATGTGCTTGAATGTTCATGAAATTTGGTGTAATCATTGCATTAGTCATTCCGGGTTATGGTTTATTATTTTGGCCAAACAGGTATGAGCTATTAGCTATTTCCTGCGTTTTTCCAAATTTCACGAACATACGTTTGAAGGCCTTAGAATACTCCAAAGCTTGCAGAACCTTGCACAATTTATAATTGTCTTATTCTCTTCAATGTCATCCATCAATTGGCACTAAATGTGGCATAATGGCTCGATAGCGTCCCCAATCAGATTTTTAAAAGAAATCTTATTTGTGGGTCTAAACGTGCTGTGAAAATTACAAAAATCAACACGCTCAAGGAGCCTGGTATTACAATTACTATGCTGGAGATTTAGCGCACGGGCATGTCAAAATGATATCAAAGCACCCCTCCAGAAAGTTTTTGCACTCTCCGCAGGAAACCACATTGTTCACAGTCTAGCAGTGTCCAATGGCTGTGAATGCACACCTGCACCCATCAAGATTTTGCTGCCTCCCCAACGTGCAAGAGGGGTGCGAGGGCCCTTTCAACGCTGCTTGCAGCTTTAATTTTATTTTATTTTCCACTTCCGACAATCCCTTCCCAATTTGAAACCCTGTAGCGCTATAGCCAATCGTGCGCTAGGCTGAAAAAGCAGCCCACCACTGCCGGTTGGTACGACCGGGGCCCGAATCCGCTACGTGATTGTCACTTCTGCACTGCAGTGCAGTGTGTGGCGTAAATGTAAGTGACTGCTCGAAAAATGAAATACACCCAATCAAGAAAAAAAATTACAGCTTTTTAAAATCCTACAATTACAAATGCAGTTGGAACAAAAACCAGCAAACACAGTGGACCCCAAGGACCTTGGTGACAGCCACTGTATATTGTATGCATGACCTTATGATCTGAAAGCACCGAATGAGTATTTGAAATAATTGAATCAATGAGTTTCCAAAGGGACCAACTCCAATAACTGAGAGGTGGGCATATCTTATATAACAAAGAAGGTAACTTTCTTGTAATGTCAGTCAAATGTATCCCAATGACACTCTCTTCAAAGGAAATAGTAGAAATATATGGGTTATAATACATGGGTGGGGAAAAAAAATAGATTTTTTTTCTCTTTGCTGGAAAACAGTGTTCCTTGGAGCTGGGCCCTTTGGAAACTCAAGGATTCAATTATGTTTTTCACTGCAGAATGAAAAAAAAACTATTTTATTTGACTCCATCTATGTTTTATCACTCCTGATCTGAATGTTCAAGCCCAGTGATACTAACCCAGAGTATATGATTTGATGCTGGACAGCAAACCTGGATCTCGGATAATGCATTTGTTTCTAGTGTCCACTGCTACAAACACAATTTTGAGAGTTAGGGATTTTCTTGAATTAAATCTGTTTTAGGGAACTCAATATCAAACTAAAATACTGATTTTTTTTTTTTTTTTTGCTTTTTTCCGTGCACAGTAGGTCCTTTCAACGTAATTGCAGGTGGACTATTTTCCTAAACATTAAATCCAGAAGTGTGTGGTTTGCAAAAACTGATGAATCTTGGTGTCTTATGTTAGATCTGTCCATTGGAAAATCAGAATTCATTCAATTTAAGAACAGGGTGACACTTTTGAATAAAGAAAATAAGCAATGCTGCTTTATAACAAACCTGAAACAATGACTTAGCTCCATCAAAACAAACACATAAAACCCTTGTCTTTATGCTCTGAGTAGTTTCAGAATAAAAATATATATTTCGACCACTGCCATCTTGAATTGGTGGTTCAGCTGGATTTTGTTTAGTCATCTATGACTTTCCTGACTTTAGACTGGCAGAATTCCATGCATATTGGTGTAGTGACAGATGGTACGTCAGTGACGCTCCTCAACAAATTTTGTGCTTGCAAACCACATGGTGTCACTACAGGCACTGAATTTCTGCCGAAAACTGTGGGCCTGTTTGAATACCAATACAAAACTACAACACAGAAAGCAAGAATCTGCAAATTAAATGCAGTATGCCTGAATGCTCTATTCCCTGCTGTAAAAAAGCATTTACCCCTCCTGTTTTCCTCTGTTTTGCTCATTTGTCATATTTAAATGTTTCAGATCATACAAGTAATTTTAATAAAAGGTAAAGAGGAGTGTCACACCCCTTCTTACCCCTCAGCCAACAAAGGTTTTGGAGGGGTACTGTCGTGACGAGCGGCATCCGTCTGTCTGTCAACTTCTCGTTTCCGGACGATAGCTGAAAAACGCCTTGGCCATATGCTGTCATTTTCTGGTGGTATGTTGGGGGTGGTTAAAAGTAGCCCTATCCATTTCTGTCTCGTTACGATAATCAATATGGCCGCCACAGCAGGGCAAGCACGAGGCTGAGGAGTCCCGCTCGCGACAGCACGCTATTTTTTTAATCCTTTTTCTGTCTCCTCTCATCCGGCAGCTTTTGTGTCCTGTAGATATATTTGTCTCCTTTGATTGGTTTAAATCTGGCATGCTTCCCCCGCCAGCTGTTATGCATTTGTCTTTCCCTTTTTTCTAGCTTGTGTGTTGGTTTCTATATAGTCCTGACTTGGAGAACAAGTTGTTGGATTAGTGGTTGCTGTTTGCCATTTTTAAACCAGTTAGTATCTTCCCATTAACATTTTATTGTCTATGGAAATTATTCATAATCTTTAATGACAGTAAAGACCAAAGTTCCCTTCCTAGTTCTGATAATAGGAACAAGCTCCCGAGCCTTACTTAAAGTTTTGAGTATTGGGACCACAATCCTATTAATCAACCTTCAGTCTGTTCCACCGCCCACTTTATTAAGAACACCTCTCGAGCCTCCAGCGGTCA
Source organism: Gymnothorax reevesii (assembly GCA_029721435.1). Taxonomy (NCBI): domain Eukaryota; kingdom Metazoa; phylum Chordata; class Actinopteri; order Anguilliformes; family Muraenidae; genus Gymnothorax; species Gymnothorax reevesii. The sequence continues at coordinate 72,457,393 of CM056585.1, read as the reverse complement.
TCAGGACTGGGACTACCTTCGCTCTAAATTCCCTTGTCCTGCCGTCTAACAGTTCTGCTCTGGTGAAGTGTGCACTCCATCAGGAAGCTGTCCCAGAATTCCACTGGCCAGGTGTGAACCCGCCCCTTGCACTCAAGATGGTACCATCTGAATAGAAACTGTTTTTTTCCGCTCTGGGCTGTGTCCCTCTGCCATTACCATATTAAAACTAATTATGACTACTATTGGATTTTACTCTGGCTCTGCATTTGGCTCCAGGTCTGGATCATAACAGACAGAGTGAGGAAGTGCAAAATGCAGCTTTCAATGGTCATTTTATTTATTGAAGGTAAAGAGTTATTCAAAACCTATATCATCGTGTGAAATTAAAAATTGCCCTCCTAAATGGCTAGTTGTGCCAGTCTTAGTGGCAACAACTGCAGTCAAACATTTGTGATAACTGGCTCTGAGTCTTTACATCACTATATTATCTTCTTTAATGAATTGTTTCAATTCAGCCACATTGGGGGTTTTGACCACTGCCATTAAGTATGAACTGCCGGTTTAAGGTCATGCCAAGGCATCTCATTTTGATTGAAGTCAAGACTTTGACTCGGCCACTAAAAAACCTTCATTTTGTTTCTATTGAGCCATCGAAAGGTGGACTTGCTTGAGCGTTAGGTCATAAACTGATGGCAAGCAATGCTTCTGCAGGATTTTCTGGTCGAGAGCAGAATTTCTGGTCCCATCAATTACGGCAAGTCTTCCAAGTCCTGAAGCGGCAAAGCAGCCCCAGACCATCACTTTTTCATCACCAGGATTGACAGTAGTTATGATGTTCTTATTGCAAAATGCTTTGCTAGCTGTATGCCTGATGTGGCAGGAACCATGTCTTACAAAACGTTCCTCTTTAGACACAGTCCACAGAATATTATCCCAATACTTGAGTGTCATCCAGCTGTTATTTGGCAGATGTGAGATGGGTCTTTGTGTTCTTTTTGGTCATCAGTGGGTTATATGGGTCGTATATGTATAAATATAATTTGCATTTCCTTCCAAAGTAAGAAAAGTTGTCGAAAGAATATGGGTAGCAAATCAGTTAACATCATATTTCAAAATCAAGGGCATTCTTGCCCTTGGTATTTAATTCCATTGCTGCCACAAAAGCCTTTCTAAGGTTGAAGATTGATGCTGGCCAATGAGGCCAAGGCCTTAATTCTTAATTTGGCTTTCCACTTGACTCCAAAGGATTTTCACTGCCAAACTGTTCAGTGTTGTTAACCCTTTAAACTCTAACTTTTCACTGAAGTTTTTTTTTAAATAGGTTCAAAGTCAGAAAAAGTCATTTTTTAAATTGAGGGACAATGTCACGTACGTATTCTGTATGTATTGGTTGCTGCGCTTCACTGAAGCTACATCACACTTATATTGAGTGTAATATTCAAATCCAGGATGTCAGGCTTTTAAGGCAACGATATTACATCAAATGGAAAATATCAACATCTTTTACATCATTTTGTACACATTGTCTTGTAATTTGGCAGGCCATATTTGGGATTGACAGAAACCCTATGGCTCTCCACTAGAATATAATGGGTGCTGCAGCTAGGATTTTAATGGGAACCTCAAGGGTGAATGCACCCCGGACAATTTTATGTGTCCAGATGTCTTGATCACTACCTGTGGTTTACCACTGCAATAGAATTTGAGTCCAAATCCTGACAAAAGTGAAGAGAGGGAACTTTGTGGACTGAAAATTCATAATTAGACCTCTCACATAGATGGACTGACTGTCTGTTATTGCTGTGGGGCAATCTGACCCTGCTTCAACATTCTCAACACTGTCTTTGTTTAGAGCTTAGAATATTGATCTCAGTTCTTTGGTAGCAAAGAAAAGCATTGTCTTTGCATAAATAAATAAATAATCCCCTTGCATATGCTAAAAAAATTAATGAGGTTAAACAGGGATTTATGGTGGAGCAGAGGAAAATGTCTTGTTGGGGCAAAACAGAAATGCCTCACGGACCTCTTTATTGACAGTGCCATTTAGTGTGAGGTATTGAAGTGTAAGTCAATGATCTAAAAACAAAAAAATAATATCAAACACTGTAACAACTTATTTGTTCATTCGGTGTCCTGGTTTTATAATAAATGGTAACGTAATTTAGAATCTCAAACATCTTTAGCTTATGTTTGTCTGTTTGTCACTTTCTTTGATGGTGGTGGGGGTTCCCCCAAATTACCCTATATATTTCACCTCTATTTCAATAATTTAGGTTGACACTTGGAAATACAATCTTTTTTATAAAGCACTGATAATGACTGTGAACTGGTGAAAAAATAACTTACCAGGAGATGGAATTGGTGATCATAGTTGAAATTGCGCCTGCCCCCAGCTGAAAAATCCTGCTAAAACCACCTAGCATCCTATGGTAGTTTAAGTTGTTTGGTAATACTTCAGTGGTTATAGCTAGTGTGTGGCTGGTCGAAGTCGGTCAAGCTGGGAGACAATGAACTAACTGGTGTATTACATATTGTTATTCCATTAATTTGAAATGGTACAATTTTAAAATAAATATATCAGTTTATTTGCTCACAAGTGAATATCTTTCGTTTCTTCTCTTGGATGACTTAATGTGACCATCATTCCAATTATATACCTCAAAATCATTTAACGGATAACTGGTAATACTGATGAAATAAGAAATGTATTTGAAACACGGTGACCAAGTTATTGCTTCCTGCACATGTCCACAGGAAGGAACCATAGACAGTAAAAGAAGTGGGCAGCGGGCTGGCGCTATTTTCAACGAGAGAGTATGAGGCAAATTGAACAAGTTTTTAGTTGGCACCACGCCTACTATGCAAGTTCGAAGTCAGCTGGCTGACGTAAACCAACGTCCTGAGAAGCGGTAACTCGTCTGGTAGATGTATCTTAGCCATAATTCCCAGCGAGCAAGCGATTGCGTCTTTCAGTATAGTCTGATTCCATTCGATGTTATGATGTTTTGTGAATTATTACTTCAAAGGTGCTTCACCGATGTGGCTCAATCGTCTTCTGTTTATGATTCGTTATGGGCGTCTGGTCTAAACAGTACGGCTATTTACGTCCTGTGCGGCAGAAAGTCTCCAGCGTTCATGTTACTTTTAGCCTAGCCTGGTGCCATTGGCTAAAACTGCTTACTATTAGACCATAATGTTGCATACGAAGAAAAGACGTCTGCTACAAAATGTATTATCTCTGTAGAAAATATTGTCGCTGACATGAAGGCTCATAATGTTCTTAGTGTAAAGTTATTTGATGTCAAAAGTCAGGCAAAATGAATGGGGGTGAAAGGAGAAGCTACCGCTAGTGGTTTCATCTGCTATCTACTTTGAGCGTTCAATTGAGCTTCAACTTCCGGGTATATTCCTACCCCCTTGGAAGGAACTTCTTGTTCATAGGACGGCTACGTCAGAAACCGCACAACTTTACCTCTGATTGGCTATGATCCGTTGCTTTCGTTAGTTATGTTGATTAGATTTAAGTATATTGGTGGTCTTAGCGTGAGAATGGCAAAATAATCCAATCGGAGGCAGAGAGGGGCAGGTCATTCTTTCGTCATCTTATTAAAAAAAAAAAAAAAAAATAAAAAAAGACACGGCCCACGGGAAGTGGGAGAAAGTCCGGAATTTCCTTTTTCAGGCTTGGGGGAGGATCTCTTGAGACTACTCAGTGAGGCGGAGTTGTTGTTGCTGCTGTGCTGCAGTCTTGTACTGAAAACGGCAAATAACAGTCTGACAGCTAGTTATCGAACTAGCAGCTTAGTCAAGAACTCGCCAGACCGTATCATAACCCACTTTATTTTCACCTGTCAAACGGACAGGCCGTTTCAATGCATTTCAGAGATTTGAAAATATTGTGGAGATGGACGCTTATGATTTGTTTACGAGCTGCAGGAAGGGCGACGTTTCTAGAGTGAGGTGAGCCTGATCGGCGGAACAGGCTAATGTTGTTAGCAAATGTTATCGAAGCGATTCAAAAGCAAGTGGAGGATATTAACTTGTATGTACGAGCAAATTTGTTGTGCTGCAACTTCTAGCACTTGTCCTGTTATTTTTTAAATGAAAAGCTAACGGTACTCCACTTTGTTTATACACGTCATGTGTCAGCTTGATAGAAAGTGTCACCAACCAACCTAAGAATTTGTGACGACGTTTCGCTTTTTTAAAACTTAATGCAATGGTCAGATATTTATATTGTGAAGTATACTTATTTACTGTGAAATTTTGATTATCGCTGTCGACCCCAGGATTTCCTTGTTGTTGTATCCCGGGTAATTGCCTTTGTGCCGAGGTGAATAGTCGAAGAACAAGTTAGATGATACTTCCCTTTCCAAAGAGTGATTTGAATCAGTGGGTCATTTGGAAGACAAATTTATATAGTGTCTGCTGTTACTACTTATTTGTTTCTTTGTAGGTACTTGGTTGAACAAAGAGATGTGGAGCTTAACGTTAGAGACGCATGGGACAGTACCCCCCTGTAAGTAAAATTGGAATTGAAGTGCTACACATTTTGTCATGCTCTCGCATCATTTCTGTTGGAATGCAGTGTAACGATCAGTCCAGGTAACGTTAACTTTGCCTCTGGTGCTTTCAGGTATTATGCTTGTCTGTGTGGCCACGTGGAGCTGGTGCAGTACCTACTGGCCAATGGTAATGACGCTTCCCTCTTTAGCCTGCCTGATTATTGGCTTGTCCCTATCAGTAAAACCAGTTTTCCCCGTCATTTTTAAATGCGCTCTTACAGTGTATGCCCTGGATGGTCTTGGCTGGGGATGCGAGTCTGTGATGGAAGTGCAAGTGGCTGTTCCGTATGCAACCCCATTTTCAAAAAAAGTTGGGACGTTGTGTGAAATGTAAATCAAAACTGAATGCAATGATTTTCAAATTACTTGAACTTTATATTTATTTGAAAATGGAACAAAGACGATTTATCAGATGTTGAAACTGAGATTTATTTTTTATTTTTTTGGAAAATATGTGCTCATATTTCAAAAAAAGGTGGACACAGGGACATGTTTACCACTGTGTTGCATCACGTCTTCTTCGATCAACGCTCTGTAAGCATTTGGGAACTTAAGAGACCAGCTGCTGTAATTTTGTTTTCCCATTCTTGTTTTATGTAGGATGTATGTTTCAGCTGTTCAATATTTTGCAGACTCCTTTGCCATATTTTTCATTTTATAATGCTCCAGATATTGTCAGTGGGTGAGGATGAGTGGTCTGGACTGCAGGCAGACCACAGTGGCACCCAGTATCTTTTTACTGCAGAGCCATGTTGTTGTTATGCGTACACAATATTTTGTTTGACATGGTGTTGCTGCATTTGGGAACTTAAGAGACCAGCTGCTGTAATTTTGTTTTCCCATTCTTGCTTTATGTAGGATGTATTTTTCAGCTGTTCAATATTTTGCAGACTCCTTTGCCATATTTTCAATTTTATAATGCTCCAGATATTGTCAGTGGATGAGGATGAGTGGTCTGGACTGCAGGCAGACCACAGTGGCACCCAGTATCTTTTTACTACAGAGCCAAGTTGTTGTAATGCGTACACAATATTTTGTTTGACATGGTGTTGCTGCAATGAGCGAGGCCTTCCCTTGATAAAGATATCTGGATGGCTGTAAATTTTGCTCCAAAACCTATTTATAGCATTCACCAGTGATGATGTCTTCACAGATGTGCAAGTTACCCATGCACCCCATACAATCATGGATGCTGCCTTTTGAATTGTTTGCTGATAAAAAGCCGGATGGCCCCTCTTGTCTATAGCCCAGGGGATGTGGCATCCATGATTTCCGAGAAGAATTTCACATTTTGATTAGTCAAACAATAGGAGATTTTCCACCTCACATTTTAAGTAAGCTTGGGCCCAGAGAAGAAGGCAGTGTTTCTGGATCTTGTTTGTTTATGGTTTAATCGCTACATGACAGAGATTTAACGTGAATTTATAGATGCAGTGACACTGACAGTGGTTCAGAAAAAGAGTTCCTGACACCATGCAGTGATTTCCGCCACGGAGTCCTGTCTGTTTTTAACAGGGTGCAGCCTAAGGACCTGAAAACCGCAGCCATTCAAAATTGGATTTTGGCCTTGTCCCATGCGTACAAAGATTTTTTTGGATTCTCGAAATCTTTAAACGATATTATGTACCAAAGAACAAAACCTCCAAATTCTTTGCATTTTTAAGTTAAAACGTTGTTCTTGAATATTTGAACTATTTCCCCATGCTGTCTTTCAAAGAGTGGTTAAGCCCTCACCATATTTACATATGAAACGCTTTTAATATCCATTCCTGTTATTGAACTGTTGCTAAATAATTTAATTGGCTGCGAGATGTACTGCCTGTTGTCTTTTTTTAGCATCATGCAACGTTTCCAGTCTTTTATTGTCCCATCTCAACTTTTTAAAAACATGTTGTTATCAAATCGAGGGCTGACTGCAATAAACAGTTATGTCCAGATGTTATATATTAAACAGTTGTTTATTGCTGTCCGTGCTCGAAATTGAAAATGAGCAGATATTTCTTAAAAAAACAAAATTTATTGGTTACGTTAGATACGTTGTCTTTGTTCTTTTTTCAATTAAGTATAGGGTTTTAATTGATTTGCAAATTATTTCACTCTGTTTTATTTACATTTAACATGATATCCCAACTTTTTGGAAGTGGGGGTTGTAGGTGGCTTTGTGCTTTGATCACCTATGATTCATTTGACCATTATTCAACCGGGACAGGATTTGAACTTTCCGATAGAAAAACTTATTTTTTTGTGGGGTATCTGTCATGAAAGTGACGCATTGAGTCGTGTTTACTGGAACTACGAGAAGCTCTAGGGAAACCTAGATTTAACCGATTTTTCACCAAACCTATGGCATTATCTCCCTCATTGGCATACGTTTGCCTATAACACATTTTTTCCACTACTAGTTTGTTATTCAGGTAAAATTTATCTAGATGGCAAGCATGTTCAAACCTGAGCATATTGTATTCTGAGCAAATGGAATTTACATAATGTAATTATCCACATTTCTTGTTGCTTCAATCTGACATTTCTTATGAGTTTTAGGAAAATAATTCTGACAAACAATTATTCTCACCAATTGGGAGAAGATAAGTGCTAAACTGAGTGTGGGTTCATGGCATTCAAGTCATATTTTACTGTATGAGCCAAAATAACATTGAATCCAGGTGTGTAGATGTTAATTCACAGTGGCTGTATGGGATATTTTTTAATCCATTCCACACCCTGAATTACACAGCAACCAGTGTGCCTAAGTTGAATCTGTTCATGTTGTAATACATGTAATAATCACTTGGCCACAAGTGGGGATTACAAAATGACAATCTTTAGCACAGTAAGCTGGCCCAATCAAGTTAGTAATTCAACTATTTGTCATGAAAGTTATGCTGGACTTCTATCGATCAGGTTCCCATTTGTCAAAAGTAGCAGCCAGATAATTAGCTTGGAGGATGGCCTTAATAGTCCTTAATACTTACCCAGCCCTCTTGCAAAGCTGGCACTTGAACCAGCTCTCCGTCACCACAATATTGTTATACCATGTGACTGCGTGCAGTTTGTCGTAAAGTTTTGGTGTGTGTTTGTTATACAAGTTACTATTTTTCTGTGAAAAATATGCAGCAATTCCATTTTCTGAACAACTTTTCTTTTTATTCTTTTTATCTCTAGTAGCATGCAAACTACATTACGGCTGCTGGAAAGCCAACAGGGACAGAGATCAGGATACTAGTAAAGTTTTCTCTCACCACAGAATTTGAACAGGGTCGTCCCTACCTGTTCAAAAATGTGTAATGGATTTCCGTCCATGTTTGAATTTTAACCAAAGTTTAAAAATGTGATTTTTAATGCATTTAGCAGCCTGTACAAATTTCATTGCTACTCTGAAAATTTCTTGTAACTGCCAGTAACCCACCCTGATAGGAAGAGAACTTGGCCAGAACACTATAGTACAGGTGTCGTTGACAAGATGACGCATACTTACTGTAGTCTCTGGATGTCTGTGCTCTCATTCTATGACTGTGTACGCACACTGTAAGACTGAATCCAAGTTCTCTAAGGTTTCTAACTAAAATTTATGACAAAATGTTTGGCTAAATGGTTTTTTCTGTGGCTAGCTGAACTTCGGGGTGATTAGCCACTGTGGCTAAGTGAAATTTTTGGCCAGCACACACCCTGTGGAAGAAGTGGTTAACTGACTGGAAAGCTTAGGAGGGAATGGAGCATCACAATCCAACAAACCTGCCTCTCTTAAATGTAAAGAAAACTTGTATTGAGCAGAACTTTGCAGAAGGAGCGAGGCATGCATACAATTGACAACACCTGGGAGGGAGGGGTTGAGACACTGAATCAAGACTGCAAAACACATACTAGTGGCTGGAACAGGGAAGGAACCAACTGAGGAAACACAAGGGTTGTGACAGTGTTCACATTTAAATGAAAATTGTAGGGAATGAAACGCACCTGGCCATGGAGCAGCTGAGCATCCCATTGTCCAAATACCTTTGGTCTCTAAAAAAGGAAGACCTTTTAAAAAATTCTATAATTCCTACAACTGTCCAGCCAATTTTGGATGTATGCCACAGCTACCATAAATGAACAGTGTTGGTAATTACCTAAATAAATGTTATGTTTCTGCAATGGTTAATTCACCAGTATGTGCAAGCTCTTTAACTCAAATGATATTTTTAATAAAATATAATTATTGTTCTTGCCCATGAATTTTCGAATTAACCGTTTTACAAAAAAGCAGAAAAAAATTGTTAAGCACAATTATTTTTTGATTAAGATGCCAAACAACAGTGATTTTCTTGCATTCCTAAACATAAAAATGAGTTTTATTGGTTGAATGCAAGAATGCCAGCTGTTATCAATTTTTACTTTTTTTAATGTGTGATGTTAAGCACTGTACATGAGGGGTGTGTATGGTTCATATGTTCAGTGCATAAATGGGGTTCTGCCATTAACTTTCGATTTTCTTTCCCTCCCAACCATCTTCCCCGTCCTCAAGGCGCAAAGTGTGAAGTGAACACATTCGATGGCGAACGCTGCCTGTATGGCGCGCTCAACGACAAGGTCCGGCGACTGCTGAAGGAGTACAAGCAAGTCCCGACAAAGGCAATTCAGCGGGACGACTACAACCTATTCCTGCAAAGGTAAGGGTCACAGGTCATTATGACCACTTCCTTCAGAGGCCAGGGTCATAGTTCATTATGATCACTTTCTGTGATCTTTCAACCATCTCATATAAGGTCAGAATCACAGGTCATTTCAAGCACTTCCTGCAATGGCATGGATCATAATTGCCACTACATTGCAGAGGTGGGTGTCATGGGTCATTGCAGCCATTTATTGCCAAGGACAGGGTTGTAGCTGATTATGGTCTCTCCCTGCATAGCAGGGTTTCCGCTAGAAAATATTGGCACCGGACAACATGACCGGCAGGTTTTCAATTTATCGGACAAATGTTTGAAATTGAAAAAGATTTGGGTTTTTTTTAATAATAAAATGGCATGTGGAAATTGACTGCTTTAATAAAATTCAAATTATGCTTAGAGGGAATATTTTCACCGGACATTTTGACCGGAGGGGTTAAAAATTACCGGACTTCGGCAGATTTTGCCAGTCAAAGTCCGGTAATTACCGGATAACGGAAACCCAGCTGCATAGGTCAGGGTCAAATCGGATCACTAATATCACATCGGTTCTGTAGCAGTTGGGAGTCAGACATTATTTACTACTACTTTACAGCTCATTTGTTAAAGATTAATCCGTGAAATTGCATACATTTATGCATTTTGTTTCAATTCCTCATCCAGTGCTTATACAAGTGTCCTGCACAGCAGTAGTGGGATCGTCCAAGAGTGACTCTGAATTTATCTGAAGTCAAAAGAATCCAAAGCCATGCCAACAAATTCTTGGACATCATAATGTGTTCTTAATGCAAAGATTGTTTTGGTATCCAGTGAAGATGAAGGATCCATGAAATTTTTTAGCCAAACACCGAATCTTATTTTATTTTATTGGCAAGAGGCTCAGCATTGATGATGTAATTTAATAGCTGCCCTGAACTGCTATGAAACTTCTGGCAATACAGTTTGTGAATGATGGCTGGACCAGAGCAATAGGACCTTGCACTGCAGAGCTGAGATTTCGCCTCATAAGCTACTGAGCGCATTGTTGACTGATTTCGAGAAGGCTGTGCGCAGGAGATCCAATTTTGGCCGACATCTTTTCCTCTCCCCGGGTGTGTAGTTTTCTGGAGCAGGAGCTCTTCAGCGATGTGGTGTTCCTGGTGCACGGGCAGTCCTTTAGTACGCACCGCTGCATCCTCAGCGCGCGCTCGGAGTACTTCAGCGAAATGTTCCAGACCAAGTGGAGGGGAAAGAGCATCATCGCACTCAAACACCCACTGGTATGAGCTCTACCTCTTACAGAGAGGTTTTTGAGTGTTTGAACGGTGACACCAATCTGACATTGCCTGTGATTGCGCTGCGCAAAACACGGAGTGTGCACCAATACAGTCTAATTAAGACCAGTTTCAGGCACGATTGGCAATATGGTAGGTTTAACTTTGATCACCCCTATTCTGAGGGAATGGGCTCAATAAGGAAATGCTGATGAAGAAGTCTATCCACCCTCTACTACATTGGAAATACTACAACAACAATTAAAAGTTTATTTGGTCTGGAACATGTATGGACGGCACGGTGACACAGTGGGTAGAGCTGTTGTCTCACAGCAAGAAGGTTGTGGGTTTGAATCCGGCCTAAAGCCTCAGGTTTTCCTCACAACCCAGGAAGATACATGTTTGCTTAAATGGAGGCTTAAAATTGCCCATCGACATGATTTTGTGAGTGAGCCTGTGTGTGAGCCCTGTGGTAGGTCATCAGTTGGGATAGGCTCCAGCTCCCCAACGACCCTGATGAGAAAGGTAATAATTCCTTTGAGCACTAAATGCAAACAGCCTTGATCAACGATGAAAAATTCAAAGCCGTTGAAAACCTTTCATGTGACTATTTGTTTAAAAGAGCTCTTTTAAACAAGTCACCATATGATAGGTTTTCAACACCACAGGAGAATTTGCTAAAAACATTTTTTTATTATTTAAGCACTCTAAGGGTTAAGATAATGGATGGATGGAATGGGTGATCTTCAGCTAGTATACAGTTGATTGTGTCTGCTTTTTAGATTCCAAATATTGTATATTTTCGGTAAGCAATTAATTTCATCAGTTGATGTTCAGACATCAAATGATGTGCTGTTTCTAGTGTAACAGAGCATGAATGGGCTGAGCAAATCAGTCCTTTTTTATTTCATTTGCATTATGCATGATGTGATAACTTTTTTTTAATGGGTCTTGTTGATTTGGTGTGTTTTCAGTAAGTTTTTTTTTTTTGCCAGATTTGTGCAGGCATGTAAATATTTTCCCACTTGAAAGGATTTTGCTGCTTGGGTTTGATGTTTTAGGTAGTGCTAGTTACCCTAGCATGCCGCATACAATGAAAAAAATTTGGGATGCGTTTCCCAAAAAGTGTAGTTGCTAACTATGTTGCGTCCATTCAAAGTCAGTGGTTCCATCTATGTTTGTTAGCACCTGTGCTTTTGGGAAACGCACCCCTGAATAGGAATGAAAATTGAATAGAAGTCTTCTGTTGGGTTTAGCGGAAAAAAAAAATCTGTTTGAGTTACTAGTTTTGTACTTTTGAATGGACTTAAATGGGGAATAAAATGCAGCGCCTTCAGTAACCACTTGAGTTTGCAAGCTGCTGGGGGAATATCAGTCTGTGTTCTCCTGGTTGAAATCGTCAGAGATTTGAGCTAAACCCTGGACTTGTCCCTGTGTTTCAGATAAACCCAGCAGCCTTTGGCGCCATCCTGCATTACTTATACACTGGTGAGTTTAGGTATCGTCAGTTCTTAGGCCATCACAGCTGTGCATGTCCAAGAATCCTTGGTGCTTCAGGTGTTGTGTTGGGCCACTGGGATTCACCGGTATAGTTTGCCTGTGGTTATGGCCAGGTGTGTTGGGGTTACTGCAGACGTGTGGTTTTTGTGAGGTATAAGGCATTTGAGTGACAGACAAGCAACCCAATCCAGTCTGTTGAGTCGCATTCACACCTCTCTGTGCTGATTGGCTGCTTGTTGGCTCTTCTCATTTCCAGGCAGGTGTGACATTGATTTGAGCTTTGCGGCAGACTGCAAGAGGCTGGCCAGGCAATGCAAAATCCAAGACCTCATCGAGTTGCTGGAAGCCAAGAGCAAGCAGGCGCTTGGATTTGGTGAGCTCACTCAGACAGCGCCACCGGCTGGCTCGGCCCTGCATAACTCGGTTTTACATGAGCATGATTGCAGCAGGTCGCATGTCATGAGGTGGGCGCTCAAAAAGGGTGGATCTGTGACACTCCGCCAAGAAACTGCTTATTCAAAATCTAAGATTCATAGGTCTTTTATTGTAATTTTGGTATAAAATTGTACCTGTTAAAGTTCTCTTTCATTTGCTACCAACTTTGCTTGATTTGGTGGGATACTTTTGGTTCAGTGGCCTTTTTAGAAAACCAATAACGGGGTGGATCGGAGCGGTGGTGGAGCGTTGGCGGCGTAGAAGCAGCTAGATTATGGTTACAGTGTTCTATTACTCCAGGTTAAGGCAGTGTATCTTTTATGAACTGGATGTTATCTACAAAATAAAACAAACCTGGGTGAATTTGAATGAATATTAACCAAATAACACTAGTTTTTGTACAAAACCCAAAACCAGTGAAGTTGGCACGTTACGTAAATCATAGATAAAAACAGAATACAATGATTTGCAAATCCTTTTCAACTTATATTCAATTGAATACACTGCAAAGACAAGATGTTTACAGTTCAAACTGAGAAACTTCGTTTTTTTTTTTGCAAATAATCATTTACTTAGAATTTAAAGGCAGCAACACATTGCAAAAAACTTGGCACAGGGGCCTTTTTACCACTGTATTACATCGCCTTTCCTTTTAACAACACTCAGTAAACCTTTGGGAACTGAGGAGACCAATTTTTGAAGCTTTTCAGGTGGAACTCTATCCCATTCTTGCTTGATGTACAGCTTAAGTTGTTCAACAGTCCGGGCTCTCCGTTGTCGTATTTTACGCTTCATAATGCGCCACACATTTTCAATGTGAGACAGGTCTGGACTACAGGCAGGCCAGTCTAGTACCCGCACTCCTTTACTACGGAGCCATGCTGTTGTAACACATGCAGAATGTGGCTTGGCATTGTCTTGCTGAAATAAGCAGGGGCGTCCATGAAAAAGACATTGCTTGGATGGCAACATATGTTGCTCCAAAACCTGTATGTACCTTTCAGCATTAATGGTGCCTTCACATATGTGTAAGTTGCCCATGCCTTGGGCACTAATACACCCCCATACCATCACTGATGCTGGCTTTTGAACTTTGCGCCTATAACAGTCCGGATGTTTCTTTTCCTCTTTGGTCCAGAGGACACGACGTCCACAGTTTCCAAAAACAATTTGAAATGTGGACTCGTCAGAGACACAGAACACTTTTCCACTTTGCATCAGTCCATCTTAGATGAGCTTGGGCCCAGCGAAGCCGGCGGCGTTTCTGGGTGCTGTTGATAAATGGCTTTGCTTTGCATTGTACAGTTTTAACTTGCACTTGCAGATGTAGCGACGAACTGTAGTTACTGACAGTGGTTTTCTGAAGTGTTCCTGAGCCCATGTGGTGATGTCCTTTACACACTGATGTCGGTTTTGATGCAGTGCCGCCTGAGGGATCGAAGGTCACGGGCATTCAATGTTGGTTTTCGGCCTTGTCGCTTACGTGCAGTGATTTCTCCAGATTCTCTGACCTTTGACAATATTACGGACCGTAGATGATGAAATCCCTAAATTTCTTGCAATAGCTCGTTGAGGAATGTTGTTTTTAAACTGTTCGACAATCAGCTCATGCATTTGTTCACCAAGTGGTGACCCTCGCCCCCTCCTTCTTTGTGAATGACTGAGCATTTCAGGGAAGCTGCTTTTATACCCAATCATGGCACCCACCTGTTCCCAATTAGCCCGTTCACCCGTGGCATGTTCCAAATGAGTATTTGATGAGCATTCCTCAACTCTTTAAGTCTTTTTTGCCACTTGTGCCAGCTTTTTTGAAACATGTTGCAGGCATCAAATTCCAAATGAGCTAATATTTGCAAATAATTACAAAGTTTACCTGTTCGAACATAAACTAACTTGTCTTTGCAGTTTATTCAATTGAATATAGGTTGAAAAGGATTTGCAAATCATTGTATTCTGTTTTTATTTACGATTTACACAACGTGCCAACTTCACTGAAAAAAAAGGTCCATTTCGAGAAAAACGGACTTTTAGTTGCGGCTTTCAATGCATTTACATGTTAATTAAATACATGTTACTCTCAATAACATTAGAACGGAATTCGATAATACATTTCTGTTTGCTGTTCTTGATTGGGCTGAGGGCATGTAATATGCAGTAGAAGTATTGAAAAATGGACCATTTTGACCCTGTCACACTTCGGTGGCCCACCTCATGACATGCGGCCAACAGTGTTATCCCACGTTATGGTGCTGAGAGGTGGTTGTTGGATTAATTTGCATTGGGGTTTAATGTGTGCGTCTGCAGTTGTTACACAAGCACCCACAAGCCCATGTATGTGTATGTGTGAGTGTGAGTGTCTTTGTTATCTGGCCTTGTGGGGTGTGTCTGGTGCGCAAAGATTAGGACCTACCAAAACTGGTCAAAGGGAGGGCAACTGGAGACAGGGTCATGGGTGCCCCAGGCTCATTGTTGCACGTGGGGAGGGAAGACTAGCTTCTTTGGTTCAGTCCCAGGGAAGAGCTAGTGTGGCACAAATTGCTGAAAAAGTTAATGCTAACTATACTAGAATGGTGTCAGAGCACACAGTTGTGGACTGGTCTCAGTGCCCAGGCTGACCTTTGTCCACTGCAGAAAGCACCAAAAATGGTCACATGAGCGCGAGAACTGGGTCAGTGGAAGAAGGTTGAATGGTCTGATGCATCACTTCTTTTACATCATGTGGACATCCAAGCGCATATAGGTTGTTTTGCTAAGGAAGAAATGGTACCACAGTGTAATATTGGAAGAAGGCAAGCCGGTGGAGCAGTGTGATATTCTGGGCAGTGTTCTTGCCAGGAAACTGGGTCCTGGCATTCTTTTGGATTTTACTTTGACTCATACCAGATAACTAAACCTTGTTGCAGACCAAGCACACGTCATCTCAAGCTGGTTGCTCAGACTTGTCAATGGATTCTGTGTGCTCTTGCAGGCTCCTAAGTCTCAAGGTTTCAGTCATATAGAGCTCTACTGGGAAGATGCATGCTGCATGAATATGCATCCGTAAAATCCGCAGCAACTCTGATTCTATCTTTTCGACATGGACATTCTCAGAGGAACGTGTTCAAGACTTCATTGAATCCATGACCCAAAGAATTCAGACTGTTCTGAGGCCATAGTGGACTTCCACCCATAATAGTTCACCTGATAGTGGGTTCACGGAGTGTAGATCATTTTGAGATTTTCCATACACTACATTTGGAGGTAATTTATCCCATCAGGCAACGTTTTCATGGAGTTAACGAAGCAATTAAATTAAATTAAATAGTGAACGAATAAGCTTGGTACATGGCCCTGGTGTGGCTCTTAGTGGTTTAAAAGTCCAGAAGAGCTGGTTTCTATCAGCACGGGCTTGAGGGTTAAAAGCCACATCAGTTATCCTGACTCTGGTGGTAGGGCCCTACTGTTGTTGGAATGTTGTGCTGCAGGTGTGCTGGGGTTGTGTTTCACAGACAGTGACCACTAAACTGAAGACGGTGTTTCTCACATAGACAAACGCAGACACACAGGCACATGCACAGACGCGCGCGCACACACACACACACACACACACAAACTCTTTGGTTATTTTACACACGAATGCTCTCATGCATACAGCTTTGTGCAGGAGGTCTTAGGGGCTTGGTGGTGGTGGTGGTGTAGGGAGGAGTGGGGATAGGGGAGAGGTTGAAATGTGTATATTGCAGAATGTACCACATTTTCTCTGCGGATGCGATGGGAGGTCTCTCTTGCAGCCTTCTCCGAGATCGATTATAACCAGACTTTAGATGCTGAATTCCAGGCTGTGTGGAGGCCTTATCATCTGCTTCTTCCTTTAATCAAATTATTATCTTTTATTATTGGAAAATAAATGTTGAATTCTCAGTTATGCTTTTCAGCCCGCTTGGCCAGAAGGCCCAAGGGGCTTATGCTATGCTCGGGGTCTTAGGTAGCCTTCTGTTGTGCGTGCGTGCGTGCGTGCGTGCGTGCATAGGCTTTTGGCTTGTCTGCGCTGTAGTGTCTTCAGTTTTTGACCGATCCTTTTCACATTTCATATGTGTTTATATGGTCATAAGGTCTAGAACAAGTTCAATTTTAAGCAGAATCGGACTGATACTTTGGCCAATAGGGGGCGTTCCATTTTGACCATGTTTGGCCAAGCAGGAGCAGTGGCTTTGCCACTGTTTTTTCTATTGCTACTGTAATTCTGGAAGCCAGAAAATGATTAAATTATCTGAGACCAAATTTTTAAAAATAACTGTAGTTGCCACAGAATTTGCATGGTTCTATACACACAATCACTCAGACTAGATGGCCACAGTTTCAAGTACTGTGGGGAAGTTGGGCTGCCAGCAAAACTGGGTTTTTTCACTTCCCTGTCAACAACCTCTAAGCTCTGGACTCTCTCTGACGCACACTTGTGTTTAAACCTGTACTCTGCCACATTCCCGTGTGCTTACACACACTCCCACACGCGTCCACTTGTAGAAACACTTGCTCTATTTAACCCTTTTCACCCAGCAGACCCGGTGCTGGGTGCAGAACATTATTATAGGCTGGTAAAAATGTGTGTGTAATTTAAAGCACATTTACTGTGCTTTTTTCCAACTCCTTGGATTGTGCCTTCGACAACGGCAATTAACCCTTTAAGCTCTTGGCCATTTTCCCTGTTTTTGGGCTTTTAGGACAGTTGCTATGTCTCAGCCAGGCATGCCTTATCTTGTTTTATTTTCATGACCAGTCAGGCTACTCCCAAGTGCTACCATTTTTATGCAAGTGGAGCTATATCTGTGCTAGTACTGTCAAAAATGTACTCAGAGTCTTAAATGCAGAAAAACTAGCCGATATATGAGGTTCCTTCGCTTTCATTTTTGCACTGATGGTTAATGTTTGGTATCGCTCAGCAAGGCATGATCTACGTTAGTTTTCTTAGGGGCAAAAAAATCAGTATTTGAACTGTTTGGGAAAATGAGTTGAAACCAGTATGCTGTTGTTTATTATAACTACCTGCATATACATTCAAAACTTAACTAATACTCATTTTACTCACAGTACACATCTTCAAAAATATTTACATTTTTGGTTTTGCTTAGTTTGCGTTTCTATGACTGTGACCCCCTTAGCACAGGCATGCTTACACACACATGCACTCATGCGTAAGCACACTCCTATACACAGGCACAGGCTCTCAGGCGCACGTGAATACATATCAATCAATCAATCAATCAATCAATCAATCAATCAAAGTCCTTTACAGAATGGCTAACTAGTGAACAATAAGATGAAACCGAATGAGTGAACTGTAACAAAGTCAAATAACAACTGGAATTTAATAATGAGTTAATAAATAATAACAGATACAGTGCTGTGAAAAAGTATTTTCTCCCTTCCCTATTTCTTACTTTTTTTTTGCATATTCGTCACACTTAAATGTTTCAGATTATCAAACAAATATTAATATTAGACGAAGGTAAAAACAAAATGCAATTTTTAAATGATGATTTCATTTCTAAAGGAAAAAAAGATCTAAACCTACCTGGCCCTATGTGAAATAAGTAATCCCCCCCCCATAGTTAATCATAGAATTAACTATGATTAACTACATTTTTTTTTTAGTCCGGTTTCACTAGCCACACCCAGGCCAGATTACCGCCAGACCTGTTGAATCAAGAAATTACTTAAATGGAACCTATCTGACAAAGTGAAGTCGGCTAAAAGACCTAAAAAATCAACACATCTTGCCGTGAACTAATGAAATTCAAGAACAGATGAGAAACAAAGTGTAATGTGGAAGGACGCCACTAGATAACAGTATTGACCTCTTTTTTGTTAAGCCCAGTCTGGAACTAGGTTTGGGCATGTCCTGGGCATGTCTGAGAGGGGAAGTCCCAGAGAATTGATAAAAGTCTGGAAGGTGGGAGGGGTCTGCAAAAGAGTATATAAGGAGGAAAATTGAGAGAGTAAAGTAGGAGAAATTGCAAGGAGAAGGATACATTTGACCAGACCTGTCACTCTTTTCAAGACCTGTGAAGTTTTCTGTGGATTTTTGCCTGTGTTGGAGCATTTTCCTGTCCCAGGACATCACCAAGCAACCCCATCTCAAAGGGACTGTAAATATTTTTTTTTCTTGTATATGTCAATCTTGGTCAGTGGTATAAATTGTAAGTTAGTCATTAGTCTGTTGAATTAAATTTGTTTAAGTTTTAAAATTTTGTCTGTCATCCCTTGCTGTCTTGTATGTCATGACAAATTGGGGCCATAACTAAAGTAATTGAAATCTATTATCTGGAAAGGGTTACAAAGCCATTTCTGAGACTCCAGCGAACCATAGTGAGAGCCATTATCCACAAATGGAGAAAATGGTGCTGAACCTTCTCAGGAGTGGCCGGCCTACCCAAATTGCTCCAAGAGCACATCAATGACTCATCCAGTAGGTCACAAAAGAACCAAGAACAACATTTAAAGAACTGCATGACTCACTTGCCTCAATTAAAGTCAGAGTTCATAATTCAACTAAGAGACTGGGCAAAAATGGCATCCACGGGAGAGTTCCAAGGCAAAAACCGCTGCTGACCAAAAAGAACACAACGTCTTGTCTCACTTTTGCCAAAAAACATCTTAATGACCCGCAAGACTTTTTGGGAAAATATTCTATGGACTGACGGGACAAAAGTTGAACTTTTTGGAGGGTGTGCACCCCGTTACATCTGGTGTAAACAAACAGCATTTCAGAAAAAGAATGTCATACCAACAAACGTGGTGGTTGCTTGATGGTCTGGGGCTGCTTTGCTGCTTCAGAACCTGGACGACTTGCCTTAGTTGATGGAACCGTGAATTCTGTTCTCTACCAGAAAATCCAACCATCAGTTTGTGACCTCAAGCTCAAGTGCACTTGGGTTATGCCGCAGGACAATGATCCGAAACACACCTGCAAGTCCACCATTGAATGGCTTAAAAAAAAACAAAATGAAGGTCCTGCAGTGGTCTAGTCAAAGTCTAGACTTGTATTTGATTGAGATGCTGTGGCATGACCTTAAACAGGCCGTTTGTGGCTGAAAACCCTCCAATGTGGCTGAAATTGAAACAATTCTGTAAAGACTGGGCCAAAATTCCTCCACAGCGATGTGAAAGATTCATTGCCAGTTATCGCAAATGCTTGATTACAGTTGTTGTTGCTGAGGACGGCACAACTAGTCATTAGGTTAAGGGGGCAATTACTTTTTCAAATAGGGCCAGGTATGTTTGGATGGCTTTTTCCCTCAATAAATGAAATCATCATTTAAAAACTGCACTTTGTATTTACTCAGGTTATCTTTGTTTAATATTAAAATTTGTCTGATCTGAAACAGTTAAGTGTGCCAAATATGCCAAAATATTAATCAGAAAGGGGGCAAATACTTTTTCATGGCACTGTATATTAACCCTTAGAGCGCTAAATGCAGGTATTGTTGCTCAATGATGTAAGATACCTAAATTAAAGCTGTTGAAAACCTATCATGAGGCAACTTGTCCCCGGTAGGGGAGCTCTTTTTTTCTTTTTTTTTTTTTTTTTTAATTTGGCATCTCCAATCCCACCCGAATCTGGAATGCCCAATTGGGGAACTATGTACAAAGCTTGCTCGTATGCGACCACTTGCTGCCAACTCAGGATAGTGAAGACAGTTCACGGCTCTCCTCCGAAGCACGTGCCTGTCAGCCACTGATTCTTATACACTCGCTGGTTGAATCTTCGCAAGTTCAGAGCGAGGGCGGAGGATACCCGGACATGAACCAAGCCGGAGTCTTCCTGACGAGCGCCCGTCTGGCCAGCAGGAGGCGCTGGAGCAACGAACAAAGCTGTTATCGAATACCCAAATCCGGCAGTCCCTTCCCAATTTGTAACCCTGTAGCGCGATAGCCAATTGTGCGCTACTCTGAAAAAGCTGCCGGCCCCTGCCGGTGGGTACGCCGAGGCTCGAACCCGCGTCGTGGTGATCACCTCTGCACTGCAGAACAGTGCCTTAACCGTGTGAGCCACCCGGCAGCTCCGGAGGGGAGCTCTTTTAAACGCGTTGCCGCATGATAGGTTTTCAACAGCACAAGATAATTAAATTTATGTATATTTTTTATTTATTTTGGCACTCTAAGGTTAAAAGGCTGTACATTAAAATAAATCAAACACCCATGTGCCCGGGCATGTGTACACACACACACACTCGCCTAAAGCCTGGTTTGTTCTTCCCCTCGCAGTGACCTCCAAACCTGGGACATGCGTGAAGGTGCTCACTCTGGAGCCTCAGAGTAACCGAAAGGTTCAGGAGGAGATGGCCATCCTGGCTGACTGCAGCCTCCCAGCCGAGCTCCGGGTACGAGAGCCCCCGACCCCGCATGAGTCATCATTGCTGTTAGCTAAATTTGTCTGTACCCTCCTAGTCTGTCAATACTACTTCAACTTATGAATGATTGTCGCCCTGCTGGGGTGCATTGCTATTGTAAGAAGAAAAATAATTACTTTTGCCATGACTTATTTCTTTTTTTTTTTAATTTTCTGCTGTGATTGTCATGGTTTTGGAGGCTGGTGGTGGCTTTGAGAGCTTAATTGGTTGTTCTCGTCTGGGGCGATATCGGTTTGCCCACAATCGGATTGTTGGGCCAGCTGGCATTAATTGGGGGCGGCTCCCGGATTCTAATTAAGCCATAGTCCTGCCTCACTGCCCTTGCTAGAGTGTCAGTGTTTTGTTTGCACTTTAGCCGGTAAGATCTCTAGTGAGCAAGTTGTTGAGGTATTAGGTGCAAAAGAAGAAAGGTTCTAGATAGCAAGGGAATCTTTCTGTTTTTCCTCTTCCTGGGCATTGTCTGATGCTAATTCTTTTTATCTCAGTTTCCGAGATTTTTTCCCTTTTAATTCGTTCTGTCGAACTTTCTTTGCTGCCTTATTGTTTCACGGACTGGATCTTGGTCCTGTGGAAGCGCGAGTCTTCCTCTCTTATTTCTGTCAGTTTTTGTCTCTTATTTTGCTATTCTTCATTTCGTTCCGGCCTCAGCATTAGGCGTCTCAAAAATCCGACCGTCACAGTGATGCTCTGCCTTTGTTTTCTTTAGCTGAACCTGAGATGGGACAGTTGTGCTTCTGATAGTATTGTCACCGACCAGAAAGGTGGTTGTTGGTTCTAATTCAGCCCGTGCCTGTCTGTGTGGAGTTAGCATTTTGTCCCGGTGTTCTCACTATCCAAAGACATGCATTTTAGGCTACTTGGAGACTGAAATTGAGAGATCTCTGAGGTATGAGTGTGTGAGTGAATGGTGTGTGCCGTGCAGTGGATTGGTGAGCTGTCCAGGTTGTGCTCCAGTCTCTCATCTGTTGCATTCTGGGATAGGCCCCAGCCTGCTCACAACCCTGAGGATGAATAAGAGCATTAGATTATGGATCGGTAGGTAGTTCTCCCTGATGCAGTGGTGAATGACTAACATGAGAGGTCACTTGAAATGCCTGAGGGGAAAAAAGACAAACCCTATAACTGATATGCGTCGGGTGCTTGTAAGAAAGCCAATCAGCTGCAGGGTTGTACGGCTGCTTTGGGATTATGCGATTTGTTTATTCAAATGTGTGGAGGCTGAACGGCGCTGTTGTTGATTGACTCTCCTTTCAGCACCAAATTAGTGTTTTGTTTTTTGCCCTGAAGCATTTCCCATGGGCTCTCATCAGCTCATTACTGTTGTGTCAGGTATGAGGAATGATGAGTAAAGTGAGTAAGATAAACTCGTGTTGTATTTGATATATTGCACCAGGTTATATGTCCTTTATTCCTGGCTATTATGCTCCACCAATTAAGTTTTCTCATTAGCCTGGTGCTTTTTGTACTCTGCTCCCTTGGCGTTCTCTGAACCAGGCGCTTTCTCACACGGGTGGTTTTGTCTCCTTATGTGATTTGCTCATTCTTTACCTGTTTTTCTGCTATAGGTGGGTTATGGCGAACTTCCCTTTGACAAAACTGACAACTTCCCCAGTTACCCTGACATCTGCTTCCGGGTTGAAGGATACGATTTCCTGTGTCATAAGGTGCGTTTATGAAGGATAAAAAAAAGGGGAACATATATGAGAACACAGCAACCGAACTAAAGTTCAACCTGTTGCTCCTCTCAGTCAGAATGAGCTGTTCAATGATTGTCATGGGATACCTACATGACAATATTTTCTTTAATTTACTGTTTTTGGAACAAAACGTTATGATAATACCTGGGTTATTAATCTGTGTGCTTGGAAAAAGCTTGCAAGATAATTAAAATGTCACATATGCACTCTTTTGAGTAACTTCTGTGTTGCACTGTGGACAGTCAATTTGTTTTATGGGGACTAATGCTTAATTTAGAGGTGTCTGTACAATTAGTGATGCGGTGGAATGATTGATCGATCATTTTGATGTTTTTATGACAATTGGTGTACAGTTGATTTCAATATGCTGTTGGTATATGTGCAACTAGTAAATATGAAGATAGTGCTGTGAGTGGATGTGCAGATATTCATGTCAATGTGAAGCAACTAAATGCACTTTAAGTGAGTAAATGCACTCCCAGTCAGTTAATGTGCAGTGAGAAAATGTGCGGCTAGTCTTGTAAATGGAGTGTTAGTGCTGTAAATGTGTTGTAAATGTGCCATCTGTGCATAAACATGCTGTTAATTAGTTGAAATGTTTAGTGTGCTGTTAGCAAACCGTTGTGTCATTACTGTATAAATGTACGGTTGAGGTTATTGTAAATTTTTGTGAATACTTCAGTGGTGACTGTTATGAATATATGAGCGGTCAGTGAATAAATGCTCAGTGGTAAAAATGGCGTGTGTATGTGCGGACAGGTCTTCTTCTGTGGACGCAGTGACTATTTCAGAGCACTGCTGGAGGACCATTTCAGTGAAGGAGAGACCATGCAGTCCCAGCCTTGCACCTCAGTAATAACCCTACACAACCTGCCCTACGACATCTTCATACGCGTACTATACTACATCTACAGCGGTGACACAGAGGTGAGTCACATACCCGCACCATCACCCTCGTACGCGCTCTGATGCATGAGCGCAGTAATCTGTTCGGCCCTTACACATTGAAGCCCTCTAATGTGGTGGCAGATTTTCAGTGGTCCGGGTCTCTCTCTCCCTTCAGCTGAATGAGGATAACGCGGAGGATGTGCTGTGTGTGGCCGATATGTACCTGCTGCCGGGGCTGAAGCGTCTCTGTGGTAGGGCTCTGGCGAAGACCCTGTGCCAGGAGAATGTCCTGCACCTGTGGAAAACAGCGCGGCTCTACCGCCTGCTCCGGCTGGAGGACCAGTGCACTGAGTTCATGGCCCGCATCATCGAGAAGGTGGGCTGAGTCTCACTGCATTAATACTACTATTGCTGCTACGATATCTACGCAACAACAATACTAACAATAACATTAATAGCTCATTTGAAACATTGGTGGACTCCGTCAGAGAGATAAAGTGTTTGAAATTTCACCCTAATTCGTCCAGTAGTTGAGCAGTTATAGGCTTGTTTTTGTTGCTCATTGCACCATCTACTGGCAGAGATGTGCAAAAACTTTGTTGTGTGTCAGGGATGCATTAGCAATGCGATAGTTGTGTGGTAGCTGTTTTAGCAGAGTGATATTGAACTGTCCACTTCGTGTTAGCGACGCATTAGCGTTGTGGTGTGATGGCTGTGTAAGCCGATTGCTATTGATTTGTCTGTTTTGTGTTAGCAGCGTGTTAGTGATGTGTTAGCTATATGATAGTGGTGCGATAGCAGTGTTATTTAAGTGTTATTGACCTCTCTGCTGTGTGTTAGCAGTGCACTAGCTGTTCAGTTTCTGTGTCTGCAGCTCGTTGAGGATACGGAATTCGCCGAGATGGTGCAGGGGGACGCCCAGGCGGTGGCGCACCGGCAGGAGACAGACTCCATCCCGTTGGTGGATGACATCCGCTTCCACATCACCAGCAACGTGCAGACGTTCAGCGCCATCGAGGAGGCCCAGCAGCGCCTCTTAGCTCTGGAGCGGCTGCTCGTCAGCATCGGGCTGGAGTGCTGAGGGAACCGGCCGGGCGATGAGCGACCCCAGGGGCGGAGACGGGCTCCGCTAGGAGAGAGCGCAGTCACTTCAACACCATCCAGGCCATTCTTTTCTTTTCTTATTAACATATAAAGATGGAGGGAGGATTGAGAGCAGGAGAAAGGAGTTGGAGAGTCTGAGACGTGGGATAGAGACAAAGCAAGAGGGAAGAGGGAGGAAGAGTGGTATAGAATGAGGGGGTTGCTGGGATGCATGATTCTGTCCCACGTAGGACACTGGAGTCAGGATCTCAAAGCCAGAAGCTGACATATGTAACGTATACATATATTATCGTACTGAGTGCTCACATGCATTTAATAATTTAAATATATTCATATATTTTCCTTGTTTTAGTATTGTGCATGAGTGAGGCATTAACAGTAGGCAGTGAAGTGTTCTAAATTCTGGCAAGAATACAGCTCTGTTTTCATGTCCCTTGAGTTTTGTTAAATGCTGATGATTTACTGTAATGTGTCACCGTCCAGTTTCTTTTCTCTCTGCATACTTTCGGTCCTCTGTAACCATCCATAGCAGGCGTCAGGGGTGACCACAGAATTTGAGCCACTCCTGCTTTTGTAGCAAGATAATGTCTGTTGCGGTATTCAGTTTGACTCTTGTACTCAAAGTGGTGAGCAGAGTTTTTTCCTATGAATTATCTACTAGTGGCTCTTATTGTCATACGCTTTTTGACAAATAAAGTGTGTAATACATACTTACACAGAAATACTGACCAGCGTGTCTGTCTGTGCATCTTTTCCACGATCACGCAGGTATGCCAGTGTGTGTTTGCGCAAATGTGTTCATCTGAGTTCATATGTTGTACGTCCAGCAGTTTGCTAGAAATTCTGTTTTCTGTCATTGTTTTACATTAGTACACAGTTGAGTAAATCCAAAACTGATAAATATCAACCAGAGGACCCTTATATCTGGAATGTTTGCTGGTTTGCCAGCAGAGGGCAGTATTTCCTTTCCAATTCAACAGTTAAAATTCACTGATGATTGAATGGGCTCTAGGACTCTTCGTCCCCTGTCTCCCGGACTTTTTGTCCCCAAATTTTGTTTGTTTTCAGTAATTCTTTGCCCTCCTCCTGCATTATAACTCTATCCCTATCCCTAGCCCTTATATCATGGTGATCTGTCTGTCCACATCCGTCCATCCGTCTGTCAACAATGGGTGCACATTTTATTATTAGGAGGGGACGAAAAGTCTGGGGATGAGAAGTCCTCGGGGAAAAAAAGTTCAGGGACAAAAAGTCCTTGGGGACAAACAGTTCGGGGATGAAAAGTCCAGGGACAAAAAAAATATGGGGAAGAAAAGTTCAGGGACGAAAAATCCGGGGACGCATAGTCCTGTAACCAATTGAATGGCCAGAGTTGGACTGGAACTCTACACTGTGAATCAGAGTTTCCTGACTGGATGCTCTGGACCGAAATTATTCATCTGTGACTGTGTTCATTGTGTATGATTGAATTTATGTTGGACAGCAGTTTGAACTCTCTCTTGAGGTTATATCATGTCAGTTAATTTTAATTTTATCAAAGCAATGTAGGGATCACAAACTATTGTCTGTGGACTGTGCAAGGAAATTAGAGTACCAGGAGGAAGCCCACCCAAGCAATGGACGAAACGTGAATTCCTTGTAGGAATCTCCCTGAATCAAATCAAACCCATGAAATCGTTGCTGCAAAGTAACTGCACTACAAATTGGGTCTTGTGCTGCTCATTGTCCAAGCATAGCCCGTAGGTGGGATTCTTCCAGGAATGTTTAGGACTCAGTAAATGGTTGGAGTAACGTTGCTGACCCATATTACATGGTGGTTGGGAACAGTGGCAGATCGAGGTGATGCTCGCCTTCTTCAAGATGGCCAATCAGAGGGTATGTTCCAATTTCCCGGAATCAAACTCCTTAGCTTCCTTGGGAAAGTCTCTGACGAGGTTTTGGAGCTTTGTCCAATGGCTCGAACCAAACTTGCAAGGAAACTATGTGGGTTTTTTTTCTGGGTGCAGAATGGCTATCTAGCTTTTTGGCCTCTCGCAGGTAAATGAGTGGACATGGGAATACAGTCTACATGATGTTTTTTGTGGATTTTGTGAGGACTCTTTATAATATCCATTGGGGTATGTTGTTGAAGGTGTTGCCTGAGTATAGGATGCCAGGTTTGCTTTTGCAGGCCATACAATCCCTGTAACTCTCTTTCACAGTGGTGTCTGTCTCCAGCAGGGGTATGCCTGGTCTGTCCACACCACCGCCTCGCCCTCCCCTTCTCGTTCCTGGCATTTATGGGCAAGATCTCCAAGGGCAGATAGAGTTACATGATGTGCCCAGTTTGGGGTCATCTGGCTGGCACCTTTGGTGGTTTAGAATTATATGATGTGGTGGGTCCAGGTTCAGTTATGTAAGTCTCTTATGGTCTTATTCACAAGCGAGGGAATGAAAGAGGAAGAGATTGACCTCCATATTAGTTTTTCAACTGTATTTTGGGCGATTCCGAGGTATTTTAATAAAATGTCCCCTCTTTGAGGAGACACTAAACTGTCCCCCAAACAAAATTCTGTTGATGTATTGAAAAGTATTTTTTTTCAATTTATGGGCATAATAGTGCACTGATATATTTGGATGGAAAAAGCTCCATTTTTCCTTTCATTACCATTCTGTCACAGAGGGGACGTTTGGTTGACAATACCTCAGAATTGCCCTTATGTGGATGTGCCAAACGGTTAGGGTGAGGGATCTGAGCTGAAAGGCGAAACCTCAGTTATCCCTCAACCCTTGGCCATGAGCTGTGAGTGGTGACCGAAGCGATGAGATTGAGAAGAACGGTGTCTGAAATTGGGCTCCTTTATAAAGCAGTCAGTTATAACTCATAAGAGAAGACCTATGCATACAGCTGTCGTTCCTCTGTGTTGAGTGGAGTCAGTTGAAGTTGTATAGGTACATTAAGATGGCCCGTGAGCACCTCCCTCTGGGGGTATACCGGGTTGGCCATCTGTGAAAAGACTCGGGGACAGATGCAGGACACTTTGGGGGAACTACATCTCCCAGCAGGCCTGGGATTCCATGGGCTGAGTTGGCGTGTCTTGCTGGGATGAGGGATGTCTCAGTTACTCTGCTTGCCTAATTGCCTCTGGACTGGATTGGATGGATGGATGGATGGATGGATGGATGGAGAAGCAAACAACATGCCTGTTTCAGAAGGGAAGGCTATCGTACCTCAGGTCAGGTCCTCTTGTGTTTGCTACATGATAATGTGCGTGCATGCGCTCTCCTCCCTGTATTTACGGGGGTTGCTCTTTCCTAAGTTATTTCTCAGCTTGAAGCTGAAGCCCAATTTGTCATAAATCAAGGAATTTTATTAAATAATGTATATGGAATTATTTACACCAGCATGGGAGTGATGCCTGTTACCAGCCTGTGATACTAAAGCCAGATGCCGACTTAATTAAAAGTCGGGGATTTTAGGTGTCGTTTCATTTTGGATTAAAGGACACTGGGTGTGGCTTATGTCTGCATATCTTCATCCTGCCATTTGATACATTTATAATGCATTTATACCACAGAGTATGAGTATCATTCTGTATTCTGTATTGATCTGTCCTGGTTTCTGTTGCTGTGATACTCCACTGTCTGTGTGTGTGTCTGAGCAGTCATCTGCTCTGCATGCTAACACGGCTTGGGCTTGGCTCTGTGTGTGTGTGTGTGTGTGTGTGTGTGTGTGTGTGTGTGCGCGCGTGTGTGTGTGTGTGTGTGTGTGTGTGTGTGTGTGTGTGTGTAGGGGGGGTCTGTGTGCATGCTTGTGTATTTGTGTGGGCTCTGGGCTGCGTACGAACAGGCATCGTTCTGTTGCTGCATGGAATGCCCTTCGTTGTTCTGTTCTGTTCGACTGGTTGTTTGCGTCCTTGCATCTTGCTGGTTGCCATGGTGATACCCCCACTCCTTACTCCCGCTGAAGAAAGAAGAGAACATCGAGCTCGTTTCCCATCTCGCCGTGTCTTGAGGCAGCATGAATGCACAGCTGAAGTCTGAACACCCGACCTGAAGGGTACTGCAGAGACTGAATAAGGAGCGTACACGCATAAGCAGGAACTAACCAACCCAAATCTACAGTCTAGCCAAACAGCAGCGAGGACAGTGTGGAGCCAACAGAAACTGACTGGTGTAAAGATGAATCTCCCTGACATGTAATCCAACCAATACACCTTTATGATTCCAAATTTTCAGTTATATAGTGCCCTCTGCAAATGTTTGCACCCTTGGTAAATATTTGCATAGAAGGCAATGAAAAACTCTGCTTACTTTAATTTTCCCTATACTGTATTCAAAATATGCACGAAAATCAAAGCTTGAATTAAAATAATAATAATAATCATAATAATAATTGACAAAAAAATGTTCTCAAATATTTTCCCTTCAGATTTCTTCCACAATCATTGACAACTCTAGAAAATTTTATTCGAAAAAAATCTAATTTAAGTACACTGCCCGGCCAAAAAAAAGTTGCAGACTCAAATATTTAGTTGGAACCCCTGTAGCTTTGATTACAGTGCATATTCGTCTTGTCATTGTTTTGACAACTATATGCAATGCCAAAGTATTTAATTTTGATCAGAAGTGCCATAATTTTTGGCGGAGATCTAGTCTTCTCGACATAATGGTTGAAACACTTGGTGGTCTTTCTTGAGCACCTCCCTATAACTTTTAATGTGCTTAAGGTCAGGACTTTGTGGTGGCAAATTTGTTTGTGAAAATGATTCCTCATACTTGTTTTTGTCATCCATGGTTTTACTTGCTAAATACAGGCCAATAACTTGCCGTTCTAAAATACAGTAAATGTTTTCCACCATCAAGGGATGTCTTCCAACATGATTTCTTAAGCAATGAGTAGCGACGCGCTTCATCAGTCAGGGTTAAAATGATTATTGCCAGCTGAAACATATTAATAACCGCAATAATGATCCAATTATACAATTTGTTCATTAATTTCCAAACGGTGACTTTTTTTTTGGCCGGGCAGTGTTTATTCCCATTCATATTTTATTTTCTTTTTTACCTTCATGTTCTCTATGGGGTCCCACAGACCTTAGAACCTTTATAGCAGCCATTAAAGTTGATTCCAAGAGAATGTAATGATTGGAAAAATGTAATTATCACCAATTTCCTGTTTCCTTGTGGCATGAATATGAGATGAGAGACCATCCATTTCCAAGGTTCATAGAAAAAATACAGCAATGATGCGCAACAGAAAATGTGTAAATTGCTACAAGAAAATAGCAAAAAAAGTTGAAAATCCCTATATCAACTATCAGGGCAAGTATTAGAAAGTTGAAGGCAAATTGTAAAAATTTGCCTGGAAGGGAACATGCCTATTTTGAATGCACACACTGTGAAGAGGATGGTTCAAGTAAACTCTTAAGGATCACAGTTAGAGCATTGCCGACCGTCATTATCGCTTGAGGTCAGAAAGTCTCCAAAATTACAATCAGATGCTCTCAGCCCAAGATGTTTGGGAGAGATGATCTGTTGTCATCAAAAAACACTCCTGCACCTGCAGTTTGCCAAATGTTTCTGGAACTTCCAGTGGGACTATGGTGAATGGTCAGATGAAACCAGAATAGAGATTTTGGGCAGGAATTAATCACTCCATAGCATTCCATAGCAACAAGACCGTGGTGTGCTAGCAAACTCTACATTCCTTGACAACCGTAAGAGTTTGACTGGCAGTGCATGACATTTCGATACTTTAGAGACTCTTGACTTTCTGTACTATATTTTTTTGGCCGAATTTTACCCTGTACTTAAAAGAAGATGTATTTATATCCCCGAACGCGTTAACACGATAACTTTGAGCATATTTGAGCATAAAGACAGCGTAGGGCGTTGAAATAATCCTTGCGCTGAAGCCGGCAGCGAACTTATCACACGTGAAGATTTTGAGCTTAAAATGGCTTCAAAACCAGTGGTGGGTTTGGAGAAAAACAAAGACAGATGGCAATTCCGTAACGAACCGCATACCCTCCTTTAGGCATGGAGGTGGATTTGCTGTTTTTGGGACTGTCTTTCCTTCAAAGGCCCTGGACAACTTCATTGGATTCATCATATCATAAATTCAATCAAGCACCATATTAAATGGATATCTGACTGCCTCAGCCAGACAGCTTAAAATGGCCTGTGGTTGGGTCTTGCAATCAAAATCAACTCAATAATGGTGAGCTCACTGACCACGGAATCAAGGTTTTTCCATAGGCTCTCCATTCCTCTTAAAAATCTGTGGGATGGGACAGAAAACCTATAGGACAAGCTGAAGAAGAGACTCCAGCAGCATGGACCTTGGACTTTGAAAGATCTGGAGAGATTTAGCATGGAGGAATAGTCTTTAGTTCACACATATCTTCTGAAATCTTATTACTCACTTTGCAAAGTTGGTATTTTGGCAAATGGTGGCTCCTTGAAGTATTAAATGAAGGCGATGCTTTGGAATGCGGGATGTTATTGTCCCTCAGAAGGAAATTTGTTTAACCGCGTGCAAGTCTCATAATACATAGATTCATGAGTATGTACTATATATATAACCCTAGTCACACTCGAGGCTGAATGAGCCAGAATGATGTCGGAATGAAAATTCTTTGTATATTCCTGGATATTCAAAGTGCCTTCAAAAATTCTGACTGCATTTTGAGTGCATTCTAAATATTCGGGCCCGTTCTTGTGGCCGGCCTAAAGGTTTTGCTCATGCGCAAAACTTTCCAAGTGCATTCAAAGTGAAGAAATATTGAACGGCATCCGAAGTGTATTCTAACTGCACTCTGACTGCATTATAAATATTTTTACGGTATTCCAACAACATTCAAAACATTCTGATCGCATTTTAGGGAGAATCGAAATGGTAAGCCTTGTCAAATCCTGCCAGAATGCACCTCTAATGTCTAATGAGCCAGAATGCACCTCGAATGCATTTCAATTGCTGCAGGAATCTATTTCGATATTAAAAAAATTCACCTGGAATGTGCTTCGAATGCCGTTGGAATCTTTTGTTTGCCGCTGGAATCTAGTGGCGGCTGGTGAACTGGCTTTGAAATAATGATTGGTTATGACCTGTTTTCAATCATTCATTTAAATTACCATTACAGACACCCCGAAAACTCTCAACATTATCAGGTGTGGCCAGTTTTCATTAATAACGCATACCTGTTAATCAGACATTCGGCGTCAGTTTTAGTTGCATATTTACGTTCCCCTGCTATAGTCAGCAATTACTCATTCATCGCATATGGGACACTCGTGTTACATTCTAAGTACATTCTGAGTATTCCAGCTGCATTCTGTTTGAATTCTTGGACGTTCCAACCATATTCAGCGACCATTCCGCGTTCTGACTGCACTCTAGGTGAATTCGTACAACACTCGAGGCACCTTCCAACCAGTCTTCGGGTGGAGTTCAGGCAGCAATTGAACCGCACTTGTACGGCATTCAAAGTGTATTCTAAATATTCTGACTGCATTCTGACAGCATTCTAAATAATCCTACTGTGTTCCAACTACATTCAAGCTGCATTCGAGAGTTAATACACCCAGAATGTGCAAGAATCATTTGAGGCGGGTTTGAAGTGCATTCTACCCTGCTGAAAAAAGTCTGAGAAACCATTAGGCAACCATTAGGCATTTTCTAATGGTTCCTGGTGGTTTTGTAATGGTTTCTAATGGCTACTTATGTTTTCCTAATGGTTCAGTTTGTTTTATTAATGACATTCTATTATCTCCTACACAAATCTACAGGACTCTAACTGGTCCCTACTAATGGTTCCTACAGGAGTCTTAATGGTTCCCACAGGAGTCTAATGGTTCCTATAGTAGTCTTAATGGTTCCTACAGGCATTTCTATACCAGTCCAATGGTCACTATACAGTGGTCTAGTGGTCACTATAGGGTGTAGTGCTCTCTAATGGTTCCTAATGTAATGGAGGAACACAGATGTTATAGCTTTCTTTGGCGTTGACATCTATGTGATTTCTAGTGGGTCCTTGTGTAGTGTCATGGTGTAGGCGGTGTGCCTGTGTGAAGAACTTTCCTTTTTGGCTCTCATCCCGGGACGATATTGAATTCCTTCTCGATCGGATTCTTTTCCCAGCTGGTTCATCGGGCGTGGGCGGCGCTTTCACCTAAGTCTACATAAACCGGTTGTCCGCCTCGCCTCCTTTGCTGGAGTGTCTGATTTCAGTTTTCACTGCAGCCAGAAGTTATCTCTAGTGAGGGATTTGTGGCATAAGCCTTCGCGGTATATTTGCGATTTATATTTCTTTTGGGAAATATCCTTTTTGATTTCTTCCCTCTCTTTCTTCAGTGTTGCACCAATTTATGGTGCTTTGTCTTTCTCGGTTCTCGAGTTATTTTCCTTTTGCTCTCCCTGTTTGTTTTTCCTCTCTCGCTTTGCTTCCTGGTTCGGATTGCTGGGCGTCCTTTTGGAAGCACGGGAGCCGTTTCTGTTGCCTCGTTTATATTTCTCTCTGTCCTTGCTCGTCTCGCTCTCTCACACTGTTGCATTTGGCCTCTCTACTTCCCTGGCCATTACATGTTGGCTATACAGTATGATTGTGGATTGCAGTGTTCAGTGATTTCATTTAATACATTCCAAGATCACCTTTGGCCTTTTGCGATTAAATTTGTGATTAAATCATATTTGGCCTTTTGTGATTAAATCATTGTTCATGACTCATCCATCCAAGAGGAGGGAAAAGCACACAACCATCTTCTTGTTCTGAAAAAATGTAATTAAAATCACAAACTGCAATGAGTTGTCATGCCCCATATGTCCTGTTCTCAATTCGGAGGGGAAAATATCCGAATACATACACAATTACACATATGTATAGACATGTCTCTGGTGCCCAGTGTTATGACTCTGCTATAATTTCGGTTGCAGCAGTATGTTTCTCAGTATGTTTTTTTTTAATAGTTTTAGATCCTAATGGGACCTGTTTTCTAATGG
This sequence comes from Gymnothorax reevesii, assembly GCA_029721435.1. Taxonomy (NCBI): domain Eukaryota; kingdom Metazoa; phylum Chordata; class Actinopteri; order Anguilliformes; family Muraenidae; genus Gymnothorax; species Gymnothorax reevesii. The sequence goes on along the minus strand of CM056585.1, from coordinate 72,423,953 downwards.
TTTTAGCTCCTAATGCAACCAGTGGCTTTCTAAAGGTTTTATATCCTAATGGGACCAGTAGGTTCCTTATGGTTTTACATCCTAATGGGACCAGTAGGTTCCTTATGGTTTTACATCCTAATGGGACCAGTAGGTTCCTTATAGTTTTACATCCTAATGGGACCAGTAGGTTCCTTATGGTTTAACATCCTAATGGGACTAATAGGTTCCTTATGGTTTTACATCCTAATGGGACCAGTAGGTTCCTTATGGTTTTACATCCTAATGGGACCAGTAGGTTCCTTATGGTTTTACATCCTAATGGGACCAGTAGATTCCTTATGGTTTTACATCCTAATGGGACCAGTAGGTTCCTTATGGTTTTACATCCTAATGGGACCAGTAGGTTTCTTATGGTTTTACATCCTAATGGGACCAGTAACGTTAGGTTCCCAATGGTTTCCTCTAATGGTTCCTAATGGGGTTCCAATTCCAATTAGACCTTTAGAAACCTAATGGTTCCTAATGGTTTTTTTCTAATGGTACTCTACTGGATTTTTGAGCAGCGTAGATATTCAAATGGATTTCTTTCAAAGCTGTAAGAATTTTGGTCAATTTTAAATTCCCGCTGGAATTTTGTGCGAATTCATCATTTCGGCTGGCTCTGCTTAATTCTTGCTGATTTTGAATAAGTGGGTCAGGAGCTTATGTAACTCGGAAAACATCAGCTGAACCATTTGTTCAGGGCTTCAGTAGCAGAGGGGACAAAGCTCTTTTTAAAACAGACCTGTTTCCCTGTCAGGGAGCTGAACCTGGGACTCGATGGTAGGAGGGAGAAGACTGTATTCAGAGGATGTGGGGTCAGAAACCATGTTACACACTGCTCTGTGTTGGGGCTCTGCTGTCGAGTTGTGAGAGGTTCTAGGTGGAAAGTCCAATGATTATTGAGGCATTAAATGTGATGCGGGTGATGCGCAATGAGTTTGTTCTTGTTTGTTGCAGCGTGGTAAAGAAGCGGGGTGAGTGATCGAGTAAGATGAGCTGGATGATGCTTTTGAACAGTGGTGACAGAGGATGAGGTTTAAGAGAGTAATATTAGTTTGCATATGGCTGAGAGTCTTTGCTGGCTGCGTTTATGAATGTTTGTGGTTTGTAGATCCAACTTTAGCTTTGTGAAGATTAAGTTTTAGATATTGAAAGATTTAACCACTTTAACAATTTTGTCACTGATCCATTGTAGGTTGGTGGACTGTATGGTGAAAACTGGGGTTTGTGATGACCTTTTTTTTTGTCTCGATACCATTTAATTGAAGACGGTTCTTTGAACACCTTTTTGTGTAGTGGGATATGGATTGCTGATAGGCCGTAAGTTAGGCATTGTTATTCATGAGTGCTAACTTTGCTGTGTCGTCAGAGTATTTGGAATATGTGATGATGGGCGGGGGTCTATTGCAGTCATTGGTGTATGCTGTGTACAGGAATGGCTCAGCACACAGTCCTGATTTGCTCTAGTGTTGTTGAAGATGGAGGAAGATCTTACTGCATCTTCAGCATCCTTAGCCCCTCTCTTGGTCTTGAATGCAAACTGGTCGGGGCCCAGATGTGGTCTGACAGTTGGGAGGATGGAGTGGGTAACCAGTTTTTCCAGGAAATTCAAGAAGTTGATGTAAAATCCTCAGTTGAATTCAGTGCTCCCAACGCCTTCATTTTCAGCCCATAGATTTCTTGCCATTTTTAAATCTATCCAAAAAAAAATTTAATTTTTTTTTTTTTTTGCTTCTCCTCCCACAAAATGTATTCAGTCTTCACCAAATTTAGCAGAAATCATCTTGAAATTATGCCTCACGAAAGTAATCGCTTAATCATTAGTAATGATGAAGTCATGACGAAGAAAGTTATCACAAAAGTCATTTTTGATATTTCTCATGCTTTGGATGTAATTTAATCAACATGAAACTTGGTAAATAATAAGTACAATACTGTATTTTCCATTTTCGCTTATTTGTCGTATTCAAATTTTTCTGGTCATCCAACTTATTTTAATACTAGAGAAAGCCATTGTGAGTAAACACAAAACAGCTTTTAACATCATTTTAATGAAGGAAAGTGAAGAGTTATTAAAAATCTATTTGACCCAGATGAAAAATAGAATTGCCCCCTATACATAACTGGTTGTGCCACCCTTCGCTGCTACAACTGCCATACAATATTTATGATAACTGGCAATGAGTCTTCTAAGTAGAGGAAATTTGACCCGCTCTTCTTTGTGGATTTGTTTTAATTTAGCCACATTGCAGGGTTTTTGAGCGTGAGCTGTGTAAGGTCATGCCACTGCATCTCAATCAGATTCAAGAGAGGATTTGGACTCGGCTATTCCAAAGCATTCACTTTGTTTCTATTTTGCCATTCAGAGGAGGGCTTGCTTGAGTGTTATGTATTATTTTCCTGCTGCATAACCCAACTGTGCTTGAGTTTTAGGTCATGAACGGATGGCCTTCTCCTTCAGGATTTTCCGACGGAGAGCAGAATTCATGGTTTTATCATTTGTGGCAAGTCACCCAAGGTCTTCAGCAGCAAAGCAGCCCCAGACCGTTACAGCCCTTGAACCATTTATGAGTGGTGGTATGATGTTCTTCCAGTGGAATGCTGCAAGAATCTTGCGCCAAATGTCACGGGACCCATGTCTTTCAGAAAGTTCAACTTCTGACTCATATATCTGCAAAACAATATCCCAAAAGTCGTGAGGGTCAGCAAGATGTTTTTTTTTGGTAAATGTGAGACAAACTTTTTTGCTCTCTTTGTTAAGCAGTGGGTTTTGCTTTGCAGCTTTCCCACAGATGCCATTTTTGCTCAGTCTCTTCCCTATTCTTGAATTGTAAGCACTGACTTTAACTGAAGCAAGTGAGGCCATCCGTTCCATAGATGTTATTCTGGGTTCTTTTGTGACCTCCTAGAAGAGTTGTCGATACGGTTATATAAGACTTTGACAAACCAGGCACTCCTGGAAAACTTCACCTCTGTTCCAAATTTTCACCATTCATAGATAATGGTTCTCACCTCCTAGAGCCTTAAAAATGGCTATGTAGCCTTTTTCTGACAGATAGATGTCAAAAACTTTTTGTTTCTCTCCTGTTCTTGAATTTCTTTAGACCGCAGCATCATGTACTGCTTTTTTGCCTTCTCAAAATTGCCAGACATACTCTATTTAGGTGATGTTTAGATTCAACAGTGCTGGCAGTAATCATGCTAGGGTGGTTTCAGTGAAATTAATTATCAGTTAAATTAGTTTAACTGGCTAATTTAGTACCTAAGGGGCAATTACTTTTTCACATAAGGCCAGGTAGGGCTGAATTGCTTTTTTTCTTTCATGAATTAAATCATCGTTTAAGAGCTGCACTTTTGCGTAATTAGAAATACAGTATATAACCTATTTAACATTATAGAATGGCAGCTGGCAGCAGGTATTTGTGTAGTTTTGAATTCAGAAAGCATGTAATTGTTAAAATATAATTGACTCGCAGAGTATACATTTAAGATTGACTTGTAGTTTTTTTTTTGCCAAAGCGTCATCATTCCAATCTCCATTTTCTTAATGGTAGCATGCTATGAGGCCAGGTAATAAACACAAAACCATTTGTTTGAAGCCATGCAGTTTTAGAAATTGTATCAAACAAATCTGAAATTTTTAATTACAGGTTGCAGAAGGTTGTGTACATTTCATATAATCGTCCTATTGTGTCAAGTACATGGTTTTGAAATGTTGAAAAACTGAACAAATGCAGGCAAAAAGAAATATTGCTGCATAGAAGTTTTGTCAGGACATCATTTCAACACAATTTTACATGTAGGTGTCCTGCTGATGGTTAAATCATTGCTATAACCTTGTGATATAACCATGAATCTAAATCCGTAAATCTGCAAATTTACTGGCAGAAGATTGCATGCACAATACAGTAATACATCTAATGGATAGAATTTTGTATTAAAGCATGGCATATGCCTTGACAATCTTCAGAAACACATTAACCTGTTCAGGGTGAATTAGTAGCCTCAATTGCTGTCTAATTCCACAATGTTAATTCTGATTTTGAAACTTTCATGCTGGCTTGGTTGGACTACCAGATTCAGGTTTGACCAACAACTGGTAGGGTATAATTTTCAGTGTGGCACGTCAACAGTGACGAAGGATGACCTCTGCAGATAAGTTGCATTGCTGTTCGAGAATTAGGCAGTCAGGAAAATTGACTTTATAAGCTGTCTATGGTCAGGAACCACACTACGCTCCCTTGCTTGCGGGAGTAGATGACCAGCGTTTTGCCGCTGAAAATGTTTAGAATGGAGCGCTTGTTCAGAAAGACTTTAAGTAGTTACATATATTTAAATGGTGTTTACTGTGCCCCTTTTTGAATTTCCTTTTCAGTACTGCGCTGCCCAGTTTATGTGTCAACAACCAAATCTCATACGTACGCATATATTTGAAGAGTTTGCTTCCAAAATGCAATAAGTCCCAAAACTCCAAAAACTGAGGTAATTCCATTGAGCGACAGCCCTGTGCTTCTTACGCATGGTGCAAAAAATCTGTTTTTAGAAATTCATATTATAAGGTGTATTTTTTCATGGTCAGAGTTAGTGTTTTTCTGTAAAATGCAATAGATGCCAACATAGAAAAAGCTGATTTTCTCAAAATGAGTAAAATTGATATATTGCATTTTGGAAACAAACTCTTCATTTCCTCCACTAAGACGGTCCCAAAAACACCAATTTCATTTTTTAGTAAACAAAGCTACTCCTCCCTCCTCGTCTCTCCTTGGGACTCCTCGGGCCGTTACCTTAAGTCCTGCATCACAGAGGGGTTGTGTGCCAGATGCACACTCCTGGCAGCTTTCATTGAGCATTTGGGTCATCTCCATGCGCTTTGTATAAATAAGCAAAACCAAAATCTAAAAAATTGTTTGTTAACCTTATGTTGTGATTCTGATCTGTCCGTCACGATTCTGATCTGCTTTGCCATGTCCCTGATCTGCTTTGCCATGTTTCATTATGTTCTGTCCTGTTTGGATTTCGATCTCTGCATTGCCTGACCATGTCTTGAATTATGTATTGTTGTTTGAATGCCTGATAATGTTCATGTTTTGTTTAGTTTAGTTTTGCCACGTTTTGTATTTTGCCATATTCCATTCCTACAGTTATATTCAAATCCATGTTTTTGTTTTTGCCATGTATTGCACTTTGTCTCCCCCTGTCTGTTCTAATGTCATGTGATCGCTCACAGCCCCAGTACTGTGTGGCTCACTTTCAGGTGATTTAATGGTTTCTGGGATTTCAACCATTCCTTCCCATCTCGTTTACTTCCTTCGCCTTGCTTTTCTATTTTACTAACCCATACTAACAGTTTGTTGTTTTTGATAAAGTTACTAACCTTACTAACATTGTATATAATATTAACTTACTAATTAGCACTAGGGATTGTATAGCTGCACTTTACTAATTGATTAACAAACTCTCAGCACTCGCCCTGTTGTAGTCTCCAGCTCTTGTCTTTACCTAATATTCTCTGCTGCATTTCGGTGGATCCTCCACACCTGCTCACACTGTCCTTTCTCTTATTATCTATGCACATTAGAACTCCTTAAACAGAGCCGTATTTCTGTCTATAGGATTGTCTTGAGATCCCTGTCTGCATTTTGGCTTTTGCCCATTTCATGTAATTAGGTTCTTCATCATGTTTGCTCCTTTGTAATTAGTCTGACTTCCTGCACCTGTGTTCTGTTAAGCATGTGACTTCCCGTATGTGTATATTAGGAGTATTCGCACAGAATTCCTTGTTAGAACGTTTCTCTCAGTTTGCTTCTGCCACGCTTTGTACTCTCAGTGATTCTATTGTGACTGAAAGATTCCTGTTTACGATTTTTGGCTCTGTATTGGATTATTGTTGCATCTGTGTTTTTGAACCCTTTTCTGCCCGACTACAAGTTTTGTCTTTGCTGCCCTGTTAATGGATCGGATTACGCCCACTGGATTTTGGCTTTTGCTTCTCTGACATTCCTGTGCCTGTGTACCGAACCTGTTTTTGCCCGACCACGAGTACTGTGATTGCTGCTCTTGTTTTCGATTCTGTTTCGCCCAACTGGATTGTGATTTTTGGATTGTGGACTTTGTACCTTTGCCTTCTGCCCTGCGGGGGTTTTCCCCCCTCACTTAATAAAATCTCATCTACTGCACTGCTTGGTTCTCACGTCTGGTTCCTGAGCATATCATCACACCTTATCTTCGCTTTAACCCCAATATTAAACCAAGGGGAGACCTCACGCCTAATTTAAGCTTCTTGTGATTGTCAATTGATGAGTACATACTTTGCTCCTTGTAGCTCCTTGTAACTTTGTTCAAACTGCATAGCTAGGTAGTTAGCTAGCTGCAGACAAGATATACTTATTTATTCAGCTCACCAGTCATGGGCTGATGCTGAGTGAGAACATTAGCTGGCTAGCAGCAGTATGCTATTCATCCAGTTGCACTGATAGCTGAAGTATTGAATAAAATGTGCTAACAATGTTTGTCCACAAGGTGGCAATAAGCGAATATAAAATAAAATTAAAGTACCAAATAAAATGCCACCTGAGTTATGCAAGCACACATCATTTCAGAAAAGTTGAAAACACAACCAGTGCAAGATGTCAGCTTTATTTATAACTCCCTCTACTTTCAAACTGCCTAAAGAAAATTTAATTTTAAGAGTTTTGTTAGGGTTGCTAAAAACTACAGACCCTGTATGTGCAATACTCCTCAGGAGGAAAAAAAAAACCTCATTGCATCAAAAAAAAAAAGCATTTTAAGGATTTTTCTAAACACTCCAAGATGGGAACAAAGACATTCTTCATTCACTTCCATTATAATAGGCTTGCACCCTTCACTGCTGCTTGCAGATTATTATTATTTTTATTATTATTATTATTATTATCATTTTACAAAATAGCTTGGACTTCTGCGGGATTTAAACAGTTCTCTTTCCCTTGTCAAGTCAGTTGCACTAATCCACATCAACCGAACTAAAATAATAATCAAGATAATTGTCTGTGCTCCAGTACAAGGGGGTTGTATCCTCAGAAGCAAATCACTGCTCGGTTTCAGTCGGAGCTAATTACAGCTCATAGCTGCCATGTTGCTGAACTGCTTCTTGTAACATGATTGGTCGCTGGCTGGGGCGTCCACGTTGATTCAGTTTTATGTTTCAGCCACAGTGAGTTCCTGAAGATGTGTTTGCTGTGATCGCTGGCTTGCAATTAGTGATGTGTGGTGTGAATGGTATGTCCTAGAGGGGTTAGATAACACATTGATAAAATCGCTTTAAGATTCAGGAAGATTAAAAATTCACTTGTGGTTTGACATTATTATTGGGAATGAAGCAGGATGTTTTATCTTAATACTGTGATTATACATGTACATGGATAAGAATTATTTTCATCAGTGTGTCTTGGCAGGAAGTATATTTTATCAAGAGTACCATGACTCTAGTGTTTACTCTTTCAGTTCGATAGTATGACGCTCCACGAATCAGAATATCCATGGGTAAATTATATGTTACACTCAGTAATGCACCTATACATACATGTATTTGTTTAAGTATTGTGTCTGATTTCAGATTTACTTTTTGTCTCAGAAGTGTTAGCTTTTGTAATCTGGCTGAAAACAGGACCAAAGTCAGCAAAGCATCGTTTTCGTCCAAATATTCGTCTTCAAACCTTCTTGAAAATGAATCTGACCTAAAAAACAATGATAAAAAGTGTGTGAGCAACACATTCTCATACCGACTCATCATATAATGATACCTCCTCACCAAGTCAATATACTATGATAAAGGAGGCTTTTGGGGTTCTTATTTAACACTTAGGGTTAGGGTTTGTTAAGTGTTTGGGGTAAGGAGGTAGGAGTCGTTTTAGAATGGCATCAAATAACAATGCCAAAAGCCTTCTTTTGCGTCGTATATTGATGCTTGGTTAGGTAGCGTCACTATATGACACCTCAGAATGAGATTGGGCTTATGACACCACAGAAAAGAAATCCTGTGCATGTCAGCATTCTACAGTCAAGCAATGCTGTGCATCCACAGTACCAAACAAATGTTTGGACACACTTTGCTAATGTCTCAGCACTCATTTTTAGAAAAAATTAGAAGGCTTAACTTCTCTATATAATCTCAAAGGGAATTTTGTCAGATGTAAACATTCAGAAGTTAAAAGAGAATAATTTTCTTGTTTGAATAGTGTCCAAAAATTTGGAATTCTCAATGAAGCCATGTTTTTCAAAGTCAACAAATAACAAGTGCCTTCTATTTTCCTACAGCCAAATTAAAGGCAAGCTGTTTTGGGACTTGTTGGGCAAAAAGGTCAGTGAAAAGCAAATAATCACAAGTGCAGCACACCTTTGGGAACTTAGATGGCCGCTCAGCTGCAAACTCATTATAGCATTATATTATCTGCAAACACATTATATATATATATATATATATATATATAAGGCAAGTTTAGGAAATATGGCAAGCCGTTTAAGGAAATTAAGTCTGAATATATATAATGACCAGTGCAAATGTCATTTGTCAATCCAGTGCAGAGATGGGAAAGAGCAAATTGCACCAAAATTCGTGCCCATGAACATGTTAAGGATTTGGGGAGGGAAACACTAGGAGCACTGGGAACTTGGAAAACTTGGAAACAAGACTTGGAACTGAACTTGGAACACTTGGAACTGGGAGAGACAAAAAGGGGAGAGACGCCAGGAGCGGGGATCCAAAAAATAATAATTTATTAAACAAACAGAAAACCAGAGAAGGGGGGGAAAACGGGGCACTCAGGCCAACATAACATGCAACTACACTGAAAGGGGAGAACTAAGGAATCCAAAAACTGTACCGCAATGGGCAGACTAGGGACACTCGGGACAACTCAGGAAGGGGAGCTAGGGAAACACTCGGAAGGGACAGGCTCGGAAAGGGGACACTGGGAAGCAGGGTCTAGGGCAGGCACAAGACAAGACAGTGGGCACTGCTGGCAGATGGCTAACTCGGATAGCACAGCTGGCCGGGAGAAGGGTAAGAGAACATCAGGAGGGGGGCAGACAAGACTGCAGGAACGTTGGCTGAAAAGCCGGCGAAGGAGGCTGGCACACTGGGGACGGCGAAGGAGACAGGCACACTGGGCTCTGGGGACGGCGAAGGAGACAGGCACACTGGGCTCTGGGGACGGCGAAGGAGACAGGCACACTGGGCTCTGGGGACGGCGAAGGAGACAGGCACACTGGGCTTTGGGGAAGGCGAAGGAGACAGGCACACTGGGCTCTGGGGACGACGAAGGAGACAGGCACACTGGGCTCTGGGGACGGCGAAGGAGACAGGCACACTGGGTTATGGGGACGGCGAAGGGGACAGGCACACTGGGCTCTGGGTACATGGGTAAAACTTGGACTGGACTAACATGGGAGAAGAATGAAATGTGAATACTAAGACATGGAGGATTTCTTTCAATCATGCTATAAAACTTGTCTATAATGTTGGATTATTTAGCTTGAGGTGAGTTTCCTTAAATATTGATGTTTCTCATAGATATTTGGACATATTGACAGCAGATTACGGCATATTACATTCCATATATTCAGAGATTCATTCAATATATTCAGACTTTCATTCAATATATTCAGACTTTCATTCCATATTTTCAGAATTTCATTCCATATATTCAGACTTTCATTCCATATATTCAGACTTTGATTCAATATATTCAGACTTTGATTCAATATATTCAGACTTTTATTCCATATATTCAAGTTTCATTACATATATTCAGACTTTCATTCAATATATTCAGACTTTCATTCCATATATTCAGACTTTCATTCAATATATTCAGACTTTCATTCCATATATTCAAGTTTCATTCCATATATTCAGATTTTCATTCCATATATTCAAGTTTAAGTCAATATATTCAGACTTTCATTCAATATATTAAAACGGCTTGCCATATAAAACTGCCCTAGTAAAAGAAAAACAAACATGAATATGCTCAGAAATTATGACGAAAATGCTGGTTAGTTTGACTGATTTAAAATTCGATTTTTTTTTTCAAGAGGAAGGATGTTTGTTTCTTTATTCAGCAGGTATTGTAAGAAAAATATGAGTATGTCTAAACTTTTGACTGGCACTGTATGTGAAAGAACAATGGTTGCATGTAGCATTCAAGTAGGCTGTTTGCCGAACCATTATTTAAGAGAGAAATATGCAATATTGTGGTATCATTCAGGCAGTATGTAGGCTATATACATCAGTGTGTGGGCCCTTTACTGAAATGGTAAAAAATCCTTTAAAAAATTCCTGATTTAGATGGTGATCCGGATCACCACCAGTACTTAATCGGTTGTTGCTTCGGCCAAGACCCACACTTCCACGAAACATCTTTAAAATTGACTGAGAAATTTGAGAGATATCCAAACAAAACAAACAAAAAAGAAAAAACAGACATACACAGCAGGTATTGTAAGAAAAATATGAGTATGTCCAAACTTTTGACTGGCACTGTATGTGAAACAATTGAATTGTTACCGTCACAATCCATATCCGATCTCCATTTTTTTCAGGCATTTTATTTGCCATAACAATTTTGAAAGGTGGATGAAATTCCGCCACAGCAATGCAGAGAAATTGTATGTTATGCCAAACACATTATAGAGCATTTCGCAATTGCTTTCACTGCGGTCGATCGAAGAGCTAAACCCACACCTGGCTCCCCCCCCCAGGGGGAGCCAGGTTAAGCAATGATCATGTTACAAGGAGAGTTAGCTAGCTTGCTAAACTGCTAAACTACGCCATGCCACGGGGACCAGCACATTGTTCGTCTGTCCTCGTATTAAAATGGAGGCCGCTGCAGCTTGTAGGCCTATTTGCTTGATGCCTGAGAAGCCTGGATTGGCGTGTATTATATATTTTTTTATGTCTGCTTAGGTAATTTTTGTATTATTTTTGCGAAATGAACATTACGTAGAATTTCTGTGAACGTTTGTGCTGTATGTAATTATTTCGTTATAAGTGTGTAGCTAGCATGCTAGCTAGCTACATGGAGCTTTGTGTTGTGACACGGACCCCTGCGAACCATAATCGCGATGCATTTTCATAAAACAGTATGCTAGTTTGCATTAAATAATTATGTTTCCTAATTGTATGAGATTTGTCGGTTGTGATGGTACGATTGAATTTGTGCTTTTATTTGTATTTGCGTTGCATTATTCTGTATACTTTCGCTGCATACTGCCCGTTTTTCGTTGGCGGACAAAGTGATCGCGTTGACACGGATCTTGCATGGAATTGCACATAGCACACGGGGTCCGCTTTCCAGCCAGCTGGGCTTGCTGAAATCGCCGATTTTTTATTTTTTTTTTAAAGATGCTATAACAAGTTCTATCGTCTTCTGTGTCTAGTTAGCATTTTGTTTTACCTAGCTGGACACAGCTAAGCATTTTTGTGGTCATTTGTGCAGTAAGAATGAATTTCACTGATATTACAAGGAGAGTTAGCTAGCTAGCTAGCTGCCCGGGATAAACTACTACGCCATGCCTCGGGGACCAGCGCAGTTCACCGCTCTTCGTATTAAAATGGAGGCCGCTGCGGCTCGTAGGCCTATTTGCTTGATGCCTGAGGAGCCTGGATTGTCGTGTATTATATTGTTTTCTATGTCTGCTTATGTTGTCTTTGTATTATTTTTGCGATATGAACATGACGTAAAATTTCTGTGAACATTTGTGCTGTATGTATGATCGTGTCTGTGTGTGTGTGTGTGTCTGTCACTCACTCTGTCTGTCAGCCCGTGGCTGGGGCCAGGTCTGCTATCTCTGATTGCCTTGTTTTCAAGGATTTCTGAAATTAAGTTATGACATGAACATTTCAGTCATCCTCAGCAGAGCTTTCCAGGCCTCTTGTTATACCTGTTTGGCATTTGGATGCTTGGTACAACTGTTCACGGTAACAGAACTTGCTTTCTGTAAAACCTGTATTGCAGGGTAACGTTTATCTCTGTTGTTATGATGATCTCTTGGTTACTACCATATGTTAGTTTGCATGCCATGCTATTTAAAAAATGCTCCTGGTTAATTTGTATGCCGTCATTCAGAATGGTATGCTTGTGTTACTTTGGCGAGCATCAAGGTGGTAGTTATATCATAATGTCACCTGATCGTAGCCGCTACAGTTGAAGCTAACCGGAGAGGTGTTGTACGTGTCTCAAAAGTTAGGCTTATAAGGCTGCACTTAGACCAGACGTAGGCTTTGCGGAGCTTAGGGCACGTGTTTGGGTTTGTTTACTGCTGCTGTGAAACAAGTGTTCTACTTATCCATGACCGGAGTCAGCTGGGTACTTTGTCGTGGTGTGGGTTTAGCTCTCCGATCGACCGCAGTGAAAGCAATTGCGAAATGCTCTATAATGTGTTTGGTATAACATACAATTTCTCTGCATTGCTGTGGCGGAATTTCATCCACCTTTCAAAATTGTTATGGCAAATAAAATGCCTGAAAAAAATGGAGATCGGATATGGATTTTTTTTTCAGTAGAAGTTATTGATTCGCTTGCTCCACATAAGCAACACTTATACCGTTAGTGCGTTTTTGCTACACACTCATTTAGTAGGTTGGTGTCGGAATTGCATTTCATTTTGGTGGAAATGGTTAAATGGAGCTTTTAGCAAAGTTTCCTCCGGATAGCGAAGTGGGTATATAACAGTACAGCTACAATCACAAGCATGCAAAGTGAGACAGTACGAGCAAAAGTCTAAAATTTCAACTTGCCACTCATTGAAATCCTGCTGTGAACGTTGCTGCAATACTTCAGTTGCTTCCTCCTCCCATTTGGCGTCAGACTCAGGATAGAACAAGTATGGTCTCACAGCAATACATGCCGCGAAGAGCTATCCTAAAATATCTGCCATCTTTGTTTCCTGGTCTATCAGGTCTGCACCCTCCCCCGGAATCGAAGCAGCCAGGCAGCCAATCAGAGAAGCGCCTCATTAGCATAGCCTCCCCGCCCATTTCAAAACAGCTGGTGTTTCAGGCCGGTACGGACGGGGTGAGAGAAGAGGTTTCACTAGGCCTGGATGTGTGTGGGTATTTTGTAACTGAATTCTTAACGTTATTTTAAAGACCCATCGGACATATTTTAAACAACTAAATACTGCATAATAGGGGACCTTTAAAATTCCCTTTGTTCCAAATTTACTCTGAATTCCAGCAGCTCATTATTGTCCTGCTTCAGCTATTCCTCTCAAAAATGTTTTTTTTTTCTAACTTAAAGACTTGTTGTTTACAGAAAACAACATTTTTTGTGAATATATTAAAACACTACTTACAACTTTCAAATTTCAGAATTGACTTTGCGAACTGCAGCTCAATTCTCTGAATGCCATCCAGTGAACCTGTCCTGGAGAAATATCTTTATTTTCAAAAAGTCGTCAGACTGCAGGGCCTCTGACTATCGCTTTTCAGGCCCAAACCATGGAGATTCGGTGGGAAAAAGTCATTCACAGTCATTCTCTGGCTGACCCACTTGTGCTGAAACAAACTGGGCCTTAAATGAAATTTATTTATTCTATTCCCTCCTCGTTCAAACTGTTAACCTTTAAGTTTCTAGGATTGTGGCCAAAGTCTTTGTTTTCTTTTGGAGGGTGTTCAACTTCACCCCTATTCGTCAGTTCAGTTTCCACTGATCTTGCAGTAACTTATGGCCTGTGGTGCCGAGAACCATTGTCCTTATTGTGCCTTGGAATAAAGCAAGATCCCTGCTCTCCACAAACATGACGTAATAAACTTGGGGTTGCCTCCGACACACTACATTCTTACCAAGGGCCAAAACAGATGCCAAATGGACCTTCTGTTTGGTGAGAACCATGCAAGACAAGCGGGTAAAGGACAGGCAGTGGAGAAGTGCCTGGACCATGAGTTATTGATCTCCCACGCCTGACCTTTAGCATGTTTTTGTCAGTTTCTGATGCACCGAGCTGGAATGAGGGACACCCACAAAGCATGATGTATGTCCCCTTGGATTACTGCCCAGGGCGGACAGGATGCAAGTCTTTTACCTCCCTGCAGACTCCCAAAATAATAGAGACATGGCAGTAGTTGGAGTCCCAGGGGCTTCAACTTCAGCCTTTAGTTGCCATCATCAATCAATTTGATGCATTATCAATCCCACCCATTCTGCAGCTGAACTGGTGATAAACTAGGGTTTAAAAAAGTGTATTACGATTACACAAGCTTACAGAAGCTCATATGGCCACATTAATGCTTATTCCAGGAAACAAGTAATAGATCACACTTTTTACAGCTCTTTATAGCCGTTTTTATATGTTAGCCTGTTAGCCTGCCGACATGAAGCAATGAAATGGTTTCTGCCGCTCATCTGGTCACTTGAATTGGGGCTCTAGGACTCTTCATCCCCAAATGATGAAAAAAAAAAGTGCCACCATTGTTGACAGACGGATGGACGAACGTAGCACAGACAGATCATCATGATATAAGGGTAAGGGTCAGGGATAGTGTTATAATGCAGGAAGAGGGCAAAGCATTATCGAGGTGAACCATACAGGGACAAAGAGTGCGGGGACAAAGAGTCCTGTAACCCTTAATTAGCTTGGAGTTGAGATGTATTACACATTTTAATACATAGAATAGTGATGGCCCTTTTTCGTACCAAAATGGTCCCATGGTTGCTATCTCGGCTATCTTGTCACTTGGTCAACTAATTTCATATCAGGTTAATGATTTAGCCACTATGAATGTTTGATGCATGCTATGCAATTTAGTTGATTTTAAATGGATGCCACGTGTACAGCTTTCACAATGCATGAAAAACCAATTTACTAAATTATTGAATTACCAATGCTTCGACGTAAGGAGCGTTGGTAATTTAATAAATGAATTACTTTGCCCACACAGTGTGCAACTGCACTTCACAGCCAATGTAGCCTATTCTTATGAATGCTTGAAATCATCTTGATTAAGTCCAATCTTTAAATAAATTAGGTTGCACTGGCAAAAAATGCCAAAAGGGAGATGGAATTCAGAGACAATCTTGACAATTTCACTATTAAGTACATTGTCAGTGTAGCTCAGTGTTGATTTCTGTCATTTCTTATTCATTTCTTAATTATCAAAGGCTTGTATATTGGTTTTTATAATTTAGTAAATAAATTGTGTGATTATTAATCAAGCAATCTGAAACAGGAACTGCTTATGAGCAGTTATCTATTTAAGGGTCACGGCACATCATTGAAATTCCCCTAACGTCGGCATTACCATAAAGGGATGTAAGGGTTTAGAAAGTCAAAGAACCTTTGTCATGCCAAAAATATTAATTTTTCACAAAAAGTCTGATATTTATTGACTGGTCCCTAAGTATTTGGACTGTGACACAATCTTCATCATTTCAGCTCTGTACGCCACCTCAATGGATTTAAAATGAAACAATCAAGCTTGAAGTGTCACCTTTTTACTTTAATTTAAGGCTAAAAATATAATATTGTATGAACTGGGTGGGAATTACAACCAGTCTTGGCTACAGCCCCCAATTTTGGAGGAGCAAAAGTAATTGGACAAATAAATGAATTGACATTTTTAATACTTGGTTGCAGATCTTTTGCATTCATTGACTGCCTGGTGTCTTGAACCATAAACATCGGTATAAACTGTGCCTCATCCCTGGTGATGCTCTGCTTTGCTTTGAGGACCACTATCCGCTTCACTTCCCGCTTGTTCTTGGGGTGTATTGCATTTAGTTTTGCCTTCCAAAAGTGAAATGCATGCTCAGTTGGATTTAGGCCAGGTGATTGATTTGACCATCATAGAAAAATAAACTTATTTGCAAAATGCACTTGTTTGCCTTTAAATTGCCTTCATTTGCTTTCTCAGTGTGCTTCTGGTCATTGTCTATCTGCACCCTCTAACGGGTTTTGAAGCATTTGGCTGAATTTTAGAGGATTACATGATCCCATACTTTTCAGAACTTATCCAGCTTCTTTTATCAATTATCACATCATCAGTAAATACCAGGGAAACCGTTCCACTGGCAGCGATACACTGACATTACCTCCACTCTGGTTCATTGATGACATGGTATTTATGGGATGGGATCATGAGCAGTTTCTTTCATTCTCCATGCTCTTCTCATTTTATCATTTTTTTGTTGCAAACTCTGATATAGTCTTACTGTTTTTGAGGCCTACTGGTTGCACTCACTGTTAAACCTTCTGTATTTACTCTGATAAAGTCGTCTCTTGATTGTTGATTGGGCTCAGGTATGCCTCTACTGCCGGTTGGATGTTCTTTATTTGGCCAACTATTCACAAAGAATTTTTTTTTCCACTTGAGAAAAAATTCCTTTGTAATTTACCAAAGTTGATGTCTCTGGTCTCCCAGGCCTTGTGTAGATCCTGGGTTTCCAAGTGCATCGTGTCATTTTCAGAGACATTTAGTGTATCTGCTATTTCTTTGATGAGCTTGTTTGGATTTTTCAGACTTATGATGGCATGCTTCATTGGCAGTGACAGCTCTTTGGACTTCATATTGAGAATGAACTATTAATTAATTAACAGATTCAGTACAAATGCCAGGCTCAACATCAGCTCTCGACCTGTTGTCTGCTTACCTTACAATAAAGTAAATCAGAGTTATGAAGTTACCATAGTATTGTGCACACATAGCCATGGAACAGGGAACAGCTCATCAGACAATTGTTCTTTTTTGGGGGGGGTGGTCAATAATGAGCTATTTTAGCATTGTACAGCTGCTTTTGGGAACAGCTACCTCATCACTGAACCTGTAAGTCAGCAGTTTGAGCTCATTTTTATTATCAAATTTCAATCTATTAGGTTGTGGTAAAGCGAGCAAGAACTTTGTTCATGTAGAAATACGTATTGACGTTTCTTTTTCTTTTATATTTTAGGATGCAATTTTAACGAGTGTGTAAACTTTTATTTTCACTGTACTCTATATTCAGGAATGTTGGTAGTATTTTTCTTGTTGTGAGAGTAAAGAACATTGGGTTTTTGTTTTTGTTTTTTTTTTTTTTAGTTTAGGAGTTTGGAATATAAACGGAATCTGAGTCACCCTCTAAAAGAGTGTGGAACATAAGAGGTATTTTAGTCACCAACTGTGGAAGTGTGGAACCCAAAGAGTATTTTTGTAACCCTCCTTGATATTCTGAAACATGAGGAGTGTTTAAGTAACATGCTTTCGGAATATAGAGCATGAATAGTTTTTGTGAGGCTAATTGGATTGCCTGAGGCTTGAGGAGTATACTTGAGACCTACTGGGAGTTTAGAACATTGTGACTATTTTAGTAACCTGTGTTAGTTAATCTGAAACATGACTCATTTTAAGAATTCTGCATTCAGAGTTTGGAGCAAGCAGAATTTAATTAACCCTTCTATTTGGCAATATGCTCAGTATGTTAGCAACCTGATGGAACATTAAGGAAAATGCGGCATGTTTGTAAACTTTCGTCCCATGTATCGTGCACTCTCCCGCAGACACACACAGAGACTGGCACAAAAATGAACACACAAACATGAAAGCACAAATGTCCAGGAACACGGACATGCAAACAAACAAACAGACACGGACCCCCTGCAAGCGGAAAACTGATACACTGCTGTTTGCTTACTTACATGCAAGCAAAAAAATCACACACGCAAATGTCCAAATTGTTCTTCTGTTTTTCTGCTGGGAACCTGGCCACCGGCCATCCAACCAAATGGAGGTAGTTCACCTCATTTGATCTTGAAAGAGGTGCCATTTGATTCTGTGCTATTTAAAAGCTGTGTAATAAAACAACAGCTGGGTTCAGTCTATGTGCCTTCTGAAGATTCTGTGAGAGGCTTTTTGGGGGAAGAAATGCTTGCAGTGTGACTAGCAGGGCTTGTTCTTCTGCATACAAACAGCTTGCTTATTGTTTCGCATGCTGTGTGTGTTAAATCTCACTCAGACGGAGTTACTACCGCTCTTAAACCCTTTCAAGCTCTTCTGTGCTTCTTTTCTCAGCTCATGCTTTGGACAAGAGCAGCTGCAGGATGGCTGAAATGGTTAATGTTTTTTTGTTGTTGTTTTTTTTTTTTTTTTTTTTTTTACGATCAGGATGACAAAGAGACCCTCTCTTTGTATTATCCTCAATACTGTTTCCCTCAACGGCAATGAAAATTCCTGCTCAAACCTGCCTAAGCTGGTTTAAGACATGTTTTCAAACATCATGTTGGCTGACCAGTAGTCTCCTATCATCAAATAGTCAACAGGTTTTGCCACGAGCTTACTCTACCAGCTTAACCAACTTTTACCGGCCTCTTCCAGTAATGGACCAAACTGAACTAGCCATAGTCCAGCTATGACCAAAAAAAAAAGAAACTATGACCACCATGCAGCTGGTACTTAGGAATTTTTGTTTAAGCAGGGAAGTAAATGTTGAATGGATTAGCTATGAGCAGACACAAAAGTCCATTATGAGTGTAATCAAACCCTGAGAGACTCATTAAAAACTCAAAGAAAGCAGTTTTGTTTGTTTGAGACAGGTTTTAAATCTCACAAACCTAATCATGGCAATGGCTGGCTCAGTGCTGCAGTGGGGAGCATTGTTACCACACAGGAAGAAAGTTGTTGAATGGGCCTTTCTATGTGGAGTTTATTTCTTGTCACATCTCTTGTCTGCCCACATGAAACTAACTCCCTACAGACGTCAAAACAGCAGAACAGCAGAGCACAGTCTGAAGACTCACCTCATTTGGCTGCACCTCTCCCTATACCTAATCCTCTAACTGGAAATATGTGTAGGTTTTCATTTCAAGGTCCCCTTTTATGTCACTTGGTGCACAGCCAATTAGTTATTACAAGCCATTTCAAAATCTCTCCCCTCTTGACATCACATGGGGAAGTAACCAACCAGAGGCAAGAAGAACTGATCAAGTTCAGATGCACTGAATCCTAACAAGCTGTCCAGGACACTTGATTATTTTTCCTAACCATTTCATGGAACTGCTTCCGCTCTGAGCCACACCTAAGCCAATCAAATTGTATCTAACTGGAATTGTTATCCTATCAGATTGTACATTACTGGAAGCTTTCCCTTACTTCGTTATGAAAAATAATCCAGCTTCCAGAACCCGCGAAAGAAAAACAGCCATGCAACTTCAAAGATCCACCACCTTAATTCACAGTGGGGATGAGGTACTTGGAATGACTGTTTTTATGCCAAGCCAACCACTGTGTTTTTAAGCAAAAGACCTTTATTTGGTCTCATCTGACCACAGAACTCAGTCCCGTTGTAATTTCCAGCAGTTTGGTTAACTGTAAGAGCATGAGGTTTTTTTTTTTTTTTTTTTTTTTGGATGACGACGGAGGCTTTTTTCCATAGAAACAAACCCAAACATCTTGGAGTTTTGTAGATAGTATCTAATCATAGTTTTGGGGACTTTATGACCACAAGACGTAATTAATGTACGTAATTGTCCAGTTGTTTCCATTTGTACCCCTGGAAAACAGGAAATCACGGGTGACCATTGAAGTTTTCTTCTAAATATATACTGACCAAAACTTCCAAGGCAACACTCAGGTTTATTGCAACACATGTCATTTCCTTACGATAAATTTAACAATACATGACAAATATTAAGATTTAAATCAAAAACACAGTTTTAGAGTCAGGAATGAAGAACAGATTTTTCCTGGTTTACAATTCATTGCATCAGTTGAAGGCGCAATTGAAGCACTGATTACTAAAGCCTCACAAGTGAAGTCAAGTCAAGTGTGACTTATGGGGTTTTAGTAATAGGTGCTTCAATTCTGGATCACCGAAGTCAGTATCTTGTATGGCCTCCTCTGGCGTCACACACAGCCTGGATTCTGCGATGCATGGAGTCAATCGAATGCCGAGTTTCAGCCTGTGTAATGCGGTCCCATTCCTCCTGGAATGCTTGACGCAAATGTTGGACTGTGGCTGGTTCTGGATCACGCCTTCTCATCCGGTGATCCAGAATATCCCATAGATGTTCTAAAGGGTTTAAATTCGGGGTAATACGCAGGCCAATCAAGACACTGAACATTATTCTGCCTCAGGTTGTCCTGACAGACTCTGGGGACATGAGGTCTCGCGTTATTCTGTTGCTGTCATGGTTTTGCCCCCGCCGGCTGAAGACAAGAAACCGGTGGGGACTGGGACCATGTACCCAAAGGCAGGACCAGGGACCCAAATGCACAGGCTGAGTGAAAATATAAAAATCTTTAATTTAAATTAAAACATAACTTCACAGAGGGGAGCAGCAGCACACAATAACATCTCCGGGCTCCACACAAGAATACTGCTGCACCCAAATGAGGTGCAGCCAGCCCTTAAATAACAGAACCTCACCTCCACCTTAACGAGCCACAGCTGTTGCCCGTTAAGGTGGAGGCAGAGGAATGTAACAGGGGGAAGGGCCTGCAGGCAGAACCATGACAGTTGCAGCGTTAGGCGATAGCGATGGACGAGTGGAACTGCGACAGGGGTAAGGATGTCATCACGGTATTGGGCCGCACTGAGGTTTCCATTGATGAAAATGCGGTCTGACTTGTGTCTACTGCTTATTCCAGCCCAAACCATCACACTGGGTCTGCCCCAGCGGTCACGCTGCAGGATGGTAGCATCAGTATAACGTTCCCATCGCCTACACCATACGCAGTCATCCGTCAGACACACTCATCTTGTACCTCGATTCATCGGTGAAGAGCACCCCGTACCACCTGAGAGCATTCCAGCCCAAATGTGCCCTTGACCTTCGCAGACGGACGCGGCGACGTGCAGGAGTCAACACCAAACCACGGCGGGGAAGTCGGTTGTGTAAATCGGCTTCACGCAGGCGGTTGCGTACGGTTTGGCCGCTAATCCAGTTCTGCTGACGACCTCTGGTCTGAGCAGCAGTGACTGTAGCTGGCAGGAAGCGATTGCGCAGGTGCTGGAGGCAAATATGGCGATCCTCCTGAGGGGTGGTGACACATGGTCTGGGGGCACATAGTCCATCACCGGTGCTTCCTGTTTCATTATACCGGCTTCAGAGACGTGATATGGTCGACGTGGACGCCCAGGTTCCTTGCAACCCGTCTTTGCAACATTACACCAGTGAGCAGACCAACGGCTCGCTCTCGCTGATTTTGACCTTTGCACGGCATGGTCACACATTGACCCAGGATAATGCAAAGGAATATTTAAATTGCCCATTGCTACGGCTATTTATTGACCAAATTCTCAAAGGATTGGTCAATGAGTTCTACTCAACCTGACGGGATAGGCAAAATTCTAAACAATGTGCAATCAAGAGGAACGAGCTGCCCACACAACAAAATCAAAACAATTTTCTGAGCTTTAAAGTTGTAGTTGATGTGTCATCGCTCAAAACCAATATCCCATTTTATGTAGACCAAATATTTCAAAATTGTATGTGTTGCATTTGAAGTTTTGGTCGTATATATATATATATATATATATATATATATATATATATATATATATGTGAATATACTTAAATTCGATTTTTGTACAATTCTGTAAGGGGTGCCAATAAATAAGGCACAAATGCATGTTGCCGAAGTACTGTTTTAAAATGAGAATTTTTTTCCCGTTAAATCATTATCTTTAAATTAGAGGTTAGATAATGGTTAACATTTGGAATGAAAGATTGGGAGGATTGACAACTACCACATATTTCTTAGTGTTATGAGTAAATATTTACCAAGGGTGCTAATATTATTGTAGGGCACTGTATATTTTCCTGGTACTTGAAAAGTGCAATTTTTATTTTTTCATTGTGTTAAATGCAGGTTTGCTTTGGCAATTACGTTTGCTCGTACAGTTCAGAGACATGCACGATAAGCTAATTGTGGACTCTAAGCTGCCTGTATGTATGGGAGTGTCTTGGTGTGTCCTGCAATAAACTGGTCAACTGTCCAGTCTGCATTCCTGCCTCTTACCCATTGGATGCTGGGACAGCACGCCCTTTGACCCTGGCCAAGGATAAGTGGACAGACTGATTGATGGAAGGACATGCTGCTCAGCGCAATAAAACTGATACTCCCACAGTACATTTCTCACTGCCCTGACAGCTGTTAGAATGTGTACCACCTGGTGTTAGACCCTGACTGGCTCTCCGGCCAATTTCTGTGACTTACCTCCATAAAGCTCTGTTATTTTCCCCTGCTGGGCAGCAGTATAGGTTTTTGGTCAGGACGTCCAGCATTATAAACATGTCCTATTTTTCCAAATAATATACCAGCGAGTCATGCTATGTTTTAGCATGGGATAGAGCTTTATTACTCCACAGGCACGTGCCTGCAGACTGCTGTGTCATGCCACCATTTTCTTTGGTTCAAGCTATGGAAAAAATCTTCAGCATTTCCTGTCAGCAGCGTCGTACAGTGTCCCTGCAGTTCGCACGTACCTCAGAGTGAACAGATGGGGGAGTCACATGGTGCAATCGTCCCTCTCAGGACGTGATCCTTCACGTGGGGAATGCAGGTGAGAGAGACAAAAATGAAATCCAGGGTGTTTAGAAAAAAAGGACAGGGTGTCTCTGTTCTCTTCACATTCCAGTATTCCCCCCAAAAATGCCATTGTGTTTTATGAAGGCCATTAGGAGCCAATGGATGGTCAGATGTAAAGACAAGTGAAGAACGTATCTAATACCGCTTGAGTCCTTCCATGCGTGTGTCACCTATATTGGGCATGGTCAAGTAACGCGAGAATTACTCATGAAAAGTGCTTGTAATTAGAGTAGTTATAGTTACATTTGATTGTTAAAAATCCAGCCATGTTGGTATTTGGATGGGATGCGTATTTGCTTGTGAGAATTTATGTATGAGTGTGTGCTTGTGCACGTATGAAGGTCAGACTCATAGCCTTGGCCACCACTTTTTATTTCCCATGATGCTCAGCTTGACGAGCCATGTGCCGCAGACAGGTGTGGCTGGCTGCCCCCTCCTGTTGGTCGACAGAGATAAGAAGTGATGAAGGGAGAGGACTGTCACTTTTCTGGCTCACAGCCAACTGAGCCACAGTCCATAATCCTCTAACACCAGGGCTCAGCGACAGTCATGTGACATCCGAGCATCTGACTCAATCCCACTGCCAACAGACAAGGACGAGTGTGAATGCCCACAATGCAATGGGGCAGTGGACTGTACAGCCATTCAAAGCCACGTAAGGGTAATCGTATAACTGGAGATTAGAGAAGAGATGGTCCTCTGTAATATACCGGGTCACAGGAATGCAGTGTGTGTGTGTGTGTGTGAATATATGTGTACATGCACATGTGTTTCTTTGTTTATGTGTGTGCGCACATGCATTTAAGCACACAGGTATTTGAGCGCATGCGCGCGCGCGTGTGTGTGTGTGTGCATCTGTGACATACATAGAGCAACACATCACTGGGAGGCCTGGTAGTTTACTGGACTTGAGGCTTGGGCAGAAGTCAAGGAAAGTCGAGGTCCCTGTGTGAAAGAAAAGGGTGAAGCTGTAATACTTCACTGTGAGCAAAAACAAAGAGGCAGTGTGACAGTGTGGCAGACCTTGCTGCATACAAAACCACACACAAGCCGGCTCCACCAATCTGAACAAGCCTTTTCCAGGAAGCTTTCAAAGCTCCTGTCTACTTACACATTTTCCCTCAACTATAAATGTTACCCGCCTCAGTAAGAGATTTGTGAGTGTTCTGGCTGTGTTCACCAGGGTTGGGAACCATGTGATCTGTTCTCCTTTCAAACCTACAGGATGAAGTAGTACAGAGAGAGAACATGTCTCCCACTGAATGTTTATAAAGTCTGGTGTTTTTTGGGCATTAACCTTTGTCTTCTGCGCTGTGTGGTTACAGTGAATGATGTATACGGTGTTTTTCTTGTCTGACATGCATAGGGCTTCTACTGTGTACAGAGCTCGGTAGTCCATTCGAGGCAGGATGTGGGGCACCCAGAGGGTTCACGACGACACTGCCGCTGTGTTATAATTACCCTTCACACAGCCAGAATTAACCCTCTAATCCTGTATGCCTCTCCGTCTGTTTTAATGCCGTCATTAATCACTTTCGCCCTTTTCTGCAGACGAATAATCTCACAAGATGAGTGGTGCTCACATAGCCAGGTGCAGGTCAACCAGCCCTTATGCAGAGTATCATCAGATCTCTGTCTAATGTGTTCTACAATATGTAAGTTATCTTTCTGTTTATCAAGTGCACTCCCGAGAAATACTGGTTCGAGAGGACCGCAAATCACTGAGCACGTGTTGTGGCTGTGCATATTTATCCTTCTGAAAGAGAAAGGTGACGCAAATGAAGAAAGGCAAAAAAGACTGAAAAAGGTCAGCAACTATCAGGCAATGACAATAAACAAAGCACATATGCAGTTCAACATGGAATCAATAGATGTAGTGAAGATTATGTTACTTAAATTAGCAGTTGCATGTTTTGGAAACACAGGTCTGCCTAAAATTATACAGCAATGTCATCCAAAGTGATGAGCTTGAGCATCACATCAAATTAACAAATAAGGGCACTAATGCTGATAGTTATGTCTCCACCTAAGTACAAGATCACAAGATAAGTTCATGTTCAGTATTGTTTCCAAAACAATGCCAAACCAAGAAAAGGTGGAGGTTACCAGATACCAAAATTAACAAATTATGAATTCAGCAATCATATTTTACCAGTGGTCAAAATGAACTCTTTAGAGTGATGCTCTAAATAGCAGCATTATCAGGCAGTTGGTTTTACAGACTGTTCACTCATTTCTGTGTCTGTGTTATCACTTGCTAGAATATTTAATTACCAATTAGAAGAAGTTTGAGGAGCAACTACAAAAAGTAAAGTAACACATTTTCAATGTGATTGGGTATCAAATGTGATACTGTTAACGAGTAAAAAATAAGGAATATAACTTTAAATTTTTTTTTTATCAGACCATAGAAAAGCCCCAGTTGCAAGTGACCTAATCCCCTCCCAACAACACAAGTGCATGGCGACAGAACTTTTGTTTTGGTTGATGCTGGTTATCTGCCTGGCACAGAATTACAAGCCTCAAAAAAAAAGAAGAAAAAAAAAGAACGTGTGTTTCCCTTCGATAATTTTTTTTCTATTTACCACCACCCTACAAAAATAAACACATGCTACATGACATTGAGCTGAGATTAGCCAACTGGCGCAAGGCTGATACTGGGAATGACAGCATGGGACGTGAATCAGCTTCATACTGAAGGCAAGGTGAAGGGCTGTTGTTTTTGAGAAAGCTGTGCATCTGATTACTCTAACTTCCACTCAGGACTACTGAATTTAATCACTACTACCGAGCCTCACGGCTGGGACGGAGGAGAAAGTGTATGGCTTTTCCCTCACGTGCCACCAGAACCACCACTGCATGCTGTTTCCTGTGGGGTGAAACAGGTAACCGAGTCAGCCAGGAGAACTGCCAACTCAGTGTACTGTACCTTCCAGTTTCATACTTTAATAGGATTAATGGAGCAGACAGGTGACCATGCATGTCCTTCACCTCAGTCTGTGGATGCCAATCTGAGGATGTCTCGAGAAGCCATCTTCATTCAGACACTGTTTTGTGTTAAATTTCCAGTGAGCTTCATAATTTTGAACTGGAGAGGAATTCAGTTTTGCAATCTCAAAATGCACTTTTGGATAAGGAGTGGACTGCAAGCTTTCATTAAATAGGGCAACGCCGTCTATAAAAAAAATACATAAATAAAATAAAATTAGTGTGAAATAAGTCCGTGGATGTGTACACAGTTTACGTCTCTTGGCCCATAAAAAGTTCTGTTAGAAAAACATTGAAATGCAGATCACCATGGTTACTATAAACACATCATACATGCATCCTTCAGTGTGAGAGCGGTAGTGAAAACAACGGTTGTTCAAAAATGAATGCAATAACATTATGAGTGCATACCATGAACATGGGTAATGGTCCAAGATTGGTGTCACGTTCACATCTGCGCTAAAATCTTTCAATTGGGTCCTTCCATATGAAATAGCCCAAGCTCCCAGTATGATGGTCTCAGAATGGCTTCATTTGGTGATATTTTGTTGCCTGTAATGTCCAAACAAAATCACAGATGGCTGCAGTTCAATATCTCTCTCCTTTTCATTTTATGGGTATCCAAAAAAAGAGGGCGTGGCCCATGTTAACCCTCTGTTTGCGGTTTGTGGGCATTTTCAATGGGTTATAAATCATAAACTAGGAGAGACACAGACTTGATTCTTACAGGGTTTTTTAATTATGTCTGAAAGTCTGAGCTGAACCTTTAACAATGATGATTAACGCTTTGTGTGCTTTGCTATTAACCCCTCAACATTGAAAATTTTACTTGCGAGTGTGCTGAACATGCCAATTTCAGGCAAAATTTTACCAAATTGTCCTTGGAATGGACATTTGGTATTTCTGAAAGAAACTGACCTGGAACCACCTGAGATTTTCTTTGGACATTACAGGCAACAATATATCACCAAATGAAGTCATTCTGAGACCATCATACAGGGAGCACCCCGATTTTTGGTGATTTCATATGCAATTACTCGACTGCAACAAATGGTTCAGCATGGGTGCCGAGTAAAACTGAAGAGTTTGGTTCCGAAATGCAATAAGTGCCAAAATTATGAAAATTGAGATAATACCATAGAGCGATAGCCCTGTGCTTCTTACACATGGTATACTTGGTACAATTCATACTGTAAGGTGTATTTTTTCATGGTCTTTTTTTCTATAAAATGCAATAAGTGCCAACATAGAAAAAGCCGATTTACTCAAAGTGAGTAAAATGGATATATTGCATCTCAGAATCGAACTCTTCAATTACTCCCATTCACAATACACCCAAAACAATATTCTGCCGTTTACAGTCCCAGAAATTCTGTGAGGGACTTCTTCTTGTTGCAAGCATGGTAGCGCATATAATGATTCATACTCTCATCCTGCTTTTTTCAGCCGAAGCCTCTGCCTTCGCCGATATTCTTTCTTTCGTAGAACCCATCTATTCTCTGGCCACCAAATGTCCCCGGACTTTTCTCCTCCTTGCAATCACCTGACTCCTCACACATCTTCATACCTGTCCACCATTCCAAATCAAATGAAATGCCCCAAAAAATGGCCCGCACAGTGCACAACAAAAAAGAGAGACAAAAGAGAAAAAAAGGTCGCTCTTTTTTGTTGTGCAGTATGCGGGCAATTTTTTGGCGCATTTCATTTTGTTTGTACTTTCGGTTGTACGCACCAGTGGCTCACTCTACAGGCCGGATTTCCAGGAGCGCAAACGCCTTTTTTGAGACACCATTCCAAATCACCAGACCTGCCCACCTGTTCCCACTTCTCCCGTAAACTTACCTGCGCACAAACCAGCCCAGCTTCCACAGTCAGCGGCTAGATTGTCGAGATCTTAAAGGTCCCATGTAATCGAAATAATTTTTCTGATTTTTACACGCAAATATATATACTGATTGATATGTTTTCCATGCTTTGTCTGTGAAATTACTACTTTGAAAAATAAAAGTGTGTGTACTTTATAACTTCCCTAGCCCTGACACTTCAAAAAGTTCACTTACTGCGAATGTGAGCTTAAATTCATTTCATTTTCCTTTTATTTGTCCTTTCATATTGAGGTAGTCTTTGATTTATTTCAGTTAATATCCAGTAAAATTCTATTCAGTCAGTATTTTAGGTGTCTAAGCCCCGGAATAGTTGATTTCGTTTGATTTTTGGGAAAAGTTTTCCTTGGCTTAATATAATTTCCTAGCTCTTTGATCGATATTTTCATATTACTGAAGTAATTTCTGATTCATTTTGGCCAATATTCAAGACAATTTTTTTTTATGGTTTCAAAGCCTTGCAGTAATCGATTTTACAAAAAAGAGTGGAGGGACGAACAGACGAACAGGAAGATGGACAGAAGTATGCAAAGGCCTTATTTGCAATAAGACGTCCATATATTAAATTTTGCTTGGAAATATTGAATGGCTCAGGAGGACTGGCCCAGAAAAGGACGAGACAGCGGATGCCTGGCTTGGAAATAAAATGGAGTGGAGGGACAGAACGAAGGACAGGCAGAAGTATGAAGAGGCGCATCTACACAAACAATATGTATCCATATATAAAATCTGTTGAGAAACATTGAATGGTATAGGAGTTCTGGCATGGAAAAGAATGGAATGGCTGATATATTGGCATGGGGGGGAAAGAAATTCAGTTCAGGGACAGGTAGACAGACAGGACTGACGGATGTATGAAAAGGCACATCTACACATGAAGATGTACCCATTTATCAAATTTCATTGAGAAATATTGAACAGTTCAGAAGTTCTGGCCCAAAAAGAGGCATAATGGACAGACAGATGGATGGACACGCAGAAGGACAACTCTCAGTCCCATATCACTCTTTCACTATGATGCTGGAGATATTAAAAGGTGCTATTGCATACTGCTATCCAGTTTATGTCAATCCTTATTCAGTTGCGACTGGTTCACGTTGGGGTCGCACTCATAATGGAGGCTACAAATTCTAACCTGAAAACAGCTGTTGAGCTGATAACTCGCTTTGCCAGTCTGTCGCTGGCTTAACGGTAAGTGAACGGACGCACTTCAGCAGAATGCGAGAGGTGAAATCATTTATAGGGGACCTACCGCTTTAAGAAGACGCTCTCCTGTTGCACGAGGAAATCTGGCTGGTATTTTTCCACTCAAACTTGATGTCGACTGGACATCCTTTAAAAAAAAAGGTCAGTAGCAACAGCTTTTGCATATTTTTTTCCGTGTGTTTCCATCACATTTTACGTCAAGGGGCCGAACATTAAACTAGAAGAATTCGCAGAAATTAAAGAAATCTGTATACTCAGGTAATAGAAACGGAACTGAACATACACTTCGCGCATGTGGGGGTGGGGGAAAGAAAGGGGATATTTAATGCTTATTTTCCGTGAATTTATATCATAATATCTAACACGTTGCCCGTTATAACTGATGTTGTGGTGCTATTTTTATTTATTTAAAGTTTGGAAATCACAGGTTGGTTTGGCAATGTTTTCTTTAAGAAAAGCCTCCAGTTTGTACTGGAAGAACAAAAAGATGAACAGCGACTTCGATGTCTGGTTTTACGTGGTGTTTTAAAATACATGGTTACTTTAATTAGCCGGATGGCCATTGATTCTCATTGCATTAACAAGCACGCACGTTCTTCAGTCTAATAGACCGTTATGCCGTTGGAATGCCTGGGGATACGGAGAATGAAGGCAGTGTCTGAGGACCTATGAAACTGACTGAACTGAACAAAAATCCGTAGGTTACTGCTAAGCACAGGCTGATATATCCTGTCAAGGTGACATGTGAATGGTGACTGACTTAACAGAGCTGAATCTGCTCTTCATTTTCTTGTAATCTAAATTTTCTAATTGTCACTGCATTCGTTTGAAATTGAATCGCGATAACTCGTTGATTGCAGCCTATAACATGACCCGTATTGGATTCATTTGAGAGCATTGAGGTTTTCTATTGACAGAAGTGGTTGCAGACTGGCTATGTCGTTTGATCGAGTAAATGAGCAAAGCTAGCCAGTTCGTTTCCTAGATTTTCGGGGGAAAACGCAAATGTGCAACGGGTAGGTTACTTGTGACACGTATTCCACTGCACCTCCTAAGGTTAGCAGGCGATTAAGGTTTAATCAAGCAATTCTTACCCATGTCCTCGTTATCTTTAATCTGTTTTCGTTGCTTAAATACAATTTGTTCTAGTCATGTTATGGTGCTTTAATTCCGTCGTAAGTGGCAAAAGCCAAGGACATTTTTATTTTCAATATTTTTGAAGACTGTATTTCGCGCAGGTTTCTGTCCGCCTGCGGGGAACGCACGAGACAGGTTAGGGTAGCGCGCGCAACGAAGTCCTCTCAATTGTGTTGAACTGTTGAGCGCGTTGAGTTGTAGTAGCTTGTGTTTTCTTCGTTGCGCTTGCGAGACTGAGTAAAATAATTGGCATATTTTGCTGTTGGAAATCGCAGTGTTGCTTGTAGCCCAAATGTTAATCGCTTGTTTTGGTTGTCACCGTTATTGTATATATTTCACGGTGGCAGACTTGAGGGGCGCCTACCTGAACATTCATAAGATATCGACCAATGTCGAGATTAATATTTTAAAATAAAAAAAAATTCAAGCATTCCAAATTACTGACGTGAATATTCGGGATATGTATCAGTCATGAAGTAAGGCGATGATCTTATTATAGATATGCTGAGCGCACTCCCTGCTGTCTACTTGAACTGAATACGATCAGTAGAACATGGTGAACCCTAGTCTCCACACACATTCCACCCTTAAGCCTGCCTAATGGTTGAACATTTTTGGGGCGGGTCTTCGGTTTTACGTAATTTTTGTTTTCCAAAACAAATCTGTGGACCTTTTAAGTTTTCTCTAAAATGTGGTTTGGCTGTTTCATTGAACAAAAAAAAAAAAATCTGCCTCACTTGAGTTGCTGTTGTTTGAAGAGAAGGGAATGAAATCCTTTCTTGGTGAGGGATGCGATGGGCTGGGTATGTAGTTTGCTCGGACTTAGACTCAGTCCTATACCATTTTTGGAATGCCTTTGCTCCAGGAATGAATCTATAACAGGTTGAGCTATCTCACCAGTGAGAAACTGTGACTGCCGGTGCCATGGCAGAGTAATGCCTCCACTCTCTAATCAGAGATTTCACCTCAGCCTTTGGAAGCTATATGAGCAGAACAGGCTGTATTATTTTTATTCATGTAACCTTTTTTTTCGCTAGGATAATCACATGGAGATTTAAAATCTCTTTCTCAAGTGGGTCCAAGCCAAGACAGCCACAGAGCTATGACATTTTTCATCCAAAATAGACAATATCATCAAAAATGAACAGGTTGAGATTTAAGTATACGCTTTTAGACTACAGGACTTGAATGGTAAAACAGTAACCAAAACTGTTAAAAAAAAAAAATGCTTTTAGGATGAAGATTGTCTATGCCGGTCACATGAAACTTAAATTCCCTCAAACTAACCAGTGATTGTTATCTTAAAGTGCATTGCAACACATTCCATTCATTAGGAGCAGCATATGAAAAACCCCGTTCACCAACTGTTGTCTGGCCTTTGCTATATTCAGAAGTAATATATCTTGCAAGTGAAGAGAATAATTACCGGTACTCTTGTGCTGAATGTGCTGACACAAAAATGGTGGTAGAAACCCAATAAAGTCTTTATATATCAGAACTTACAAGGGTTTTAACTTAATGACAGGCCAAAGATGACCATCCTGTATGAGTGAACAAAGGACAATGATGAGTTAGTCCTCTACTAATTATTAAAAACCATAATGCACTGCAATAGACCATGTCTAACAAATTAAGGGACTTCAGAGGTGCAAACATAACCAAGACATCACCATAGTGGAAGAGTGGCAGAAAAGTGGTTGTAACAAGTCTCTTTCCAGCTAAAAATAAAAAAACAATCGTTATTATGAAAATAAAAACCCAACTTGGCCTTCGAATTTTTTTTCAATTGATTTAATGTGAAAAGTAAAAGACAGTGCATCGTGGATCATAAATCCTAAATATTTATGATCAGATACAAATTCAAGGGGTTTGCCATTTCTCGCCATGGCAGTTAAGTTTGATGGACCGATTGGCTCTGCTTCGCATTACGCGCAGCGTGTAAATTTCACCGTTGGATGACACCTACTAGATGAGAATATGGGTTGGCTGGGTAGCCTAGTGATGGGATGCTTGACTGGGAGCTGTAGAGTTGCTGGGTCATGCTCTCGGTGGGCCTGGGATTTTGTCTTGCATCTAGAGAGATCAAGTTGAGAAGAGCCTTGCTATTGGCCCTTAACCCCAAAACTGTTCTAGGGACTTTCATACCTGCTCCTCTCTATCCCTCCTCACTTGCATTTTTTTTTCCTCCGGGTGTCCCAGATAAGAAGAAGTATGTTCTCATTGTTAAATAAAATCTGGTGGCCAAAACGGCTCTTAACTGTGAAGCCTCTAAAGGTGTCGTGTGGTGTCTGGATCTGAGGCGTTCACTGCAGATCCTGAAAGTCCTGTATGTCGCAAGGTGGGGCCTCCATGGGTCAGAAGTCCTGCAGATGCTCAATCACAGTAAGGTCTAGTGAATTTGGAGGCCAAGTCAATATCTTGGCCTCTGTCATGCCCCGCAAACCATTCCCGAACCGTTTTTGCAGTGTGGCGGGTATTTGCCTGTACCTTCTCCTCTACTGTAGATTTATTTAACATAATTATTTGCATTGTTATTTTTTTATTTATTTATTTATTTTAAGAACAAAATACGTGAAACAATGTAGCGTATTATTGGTTTGGACTCAGACGATTTTCAGATTCCTGAAGAGGAACCAAATGGGTGATGCATGAATGATTCATTTTAGATCCTCCTGTCCTCATGTGACATGTCTCTTCCTCCTCGATCCTCTTTTACATGCATCATTCAGTGGCTTGAGCTGATGATTAAAGAAATGATGACAGGAATTAAGAAAAAGGGATCAGAATGATCCCTGAGAAGGGAGCACAGGATGAATTATGTGCTGGGGGGCTGGTAGTGATATAGCATCACATGGGTTAGCTGCGGGGAAAAATGTGTTGCAGCCTAATGGATACCTTTGCTGTCTCAGGGCAGGGGGCTATATAGCTCTGCACGTGCTGTAATGTGTGTATTTACACTACGGGTGAGCTCATGTATCCTCGCTGAAGAATTTTTCAGGGTTAGCCAAGCTCCTAGCTCCTTCAAATAGTTTTTACCAGTAGGTCAGAATGTCCTTTAAGATGGTGGCCCTTGGTTAAGTTTTGGGCTGGATGAGGACACCAGAGATGACATTAGGTGAAATAGGCAATTGGAGTGAACCTTACTTGCTGGCGGTGCAGCGGGAGTAGGCTGTGATGCAATAGAGGACTTTTCAGGTAATGTGCTCAACAGGGCAATAGATTGCCATAGTGCTCCAGTAGGTTGGCCATCAATTATAGGTATCAAACTCACTAATGTTGGCAATGAATAACCCAAAATGCTGAAAAACCTGTAATGAGTGAAAGCGCCCATCCAGTGAAAGGCAGGTATGTATACACACATTCTCTGGTTTATAATGTCATAAACCTTGAGAGCATATTACACTTTTCTCTTCCTATGTGGAATTTACTGGTCTTTAAGGTAACATTACAACCAAAAACTCAAGAACAGTTATGAGGTCACACTGGCAGAATTTTTTATCTATAGTTATTAATGTCACTTGCTTATACTAGTTTTAGGCTTTACTGAGTAATACCACTACATTATTTGCAATGTTGTATTATTTCAGGGAGAGTCATTTACATGACTTTATGTTTCAGATATGGCCATAAAGTCCATGGAGCAAAATTTATTTGGTAAGCACTAAATTTCTTTGACCAGTAGAAAATATGAAAGAATTAATTTTCAAAAAACTAGATTGGAGGTCTAGAAGAGTTTGGCTGCGTGTTTTACATGGCCTATGCCTAAATTATAAAAAAAAAAAAATAAATAAATAATAATAATTAATCTTTTTTTTTTTAATTATTATTTTAAAAATATGCTTGCAATTACACATAGAATTGCTCTAGTAAGTTTTAACCCAGCTATGTAGATACTTTTGAACTGCCAGAACTTTGTAGGAGTGAAATGCCAACCCAGTCGCATAGTTTAATTATTATTATTCGCCTTTGGAAAACGCTCATTGCTCATCAATATCGGTCATGCTGGAAGGTTTTAGCTACTGGTAATTGATAGAGCGGAGGAAATACAAGCTAAGCTAGACACTCGTCGTCGCCGCGGTAATCGGCTGAGCGGTTGACCTGATTTAAAGGTGCTCTAGGGTAGCTTCAGCAGAGATGCGCAGGTATGTGGTTTCCTGACGCGTTCCAGGCGGTCGGCGGCCGTGTCTTGGATTACGGTGCGCGCTCGCGGTTTGCGCGCGGAGTGAGTGATTGAGTCAGCGGCGCAGTTGGGAAGTGGAAATTTACAGTCCACGCACGGCGACGTCTCCCCCTCCGCCCCCAGTTCGG
Source organism: Gymnothorax reevesii (assembly GCA_029721435.1). Lineage (NCBI taxonomy): Eukaryota > Metazoa > Chordata > Actinopteri > Anguilliformes > Muraenidae > Gymnothorax > Gymnothorax reevesii. The sequence goes on along the minus strand of CM056585.1, from coordinate 72,389,867 downwards.
CGCCCAATCTGCACATCGGATTTAATTGTCTTTTGCTACGAGGTGGGCAGTGCTCCCGACTTCTTTTACACAAAACCAAGGACGCACCGCAGGGTTCAGCACAGACGGGGCTATGGTCACTGCCGAGATAACTACACAGAATAAACAGCACGCGGCCATGAAGGAATTGTAAGTCTTGAAATAATTCTGGAGTGTTTACTTGAAGATGGTGCATTATGATGCTTTTTTGAAATGGGCAGCAACATCATTGGAAGTAAATAACGTTGGTAATCAGAATAAATATTCAATGACCACAGAGTTCTATACTTATCTTTAAATATATGCAACTTTTAATTTTTAATTGACTTGTTTTTCCCAGCTCGTATTTGAGGGTCACTGATTTTAGTGGTTTATGACTGAAGAGGTAAATTGAAATGGGCGCAAGGATGTTGTGCCTGAAGGTTGCGTGCTGTCTATCTAATTCAGTCAAAAGATATCTGTCAAGTGAAAGTGGTGAGCAGGGTGGGAGGGAGAGTTTTAGTAGTTATGTAATGTGGTTCAGAGTGTGGAACCTCTAGCCTGACCTGTGCTGGAGATTGAACGCTTGCGAAAGGGACAGATTACAGGTGGATTAAGCGGACAAATGCATTTAAACTGCGGTAAATGCTTCAGCGATTGTTCATAAAATCCCTTGTGATTATGGAACTGTGCCTAGCTGTCACATTTCACTGAAGAATGCCACTTGCATGCATTATTTTCTGGTAGTAAATGAGTTGCAGTATGTGACTATGACCACTTGGCACAAACCACAAACCAAACTCTTGTTTAAATCAATTGGGGATGCTTGATAAATGGATCAAGGCAGAAATGCGTAGACTGGGACTGTTACTAGCTGACATGATTCGCTGTTCCTCAGATTGAAACTCTGTTGTTCGACTTAATCTGTTCCGGTGTTCTCTGACTTGAATAGTTCTTCACTCTTTTCAACTTCAGCTATTGCTGATCCTTTTTATAGACTGGTGAATTTAATTTAGTAAAAATGTATTTTAAATGTAATTTTAGTTTCAGTATAGCAGTTGCGTTTTGCACAGGAGGCATATTTTAGGGGAGGCTGCTGCTAAATCTCATTGTGTCTTATTCACCCAGAATCACTGCCTGCCACCTTGCTGCCTAGTTGCTTGTAATATGCTCTGCTGTTATGGTCTGCCATTACCAGCATATGTAAGCATGCCAGACAGAAAAACATTGTGAAAAACTGAAATTACATTACAGAAATGCATACTGCCCTGTTGAATTAGTTTCTTTGCCAAACTTGTCTAAATAAATAACAGTAAACGGGGGGAAAGTAAGAGGTCTGTACTTCCTCCCAGTTAAGGACGCAGTGTCCTAGGGAGTTTGGCAGGGACCCCAATACAGCCTGAGTTTAAACAGAAGTCAGCCATGGATTTAGCACAGATTTAACTGCTGGGAGCATTTTGTAACTGCACGGACAGTGAAGTCTGTTGCACCCCGTCACGTCAGGGTTTAGCGTTGAGGGATGAACCCGACTCGGCTATAACCATAAAAAAGAGAAAGAACTCCTTTGAATGTATTGATATACATGCAGCTACCTAATTTAGCCGTGTGCGCTTTGCATGTCTTTGCCTTTTGGGCTGTTGAAGCTCTTTATACTGCCATTAACATCCTGTCTGTAGCTGAAGTGTCTTGTCTCGCTGCAGAAATTTCACTTCATGTTTTGCTGTAGTTGAAATTACCGCTTAGTTAGTGGCAGACCTAGCTGCTCAAAGGATGTGTTTCTGTGTGTATTTGTGTTTGTCTGAATTCCATTTTTTCATTTTTGTCTGAAATCAAAAGCCGATGCAGCTAGCTAGACCCGCTGTGTGTGTGAGTGCGTGTGTATGTGTGCGTGTGTGTGTGCGTGCGTGTGTGAAACAATCCCCAGACTTATTAAGTTGTTAATAATGAGGAGGCATTTCCTTTTAAAAAGTAGTATTTTTCTGTACATTCTTGGGAAAAGAATTAGTCATTGTAGTAACATGAAGCGTTAAAAAAATCCACCAGTCTAAACTACTGTGCTAGGAACTCAGCATTCTACTAGGAAATAAGTGCAACAGGTTTAAATTCCAAGTGCACTCAACCTCCATGGAAGAAATTTAAAAATGCATGTAAAACATATAAATTATAGATACTTGAATGGTGTCTTGTGAGCGATTTGGAAAAAAAAAAACAATCAAATCACTTACATATGCAGCAAATAATTTTGTAACAATGGCGCATGTCAAGGTCTGTAGACAGACAGACAGCAAGTGAAGTCGGTTCTCACATGTTAGATTTTTGAGAAAAGACACCTGAGTGACTTTGACTTGGGTCAAATCATTGTAGGCAGATGAGTGCGGCAGAGCATCTCCAGACCAGCACGGCCGCTTGGGTTCTCCTAGTCAGCAGTGGCAAGTACCTACTGACAGTGGTCCAAGAAGGGGAAAACCATGACAAGATCTTGGGTGCCCATGGCTCATTTACGCACAAGGTCAACTAAGGCCATTCCATCTGGTCTAAATTAACCTAACTGCTACTGTGGCTTAATTTAGTGAGAATTTTAATGACGCTTCTGTGAATAATGTGACACAACACTCAGTGCATCGCACCCTGCTGCATATAGTACGTTGTACCTTCCAGACCATTCGTAATGTCTGTTCTAACCCTGGTCCGCCATTGAAAGCGCCTTCAATGGGTACTTGAGCATCGGAACTGGACCTCGTAGCAATTGAGGAAGGTTGCTTGGTTCATTGAGTCTTGTTTTCACTTGCATCATGAGCATTGGCCGGATTTGTGTGCCCTCAATTACTTGGGCGATATTGGCACTGGAAAGCACTGTGGAAGAACAAGCTGGCGATGGGAGTATGATTCCTTGGGAAATGCTCTACTGGGAAACCATAGGTCCGGGAATTCGAGTGGATATCAGTTTGACAGAGCTGTTTTTGCGGCACATGGGGGACCTACAGTACTCAATATTTGTCAGGTGGTTTTAATGTTTTGGATGACTGGTATGTTCTTAGTGGGAAGGGTTCCTCAAACTGCAAATTGTATCTTGGGAAGTGCAATATGGATGTGCTGCTTATGTGATGACAGATTACAGGGCTTTGAAGTAACCACACTGTCAGTTAGGGTTTGGGTTATGAGGTTAGAAATTGGGGTAGTGATTTATTGTTAGATGAATGCTCGTAAATTGGGGAAATTCCTGATTATAGCTTTGGTTTTCTTTACTTTTTGTACATCTTGAAAGAGTAACTAGCCATTCCTTAAGCACACAAACTGAACAATCATTTGGCTGATTTTTTTCATCCGGAACAATCCAAAGGAATGACAAATATCAGTGTTACTATCAGGAATGCAAAAACTCAGCAACAAAATTGCTCAAATATGCTTCTTCTAATGGCTCTGAATCAAAGTTTTGTGAATGTTACGTACGGTTTTTCCATCTTGACGGGTAAAGGCAAAGCAATTAATTGAGCCCTCAGGGACATGGTTGCTGATGGGCCGTGGAGTGACTGTGTCCTAATAAAAAGCATGCTGGGATATGGAGATGTCGTGACAAAGTTACCTCCCAGGTTGAGTGGGGTGAACTGAACTGGCAGAGGGGGCTGTGAATGCCGCAGTAATGTGGACTAATCCAGACTGCAGCTGTCTACGCATACCAACTCATGCCGAGAGAAACCATTCATCCATACTCTGGATGGAGCCATTTCTAACCTTGGATCAGCATTTGAAAGACTATGATACTGAAAGGCTGTAGCTTTGTTTGAAAAACCTAAGCAGGCTGTAAATGATACATGTCTTGGACTCTCAGAGGGCTGTTTTTAAGACCACCAACAATGTTTTCCACTTGCTTTGAATTTCCTATTTTTTAATCATTCTTGGCATTCTTGGAAAATGTACTAAACTAGACTAAGCATATGAAGGGGTTATTTCCATAAGTGCTCAAGTCTATATTCATTAAAAATCAGATAACATTACAAATCCAGGCTTTCATTGATGAGGTACTAGCCACAGAAGCTAATTTTAGCCAATAAGCACTAAAGAACGATATTAAATGAGAAATGAATTGGAATTCCCCAAGAAGCTACTTCTAGCGGTGACCAAGTCCAGTCTAAAACCTCTCCAAGTACATAAATCCAGTCAGCCAATCAAAGCATTGCTTAGAAAAAGTGGTTGGCCAATAGCAGGCAGCCACTGTAGCTTTTTTATCTAACCAAAATGGCTGACTCTACAGGCCAGGATGGGATGATTATGTGTGGACTCAACCCAAAAGAGCTAAAAAAAAATAAGACCCAGACAGCCATAAACATGGGTTAAAAATTAGCGAAAAATCAGTCTGGCAAAAGGCTATCTTTTGTAGCTGCTTATTCTTTCTGAACTTTCTAATTACCACATCACATCCCTATCAATGACGAATGAAATCCTTAAACCTGTTTGGATAGTGGTACTGCCCATCCATAATTTATGGAGAATGGTTTTTATCGTGACCTGTGTTCATCAGCTGCATTCACCTTCCATTTCACTGTATTTATCTTATTTATCATTCAGTTTGTTCAAGAAGCTTTTTTGACATCCGTGGCATGACTAAATTTGCTGTTCATTTTCATCAGAAAGTGGTTTGTTTTGTTTTCAGAAAAGATGTTCTGTTTTAATACTCTGACATAATAAAATTTTATGCTGTTAATTTTATCAATCGAGTTCAATTTTCGTTATTTTGAGGCATTTGACTCTAAAAGTACTCAAATCCGCAGGCTGTGTTTGAAAAACCTGGGCTAAGAATCAAGTTAGAGGCAAGAGGGTCTCCTGATATTTAATCACATTTACAGAAGCTTAACATTTGTGAAATGATCCCCAGAAGTTGTCAAATTCTAAAAAATCTTCTCAGAAAAGACGAAAAAACTGACTTGCGCACTTCTGGAAATCAACCGTTCATATGAAAGTCAGGCCGATGTCTGAGACGTTTCTTGGCCATTAGCTGGATGTCCCACCTGGGCGTTCTAGTAATGTCCAAATATGAAATTACCACTAACTGGGCTATTCAGTTATTCTGCTGAAGTGTATGTGCATGGTGTGCATTCAGCGACTTCATACATCCTGAACACTGAAAATAATAAGTCACTTTAGTAAGTTTAAAAATGAAAAGCCAACATTGACCTTCAGTCTTCCCGAGGAAGCAAACCCCTGTCTCCTGGATACTAGTTTTGTATTAAGCCCGCACATCCCTTTTAGCTGAATCCCATTTAACTGATAAGTAATCATGACCTTTTTTCAATCATTTTCCTTGATAAACAAGCTTTCCAATGGTTAGTATAATCAATTGGCAGTTGAGCGCACAGCTTCTCTCTCATTGAAATGTTGCGGTTTAGTTCCAAGTTTAGTTTTAGCACATCCTTCATGATTGTTTAAATTACAATGAAATCAAGAGTAGCAACAAGTATTCATCACTGAATTATTGAAACTTTGATTGAGATGTAATTTAGTGTTAAAATTACACGTTCCATTTTGGAGAACTGGCCACTCCTGATAGTGTTGTGTTTTCCATAGTATTTATTTAAATAAATAATTGAAAACAGATCGAGACCAATCATTAGTTTAAAAGTACGTTCACCCATCCCCAGTATTCAGCTCCCCAGCCTCCATTGGATTGTTACATTTTGTAATTAATTTGCGGTTCACACACGTGCTGAACCATGCGGATGGAAACGCTTGGCCTGTGTGAATTACAGATCAGCTACGTTCCTTTACACGACCTGACTACCTTTCATGACGTTCAACAAGGAACTTAACAGAGACTGATACGATGCAACTTGATTATAGACCTAAAGTAATTTGAATTTACAGTGCTTAACAAATTTATTAGACCACCATCACTCAATGAAAGGTTTATGCCACAGTTGTCCTAAATGAACAGTATTGGGAATTAACAAAATAATTTTTATGTTCCTGCAATGGTTACTCTACCAGTATGTTTAAGCTCTTTCACTGAAATAATATTTTTAATGCTAAAATATAATTATTGTTGTTATAAATGAATTTTCAAATTTACCGTTTTACAAAAAAGCTGAAAAAAAAGTCAAGCACATTATTATATTTTGATTAAGATGCCAAACAACAGTTATTTTCTTGCATTCCTGAACATAAAAAATTGTTTTAGCGGTTGAATGCAAGAATGCAAGCTGTTATCAAGGCCAAAGAAGTCCATACAAAATGTTGTTTTTAAAGAAATTACAAAATAATTTTCAGTTTTAAACAAGTTATTGATAAAAATTTCTTAAATATTTGTGTTTTCTTGTATTTTTATGACAGGTGGTCTCATAAATTTGTAAAGCACTTTATATCAGCATGACGGGCAATTCGGATTATTTTTGCCCTTCTGTCTGCTGAAGCAGCTTAGATGTGGTGCCCCAGAGAGTTGGCGGCAGCTCTGTTTAACACCAAAGCTGGCAGCCCTTTTTTCACCAGCACAGCTTTGTGACTCTTGTTCCTCTGTCTCCCATCTGCCCCCTCTCCATCCCACTCTCCATCCCCCTCTCCATCCCACTCTCCATCCCCCTCTCCATCCCTCTCTCATCCCCCTCTCCATCCCTCTCTCCATCCCTCTCTCCATCCCCCTCTCCATCCCCCTCTCCATCCCACTCTCCATCCCCCTCTCCATCAAACTCTCCATCCCACTCTCCATCCCCCTCTCCATCCCACTCTCCATCAAACTCTTCATCCCCCTTTCCATCCCACTCTCCATCCTTCTCTCCATCCCTCTCTTCACCCCCCTCCTCCTCATCTTCTGCAGCATGGCCCAGAAGGAGAAACTGCAGTGTTTGAAGGATTTCCATAAGGACACGCTGAAGCCCTCCCCTGGTAAGAGCCCAGGTACCAGACCAGAGGATGAGGCTGAAGGGAAGGCCCCACAGCGTGAGAAGTGGGCCAGCAAGCTGGACTTCGTCTTGTCTGTGGCCGGTGGCTTTGTAGGGTTAGGGAACGTCTGGCGCTTCCCATACCTCTGTTACAAAAATGGAGGAGGTGAGTCAAGCTTTGCCTTTCCACTGCTTCTCTGTTCTCTTGGAAACACTGCAGAGGATGCCTGAGTGAAGCTAGTGCTCAAACTGAACAGGGGATAACTGTGCTGTATGAACTTCAATTAAACAAATGATATCATTTGAATTAAACAAATTATATTTAATTAAGCATGTTTTAAAGTTGCATCACTGTTCTTATCGTTTAAGAAATTTCTTACATGTTGATTGATTTTATCATGTAAATTGAAAATGGCATGCTTTTATTGAGCTTGGTAAATGCGGTGCTCTTAAGAAAAAGGGAACTGATCTCAGAATGTGTTCCTTAGTACTAAGTAAAACTTTATTGATTGATTGATTGATTGATTTATTGACTATAGAGGGGAGCTTCTGCTGGGATTTGCCCTTGAAATGTGTTTTTTATTTCCTTTTCCTGTTGAATTACTTAATCTGAATTTCACCCACAGGAAAACATGTTTTTTAATCAGTGTTTTCCCCCAAGTGGTTGCGTTCCCTCATGCGCCCTCAATGTTCAACATGCTTTTCAATGTCCACTTTCCCCCTGCGTTTGTCTTTTGTCTGACACTCCCTTGTTGGCTGGTTCCTCACAGGAGCGTTTCTCATCCCTTACTTCATCTTCCTGTTTGGCGGGGGCCTGCCCGTTTTCTTCTTGGAGGTGGCGCTGGGCCAGTATACCTCTGAGGGAGGCATCACCTGCTGGGAGAAGCTGTGCCCCATCTTTACTGGTGAGTTGTGCTAACACCAGGGGGCAGTAGAGAGAGACCTGCCTTCACTGGTAGGCCCTGCTATTGGGTCGCGCTAGAGAGTGGCATGGATCTACTGGTGGGTCTTGCTAACACCAAGGAGTGCTCCGCAGAGTCAAGTCATGACTATTGAGTTCTGCTAACACTGGGGGGGGGGGCTATTAAGTATCCCATCTTTACCGGTGAGTAACGTTACTAATAAAGCCAGGGCATATCAGGTTTGACTGAAGAGGCTTGGGCTGCTGACAGCTCAAAGAAGAACTTGAGTGGGAATGTAATCACAGCCTACAGGTGGTCTTGGTTGTCGAAGGACACACCTTATACTGTTGGCCAGTCATAGCATTGATTGCGCACCACTCACTCACACACTCATATCCATGTGCAATTTAGAGTCTCTCGTCATCCTGGTATGTATATTTTTGGACCGGGAAAGGAAACCAGAGTACCAAGAGAAAAGCCACGGAAACATCGGCAGTACATGGCAGCTCGGCACAGAAATGCTTGATTTATGGCCACTCTTGCTGTGAAGCAACAGTGCCACCCTCTGCGCCACTATGCTCTCCAGAACATACATATTGAAATTTAAATGTGCTGGTTGTTCAACTGTGTACAAAGAGAAGGAGGTTTGGGCGTTGGGAGGGGCAGCAGCAGTACTGCCAGGTAAGTGCTGAGGAGATGAGCCTGCGACACGAAAGCTGAGCTTCCGGCCCTCAGGGACCATACTGAGTCTGCAGGCTGATCCGGACCTTGGGTTACATAGCCAGGTTCTTACTCTGCTGGTGTTGTTTACTCTGCGAGTGTGGTTGTGTGAGATTGTTTGCGCTTTTTTGCGTGCACAAGTGTGCGCGAATGCGTGTGTGCAACCCAGCTGTTTCCAGACCATCGCACAAGCCCACACAAATACACACTCATGGTGAGTTTCCATGGTGCCGTAGCTTTTTTACGAGGGAGCTGCCAGAATCTGGGCCCCATGTGTGTGTCTGCACAGATACCGCCATGGGGAGATGGGGTATTTAGATGGGGAGAAATTTGGGGTCTTGTCTGTGGGGTGTGGAGTGAAGTTGGTTTAGAGTAGGGTTCCAGTTTTGGATGTTGGAAGTGAAGGTTAGGCTTCAAACTGTGTCTGTTTGTGGACGGGAATATTGTATCATGGTGTCCAGCACAAAATTAGATAACACTAATAATGTGTCAAATCCTACCACTGCAGTAGAGACAGAAGTAGTCCAGTACTGCCCTACAGACCAGCGAATACACAGCTCTTTACATCCGGTATTTAGTTAAACAAACAATGGGATCTGTTGGTACAATGTATACAGTTACTAAATGGTTCACATTATATCGAGATAAATACTTGAATACCAAAACTATCAGTCTGAGTTTCAGCCTCATATCTATTATTTTCCAAACTATTGTGCTGAACAAAATCATTGTCACAATGGAAGATTTTGGACCTCACTGCATTCAGGAGAATATGTCCTGTCCCAGAACCTGTGTTGGAGACTTCTGGCTGGTTGGTGATGCTTCCATAAAAATGATTAGTATTTTTTCACTGCTAAACAAAGGCTGATTTTGGAAAGCAGGCTAAACCAGCTAGCTGCTTACATCCCAGCGTAATTCTAAAGATGTCCATCTGCACTGCTGCAATCACTGGCTAATAAAAAAACGGACATAAGGTCTTGGCTAACTGTGTGAAGTTAAAGGCTGCTAAAGGACCATATTTTTCAGCAGGTATTGTTTTTTTGGTCGCTATTGAAGGGTAATATTGTGGCTACACTGCTTTCAGGAATGGGCTGGCATACCATGGCTAGCAGTGAGGTTGAGCTGTTTGTCTCAGTTGGTATTGAAGGGTAATGTCATGGCTTCATTTTGTTTTTCAACAGGTATTGGCTACGCCTCCATTGTGATCGTGTCGCTGCTAAACGTGTACTACATCGTGATCCTGGCATGGGGCCTGTACTACCTGTTCCAGTGCTTCCAAACGGATCTGCCCTGGTCACGCTGCAAGCAGAGCTGGAACACGAACAGTTGCATCGAGGACACTGTGCGCAAGAACAGGACCCTGTGGCTCACGGCTAACTCAACCAATTTCACCTCCCCTGTCATCGAGTTCTGGGAGTGAGTGGCTCAAGTGGGATTGGCACTTCTACAAAATATTAATCTGTCTTGGGTTGGGCTTAGAGTAGTCTGCATTTATGTATTGTGTAACCTTAGCGTAGTGTGCCATCTTGGCAAAGTGGACTTGGTCAAATCCCTTTACTTTAGTGTGTATGGAGTCCTTGCACTTTGGTTAGGTCCACTGAGCATCAGTAAGGTAGTCAATAATTGGAGTACTAAATAATTCCTTCAGCATTGTACACTTAGTGAGCATGCTTAGGGTACAATCAACTGAGTGAGTATTTCGTGAGTACCAATAGCATAGTGTGCTCCAAGTCAGTTGTACGGAAATGGTGCATGCTCGTTGGATGTCATGCATTGAGTACCTGACCTTTGGATAGTGCAGACTTGGCAAGAAGCCGTAGGTTAGTATGCAGTGAATCTTACTTGAAGTTCTGTGGGAACTGATTGTGCGCTTTCAGGGTGGTGTGTGTTGTAGGTTTTCAGAGGCAGTTACAGCAATTGTTTGTCTTAAGAAGATGTCGTCGGGTTTGATACTCAACCCTTCTAACTGTCGTTAGTTCGGGTTTTATTTGGGTACTTTGAGTGTACTTTACCTGCTTCGTACTCATGCTTGGTCCTGCAACACTACACTATGTATGCTGCTGTAAATTAGCCATTCCTTAGCGTCCGCTGATTCTCGCATTGGTTGACCCTTGTATACAAATCCATTATTGGGATGGTTCCAACCTATCTGGGTAAATACTTGCAAATAAAGCATAATCAATATAATCTAAGCTCTTAAGGTACTTTGTAGATGCTAGTCCCAAGGGTTAGGACAGAATTGGGCGAGAAAGCTTTTAAGTATACTGTTCCATTATCCTGGAACAATCTACAGAAAAACCTGAAATTGTCTGAGCTGGTTAACTTTGGGGAATTTCAGTCCATTTTAAAAGATCATGAAAAAAGTTCTCTTAGTAAATGTGATTGCTTTAAATTTAAATTTTACTGAAATCTTTAAGAAATCAGTTCATATTTATGTGTCACAACTGGACTTTTGCCCTTCACCTGTTTGTAATCAACTGAATTTTATGTTCATTTATCTGCAATGTATGTCAGTTTTATCTTTATTTGCTGGTATTGTTTGTCATTTTAACTTTGCTGCTTTCTTGCCAGGTCACTCTTGGAAAAAGAGATTTTAATCTCACTGAGGCTTTATCTGGTTAAATAAAGGAAAATGAAATGAATTACGCTTCTCTCATCCTGCACAGACGCAATGTGCTGAACATCTCCACTGGCATTGAGGACCTGGGCCCAGTGAAGCCAGATCTGGCCCTCTGTCTCCTGGCTGTGTGGGTCGTCTGCTTCTTTTGTATCTGGAAGGGAGTCAAATCCACTGGAAAGGTGAGCAGGATGTCGCCTGCTTATGCTAAGCTATTGTGTCACCCAATGCTGTGAAGGTGACCCCAAATGCCAGCTGCCGCCCGAACAGTGGAGACAGGTGATAGTGCTAGCTAGCTTTTCGGCACATGACAGTGGAGGTAAATGCTAATTAAAGCAGGTTTTTGTGACTCGACAGAGTCAGTGACTGCTAATATCATGGCGAGTCGGCACAGTTTGACTCATTGCAGACCATGTGGGTACGTGGATGGGTTTTTTTGGTTTTTTTTTTGTGGCATGTTTATTTGACTTGATAAGACCTGAGAGTGGGACTTAAGGCTCAATTTATGGATGAGAGTGGTTGTGTCTGGAGGATATTGTGTGTCATGGGGTTGGCTGGATATAGGCTTTGTGTTTTAATTGGGATGGGTTTGGATGACTTGTTGTGTTTAGTTGAGAGTTGGAGCCAACAGCTGCTGTGGGTGAACCTCAGGCCATTTCTTGGTGCTAGAGTTTGATTCATTTAGCGGTTTGTCTTTTTTAAATCTCTTTTCTGGTTGTGGTTGGCAGTTATAGTGTCGCAACCAAGAACAATAATGGTGCTACTGTAGTGTTCCAACAGACACTATTACAGTCATTGCAGTATCATTCCAAAAATCACTGTTATTGCTGGAGTTTGCTATGTGATTCCGTGGCTGTTTGCTGAGTGTGATTATGTAGCTAACATCTGCTACCTGTTTCGGTGTGATTCTCAGGTTGTGTACGTAACTGCCACCTTCCCCTTCGTCATGCTAATCATCTTACTGGTGCGTGGTGTGACTTTACCTGGCGCCGCAGAGGGGATCAAATTCTACCTGTATCCTGATCTGTCCCGCCTCAAAGACCCTGAGGTACGGTTTCCTCAATGAGTACTTTCCCTAGTCTGTTCCATCACAAAGACCCTGTGGTATGTCTTCTTCAACCAGAACTCACCCTGACCACACTTTGTCACACCTCAAAAACCATGAGATGCAGCTTCCTCCGCTAGCACTACCCCTAACCCCAGTCTGTCTCATCTTAATGACCCCTTGAGAAGAGACTTCCCTCTTGAGCGTATTTACGCTAACCATAACCTCGATGCTACCACACACAGACGGTACTTTCAGGTGTACTTTCACCTTGTCACCTTTTTTTCCTGCGTGAGCAATTCTCGTTTCTGAGAATTTGAAAAGTATTATGTAGTACTCGGCAGTTTTAAAACATTTCTATCAAAATAAATAAATCCATGGATTTATTTTTCAAGCGCACATTTTCTTTTTTCTTTACATGAGTTCTGCAACAAAGAAATATTTACCCGTGTGAATATAATCTCCAGGGACAGATGTTTTTCCTGCAAGCATGTTGCACTGATAAATTTCAAGCGCAACAATACAGCAAAGTGACAAGTGTTGAAGCAGCTCTGAGAAAGTCCAAAAGGGACACTGAGAGTTAAAATGACTTTTGGAAGATTTTGCAGTGAACAAATTGGCACACAGCTTTTGAAGTACATTCAAAATTAAAAGCACACCCATGTGTGCAGTTCTGCGTAGCCTCAAAGAGGGCAGTGTGGCTGCTCAAATTAAGCACTGCATTGTAGATTCAGCAGACTGTGACAGCCATTGTGCTTGTAATGGAGGTCACTGTTGTGGTGGTCTGCAGGCGGATGTTTGTTCCCTCGTTAATGGAGGATTGGGCGGTCCATTCCAGGGAGAGGGGTTGAGCTCTGTGCTCTGAGTGTAAACACTACTGAAGCACACTGGGCTCTCTGTATATGCAGTGATGCTGGCTGTTCCCAGCTTGTGGTGCGCCCAATTACGGTTATGAGGCTAATTAAGCCACCCTTGCTACCGACAAGTGAGGAAGCGAAGCAGTTCTCACTCTCAAACTGCAGTAGCTATGTTTTATCTCATATTTTTTGCCAACAAATGGAAATGAATTTTTTTTTTGAGTAAACTGGCTGGTGTGCCTTTTGGTATCCCAAATTCCCCCCTAGCATTTTAGTACTGGCGCGTGGATTTTCAAAGTGGGCAGCTATTTATTTGGCTGGGAGGTAGAGGAATTTAGACAGGTCAGCTGGTTGTGTTCATAGGTGAAAGAAAAAGCATTGCATGACTCTATATTGAACCCTGGACTTTGCACTTCTGGTTCTAAACCCCACATTTGGTCCCTTCCCCCTTGACTCCTCCTTGTTTTTAGGTGTGGATCGATGCTGGGACGCAGATTTTTTTCTCCTATGCCATCTGCCTGGGAGCGATGACCTCACTGGGGAGCTACAACAAGTACAAGTACAACTGCTACAGGTAAAGGCCCGGGTGGTGGGAGCAGGGCTGAGGTGCTTGGCAGGGCGCCAGGCTCTGTGTGTAATTAACATGCTCCATGACGTATGTGTGACATAGGGACTGTTTGCTGCTGGGGGGCCTGAACAGCGGTACCAGCTTTGTGTCGGGATTCGCGATATTTTCCGTCCTGGGATTCATGGCACAAGAGCAAGGGGTGAACATTGCCGATGTGGCAGAGTCAGGTACGAGGGTCAAAGGATGCAGTGGTGGTGGGCACTGCTCCTTGAAAAGAAAACACGTAGGAAACAAGCGGCACGAAACGTGGATGTTTCTGTGGCAAAACACGTTTCGACTCAGTCACACACTCACTCATGGGCAGACCCACATGCAGGAAGGCGTATGTACACATGAAAACTAGTCTGCTCTTTTTTTGTGATGCAACTGCTAGATGGCATTGAAAGGATTGTTTCCAGTGTTGTTTGGAGGTTCTGGTTTATGACCCCAGTGTATTTGGGTGCTACGCAACAGTGTTGTGGGCTCATTTTTGTGTGGTTTTACCTGTAAGAGGCCTTTGTTTATTCTGATATTTCTTTTGAGTACTTCTCTTGGATTTCATTGTTTTAAATGCGCTACGCTCTCAGAAATATGGGTACAGCAGGAGTCCATTTCTGTTCCCCAAGGTATTATGTACCCTTTGGTGCTAATTATAGGACCTCAAGATACCTGTGTGACCCTTTTTAAGGTCTAAAAGGTACTTTTATGTTCCAAAACAAATAAAAACCCACTTCTAAGGTACAACAGCAGCACCTTTGAGGGTACTGCCCCAGTCACTGGGGGCGCTGACTGGGGCAGTACCCTCAAAGGTGCTGCTGTTGTACCTTAGAAGTGGGTTTTTATTTGTTTTGGAACATAAAAGTACCTTTTAGACCCTAAAAAGGTTCACACAGGTATCTTGAGGTCCTATAATTAGCACCAAAGGGTACATAATACCTTAGGGAACAGAAATGGACTTCTGCTGTACCCATATTTCTGAGAGTGTCTCTATCTGCCGTTTTCATTGGTCACTTCTTCATGTTGAGCCGTTGCCAAAAATTAAACTGAATTCTAATGTTGGGAATATAGAAAAATATTTCTGAAAACAATTTGTTGAAAAGTTATTACAGTTGGTTATGAAGGTTATTTTTATGGTCTTGGGCACTTTTAAGGTCTTGGTCTTTTGTGACTCAGGTTGAGGCAGTTCAAAATCTCCTTTACTGAAATGTACATTTGTTATTTTTGACTGTCTCTGGTTGGGAGTGTTTAGAGATTGTATTCACGCGAACATTTAAATGCCCAGGGACTGGTAGATGTCAAAGCACATGCAGACTCTATTGCGGAATTGATTGATCATGCATATACATAGTGTAATGCGTATGCACGGCAGTTTAAATCAGGCATACTTTTCAGACCGTAACATTGCGCCCTAAGATCACTACATGCAGACAGTGTTTAAGCTAGAGGCAGCAGTGTTTATCACTGTTTCCATTTTCTTTCTCCTGGCACGTTCTGTTGGTGAAATATTTATTAAACTGCAGCATTGGTTCGGCCCCTTCTGCAATGAGAGAAGGTGGATTGTAATCAAGTATGGAATTAAATACAGTAGAAATGGCCCAGGAGAAAGACATGGAGAGAAGCTAATGCATTTCTTTATGTGTTTAAGTGGATACATAGCTGTTAAGGGGATGCACAAAGTGACTTCTATTGCTGATTGTCTCATGTACAGTTGGTAATACAAGGGACTCGGGATGAATTTTTTTTTTTTATAACTAATGTGATCAGGGTTAGAGTTGCCAGCAATTCACCCAAAAATGATGTTGCACTAATTTCAGTTATGCTACTGAATTCCGTTGCACTTGTATGAGGTCATGTGTAGTCCCACTGCTTAGATCACAAATCATATCTCACATGAGCATCACGCGGGTGCGTGGAAAGGGTTGTTCAAACTGATTTACTGTAAGGTAAGCACTGACTAGGTATATAACCTGAAATTGCGCTTAAGAGAAAGGTGTACTTTGTCTATTCTTCAAGTCTTTAATTCTCTTCCGTGAAAACTGTTTTGCTCAATACCCTTCTCGATGCCTGACCCAGGCCATGTGTTGTCTATTGGTTGTCAAACTGGTAAATGAGTGCCATGTTTGCTCGGTTCTGGAATATTGGAAGATGCTGAAATGTCGTTAGATACTAGAATATACTTTTTCGGGTGGCAAAGGATTTGTATCCTACCTTTGTCATCACGCTGTTCATTTGAGTTATCTGTCAGATACATAAGTCTCTAACATTTTATTAAAACCAATATTTCCCATGGAATTCAAATTAAACTGAAAGATGCAGCCTGCTTTACACTTTTAGGTTTATACTGGTGAGATACATTACTATGTTGAATGATTTCATGGTAAATATTGGCTTCCACTGTTTAAGAATGTGGAGATTGAATATCTGTGTAATTATCCAGCTTGCTTTGCTGGTGAAAGAGACGTTTGCGCAGGGTTGTAATGGGTGTAATCTGGCCGGTGCTGATGCCAATTCTGGCAGTGAAGCAGCGACCAGCTGATTCAGAGACTTTCCCTGCTCACTGTATGTCCCTGACCCCTCTCTGCTGCCTTCACAGGTCCAGGGTTGGCCTTCATCGCGTACCCCAAGGCCGTGTCCATGATGCCAATGCCCACTCTTTGGGCCATCCTGTTCTTTATAATGCTTCTACTCCTGGGGCTTGACAGCCAGGTGAGACTGACAGAAACACACGTACAAATATGCTCCCTCTCATCTGCCAGGAAGCGTCCAAAGTAGATGGCTTTTTTGGGACATATGGCTGCTTAGGACTGTCTCATTTCAGGCGGAAGCATAGGAAACATTCTAGTGAGGTACCTTGATTCGGCATAATATCAAGGAAATATCACGTGGTTCTTTCATAGGGAAAGAAAAACGGAAATGCCTTGGGATAAGCTGCGGGTTCACCCTCTAGATCATAGATGTAGGAGGGCAGTGGTTGGTATTCGAGAAATTTCACATATCATTCCATCATAAAACACATTTCTGATAGTTTTTATGCCCCCGCCCTTCAAAGAGGAAATTATGTCGACACCATGTCCGTCCCGTCGTCCGTCCGTGGTCCGTTAACTTTTCGATTCCGTGGGATAACTATAGAATCCCTCCTCGGATTGATGCCATTTCTTCTTGGCGCATTGGGAGTGGCTAGAAGAAGGTTCCTTTCGAAAACCAGCGTCATGCGATATCTAATATGGTCGCCACAGCAGCCATCTCAACATGCCCTTGATCAACATACAGGAGGGGGCATATGCCATGCTCTGCATTGCTCTTGTTAATAGAGAAATTGACTGGCGTCGAATATTGCTTCTTTTGTGGTAGAGGATGTTAAATTTGCAACTTGCGCGGATATTTTTGATGCGATGAAGCTCCACAAACTAGGCTGACAGAAAGCTAGCGTTAACATTTCCAACGGAAACTGGTGACCTCGCGCTGCCATGTAAGCTGGGCTAGTCACATGACGATTCCCAGTTAGAGTTTTATTTCATGTAACCTTTTGAATGGTTCCAACTCTGGAGGAGTCCAAACCAGTTACCAAGGTGATAGGAAGCCTCCATGCGAATGATACGGTAGACATACACTCGCAGAAACTCACAAATGCAGACTTACCCATTCATGTATACACACTAACTTCTTGCACACACCTACTGCTCGAATTATCTTTTGATAATTGTAAACAATTTACCAGATGGGAAACATTGCAAAACATAGGTACACTGGTCCCCTTTTTAGGGAACTGTAGGACATATCAGTATCTTCAAATGGACAGCTGTATACAAGACCACCAGAGCCCCAACCCCCAACCAACCAAGGGTCGTAGCTCATTACAGCATTGCTGTCAAAGCATACATTCGGGGCTTCCCAGTGTCAGCTGTCAAAAGACGTAATGAGCTTAACAACTGTCAGGCCCCTCATTGGATACATGCTAGTCAAGTGACCCTGGAACATAAATGATTAAACATTACCCGTTAGATGTATGAAATGCAAAAAATAGTTGAAAAAACCAAGAGATACACTTGGCTTTGACAAGGAGCTGTGATGTCAGTCAGTGCTTAGTATGCGTGACGGAGGAGCATTCTTGCTGCGGGGCAGTTTGGCGAGAACGTCACGGCGGATTCATGGTTGACACTTTCCCTGGAATGCGGTGAGGGTGGAACAATGTCAGGACTTGGAGGCTTAAAGGCGGCTGCTGCCAGGCAGCCAGCGTGTCAGTGGACACTGGCCTGGTCCAAGTTGCTGATCCCATGTGTAATTTTACACGCTGCAAGCTCAGCCACTGCCCAGGCTACCCGTCAGTCTTATCCACAGAATGTGGATACTCCTCTAATCCTAAACACATATCTAAATACGCCTGTAAGCATGCCTATTTCCAACCAAAGGCTCTGCCGCTGTGCCGTATGTTGCATTGCCGGGTTTGTGTTACCGTGAAACATTTAACCATTTAAATGATGGAATGACTTCTATTGAATTTTTTTAAACTTTAAATTAACTATTTACTGTATGTAGTACATAATTTTGTGAAGGGTTCGCGCCTGTTCTGCATGTACTTTCCCCCCTGTTTGGTTTTGTTGATGTCATCTGCATTCTAAAGTATTGCTGTTCTCTCTTGTTCAGAACTGCTGAACACTGTTTTATAACATCTGCTATCTTGTATATGACCTGATTAAGTAATTAATAGCTCAGGGAGCTCACAAGCATTTGAAGACCACAATGGAAAAATGATCAGTCACATTTTCACATTGTGGAGAAATGATGAATTAAAAATTCAAAACGATCTCAGGAACAAAGCGCTGAAGAAATATGCAAAAAATATAAAATATCATTATAATATATAATAATATTATATATTAACTATTATAATAATAAATAATATATAAAATATGCAAAAATGAAAAACTGGGACTGACCGTTTTTCCTTTGAGGTCTTAATTTGAATGCGGTGAGTTTTGTTCGGGTTGAAGGGAAAACCAGCCGGACTCCTGCTTTAGATGAAGACACTTCAAGAGACCCACTTAAAAATGAAGTCCGGTTGCGTGCGCTTTACCCTTTGACACTCTGTGTCTTTGCAGTTTGTGGAGGTGGAAGGACAGATCACCTCATTGGTGGATCTGCATCCCTCCTTCCTACGGAAGGGTTATCGGCGGGAAATCTTCATCGCTGTGCTGTGCTTCATGAGCTACCTCCTTGGACTCACCATGGTCACTCAGGTGGGTGCTGTGTGAGGAGAGTTACTTTTCGTAGACAATTCACTTTCTGTTTTTATTGAAGGTTTATGTACTTAATTATACCATCACCGTTGCACAATAATGTAATAGTAATCTAATGTAATAGATTTGAACTGTATCTCAGATCTCAAAGTCTCATGCCAACTCTGTCAGGGTTTTATTCCTCATTTTTGATTAATTTAGCATAATCAGTCATTAGTTTAAATGGGTAGTGGTTCATTTCTCCCCTTCGCCTTGTGTGGAATGGTTTCTGAATTATTCAGTGCAGCATGAAACATCAAATGCTTGCTGAAGGAAGAGAAGAACTGACATTTTCCATTGCCTGGTCTCAGGCCTCTGGAATTGAAATCTTTGAATGATAAAAAAAACAGTAACTGCTGCTGTGTGCACTTTCCTCACACATTTGCTCTCGTTTCGAGTCCTCAGCAGTGCGGCCGTCACGCGCAGATTAAGCCTCGTCTTTGTGAAAGTTATTTTAATTTCATTTTCCAGTAACAGAGGCCCATTTGTTGCTGCTTTTGACATGTTGTGTGCCTAAGTTTCGAAAATGCAAGACAGTCGGTATTTGTTACATAACACGCTGGACTTCCGGGAATTGAAGCCGTCTCTGGCACGTAACTGCTTCGGGTAGCAGAGTCTGGAAAACAAGCCAGCGCAGCCTGAACTGTGGCCTGGTAATGAGAGGGAAATGTTCCATTGGCTAATGTGAGGGAACTGTGGGCCCTGACTTCCCAAACTGGCCTAGTCCTCCTCGAATTTGGCCAGTTCAACGCTAACTGGCTGTGGAAATCAGTCTCTACTGGCTTCTCCAATTAGCATTAATGTTGTATAAATACAGCTTATTTTGTGTATTATGCTAGTACTCTATCAATTTACCTATGTAGTTCTATGTTGTGTTAACCTAACAAATAGGAGATAACACAAAGTTCATGTCTCCAAAATGAAACCAGCATTTTAATATTTTCCGCGCCATTCTTAATTATATTTATTTGCTGTTATATAGAGGAAGCAATTGAAATCAGGACAGAAGTTCTGGATATGAACGACTAACAATTTTGCAGCTTCTCCGTGTGAAGTAGCATGCAGATATAGCTTGCTAGTCCCAGCTGTGATGCTGACATGTACCCTCAGCAAGCTGTAGTGTGATGATTGGTCAGTTTTCTTAGATATGTATGTTCTGAATCTGGAGTTTCTGGTTGAAATTATGCAAAATTGTTCAGGAAAATTTGTTAATCCTCTTTCTGGCTCTTCTGTACCTTTCTGGCGATTTTGCATGTTATTATTCCAGAGGCTAACAGTGATGTTCGCCCCTGCTGTGCATCACTGTGGACAAGAGCGTCTGCCAGCGGATTTTAATGTAATCTCGCTCTCCCTCCCCTCTCCCCTCTGCTCTTCCCTCTCTCCCTACCCACTCTGTCTCTTTCTCAGGGAGGGATGTACGTGTTCCAGCTGTTCGATTACTATGCAGCCAGTGGGGTGTGCCTGCTGTGGGTGGCATTCTTTGAATGTGTAGCGGTAGCCTGGGTTTATGGTGAGTGGCGCTGAATAATATTTTTGTGAGGACCTTTGTGTTCGTCCATAACTGTCAGGGTCTGTACCTCAGACGCTTTGTCATGTGATCGGCTGGGTTCTTTGTCTTTGCCTGCTGTCAGGTTTTTAGCGAACGCAGATCTAAAACTCCAGACGTAGAGTGTCTGCAGTGTTAATTCTGATCCTCAGGGCTTGCCATTTCTTGAACGTTCATTTATGTCCTGGAGGGCCACATTGAAATCACACAGGTGACTTGTTTTGGTTTTCTTGGCGCTTAAATCAGATCAGTAATACTGGGATCCTGAGGGGCCGCTATATCTGCTGGTCTTGGGTTGTTCCTGTACGGAGTCCCTATTCTAAGTTACTGATTGGGTAAGGAGTCAGGGCATCTTAATTCTAGACTGAAGCTGGCAACAATTTGAAAGGAAACCACAAGACCCAGGGAAAAATGTGCCTTCTAGGACTAGATGTAGACCACACTGCAGGCCTCTGAGACTGAATTAATTGATCGGCCAAGTACTCTGCTTTCCTAGCTATCAAGGCCTTAATTGCGCCGGATAGAAAGGGAACTCCACTTGGAATTAAACTCAGTTTCCCCTCTCGTTTACTCTTTTCTCTAAGGCGCTGATAATTTCTATGATGGGATAGAAGACATGATTGGGTACAGACCGAATCCCTGGATGAAGTGGAGCTGGATGATCATTACCCCAGTGCTGTGCATGGTGAGGGCCCCTCAAGCTTTTCCAGCTGTAATGATTTATTACTTCAGCTGTTTTAATACGAATTCAGTGATTTTACTGAAGTTTTAGCCTTTTAAATTCATCCTCAGTCATTTTAATGCCATTTTAATACAATTTTAGCCTTTTTTTAAGGGCTCATGTCACACTTTTGAGTTCTCCCTTTCTTTTATAGTGTTACAAAGCTTTTTTTCTGCATGTTAAAAGTCCTCAAAGTCACAATGCCTTAAGTCCGAGTCAGAGGGAGTCATCAGAGCTCTGCTACAGCAAACCTTTCCCATCTCCTAACTTATGCCATGGTACCATAGTTGGCTGCAGTTCACCAAGAGGATGCTTGCGAGGTAGTCCACTATGAATGGGAGTAAATGAAGTAAAAATCGCTAAAATAATTATTATTGTTGCCCCCGGAAGAAGTCAGGGCTACTATGGATTTGGCCTCGTCACGCGTCCACTGCTGCCTGTGAGGTTTTACGAAATGAACCAAGTGGGAGAACCAGTAAAATACAGAAGGGAGGCTTTATTTCTGAAGGGGGAAACCCCCAACAGAGCAGGCAACAGTACAAAGTCCACAATCCAAAATCAGATTCAAAGGGGCAAAATCCAGAATCGTAAACGGCACCAATCACAAAAATCATGGTCAGACGGAAAAAAGGTTCAAACACAAGAAGGCGGCAAAGTACAGGGAGAATGCAAAACTCGGTAGTCAAGAACGGTCCAGTCAGACCGATAATCACAATGGGTACAAGGCCAAATGAACGTGGACCAGGTAAGCAAAGGAGAACGATCTGACAAGGCAGCGCTGTGAACAGACATGTAATATACATTTCTGGGAGGTCACATGGTAATGGAACACAGGTGCAAGCAATGGGACTGATTAACAAGGGAGAAAGACATTGGGAGGAAACTAATCACATGAAATTGGCAAACGCCAAAACGCGGACAAGGATAACGGGACAGCCTATAGACAGAACAACGGAACCGGTTAGCGATTTCTAAGTGCACAGAGTGAGTGGCAGAACAGAGATTGGAGAGGTGCAGAGAATCTGCAAGAAACACAGCAAAGTAAATTGAGTGAAGGCAAGAGGCGGAGACTAGAACAGGGCGAATGCTGAGAGGTCGTTAGTCAATTAGTAAGTGCAGCTATACAATCCCGAGTGCTCGTTAGTAAGTTAGTCTAATATACAATGTTAGTGTTGGTTAGTAAATTAGCGAAAATAACAAACTGTTAGTAGGTGTTAGTAATATAGAAAAAGTAAGGGGAAGGAAGTAAACGAGATGGGGAAGGAAGATTGAAACCAGAAACCATTAAATCACCCGAAGGAGTGGCGCGCATTACTGGGGTTGTGAGCAAAGGCAAGACTAATGACAAGACAGGGGGAGACGAAGTGCAATGCATGGAAAATAAAAACATGGCATGGAATTAACTATGGTCAAAACTAAAACATGGAAAATAACAAAGCATGAATTCTAAAATATCCAAATCACAATGCACAATCCTAAGAGTGGTCAGACATTAGCAGATAATCCAAGTACACAAAGGTCAGTCAGAAACATGGCAGGGCAGAATCATAATCATAAGGCCTGGCAGAATCAGAACACATGACAGCAGAATCACAACACTGCCACCACAGAGATTTCCTTGTGAACGCCCTACCGGCCACAGATTTAAAGCTCTTTCTTTTATATCTGGCATGTTGTATATGAGCAGTGGTTAGGACACAGCGCCTATTGATTTTGGTTGCCATGGTAACATAATTCACTAAATAGACAATTTTGCGTCGAAAATGAGCCGAAAAGAAAGGTGTGGGCCATCAGGGGCTACACCCATTAATCGCGGGCGACTAGTTAACACCTGCTTCTCGACAAAAAGCCAATATTTTTTTTTTTTTTTTTGGTTTTGGCAAATAACAGAGTGAATTATAAATCAGATTTGAAAGCTATGATAAGATACTTTATGACCATAAAAACATCCAAGTGTTTGGAAATAGGCCACAAAAAATGAAAATATTAACCTGGGAAATGGAGGTAATATGCTTGAAGTAATATGTCTTCAGGCAATTTAATTCGTCCGTTGTAATATCACTTTGGTCATTTCAACATAGCTTTTAGTATTTCAGTAAAATTTTGCCATTCTTAAAAACAAAAGCCTGCATTTTATTGGGCATTTCATCTTACTGTGAGCAGTGCAAGAAATTTCCACTTAAATTTTGATCAGTCAGTTTTCTGCAACTGCAGCCGCAGTACATTGATACTGCAGCATTACCAATTCATGAGTGTGGACTGTCATGGCTCTTCTGGAACGCAATATGAAGTCTTATCAGTGTTCTGTTTCGTGCCCCACCAACTGAAGGGTAGATCAGGGGACTGTTGATTTAGGCCAGGCCCGTCCAATCCTGTCTCAGCCTTGATCCATTACTCTGAAACTATATGCAGCAACCTTGCCATTTCTCATCTCATTCTGACCTATATTAAAGTTTCATACCTGTTATTTTCTTGTGACCTCTGACCTTTGAGCCAATACCACCAGTACTGGTTTTTGTTTCCAAAGCATATCTCTGACACTTGCTGGAGGTGTTTCGAAATTGCGCGTGTAGGTTGGCTGTATCCTCCACCTCTTGAATGTTTTGTTCACCTCTAACCTTCGGCCTTTTCCCCATGACCTTGACCTTGTCCTGCAATTTTCAAACCTTTCTGAAAACCTTCTGATCCTTTAATTTAGCCCAGCAAAACCTACTAAGTTTTCGTCAAGGAAACCATTGAAGGTGTTTAATTTGACCTTCAACCTCTACAGTACATTTTATGGGACCTTTGACTTTTGACCTTGACCACAGTTCCATTTCTGGGGAGTATTTCCCAAACTACTTGCAGTGGCCTTTTAAAAATACTTTGTTGTCCCCAGCCACCTGCAGGGTAGGTCAGGGGACTGTTGATTTAGGTTGTGTCCATCTGTCCGTCCGTCTGTCGAACAGGCTGTCTGTTTGTCCTTGCGTACCACCTTCAGTTGGAGACTTTTGTGATTTCTGACTGGCTTCTCACTATGTGGACTACTATGAATTGAAGTCAGATGAAGTCCTTTGAAATACAGTTTCTGCACTGCTCCGTTCTAGCAATTTCAGTCCTTTGACATGAGCTGTGGTCATCTCTCCTCCCACCCCCCCCCCATTTTCTTTGTTGATTTCACATAGCAGCCTCAAAGAATCTCTTCCTTTGTGCCTGTTCTTGTGTCCGTAGGGATGTTTCCTGTTCTCCCTGGTGAGATATCAGCCCTTGAGATACAATAAGGTGTACGAGTATCCTGAGTGGGCCATCGGGCTGGGGTGGGTCCTAGCTCTTTCCTCAATGATCTGCATTCCCATGGTGGTCGTCATCAAGATCATCAGATCAGACGGGCCGTTGATAGAGGTAATCCTCAAAAATCATCTAATCGGACAGGCTGTTGATTGTGGCAAATCCCAAATCATCCAATTATATGTGCCAATGATAGAAACAAGGCCTAAATAATCCAATCAGACAGGCAATTTATAGAGGTAATCTGAAAATCATCTGATCTGTCAAAGGTGAACACCAAATAATCAATTCAGATTGGAAATTGGTAGAGCAAAAACCTGATTAATATGATCAGACAGGTCATTGTTGAAGGTAAATTAAAAATCATTCAACTGAATTGGCCTTTGATAGAGAGTAAACCTCAAGTAATAGACAGCGGTGAAAAATGCCCAGCAACAAACAAGTGCTGCTGTACTAGTGAGCTATTCACAGGATCCTGTTTTCCGATGAGTCTTACTGGCTATTCTTGGAAATGCTTTTGGAATGTCATAGGTTGGTGCTGTTGGTCATCTGAAACTGTTTCTGTCTGACTCAACCTCTCCTAAACCCCCCCCCCCTCAGCGGATCAAGGCCGTAGCAGCACCCGTGAAAGGGGGAGCAAGCTCTCGACCCCCTGACCACTGCGCAAAGGCCGACCTGGGGTTCCCGCTGGACCCCGAAAGCTGCCAGGGCCTTCTGCAGCCTGCACAGACCATCATAGAGACCATGATGTGATCTTACTCTCTTTCTCTCTCTGTGAGAGAACAGGATGGACCTGCTTTAGCTGCGCAGTCGCTAACTCTAGCAGGCTTAGGATTTGGTTTACATTCGCAAAACACACTGCAGAATTAAACTCTCTCAACAAGTGCTGTAGTCTCGCAGTGAGACTTGGAAACGTTTTTTCCCCCACTCTCGAGTAGAAAATGTTTTCTTGTTAGAAGTTACTGCTCGAGATGGCATTTTCTTATTCCACTGGCAAATCTTGAAATGCGTCAACTTGTGATTCTCGTTTTCACAAACCTCAATAGCAGCATTTCTGTCTTGCTTTTTTTTTTTTGCCAAAAGGTAATAAAAACAAAATCAAGCTTAGATGTAAGACTAAAATACTTGTTGAGACTGACTTATAGTTTTGTTTTTGCAGTGCTGTAGGAGGATTTTTATCTTCTATAAAATATTGTTTTGTTTCTTTTTTCCTGGTGCTTTCACTATATTTTGTATGATATTGTAATTGGTATTATCATTGCTTTAGCTTGTAGAAAGATTACCTCTGACTTGAGGCGATGTTTTAAAATAGGACTAAAGTTCAGTCATCTGTTTATTAGATCTCCTTCCTGTCGATGGTCAGGACTACATGGTGGGGGATGAGTGAAAAATATCTATCAGCGAGGACTAAACATGTAGTGTTTAAACATTCACTGTGCTGTTGTCTCCAAGCAACAGCCCAATGTACCCATGTAATAGTGTTCTGAAGTGTTGTGGCAGTATACTTGTAAAGTGAATTATTTTCTATGCGCTATTTGTGGTCGTCATAGTTGATGTTTCTTGTGTGATGAGATAAGAAATGAATGTAGTTCAAGGCTTAACCCCAGCTGGAGAGCTCCTGTCTGACCAAAGCAAACTGCAGTGTCTGTGACGAAGTGTGGGCCAATGCCACTGACCGCAACTTGCAGACCTTGCTCTGATCTCATTGGGGCTGAAACCGCGAACGTCGCAGCCGAGCACCTTAGCCACCAGCCTATAAGCTGCCCTCAGTACACTGAACACCTTCCCTTTGATGTGCGACTGTTCGTATCATCTCCTGAGGGCACCAGTTACACTCAGGCTAGCCCTCAGCCCCAAGAGCATTGTGTCACCTCCATTAAACCCTGGGACAGGAGCTGTACAGTGTGGGATATTAACACCGAAATGATTAATCTCTCATCAGTAGCTTTGTTCCTGTTAGTGTTAACGTAAGTCGACCAAATTTATATGACCTTGTCATTGGGAGGCAAAAGGCACCAAGTGCTTAAAGATAAGGGTTGCTTTCATTTTTATTTAATTGCCAGTCAGGAAATGCTATGTTCATAAATTCTCAAAAAAAAAAAAAAATTATTCTTGAAAACCGTTTTTACACAAGTCAGCTCTTGCACTTGCCTGCCTATAAAAGTATTTAGAAAAATTCAGTTCCCTGGTAAAAGATTCCTTGTTCCGATTTCATATTCCCTGAAAAAGCACTCTAGGAGTCAATGGCCAACTGGGTGTTAAACTTGCGGTAAATTACATCCAATTGAATGTCATCATATGTAGACTGACTGCCTAGTGTCTGTTTGGCAGTTTTTTTTCCCTAATTTCTATGATTTAAATTTCTCCACGTCAAAAGAAACGATAAAAGATATCTATGTATTTTCATGTAAAGTCCTTAGAAATGGAAATGTGTGGCAAGAATGAAGTTATTTAACTGGTATTGAAAGCCAGTGGCTTGAGCCATAGCACTTATGACTGTAAATATTTTACACACACTCAGTAGAGTTTGCATTCACCTGTAAATGTCAGATCGCCTTTCCCCGTGTGTCTGTTTCCTCTTCCCGCCCTGGCTATGCCTCCGAGCAGTGGCCAGGGGGCTTTAATTTGTCCAATTAATAATATATTTTTATTTTTGTTAACAAATCATGTTTGCCTTTTTATATCAGTTTTGTATAATGTTAAGAGAATATCTTATGACCTGTAATGAATTCCGAACCAGTGCTTACTCCAGCTTACTGTACATTGTACTCCATGTCCCAAACGCAGTCGTTACAGAGCATCGATGAGTATTTGGAGTCGCAATTTTGTCTTTTGGCTGTGCACTCCACCACAGTGGATTTTTAGAAAAGCTGAATATGAGGTTATGGTAAAAAAAAAAAAAAAATAGGGAGCTGTAATTTGCAAGTCTTTACATCTGCATCATGTAACCAGGTTGTACAATAGGGACTTGCATTGGTTGCGTGTGCGGTGTCTGGCGGGCAAATGCCAGTTGGATGCTTTTCTTCCCAAACTCTGTTTCTTGTCAGTTTCCTGTATTTTAAAGCCCAGGACATACACTCAGAAATACATTCCTCTGCCAAGTTCATGGCCCTCTGTACGCCAGTGCGGCAATTTAGCAGCGAGTCTGTTCAGAGGAATCAGGATGTGTGCAGTGAAGGAATGCTCATAAATTCAGTGGAAATATTTGTCCATCTCAGGGGATCAGACGGAGAAATGCTTCAGCCCATGTTTTTGCCTTCTGTCAGCCTGAAGGCCAGCCTGTCCACAATACAATTGTGAGGAACATGTACAAACCTTCTGTTTCCAGTTCTGTTGTTTCCATGAAAGTCACATGTAAAAGTAAATAAAACTATTCAACAGCACATTCTACAATTTCTTTTTTTTTTCCTGTGTTCAGAAAGGTCCATTTAAAATTACAGAAGTTTTTGAAAATGTATTAAGTGCATGTTAATGCTTGGGGACCCTGTACCGGAAATTTCAAACTATGCTTCGGTCCAGATTCTCCCCTCCCCCCCTCAGCATTTTGTGTGGCAGTGGCCCTGACCTGTATCTCCTCTCCACTCTTGTGAAACTGAATTTTTGGGGAAAAAAGTAATAACCTTTGAATCCTGGTGTGTTTTTGCATTTAGTAGACCGTATCAGAAAATGTAATGGAAATGTACTGGTAGGGGCGGACATTTGGGTTTGGGCCAGGTGCCTTATCATATCTCAAGTATCACATACCAGCGCATCTGACACATGCGAGTCGGAAATGCTTATCAGGCAAAGCAGACCTGGAGCCTGTATAACGAAACAGGATTACAGTGTCAGCTGGGTAACCGCACAGAGAGAACCTGGAACCCTCCAGTACTGGGAACATGAGCTGTAAGGGTGGCATGGCTTTCATTCAGCAGTTGTCAAGCTAAGTCCACTATCATGCCACTTTTTCAGAATGCAGACACCATTTTACTGTTTTACTCTCATTTCGGTCAAAGCACACTTTTAGCAAAACACTTTGTTGTGCTCTACACTAGTCTTCATTAATAAAAACTCTTGCATTTGGATGGAAAAATGATACGAAGAATGCTGAACTCAAACCATCAATCCCACATCTGATTAATCTCAAAGCAAACCCACTTCCTCTTTCCAGGACATGCTATTCAGTCCCTAGCCAAGCAGACTATTGGCCCAGACCAGCCCAGTTACATTATCTCTGGTGACAACATAAGTTTCTATGGGGTCTCTTTGGTTCCAACAGGTCCATTGACTGTCCACTTTTCCTGGTACTATATGTACAACCATGTGCTACATTTCACATCCCTGCGGAGCAGTATTTTCAGCATGGTGTCGGAGGGCAAGGGACACAATCCCAGGAAGTGTGTGCCACTGGAGAGAGAGTGAGGTAATATAGCGGCCAAAGCATTTTGGATTCATCACGCCAGGCGATATTTTCACCAGTGCTTGCCTGTGAAGTCAAATGAGATCCTGGAGCCAGAAAAAAAAAAAGAATGAAGCCCAGTTCTTTTTACAGTATGCAGTGGGCTGCAAAATTTCTGGTACTACCAGACTGGCATTACACAAACAATACTGTAAAAAAAAAAATGTAAGTGAAAATCTAAATTATAATGGGAGAAATACTGTACAATATTAGTGTTCCAACGGCACCAACCAAAATATTTCACTGATTTAATTAAAAATCAATTTCCACCTAATCAAGGTTCGACAATTAATGGCACCCTTAAAGATAACTAAATAACATCTACCAAAATAACCCAGAAATTAAATTCCACTTACCTGTATTGAAGTTTTAGCTAAGTGCTAAGGAGCCATTACATCACTTCTTTCACTGGGGTAATGAGGTAACACACATGTAATATTGCTTTGTCATCCAACACCATGAGGAAAACAAAAGAGTTAAAAAGAGGCAGATGGTCGAACTTCTGAAATCTGGTAATGGCGACAAGAAGATTCACAATATGAATCTTAATATGATTAAATATGCCACTGAACACTGTCAGATATGGAACTGCTGAAAACCTCAAGAGTAAAGGATGCAACTGCATTTTGGTCCTCAGGATACAGAAGAGGATGGTGAGAGAAGCAACAAATCCCCAAGAATCACCGTGAAGGAATTGAAAGCCTTGGTGGCATCTTGGGGTAACAAGGTTTCAAAAAGCACCATCAGGTGCCATCTCCACAACCACAGGCTCTTTGGGAGGGTTGCCAGAAGAAAGCCATTTCTGACCAGAAGCCACAGAAGCAAGCGCTTCGAGTTTGCCAAATGTCATTTAAATTACGACTGGATCAAGGTGTTTTGTCAGATGAGACTAAAATTGCATATTTCGGTCAGATATGGCATCAGCATGTTTGTCGCCGAAACAGAAATGCACCTAAAATCCTCAGAAGAGGGGATGCTACACCATGGTAAAACAGGCCCCTGTCCCAACTTTTTTTGAGACCTGTAGCAGCCATATTATATTATATATATATATATATACACAGTATTTCACAAAAGTGAGTACACCCCTCACATTTTGACAATTAATTTATTATATCTTTTCAAGGGACAATGCTACAGAAGTGAAACTTTATATATTCTAGAGTAGTCATGGTACAATATGTGTAACAGTGTAGATTTACTGCACTGTCCAAATACCTGAACAAACAGTCACTATTTCCAAAATGGATGGCAACAAAAGTGAGTACACACCCCAATTGATAATGGTCAACCAAGCAATGAAACGTGACTTGTTCATCATGTTCATGCTTTTGTCTGTTCGACTGGGCCATATGAGGTTGTGTAACATGTTGAAGGGTTAAATTGTAGTGCTTTAGGTGCAATGCTCTCATTCTGGTCACTGTAGGGTCAACATGGCACCTCATGGGAAAGAACTCTCTGAGGATCTGAAAAAGAGAATTGTTGCTCTCCACAAAGATGGTCTAAGCTACAGGAAGATCTGTGAAACCATGAAACTGAGCTACAGCACGGTGGCCAAGGTTATCCAGCGGTTTTCCAAGACGAGTTCTGCTCGGAAAAGGCCTCGTCAGGGTTGACCAAAGAGGTTGAGTCCTCGTTCTCTGTGCCAGGTGCACAAGTTGGCTTCAGAAAACAGACGCAGGAGTGCTGGCAGCATTGCTAACAAGGTTGTAGCAGTGGGATAACAGCCTGTCAGTGTTCAGACCATACGCCATGCTCTGCGCAAAGTTGGTCTGCATGGCCGTCAGCCAAGATGGAATCCTCTTCTGAAGCTAGCCCACAAGAAAGCCCGAAAACAGTTTGTTGAAGACAACCAGTCCAAGAACATGAACTACTAGAACCATGTTCTGTGGTCTGACGAGACCAAGGTAAACTTGTTCGGCTCAGATGGTGTCCAGCATGTGTGGCGGCGCCCTGGTGAGAAGTATCAAAACAAGTGCGTACTGCCTACTGTCAAACATGGTGCTGACAGCATCATGGTCTGGGGCTGCATGAGTGCTTCTGGTCCTGGGGAGCTGCACTTTATTAATGGAATAATGGATCCAACATGTACTGTGAGATTCTGAAGCAGAACATGACGCCCTCCCTTCAGAAACTGGGCCGCACGGCTGTTTTCCAACACGATAACGACCCGAAACGCACCTCCAAGATGACAACTGCCTTCCTGAAGAAGCTGAAGGTGATGGTATGGCCAAGTATGTCTCCAGACCTGAATCCCATTGAGCACCGGTGGGGCATCCTCAAGAGGAAGGTGGAGGAGCAGCAGGTGTCAAACATCCACCAGCTCCGTGATGTTGTCATGGAGGAGTGGAGGATCCCAGCAACAACCTGTGCAGCTCTGGTGAATTCCATGCCTCAGAGAATCAAGGCAATGCTGGACAACAATGGCGGTCACACTAAATATTGACACTATGGACACAATTTGGCATGATGACGGTGAGGTGTACTCACTTTTGTTGCCACCCATTTTGGAAATAGTGACTGTTTGTTCAGTTATTTGGACAGTGCAGTAAATTTACACTGCTACACCTATTGTGCAATGACTACTCTAGAATATATTCAGTTTTCATTTCTGTAATGTTGAAATGTGAAGGGTGTACTCACTTTTGTGAGATACTGTGTGTGTATATATATATATATAACACACACACACACACACACTTTATATGTTATAGTATTGTTTTTGCATTGCCAGTCAGGGGTACGAGTAATTTTGGAGCCCACTGTATGTGAAGGTTTATATTTTTTATACTTTGTTTGCCATACAGAGGACTAAATCCAATTATGTTTGCTCAGAGGTACACTCAGAAAAACTTAAGCCTGTATCATGAGTCTTTTTTATACTTTGGTATTAAACATGTCAGCACCTGGCTTCAGTATGCAATGCCACACTAAAAACAGAAATTCTGATTGGATCATAGATTTGTTCCACTAATTGCATTGTTACACATGAGCACATCACTGTTCAATTGGTTCTCCGAACCTTTTTCATGTGATGTGGCTTCTGGATAGAAAAATGTCCTTTTGAGAAGATATTACATTCTTATGAAAGCAGTGTTCGCTTTGGCAACTGATGAGTAACTGAGTTTTGATAGAAATTAAGCTATGCTTTCTGAAAGGTTTAAAGGCAACTGTGAAAAACTAATTAAGGCCCCTGATTGAAGAGTTTTGGAACAACAATGAAAATCAAAAACAATTTCAGATTCTGTTGAAGCCCCAGCCTTTGTAATAGACAGTATTTTTCCAACCTTTTGAGCTTTACCCAAGCAGAAGGATCATAGTGTTGATTTTCCAGTTATCAGTGTCCACGGTACATGTAAAATGGAAACAGATGCAGTTCCAAAGCAAGGGTGCGTTTATTGCAAGGCATTGTGTCCCACAGCAGTGCCACCAATGCTTACTAAACACTAACGGACACGGCTGTGTGTCGACTGATAACAGAGCCAGGCTTTATCAGAAGTTGCAGATTTTAATCTTAGAACAAACACACGCACAAACGTAGACGCATATAAACGCACAAAATCAGCTACACACAAACACACTCGCTCGCTCGCACGCACGCACGCACGTACACACACACACACACACACACTCGGGAAATAAAAATAAAATATAAAAAAAAACCTTTCCTGAATTGAGATTCAGAGCAGGTCGGAGTCCCTGGAATGATAGTATACAGCAAGGCAAACAGGATGACTGAAGAGGGATGACTCACCATTCTAGACGACACTCATTCTGCATGAATTCCGAGGGGAGCGTACATCTTAATTGAGACGTAATGAAAGCTGAATCTGGAGACTTCCATTTCATAATGAGAGCACGCAAAGTGACCCAATTAATGTAAGCCCGTCCTCTTTTGCAGATGAAAAACCAGCTATTTCCATTTTTTTTTTTAAACAAAGGAAATGCTTTATTCTTCGTAATTTAAAAAGGAAATAATTATCATTACTTAAGAACAAGAATTTTTACCCATCAATAATGAGCCCACCTCCATTTCATTCCTGCACATAAGAGGTGAGCAGGAGACAATATAAAAATACTGTACAGGAAATAAATCTGTTTATATCACAACTTTAAAAATACATCTATGTACCCAGCTAAGCAACATGGAAAAATGCACAAGGTACATAGAAAGCCTTGAAATGTCTGAGTAAAAACAGAGAGGGATACTCCTCTGTCTCAGAATATTGCATATAAAACCCACTACAGTACTTTTCCTCTGCCAAGTCAAATTAGATGTGAATTATCAACCAAACAAAATAAAATATTCTGGGTGAATAAAGTACCAGAGAAGGTAGAGGCTCCCCAGAGTTACTATGAGACGTGAGCCCTGCACACATGAATGTGGCAATTAGAAATAATTTAAACAGTGATCTAACTTGTTTTCCCAAAACTACAGATTTGTAAGCAGTGTAGTGCAGTTATGTAACTCCTTTATAAAAACACAAGCAGTAGTTCCGACAGGGCAGAAACCACATCCTGGTCCGTAAGTCAAACAGAACAGTCAGGTGACTGTTCCCCAGAAATTCTCCCAAACATCCAGGAACAATGAATGCTTTCTACTGAGCTGAAACTGGATTCCACTTGTGCTGCCCGACCACAAAGTGAGAAAATAAATGTGTTGTCGAAGGACTAATTCGAAGATAAATGTCAGGGAAAGTGCTCCTGGCTTGAAGAGAGAAACCTCATGAGTGAAAAACACATAAAAATGCCCAAAATTAAAATTCACAGAGGCCTCAGTACCACAAACCTGAAATGATACTTAAAAAACAAGTAGCTTAAAAATTTTGCGGCAAAACTTCTCCGGCCTATTTATAAATAAGATTTACTCTTCCTGCTTGGCAGAAGAACCAACTAAGCTAAAATGGTCATTTTTATCTTCATTCAAGAGGCCTATGAGATGTATCCAACAGTCACATGACTGGCTTGAAAGCTCAACAGACCTAGTGGGGAACTGGACACAGGATAGACTCGTACCCAAGGGGTGCAGAAGTGCTAAGATCGTGGAATAAACCAAAACACTGAACTGGTGAGGTTTTAGCCCCCATGTGAGATGACTAAAATGACAAAACAAAGACTGTGTGTTGAGTGTAAATTAACTGAAGTGAGCTGGGAGTGCGGGCGGCAGACAAACCAACAGCAAATCAAGTCACGTAAAGCATGCAAAGAGAGGTCGTGAAACAAGTGAAAAGATGTGATGTGCTGACGTGCTTAACGCACAGTGGGAATGTGACGTTGATCCGTTAAACATGGCAGGGAGGTGATGAAGTCAAATAATCACGTGAGGGGTGACAACATTTCCAGGGCTCTGTGAGAAAAACAGAAGGAACACCTAAACTTAAACTGTGAAAAAAAAAGTCAAAAAAGCTAGCAGGACGCTTCCAGTACTTTGAAAACAGCCAGCTTAAGAGCCCTGCATTTCAGTCGAGCAGTGCGGTGTGCTTCAGTGTTCAAATGTGCAGTTAATCCGTGTGACCGTCTTGACCCGTGTGTCCTCGTGGAGTCAGTGGCAGTGCCCTTTGACCCTTCACCCCAGTCAGAGGTGGACTGAACTGGAACTGTGCTCCGAGGCTGCTGGGTCCTCGCAGTCCAGAGGTTGCCCCATGACTGCCTGCACCAAAGGATTCCGACTCAGGACCAGCTCCAGTTTGCTTCCGGACTCGGTTATGAGTGGGACGACCAGGCAGCAGTCAAAGTCTCGGGTGCGAACATGATTCACCTTGGGGGGGGGAGGGAGAGTGAGATGGTGCATGTACCCTAAATCCCAGAGCCATGTAGATAGATAGAGATGGAGCGAGAGCTAAATGCACTTCCATCCACGTGTTTTGCTAACGTTGAGTGAACTTCCCTAAAGTTGATGAACAAAATGTGATTGAGCAAGCTTTTCCATCAATTACTGTCGCGAGAATATTTTAGAGGACACAAGATCATTAAAAGAAAGTTGCTGATTTTTGGGTTTCTGCATGCAGAAGCATGTGATCAGGCCCCTCACGGCATAATTTATTTTCACAATGTCTTTCCATCACCCTCTATAGCATCACAACTTTATCAATATGCCAAGTCTTTCACCCCAGCCGATCGTAAGTACGTTTGATATTTCACCATCTTTTGAATTTCAGGCTTCTCCACGTAAGCGTACAGTGAAAATTCAGCATTTGCATAAAACCGGTGGGATGTGAATCCTAACCGACTGAGTGAGAGTGAGGACAAGAGACCGTGGAGGAGTGAAAAAGTGAGTCTGAGAAAGTGTGTACAAGAGAACAAACAGGAGAAGAAGAGCGTTGTACCTGCAGAATGCGGTCATAGGGCTTCAGCCCCGCTCGATGAGCCGGCCCATCAGGGCGAATCATGTTCACGTAGACGCCGTTCTCCAGGTACCCGTCTGATATGCTGAACCCAAAGTCATCAGTCTCTATGTCCTTCAGCACAGTCGCCTGAAACAAGGATAGGATAATGCTCACTGTATACACTGTAAAGCACAGCTACCATTGCACCGCTAAGTACTTTTAGAATTGCAGGCTCATGACTGCAAACGGCAGTGTAAAACTGAGTATAATAAACATAATGCTGAATCACTGCACCCAGTGGTGTAGTGGAGGATGTATGCAGGTATATACAAAGGATTCCCACCTTGTTTTTCTGTCAAGTTACAGTTTACCAACCTATTAGCCAACAAGAGTTGTCAGAAAGACAACAAAGCTCGCCGGGGGGCAACCATCATTATTTACTGTTTTACTACCTGTGCTTTAAAAAGGATACTACTTCGTATGGAATATTGTAAAGTTGATTTTTTTCTTTAGTTACGACATAGATGTATTCCAGACTCAGGTTTTGATTACTGAGATTGTAATTCAAATTTATTTTCAAACTATCAGACAAGTCATTGTTGAGCCAAGGCAAAATAACTTAGGTGAAAAGACAAATTTCACCCATAATTATTGCTGTATACAGTGTCTGGAAAACAACATGTGTTTTGTTAGTTAACACTCTTTTCATGCAGAATCTGCTGAGAAATGCAGTATCTTTGCTTATTCAACTGTAAAAAAGGTCAGGTAAAGGTCATGGTCAAGGTCGCAAGGTCAAAGTTTCCGCATCAGTAGGTAGGTCTTGCACCAAGGAGTACACATGCAAAGTATGAAAGCCCTGTTTCTCACGGTTCAAAAGTTATGGGCAAGGTTGAAGTTTTCTAAAGGTCGGTCAAAGGTCAAGGTCAAGGTCACGAAGTCAGAAATTTTGGCATCGGTAGGTAGGTCTGGCATCAAGGAGTACACATGCAAAGTATGAAAGCCCTACCTCTCATGGTTCAAAAGTTATAGGCAAGGTTAAAATTTTTCTGCATGCGGACGGACGCGGACGCTGGGGGTACGACAATAGCTCTCCGGACATTCGCTCCGGACATTTGTCCAGGCGAGCTAAAAAGCCAGTTAAATACATAGGAGAGTATACCCATTTTCTCTTAAGTGACCTACCCATCGACCTAAGAGTATACCCACTTCTCCAGTGACCACTACACCGCTGATTGTACCACTAGTACGACCACAGCCCTGCCCTGATGAAAACCACGTCGCTTGGGTCGAAAAATACATGGATAATATTCAGAGCAATAAAATGTGCCCATAGGACAAATAAGCCACGCGGTGATCCATGCTGCATTCAGCGGAGCACGTACCTTCAGCAGCTCCAGGGCTGTGGGGGATGTAATGTCCTGTACGTCCTCATCAATCTGGCGTGACCCCCATGTCCGGTCCGCCGCATGCCCCATGCTCCTCTCGAGCTCACTCTCCCTCTCTCGGCCGGCTGGCTCCGAGTCGGACCGGCCTACATCCACTCCCAGACTGAGAGCACTACCAGTGAGGATAGAGGCCTGTACGTGAGGCAGATAGAGATTCATATTTAATAGGGAGATGCTCATGGAATTGGGCATCATGGTTACACGATTCTGGGCTGCTCATTCCTTTTGGAGAGCAGCTCTATTCGAGGAAAGCAAAATTAGTGTACACAGTGACTATCTGTACACACTTGATTGGGCAGCCAATGGGTAACAGTTCAGGTATACTTAACTCAACGCAAGACTGATTACGCCCTCACTTTGTCCATCGATTCTCTTGAGTACCTGTGCAATCTGAACCTTTTACTGAGTGACCGCCACATCCCCAACAGATTGTGAATGGCTGACCTCAGATCAATTGGGGAAAAAAAATAAAAAATACCAAAAGTTAGCCAGACTGATTCTCTAGGGCTGATCTAAAGTCAAAAACATTGGCACTTAGCTAAGATTGGCATGAAGGGACTGTTGGGTTTAATAAAGCCCGATAAGTGTGGCACTACCCTGTGCGAGTGTAAAGTGTAAAGATAACAGTTCACTCTCCACGTCACCATGGAACAGGAGAGGCTGTAAAATAGTCTGTAATGTTAAGTAGTATGTAAGGCACAGTGGCGTGTAAGGTTAAGTGGTCTGTAAAGCACAGTAGCGTGTGAGGTTAAGTGGTCTGTAAGGCACAGTGGCGTGTGAGGTTAAGTGGTCTGTAAGGCACAGTAGCGTGTAAGGTTAAGTGGTCTGTAAAGCACAGTAGCGTGTAAGGTTAAGTGGTCTGTAAGGCACAGTGACGTGTGAGGTTAAGTGGTCTGTAAGGCACAGTGGCGTGTGAGGTTAAGTGGTCTGTAAGGCACAGTAGCGTGTAAGGTTAAGTGGTCTGTAAGGCACAGTGGTGTGTAAGGTTAAGTGGTCTGTAAGGCACAGTGGCGTGTAAGGTTAAGTGGTCTGTAAGGCACAGTGGCGTGTGAGGTTAAGTGGTCTGTAAGGCACAGTGGCGTGTGAGGTTAAGTGGTCTGTAAAGCACAGTAGCGTGTAAGGTTAAGTGGTCTGTAAAGCACAGTAGCGTGTAAGGTTAAGTGGTCTGTAAGGCACAGTGGTGCATAAGGTTAAAGTGGTCTGTAAGGCACAGTGGCGTGTAAGGTTAAGTGGTCTATAAGGCACAGTGGTGCGTAAGGTTAAAGTGGTCTGTAAAGCACAGTAGCGTGTAAGGTTAAGTGGTCTGTAAGGCACAGTGGTGTGTAAGGTTAAGTGGTCTGTAAGGCACAGTGGTGCGTAAGGTTAAGTGGTCTGTAAGGCACAGTGGTGCGTAAGGTTAAAGTGGTCTGTAAGGCACAGTGGCGTGTAAGGTTAAGTGGTCTATAAGGCACAATGACACAATGTAATCTGTCGTGCGAAAAATTAGTTTTGCGTCCGGTGTGAAAGCAGCTTCAGAGAAATTCCACGGTCAGCTATGAATGGCCAATCGTGGCGTTCGTAATGGAGCGCATGGCAGTGGGAACTAAGCATTAGATTAAGTGGTCTGTAAAACACAGTGGCGTGTGAGGTTAAGTGGTCTGTAAGGCACAGTGGCGTGTGAGGTTAAGTGGTCTGTAAAGCACAGTGGTGTGTAAGGTTAAGTGGTCTGTAAGGCACAGTGGTGTGTAAGGTTAAGTGGTCTGTAAGGCACAGTGGTGCGTAAGGTTAAGTGGTCTGTAAGGCACAGTGGTGCGTAAGGTTAAGTGGTCTGTAAGGCACAGTGGCATGTAAGGTTAAGTGGTCTGTAAGGCACATTGACACAATGTAATCTGTCGTGCGAAAAATTAGTTTTGCGTCCGGTGTGAAAGCAGCTTCAGAAAAATTCCACGATCAGCTATGAATGGCCAATCGTGGCGTTCGTAATGGAGCGCATGGCAGTGGGAACTAAGCATTAGATTAAGTGGTCTGTAAAACAGAGTGGCGTGTGAGGTTAAGTGGTCTGTAAAACAGAGTGGCGTGTGAGGTTAAGTAGTCTGTAAGGCACAGTGGTGTGTAAGGATAAGTGGTCTGTAAAGCACAATGGCGTGTAATGTCAAGTGGTCTGTAAGGCACAGTGGCGTGTGAGGGTAAGTGGTCTGTAAGGCACAGTGGCGTGTGAGGTTAAGTGGTCTGTAAGGCACAGTGGCGTGTGAGGTTAAGTGGTCTGTAAAGCACAGTGGTGTGTAAGGTTAAGTGGTCTGTAAGGCACAGTGGCATGTAAGGTTAAGTGGTCTGTAAGGCACAGTGGCGTGTGAAGTTAAGTGGTCTGCAAGGCACAGTGGCGTGTGAGGTTAAGTGGTCTGTAAAGCACAGTGGTGCGTAAGGTTAAGTGGTCTGTAAAGCACAGTGGTGCGTAAGGTTAAGTGGTCTGTAAAGCACAGTGGCGTGTGAAGTTAAGTGGTCTGTAAAGCACAGTGGTGCGTAAGGTTAAGTGGTCTGTAAAGCACAGTGGTGCGTAAGGTTAAGTGGTCTGTAAAGCACAGTGGCGTGTGAAGTTAAGTGGTCTGCAAGGCACAGTGGTGCGTAAGGTTAAGTGGTCTGTAAAGCACAGTGGCGTGTGAG
Source organism: Gymnothorax reevesii (assembly GCA_029721435.1). Taxonomy (NCBI): domain Eukaryota; kingdom Metazoa; phylum Chordata; class Actinopteri; order Anguilliformes; family Muraenidae; genus Gymnothorax; species Gymnothorax reevesii. The sequence goes on along the minus strand of CM056585.1, from coordinate 72,350,594 downwards.
GTTAAGTGGTCTGTAAGGCACAGTGGCGTGTGAGGTTAAGTGGTCTGTAAGGCACAGTGGCGTGTGAGGTTAAGTGGTCTGTAAGGCACAGTGGCGTGTGAGGGTAAGTGGTCTGTAAGGCACAGTCGCGTGTAAGGTTAAGTGGTCTGCAAGGCACAGCGGACCTGTATGACTGCTCTGTCATCAGTTACCTCGATCTCCCTTAGAAGCTCCGACTGCCCACAGGTTTCGAGGTCCTCCAGCGCTTGGGTCCAGAACCCGTCATTCAGATCCGGACCCACAGAATTCCGGGCCGGCCGGCTGGAGCATCTACGCCAACACAGGGACCAGAACACATCAGGGAACAGCGGGGCCTACACACAGGCACGACAGCTGGGCCTGCATGAAGCTATGGGTAATCCAGGACAGGTAATCTGTCCTCTTGAATCAGTAAGATTATTCATATAATACACTGCACCCAAGGGACCTCAGATAGATGGAGCAGAAGAAGAATAAAAATAGAAATAAAATGTGGAGTTGAAGCAGAGGAATCCTGTGATGGTAGAAGGTTGGAGAGACGGAGAATGTAGACGTGACATGAAAGAGGAAACAGACTATAGATAGGAGCTGGGATTGGATGTGCAGAGAGGGGGCGGGGCCTCAAACCCGAGAGACTGACCACCTGAGAGAAGAGAAAAGGAGGGAGGGAGAAAAGGGGGTAAGGAAAGGACAGGAAGAGAGGAAAAACAGAGGAGAGAGGATGACAAGACTAAATGAAAATCAACAAATCAATAAAAATTAATAATAGAAACCATAATGCCCCATGTAAATGTGTGATGGAACACTTAAATTCATTGATTAAAATAGTAACATAACATAGCGCAGATGATATAATGCAGAACTGAAATGCTTGATTATGTATTACGTACAAGTGAACTTATGCGATCACTATTCACAGAAGTTTACATTTCAGACTTAAAGTTCCTCAGACTTTGCTGCAAGATGGCAAACATGTTTAGAATGTCCTTCATTTAACATTCTAAATGCTGATGTAACCACCCAAACCATAGATATGTATACATAGATACATATATCCATGATTCCAACAGATAACAGAAAGTAGTGAAGTTCTATGTCCCTGACAGAGTTCTTTAGAATGGGGGGGAGATATAAGTTCTCATTTCACACAAAGGGCTCTCACTACATTCAAGGAATGTCTTGCCATCGCTCCAACACAGGGACCCTAAAATCTGGACCTCGACTCCAAAAATCAGCCCTGATTTTCTGTTATCCCCGCAGAGTAAATTAACGCTCAGTGCCTCTTATTGACAAGCCTGTGTTTTTGACGCAACTCCCAGATAAAGGGAGAGTGGAAAAGTACCAGTCAACGGACCACAGGGACCATTATTTGAGCGCTGACATTTGCCAAGTAAAATGCTCTGAAAGTACTTTGTGCTGGCCTGGGTTTGGTATCTGTAGTTGCGAATGTTGAAAATGTGCAAGTTCGTCCATCTGTTCAGTACATGTCTCTCAGGTCAGTGCTGATTGGACGAAGCCCTGAAGGTATTTCCAGCTGCATCCCAATTACAGCAATGCCAACTCTGCCTGTCACACATGAAATTACTCATTTCAAGCTGCAATGAATATTCATCAGGAGTTAGTCACTGCTGACGGAGTATCTAGCTCAAGCCCACCAGCACAGAAAATGCTGGAACTATCATCAGCAAACTCTGATTCAAGCAGTATCAGCTGATAAGATGAAGATTGAGGAGGAGAACATTCATTTAAATGAACATTTTACATTAACTCAGAAAACAGGCAACACTACCCAGTGCAGCTTGTTCTCCTCTTTGCGGTAAGATGGGAAATAAATGTGTCATTGTGATGCAAAATTGCATTTCAAACAAAGTTAAGGCGATTCAACAGCAGATTTTCAAAGTAATCTCAATTTTCTTGGTATTTTAAAGGAAGTGCGTGGTTTAAATGACAAAGAAAATTAACACTAGCAACAAATAACAAATGCATAAGGTTGACTTTCATTGCAATGCGATTTTGCATCAAAATGACATCTTATTTTTCAATTAAGACAACGTCAACAAGCTGGCTATGCGCTAAGCACACCGATCCATAGGCCCAGGTGAGCTAAAGCTCTGTTCAAGTGTGTGTCATTCCTTTCATCACAGAAAAAGAGTAAATAAAGACCCTATCATTCTGCACAAGCTGGTCAAACAAAGAGAACGTAGCCAAAAGTAATTTTAGGAAACTGTCTGTCCATAATCCTCTGGGATGAAGGTCTGATAATCCCTCCAGACAAAGGACTTCAGCAAGTGAAGCAAGAAATTATGAATTGCTGAGCCTAATTCAGCACTCACCGCATCACCAGAAAAATACATTTCTTACTATTAAAATCCATCCCAAATTTAGATTCATTCTATTTTTAAAATCTGCTCTAAAAAGAGACAACATCTCCAGTGGCGCTTGTGTGCTCGCCGCTCATAGCGTCTGGGATTAAGACGTGTCGCTCGTAATCAGGCCCAATCAGAGGCCTGATTCCCTTTCTTCCCAAATGTCAGTCATCATATAGCCCAATCTCAGGCCAGATTCTCTCTCACCCCGAGGGCTTGTCCCACTCATCCTCGCTGAAACCCCCATCACTGAGGGGGTAGTTCTTCCTCTGGCCAGCAGGGGGCGAGTTGAGTCTGTGCTTGGTGCTGCGCCACTCTTGCTGGCTTAAGACTGGGCCTGGGGTTTGATGGATGCTTGTTCCTATGGCAAAGGAGATGATATGACATTGCTTATTCCTCAGTAACGTCCGATTACATCTTATGTTCCACTCTTTACTCATTTGATTACTCCTGACTTTGTGACCTTGACTCAATTACGCTCAAAATCCAGTAAGATGCAGTTCTGCACTTCACATGATTAACTAGACAGTCAGTTGCCCGCAGGTCAATCTGTATCCCCGGATGTCCTATAAACCAAAACCGCCAACTCATCCTATTTAACTCATTAATACTATGTGTATTCTTACGCAAATCAAAGGCTTTCTCTCCTGTCCCACGAGGATATGCACACCTCTTATGAAAGCAAGCAGACCATAACTGTTGCCCTTAGAGCGCTCACAAGGAAATCCAAAATTTTCTAATAAATCAACAATTTAACTGTATCATTAAAAATGCAATCACTCCCCGACCTTACCACACTCAAGGTCCATGCCAAATATGAAATGAATCCATGAAGAAATGTGACCTGTAGAGCACTAACATGAAACCTCTACTGAAGTGGCATAACCATCGCTGATCCATAGTATCGTCAACTCATCATCCGGGGATATGATTACACCTGAGATACTCTCAACTTAATTACACCGGAGATTTTACTCTCATCTTAATTATACCTGAGATTCCACTCTCAACTTAATTACACCTGAGATTCCACTCCTTATTTGACTAATTACACCTGGGATTCTACTGTCAATTTGATTACACCTGAGATTTTATTTCTTATTTAATTACACCTGAGAATCTACTCTTTGATTTTTTTAAATATTCAGACTCTGCACTTCACTTGATTAATTGCATCTGAGATCCCTTTACTCAGTTAAACTTGTGAATGTATTCTTTTTGATTAATAACTCCAAGAATCAGATGTGAAACTGCTGCGCTCTGTGACAGGAGTACCATGTACTGCGTGACTAAGACTGTGGCAGTGACTGTATGCAACAAGGAACAGTGTGATAGCATGATTGTGACTGTCATAATGACTGCATGAAACTAAGAGTACAACAGATTTTGTGACTGACTTTGCAAAACTGAGTATGACAATTGATGTGACTGTATCTAAACCGACAGAGATAATAACGAACCGTGGCTATGTGACTACTTGTATGAATCTGGTAGCTCATGGCCATGATTGTTAGCATGACTGTCGTGGGCCGGTTTGGCGTCAAGGCAGTTGGAGTCAGCCCTCACCCTGGCTGCCATAACCAGCGTCGATTCCTGAACTGTCCCACGACTCAGCAGCAGAGTCCAGGCTTGGGACGGTAGAGGAGTACAGGTCCGACAGCTTGTCAGGTTTGGGGAACTCCGTGACATCATCGTCACGGTCGCTCAGCTCAGCTGAATGCCCCGGAATCTTCCGACCAGCTTTTTCTGAGGCAAGACGAAAGAGAGCCGTTAAACAGCTCCATAAGACAGATTTCAGCGATAAAATATGTGCTTCGTTTTAATTAAACTGGAACAGCAAAAGTCAACAGCAATGAGAATACAGTGCCCTCAATAATTATTGGCACCCCTGGTTAAGATATGTTAAAAGCCTTAAAATAAATTCAAGTATTTCTGTCATTTCAACAGTGGTTTACAAAGTTGATCAGAGTATCTAGGAATATTTAATTAGTAATTCATCACTTCCTGTTTCCCTGGGTTATAAATATAACGTGACACAGAGACCATTTCTCTTACCCAGTCTTCAACATGGGAAAGACAAAGGAACACACCATTCAAGTAAGGCAGATATGTGTCGACCTTCACAAGTCAGGCAATGCCTACAAGAAAATAGCCACTCGCCTGCATCTGCCCATATCTACTGTCAAAGGAATCATTAAGAAGTTTAAAACAACTGGAACAGTGGTAAACAAGCCTAGACGAGGACACAAGGTTATTTTCCCACCACGCACAGTGAGGAGGATGGTAAGAGAAATAAAAAGTTCTCCAAAGCTCTCTGTTAAAGAATTGCAACAAATGGTAGCATCTTGGGGTCACAAAGTCTCCAAAACAACCATCAGACGCATTCTACATGCCAAGAAGCTGCTAGGGAGGCATGCTCGGAAAAAACCTTTTCTCACTCACAATCATAAACACAAACGTCTGAAGTTCGCTAAGCAGTACTGGGACTTCAACTGGGACCGTGTGCTTTGGTCAGATGAGACTAAGATTGAGTGTTTGTTGCCAAAAAGCTCTAAGTAGGTCAGGCGGAACACAAAAGATGAGTATGCAGAAAAGCACCTCATGCCCACTGTGAAGTATGGGGGAGGATCGGTGATGCTGTGGGCCTGTTTCTCCTCCAGAGACCCTGGGAACCTTGTTAGGGTGCATGGCATCATGAACGCTTTGAAATACCAGGACATTTTAAATCAGAATCTGGTGGCCGCTGCCCGAAAGCTGAAGATGGGTCGTCACTGGGTCTTTCAGCAAGATAATCTACACAGAAATGGTTCACCAGACACAGAATCAAGCTCCTCCTATGGCCATCTCAGTCTCCAGACCTCAACCCGATTGAAAACCTGTGGAGTGAGCTGAAGAGGAGAGTGCAGAGGAGAGGACCCAGGTCGCTGGTTGATTTAGAGAGACTGTGCAAAGAGGAATGGACAAAGATCCCTCTTTCTGTATTCTCCCATCTTGTGAAACATAATAGGAGAAGATTAGGTGCTGTTTTGTAGGCAAAAGGGGGTTGTACAAAGTATTAACATCAGGGGTGCTAATAATTGCGGCACACATGATTTGATGTAAAATAACTATTTCTTAATGTGGGATTTTTTTCCCCACTGGATAAATGCACTTGAATAAACGGTTGGATTTTCTCCTTTTTTCATTGTGATCCTACATTATTTAGAAAAAAACTAAATTTATTAGAAGCTAAAGAACCCATCTTAACCAGGGGTGCCAATAATTATTAAGGGCGCAGTACATCTTGCAAGCAAATTTATTAAATTTCATTTGATGTTGATTTCTTTCATTTGCTAACCCTATTCTGAAAGGAAAAGGCTAATTGACCTTTCTGATGGGATTAGGTTTTTATTTACTCCGAGATTAGTGTTGAGCTGAAGTCGCCAAAGGGCAGCGGTGCGTTAAATTTCTGCTTGAACAAAGAGTGTCGAAAGCTCCATAGAAAATGGCCACAACTCTGGAGTAATACAGGCTGTACTGTAAAGGCACTGTGGGGATATGTGTGTCCTCTGTATTGCAAAGTACTAATGTGACATTTCTAACATATTGCAGTAAACTGGGCTCACTGAAACGAACCATTTCAACACAAATAATGCCTCATTTCTCTAAAGCAGAGAAACATGCGGACAGTCGCACACAATCATTAGCAAACACAACAGCATGCTCACACATGTATGACACAAGCAGGCAGGTGTATACATGAGCACTCACAAGCATACGCCACACGGCCACGCAAATGCGCACACACTCACGGTCGGCCTGCTTCTTGATCTTTAGCGTAACCGTCTCGCCGGCGCCCTGAAGCAGATGGATGGCCTCACTCAGCGGTTTACCCTTCAAACTCACGTTGTTGATGGCCAGGATGCAGTCTCCCAGATGCAATGCCCCAGTCCTGCAAGATCCACACAGTCCCACAGTACTCGTGTGTGAGCGTGTGTTCTTCAACTTACCATATAGTGAGGACCAGAAGCCATTTTTAACTGACAGAGTGGGGATATTTTTTGGCAAGTGAGGACATTTATGCCAGTCCTCATAAATACCATGGCAAACTGTGATTTACTGGTTAAGACTGGGGGAAAAACTGTTGGGATGCAGAAAGAATGAACGGAAGTCAATGTAATGTCCTCTCAAGGATAGAAGTATAAGGATGTGAGTGTGAGTGAGTGAGTGTGTATATATATATGTGTGTGTGTGTGTGTGTGTGTGTGCAGTATGTGTATTTGGTGTCTACATTGAAGCGTGCGTGCTTTAGTGTGTGTACAGTGACCTTCTTGTAAGCAAGTGCATGTTTGTGTGTTAGAGTGTATACACACAAATATGCCTCTACAGGGCAGCAAAGAGAAACAGTCAGCAAGACAAAGTGATTAAGCTAAGCTAATAGAACATGAGTCTAAGAGTGAGTGAGTGAAAGGCATATGATACCTGCAATAGATTTAACAGCCCATCAGTTTAATCTCACCTGACAGTGACAAACCGTACCATAGTGTGCCCTTTACTGAAATCCCTACGGCTGGAGTCACATGATCATCCACATCTATACCAACTTCCTTCTCACAGCCCCCTTTCATTGTTATCATTTGAATTTCCCTCCAAAACTTCCTGTTGCTCATTCATTGGGTTCTCCTCCACTTATTTCTGTGTCTAATCAATATAAAATCTGCTATAAAGAATGACCCATTTTATTCTGGCATAAATCCGTAAGTGCCCATTCTAGGGGTCTCTTTTCTAGTGCCAGGGGGACCACAGACTTCAGCAGTCAGTTTTGTTCGTAACTGTGGTTCAATTATTTCCTCACAATTTGAACAGCGTGATAAATTTGATAAAAGACTATTGGGTTTAATCATTTGGATCCACGACGCCTCATAAAATGTCCCTTGTAAACTGACAATCCGGATCACGGCTCTCACCAAAAGGCGACATCAGAGCCACCGCAGTTCCATGTACCAACCAGCAGATGGCAATAGAATGCTTCAGTGTTTGACAGACCTCAAAACAGCGTGGTTGCGTCTCAGATACCGTGCTGCTGTAGCAATATTCAATAAACGCAGCAGTGGAGGTGTAGACATTAACAGGGCAGGGCAGGGTGGCGCACCTCTCGGCCACGCCTCGGCGGGTAAGCCCCGAGATAATGATGGGGTCGAAGGGCTCCTCTGTGCCGGAGATTGTGATGCCCAAGGGCCCTCCATACCGCCGCAGTTCCACTGTGTATATGATGGAGCCGGAGAGCTCTGGGTCATCTACATAATTGCACACACAGACGCAAACGTCAGAACCGATAAAATTTTAGCATTTCATTTCAGCAAAAGAAAATTTTCCTTTTGAAATGGCAAGTGCCATGAGCCAGGGAAATGGTCAACTTTTGTCAGGTGTGACACACAATCACCATAACCTAGAGAAAAGGCAATTTCCTGTGGTATCAGAAAGTGAGAGTCTAAAGTTGTTGCTAGTATAATATCAAGTGTATTTAGGCTTTGCCACAAATTCTCATAGTTCACTACACTTCAAGATCTGTCGCATTGGGCCATGATGGAGCCAAAGAGCTCTGGGTCATCTACATAAATGTACACAGAGACGCAAACCTAAGTACACCCAGAAGCTGTAAGATTTCAGCATTTATGCAGCAAAATACACAAAAATTCTCCTATCAGAGGGGAGTATCGCAAAATAGGGCTATACCCAAAACCCACTAAAACCCCAAAACATCAATCTAAACATGTTCCTCACATTGTTGCTCAACTGCTACCATCTGCTTCTCCTCCGCATCCTTCCTCTGTCCACCCAATCCCCCCACACACTTCCCCCCGTGTTCGAAACCGCACCCCAACGTACTACTCGCACTACTGATGACATTAGATTTAGGGGTTAGGGTGTTCACTTATGTGTGGGGAGCCCTGATCAACGGTGGGGAATGAGTCTGTGTCCGCGAGAAGTTCCCACATGTACACTAGATCGGGCAGATATTTTGCGGGTGCATCGTAAGCTCACTATTCATTCATACATTGCCCAAGATGCAACGCGACAGAAACCGACAGAAAACTTCTCTGAGGAATAACAAGAAGAAGAAGCAACAGGAAGAGTTCATTCGTAGCGTGTAGTCTGACTAGTGCGTCGTGAAAGTGTATGTAGACTGTAGAGTGCGGTTTTGAACACGGCCTCTCCATCTCTCTCTCTCACTCCCTCCCTCACCGGAGTTGTCCTCATCTTTCTGAATCTTCAGCTTGACCAGGTCTTCGCTCTGCTGCAGGATCTGCACGGCGTCCTCCATGGAGCAGTTCTCCAGCCGCACGCTGTCTATCGCCAGGAGTCGGTCCCCCGGCTCCAGTGTGCCTGTCCTGGGAGAGGAATGAGCGACAAGGGGCTCAACGAGGTGCTGTGAGATGAAGGACTCATTCGAATGTGATTATTTCTGTACAACAAAACTCTAGCTCTCATTATTTAATGCAGCATCATACTATAAAGCAAGAAATCTGTTTGTGTGTGTGTGTGTGTGAATGGCCTTTGCATATCTTGCGAGCCGTTCATCCGATCAACTTTAAACTTGGTGGGTGTATTACTGAGGAACCAAGGAAGGGCACTGTTGAGTTTGAAGTTGTTTGGCTGAGTGGATCTCGAGAATTTGAGAATTCTGCAAGCACCAATACTGCTCAAGCAGTAACTGAGTGGGCACTGCATGAGTCTATTCAGAAACCTCACGTCAGGGTCAAGTTTCCATATCAGACTAAGGGTCTGGCTTCAATTCTAATTTGAAGTGTTTTATTCTGACTGGTTTAGAGTACTGGGTCTTCGGCAGAAACCCAAAGGATGGTATTCTTGAGCTAGATATGAATTCAGACCAACAGTCGAATTTAACACAGAGTTTGGCTTGTTGACAAGTAAAATATTCAGATTTTCATGTGAGCTGCGTTCGTGTTGGCCTTCTTCCAAAAGTGCATGATTCTAGTCCTCACAAAAACTGAGTCAGGTGAGGTTTTGAACACAGGTGTAGACATGCGCATACGTGTGCGCACACACTCCCCCCACCCCACACACACCTGTGAGCTATGCTCCCTTTCTTGATGTCAGATATGATGAGGGCTTCTCCCTTTCTCTTGCTGGCTAAAAAAGGGAGGGGTAATTTTTCATAACATACTTTTTAAAGAAAAAAACTACTGACCAAAGCACTTTTACATTCCTATAAAATGTATAACATCGATATTCAATCCATTCCAGGGTATATTTTCTAATATGTGTAATATTGTACTGCATCACTATTTTCAATTTTTTCAATATCTTGTCAGGCTTCTGCTTGATCTGCTTCCGTGTGTCGTTGTCCTACATTACCCAGAATAACTTTTGTTTCCTCCCTCTTTCATGAGAAATGGGGTGTGATAGATAGAAGTGGAAGCATTAGCTAGCTAGTGTTCCTTCTCAGAGAAACAAAGCCAGAGATTATGGTCACAACGCCAATCGTCCACAAAGCCAGAGAGTTGTATTCTGGATGCACAAGGCTAACAGCATGGCAAATATTGGCATGTCCTCAGGTTAAATTATTGATTCCTCTCCGTAGGAATACAGCAAAAATTTGATTTGTAGTGATTCTAAGACAGAACCCTCGAGTTTAAGCTCCTTAAGAGATTAAACCAATATCTGGTTGATGCTACAGGAAGTTTACATCGCTAAATCAATTTTCAGGTGAGGTACAAAGAAGGATAGAACAGAAAGAAAAACAAATCATTGGAATGAGCTCTGTAATTTGAAGAATCACCGATGGTGGCAAAGACTCACCACTAATGACAATGCCAAGCTCCACCCCTTTTTTCTTGGGCAGCTTCACATGGAATGTACCACTGCTGGGAACCACTGATTCTGCAGGGGCGAGTAGGGGGCAGAAACCAAAGGAAAAAGAAAACACAGCGATGTAAGAAATCAATAAACTGCAGGGGTTTCACACTGGTCTTTAAAAAGGCCCAGGGGCTGCGCAAGTTCTCTCTCTCGCCGTGCAGAAGCTCACCTGATACAGCAAATCAACTGAGCCGACTGAGATCGGTTGATTAAATTAGTTGTATCAGGTGAGCTTCTGCTCAGTCGGGTTAAAAACCTTCAGTCTTTTGGCCCTTTTACAGACCAGCTTGAGACCCCTGCTTAGCAGCATTATGACTGCAGCTACACCAGTGTTTAGTTTACACTCACAAACCCCAATGTACAGGGAAAAAGGGCGAGCTCTCCCTTACACCTCATATCATAAATATCACCACAAATCACATCCCCCTCTCGTCTGCGCTAACCATTAGGCTCATAACTTATGACTGAACTAAAGCAACACTGCACTAATTTCTACATTCACTGAAACAGGCATGCATGACAGCCCATTCAGTGCCATCCAGAATTATTGGCAACCTTACTGAACGTGGGCAAAACAGGATGTGAAAAAAGGCTGCCGGTTATCCTCTTGGTTTTTCACACAAAATGTTCACAAAAACATAGTTCTCTGGCGAGCGTAGTTGGGCTGAACGGCCTGTTCTCGCCATTCATGTTATGTTATGTTAAAAATCTAACATTTTTATTAAAGTTAAATTACTGAAAGAAACAATGTTGACATTTTTATAATCTGAAAAGACTGCAGTTATTGAGGCAAAAGGAGGCTGCATGCACAAAATATTAAATGAAGGGGTGTGAATAATTGGGGAACAGGAAAAAAAAATGCTTGTTGCCTGAAAGGTTTTTCTCAATTTTGTAAGTTCTGTTAAAGGTTAGATTTTCGTGAATATTTTGAATACAAGATCACGAGGATAAAAAATAAAGGCATATTGTTTGAACCTGGTTTTGCTCATTTTTTACTAAAGGGTGCCTATAGGTTTTGAAGACACGGTAAGTATTTGAACAGTGACAAGTTATTTGGTTTAGAACTCCAGTACACCGGATCTGAAAACAATGAATGAGGCTTTTGGATGAGATACTTTTAGACTTCAGGTTGTCAGCTTCAATACTTTCAGCATTTTCATACTGTGTAAACAATATATAAATTTCCACCCTTTTAATACATTGTAACTGTCCAAATAATTCTGTACTGTATTGTTTTTATGTTGTCATTATTATCTTCAAAAAAATTTGATCTTAAAAGTCTTAAACTGCCCGAGTCTTAAAGGTGCTCATGTGAAAATGCTGCAGATTAGAACAGAGTTCTATTTTCCAGACCTGCTACATCAAACTCGACCTCCAGCGTGACCTTTTTGGAGAGGGCGGCATTCCGCAGCAGCTGATTGGCCTCTTCCAGGGTTCCGTCATCGGTGGGAATCCCGTTGATTGACAGGAGGCGGTCCCCCACCTGCAGAAGACCACACCTGGGGGCACAGACAGAGTCATACCAATGCTCACAGATAAGATGACAACTGACAAACATTTTGAATGCTTAACCACTCAGGATGTCATTCATATATGTATATATCACACACACTTGATCATGCATTAAACCTCACACGGAAGTTTACTGTTCCATTGTTTGCAACTATGAAAATGTCCTGAAGAAAAACTCTGAGGGAAAGGATTATCAAAACTAGGGTACAATTAAACAAAGAAACACACACTGAGCTTATATTTTCTTGGAGGAAAAAAATGATAAACTTCACATTAAAACGTTAGAGTTCCCTTGAGATACTTGAATGGAGAGCAGAGACCAATGGCCACAAGGTGGCGCAACCTCCCTAGAGGAGACGCAGAAATGAGCCTCAAACTTTCATTGTGGCCACTCAGTTTAAATAAAGCCTCATTGAACGCAATCCTCTGACAGATTTTGGTTTAATGGGATTGCAAATCTGTTACTGCTTCTCAGTGAGAATCATCTCGGTGAGATTTAGGACTGCTCAACTCACTGATCATATTCTGCATACCTATGGGCCAAATCCATGCAGGGAAAATTTTCATGGACAGGCGCAAACCTAAGCAGCCATGCAGGTAGGCATTCACACACATACAGACACACATCACTAAAATGTTTTGGCGGTCAGGAATACAGAATCATACCACAAGCATCTGGCCGCAACTTTTCACATTGATCTTAACACCTAATCTGACCGATCTGCACCTCCACCAATGACCTACATCATTCATTTCTCTTATACGGCTTCGGATAGACGCATGTGTCAATGAAATGTACAGTGATCTCTAATGATTTAATCAATGTATTAAACGTAGTGCACATTTGCAGAGCACAGGGAACAGAAACATAGCGCAGCTCACTGGCAAATAGTATAGCGCTCTGATGTAATGTCATAAATCAGATGAGTCAAAGTTCTGCAGATAAATACTCACTAAACTGAAACTCATTAGGCTCTGACAGAAGCTTCTGTACTTTGTAATGTGCATTGAAATCCTCTAACAGCCTGCACTCTAAAAGAATTTTAATGAGTCGCAGGTCTCAGATAACATTAAACTTCAGCAGCAGCGCTTTTTCCCTCGATAGGAGAAACTCCCCTCGTTACCTGCATGCTCCCAGCAAGAGCTCACCTCTCCGCGGGGCTGTCGGGCTCGATGAAGCGGATGAGGGGCGGAGCAGCCGCGCTCTCTGTAGTGAACGCGCCGCCCTGCAGTATTAGTCCGAAGCCGCTGAGTGGGTCGCCGCGCAAAGTCACCTCAGCGGTCTCAGGGTGAACCACCTGACCACCTAGGCCGACTGTACTGGAGGCCAGAGACACTGCGGAGAGGGACAGTAGGGTTAGATGGACATATAGGCAAACAGATAACAACACAGATACATTATATAAAACTAAAGACCCGTCCCAGACCTACTGTACTGGAGGCTGGAGACACTCAGGAGAGGGACACCATGGTAAGACTGAAACACACACACACACACACACACACTATATATACACCGACAGTACCACTCAAAAGTTTGGACACACTTTGCTAATGTCACGGCACTCTGTTTTTATAGAAATTTAAACGGCTTAGCTTCTCTGTATAATCTCAAATGGAATCTGGTGAGAGGTAAACAGTCAGAAGTGAAGAGAGAATAATTTACTTGTTTGAGTAGTGTGCAAAATTTTAGAATTCTCAAAAGAAGCCATATTTTGCAAGGTAAGCAGACAAATAAGCTCTTTCCATTTTCCAACGGGCAAATTAAAGACACGCTATTTTAGAATTTATTGGGCAAAAAAGTCGATGAAAAGCAAACCACATGTGCAGCGCATCTCTGGGAACTTAGACGCTCAGCAGTAAACTCATTATAGCCATTTTTATATATATATATATATATATATATATATATATATATATATATATACATACATACACTTGACACTCAGTGACATATGCACATACACACACACACACACGGTGTACATGCTATCACACAAACACACACGTACATAAACACCCTCACATGCCTCGGCACAGGCATGAGGGGGGAGTGTGTATGATTGAGTGCGAGAGATTGTGGATGTGTGTGTGTGTGTGTGTGTGTGCGTGTGTGTGTGTGTGCGCGCTCCTACATGAGCTTCTGTGTTCCTTCTTCCTTGGCCTCCTCTTGGTGGGGACATGTCGGGGGCTGGCAGGCTGTGAGGGGCGGGGCAGGGAGGATGGACTCTGATTGGTGGGAGCAGAAGTGCAGGTGGAGCCAGGAGAGAAGCTGCTTGAGACCATAGCTGTAGAGAAGAAGCGGGGCAGGTTCACACAGGGCTTTATTCGGTTGGTTGACTCTACTTCTTAGAGTTTATGAATATGACATCACACGGACTGATCGCACATGTTCAATTTGAGTTTTGCGGATTGTGGACCCAGCTTATTTTGCCACGTCTTAGGCCAGGGATACTCACTCTCTTCCAGAATGAGCCACAGTGGGTGCAGGCTTTCGCTCTATCCAACCTGTCCCACACCTGATTCTACTAATCAACCCTTAAAGCTTTTGCCGTAGTCCCTTGATAAGTAGAATCAGGTGTGTAACTGCATGGTTAGAATGAAAGCCTGCACCCACTGCGGCTCATTCTGGATAAGAGTGAGTATCCCTGTCTTAGGCCTATGAATAGCAATTCCTGGGCAGAATTCCTACAATTTGCCAGTTTTTCCCACTTAAATATGCCAAGGAGGTACTGTGTGCATCATTTTATATATTTTGCAAAGGTTTGATGAACTTCTTTTTTTAAATATCATAAAAAAAAGATAAAAAAATATAAGATAAAAAAATTTGAGAATGTGCAAACTTACTGTGATGTCAAACTGCGATGTCAAACTCGAGTTTTACCAAACTCCGCACGGTGCTCAAACTGGTCGCAAAATTGCATCAAATGACATCAATCGGGTAGCAAGCACGACAGTTCGGGTGCAAACATGCATAGATCACGTTGTATGTGGGTGGCAATCGAACTAAGCCCAGGTGAAAGGGTGTGATATGCAGTTAAAGGGACAGGCACACAGGTAAAGGGGTGTGGCTCATAGGTAATGGGGCAGGTACACACGTGAAGGGGTGTGGCACACAGGTAATGGGGCAGGTACACAGGTGAAGGGGTGTGGCACACAGGTAATAGGGCAGGTACACAGGTGAAGGGGTGTGGCACACAGGTAATAGGGCAGGTACACAGGTGAAGGGGTGTGGCACACAGGCAATGGGGCAGGTACACAGGTGAAGGGGTGTGGCACACAGGTAATAGGGCAGGTACACAGGTGAAGGGGTGTGGCACACAGGTAATAGGGCAGGTACACAGGTGAAGGGGTGTGGCACACAGGTAATGAGGCAGGTACACAGGTGAAGGGGTGTGGCACACAGGTAATGGGGCAGGTACACAGGTGAAGGGGTGTGGCACATAGGTAATGGGGCAGGTACACAGGTGAAGGGATGTGGCACACAGGTAATGGGGCAGGTACACAGGTGAAAGGGTGTGGCACACAGGTAATGGGACAGGTACATACGTGAAGGGGTGTGGCACACAGGTAATGGGGAAGGTACACAGGTGAAGGGGTGTGGCACACAGGTAATGGGGCAGGTACACAGGTGAAGGGGTGTGGCACACAGGTAATGGGGCAGGTACACAGGTGAAGGGGTGTGGCACACAGGTAATGGGGCAGGTACACAGGTGAAGGGGTGTGGCACACAGGTAATGGGACAGGTACACAGGTGAAGGGGTGTGGCACACAGGTAATGGGGAGGTACACAGGTGAAAGGATGTGGCACACAGGTAATGGGGCAGGTACACAGGTGAAGGGGTATGGCACACAGGTAATGGGACAAGTACACATGTGAAGGGGTGTGGCACACAGATGAAGCAAGGCACACAATTGTAAAGGGGCACAAGGTCCACAGGTGTAAGGGTGTGACACAGGTAACGAGCCAAGGCACTTAGGTACTGGAAAGTGACACAGGTAATGGGGTGGAACACAGGTAGAATGATGTGTTACACAGGTAAATGGACAGGCACACAGGTTATGCAGTAGCACACACACATACAGATTTAAATTTATAAAAATTTTGTGCTTACACTTGCAGTAGTCCTGGTTGTTGGGCAGGGTGCCAGTGGAGGCCCATGTAGGAGTCTTACAGCTCCCTGGAAGTGGGGCGTGGCAGTAGTGCACACAGGGGTCCCAGCAGTGATGGTGGCTACTCTTCTGAATTCTCACTGCAATCAAACCACATGCGCATCCACAAACACACAAACATGAATCAACAGCCATGACCACAGACACATGACAGCAATAATAAGTTTTAGACAAATTAACTTCCTGTGCCGCAGAAAAAGAATTTTTATAATTACTGATGGCAGCCATAAGCAGGTGACCAAATAATTTTATTAAGGACTTTAATTTTCATTTGTATAGTGATACTTGGCAATTAATTTCTAATCAATAACTGGGGCGAGACCAAATCTCCATCACAGCTCATAAGTAAGGAGGGAGTAAAAATGGTCAGTATAAGCATTTAGCCAGCTGTTCTTACATTTTCCGGAAAACTTTGAAAAAGTGGGAAGCAGGTACTTTCGAAACATTTACACTCCTCTGAACAGATCGTGAAATTTTACAAAATGAATTTACAAAGCCAGAGCTTAGTTAGGACTCTACCAGTCTCCCATGTGAGGCACAATTAAAGTCAAATACACAGCTGAGAGCCATTTGAGACCTGAGCATATTTCTAATTGCTGAGCAATTGTGAGCCCAGGTGACACAATTACTTCAGAACTGAACAATTAGCTAAGGGCAATTTAAACATGGGAGAGCAACCTTTCAATAGGCCAGGGGCAGCAATGCGTATTCTGGTTCCACTGCGACGACAGTTGCAATCCAAGAATTTTTTATTGGTTATTACTTTTCATGGTTAGATTCATTACTTGAGCTCTTACACCATGTTATGAGAGAAACTGCATTACAAACCTTGAAGAATAAAAGCCAACTGTTCATATAGTTCATTTTGCTACACTCCAAATAACTATATTTTTGGTAACATTTTATCTGATCAAAATCCAGACTGGTGAATCAATAAACCACTAATTAGGCATCTTAAACGCAGATGTTTATGTTCTTCCTCTATATTTTTAGAACCTAACAAAATTTATACAAAACAGGTTTGACACATCATTTGTCTCGCCATTCAATTCTTATTATCTAATAAAGGGTTACTTTTGTGACCATGTGTCCTCAATTTTGCTCATTGATTCTTTACTTTCATCAGCAACAAGCTTTCCCTCTCTTGAGGTAATAAGTTATTTCCAGAACAGCACTCTGTATATATTGAACTTTTCTTCTTGGTGAGTAAAGCTATTTCAGAGTCTTATAAGGGTATATAATCCCTAAAAGCATAAAAAAGCTAATTAAAATTTTGGTTGTGTAATTTCAGCTCACCTCTGTCCTTTCAGCAGGTTGCTCATTGTGGGGCTCAACAGAATCCTGGGACAGATTTCTCACTGTGTGGCTCACAGTGGCTCATCTTTTAGCAGGTAGCTCAGTATAGGCTTTAACTGTACGGCATGACATGTAAGTCAAGGTGTAACTCACCTGTATGATGTGACAAGTTGCTCAGTGAAGGGTTCAACTGTTCCCACTTGCTGCTCAGAGCGGGGCTCACCAGTGTCTTAGCAGGTTACTCAGTATGGGGCTTAACTGCATACTTTGACATATCAATCACTTTGTGGCTCACCTGTGTCACATGACAGGTTGCTCAGGTTTTGAGCTCACCTGTTACATGTTGCTCACCATGAGGCTTACCAGAATCCTGTGACAGGATGCACAGTGCGGGGCTCGCCAGTGTCCTGCAGCTGGCCGTTGAGTGTGGAGCTCACCAGTGTCACCAGGCAGCCCAGCATGGGAATTAGTATGGTGCTAATTGCGGTCATGTGGCAGGCTGCTCAGTGTGTGGCTCAATGTGAGACTCCGTGTAGGGCCCACCGATGTCCTGTGGCACGCTGCTGTGTGTAGCTCATTGTGTGGCTCAATGCGGCTCAGTGTAGAGCTCAACGTGGAGCTAAGTCCGGGGCTCACTGATGTCCTGTGGTAGGCTGCTCAGTGTGGTTCAATGTGGGGCTCACCGGTGGCCTGTGGCCCACTGCTGTGTGGAGCTCAGTGTGGGGTTCAGTGTGGAGCTCAGTGTGGGGCTCAGTGTGGTGCTCAGTGTGGTGCTAAGTGTGGGGTTCAGTGTGGGGTTCAGTGTGGAGCTCAGTGTGGTGCTCAGTGTGGTGCTCAGTCTGGGGCTTAGTGTGGAGCTCAGTGTGGGGTTCAGTGTGGAGCTCAGTGTGGGGCTCAGTGTGGGGTTCAGTGTGGAGCTCAGTGTGGGGCTCAGTGTGGGGCTAAGTGTGGAGCTCAGTGTGGGGCTCAGTGTGGGGCTAAGTGCGGGGCTCAGCGTGGGGCTCAGTGTGGGGCTCACCAGTGTCCTGTGGCAGGCTGCTGAGTCGGGCCTGGTGCACAGGTAGGATCTCCAGCTGCGTGCGCTCCCCTGTGCTGCCCAGCAGCTGCACCGCCTCTGCCAGCGTGCAGTGTTCTGTGGTCATTCCATCAATGGACAACAGGTGATCCCCAACATGCAGGGCCCCGCATCTGGACCAAGGATACAGACATTATTACCTCACATAGCCTGAATCTAAACACCCAATTTACACACCATAACCCCTCACAGCCTGAATCTGAATGCACAATATAAACATTATAACCCCACACAGCCTGAATCTAAACACCCAATTTACACAGTATAACCCCACACAGCATGAATCTTAACCCCCAGTATAAACATTATAGCCCCACACAGCTTAAATCTGAACACCAAATTTGAAGAAATGATTCAAATCATATGCTATGACCTCCGCAGTCATCAGATTTCAACCCAGTTGAACACCGATGGGACATTTTGGACAAATTATTCATGCAGCACTCTTCACTACCACCGGCAATACATCAACTGAAGGAATATCATTTGGCAGCCTGCTGCTCTAACCCTCCAGCAGAAATCCAGACATTTTGATTTCATGTCTAGACGCATTAAAGCTGTTCAGGCCAAGTGTGGTGCCCCGACATTCTTCTCAGACACAATGTTGATTTTTTTTTTCCTTTAATTTGTCACCCGTCTGTTGTGGTTGTAAAGCCAGTAAATTATGAGAGAGAGAGAGATAGAAAAAGAGATAGAGAAAGGAGAGAGAGAGAGGGGAGAGAGAGACTGACTTTGACTTTAAGGGATCTTTATTGACAAACTGTTTCAAAAAACTTTTTCTCAGCACAAATCATTTCTAAAACTGACAATAATTTCTTATTTACTATTTAGAGTTAATAAATAAATGAATAAATAAATGTTTACAATAGAGAGATAAAAAGAACAAAATCATTATAAAGAGAGAGAGAGATGTATGTATATGTATGTATGTGTGTGTGTGTGTGTATGTATATATATATATATATATATATATATATATATATATATATATATATATATATATACACACATACATACATAATTTTATTTTTATTTATTTATTTATTTATTTTTTAATTGGTCTTGTTATTGTAATTAAGCTTTGGCAATATGTATTTTAAAATATGTCATGCCAATAAAGCAAATTGAACTGAATTGAATTGAGAGAGAGAGAGAGAGAGAGAGAGACAGAGATAGAGATAAAGAGAGAGAGATAGAGATAAAGAGAGAGAGATAGAGAGAGAGGAGAGAGAGAGAGATAGAGATAGAGAGGAGAGAGAGAGAGAGAGAGAGAGAGAGAGCGAGCTTTGTTTTGTATTAGAGCCACAAGGCCAGCAGGGAGGGTGTAAAACAGAGCCGAGGCATTGTTGAGAGTTAATGGCACTCGGTGGGGTCTCAGAGCCCAGCTCTCAGGGGAGGCACAGGCTGCACACACTGATTGAGGCACTGGCTTTATTGCCCATCTGGGTCCCTCTCATATAAAAATCCTCTCCTTCACAGGCCTGCCTGACTGACTGCCACAGACAGCGCGCTTCCATATTTGTAAAATACAGAAAAATACATCTCTTCATATCTGCTCCTTGAACAAAACCCAAACATATTTACAATAACAGCTTAATTAGTAGCTTAGTTTGTATTCTTGACAGAATTAGTCAGCTGAGCACATGATTGTATTAGAACTAAGACCAACAGAGACAGTTGGGCTTCCTGACAACATTCATCTCAAACATTAAGATTCCCAGATCTAGAACAGCACGTTAACAGCACAATAAATCCATGCTAACTCGCGTAAGCATTCATTAAGCACGTCAGTCAAGACACATTAGCGGAGAATCGAGCTGTAGGTTTTGGAGAACGAACTGAGCAGCACTGCAGAGAGTAAACTGCACTGTAGTCAGAGGCAAAAAAATCCATGCACAGAATGTGAAAGTGTCCCACTTCTGTTCCATTGACCTGGATTTGCTCATTAACATAATAATTCTTCAGTCAGGAGGTAAAACGGATGAGTTGTGCGGCTGACTGAGTTTATGGGGGATATAAACACAAGGCAAGACTTTGCAACCTGGGAATTTTTCACCACTGGCAGTAAAATAAAGTTAAAATGGCCGCGATAGAGTAGAGACCACAATGCCGTTTTTTACATCATTAGGGAACAATGGTAAAGTCGCAAAGATTCCCATAGCTATGACCTATTAAGTGTTTTTGTCTGTTTTAAGGCTTAAGGACGTCAGTGCCTAGGGGTGTAGTGTAATGTAGTCTGTATACGACAGAGTTGGGAGACGAGCCAAACAGTTGCACTGCTGAACCGTCAAACAAAATATGTAACGCTTTACATTAGGCATAGTTCGTCTGAGGTTGGAGAAGCAGGCAAAACAAAAATAGCTTAACAAAGGGTTTATTTAGGCTAGCTGGGGAGCAACTGATATGAGGACACCATTTTTCAGTACTTCAGTGCGATTTATTTTCCAGTAGGATACATATCAGACCTTTCAGAAAAATGGGAGATTCCTGGCAGTAATTCTGAGTCGGATGTTGACCTGACTGCTATTTAAGCTGGAACTTGGTATTTATGATAAATACTATAAGACGTGAATGCAAAATAAACGGTGAAACAGTAATTCGTCGATGCAAAAAGCTATGCAAACTGTGCAAAAAGGCACTTGAGTGAGGTGAAGGAGAGCAAAGGGTGTGATAGGGAGTCTGACGCAGCAGCACCTGTCCGCCACACTGGCCGGTTTGATCTTCTCAATGGCGATAGCTGGTTTGGCCCTGTGGGTGGCGGCAGTCAGCGTGACCCCTAAACCAGCTCCAGGGGCCCGAGAGACCTCCACCATCAGGGGCCCAGAGGCACCGCTCACAGAGTCTGTCAAACAGACACAGACACGCACACATAACACACCACTGTGAGAAACTGTAATACACACACCGCATCACACACTGCTCACAGAGTCTGTCAAACAGAGACAAACATAACATACTCACTGAGTGAAACTGTAATACACACACACACACACACCTCATTACATACAGCTCCATAGGCACCGCTGACAAAGCCTGTCAAACAGACACACACACACACAAAAAAAACACACTCACTATGAAAAACTGCAATACACACACCGCATCACACACTGCTCACAGAGTCTGTCAAACAGAGAGACACAGAACACACTAACTGTGTGAAACTGTAATACGCAAACTGCATCACACACAGCCTCCCTGTATCACACAAGGCATAATACAATCTCACTCTGTTAGTTAACCCTTGTTTAACCAGGGAAGCAGCAACACAGCAGCAGTGCACATGCGCGTGTGCGCGATGGCAAGCAAGAGACAGTGTGTGTTTGTGAATGTCGTGCGAGTATGATTGTTAGTGTGTGTGTGTGTGTGTGTGTGAGGCGCTCACCCAGGACGGTGACATCGTACTCGATGTGGAAGAGCGCTTCCTGGCCGCATTGGCTCAGCACCGTCAGAGCATCAGCCAGACTGGCGCTGTGCAGAGGGACTCCGTCCACCCGCAGAACACGGTCCCCTGCTTTCAGGGTACCCTCTCTGTGTGAGGGGAGACGGGGGGAGCGAGGGAGAGAGGAAGTAAGGATGAGTAAGGGAGAGGGAGCATCAGAGGGAGAGTGAGAATAAGGACAAAGAGACAGAGGAAGGAAGGGAGAGAAAAGGAGGATGAGAGAGGGAAAGAGGGAAATTGAGAGAGAGGGAGGGAGGGTGAGATGGAGAAAGGGATCATGAGAGGGAGAATGAGAGTCAGGATGAAAGAGAGAGAGGGAGAAGGAGGGAGGGTGAGAGGGAAAAGGAGAGAGGGATTAAGTATGAGTCAGAGAGGAAGAAGGAGTAAGAATGAAATGTGAAGAGGAAGGGAGAGAGAGAAAGTGAGGACAGACGGAGTGAGAGAGAATGTTATATAAGTAGTAAACATACCTTATACATGCAAAAGCGCACACACAAACGCACACACGCACACACGCACACACACACACACACACACACACACACACACACACACACACGCACACTCCCTGCAGTACCTGTCCGCTGGTCCACCCGGTCTCACATAAGTCACCACTAAGGGTCGAGACTTTTGCCAGTCTTCATGAGATCCTCCTGAAAGATCACATGATGAACCCATAATGAAAAAGCTCCACTGTTTAACTGAGATGAGACAAGCAGCCAATCAATATTCAGTTAAAAACAATGGTTCATTCATTCGCCCAATAAAATGCAGCAAGTATCTAATGATAAAGAAAATTAACAGCGGTGGAAAGTTGAGAAGTCAGACAGTAAAAGGCTGACCATGTGCATCTTCCACCTATGATCGCACTGAGCTGATATCACAAAGAATGGTGCTTATTTCAAAACAAAGAAGGCCAAGAGAACACTGGGAAAGAATTTTTACTTTTTGCACCAGGATTTTACATCGCTGATAACGTAATTTAACTAGTGATGCCAAAGCTACACCTTTCTGTGTACTTGTTAGAACTGAATTTTTATTTGTCTCCCCGCAGCCCCACTGTCTTTGTCGATTTTTTTTCCTTCCATTTTCCCCAATTAGTTGTATTTTTAAATTGCTGTTTCATACATCGCCTTTCCCTTTAATGCACCCTCCCCCACCTGTTACTTGTTGTTAATTATTGTTGTGTATATTTAAGTCCCTGGTCTGGGTTCGTTCCCAGCTGAATTGTTTGCCTTGCTGTGTTCTTTGCTCCCTCCTGCCTGACTGAAAGCTCCTTTACGGTCTTCAGATTACATGAAGACACACTGGAAACCATTTTATTAGGGATATCCTCCTCTTCAGTCCTGCTCTGCATGGCAAATTGGCTGAAACTACAAGCCTTGGAATTTGAGAGTGTTTATCATCCTTCAAACCCTGTACCCCCTAGATTACCTTCCGGTAAGAACCCCCAACCCGTCTCTGCCCACGGTTTGCTTGTTCACACTGATCCTGTTTGCCCCTCGCCCGACTCGGACAGACCCTGACCATTCATCTGCTGAACCCTGTTTAAGTTTTTATGTTCCGTTTGAGCCATTTGCGGCAGTATCCATCATTAAACACAGCCATGGCGGCTTAATGTGGATCTGCACCTGGTTCCTTCACTGCAGTTTATAACGGAGCTTCTCTCTGCCACACGTGCAGGCACCCAAAGACGTGTGTAAGATCATCGTGCTGGTGCAACGCATGGCCTACCTCTCAGCACAAAACCAAAGCTCTTCCCCTCTTTTTGCAGTCGAATGTCCACCGTCTTCGGAATGAGTCCCTGCGAGCTCTCTGCTGCTGTGACGGGGGTGATGGAGAAAAGAGACAGAGCAAAGCACACTGGGATATTACAGCCACACAGTCAAATCCAAGCCTCTCTCATCCCAACGTAAAAAACAGGAGAAGCTGACTCAGTTAGCATGATTTCATCAGGTTCTCTTGATTAAGATAAAGAAAACATCAGTCCGACAACAGGAGAGCCTTTCTTATAAACAGAATTTTTGAGTTCCCTGGATAAATGTAATAATCATACCCCAAGCCTTCATATCATTATAACATACATACATTGAATAGTTATTCTGAGTATTCAGAGTAGCTATCCACTTAACACAGTAATCCTGCTTTGTGAAATATTACCAGTATCCAGATGCTTGCTCTTTAGCCAGGCTACATGCTCAGAACATGAACTGCACCCCAACACACACAAAAAGCTGTAATACTGGTCCACCTACCAGCAGGGGGCAGGTCGTACTCCACCTGGAGCACTACACGTTCCCCCACGTTCTTCAGCAGCCCAATGATCTCCTCGTGCCTCAGCTTGGACAGGTTAATGCCGTTCACAGACTTTATGTAATCACCCACGTTCAGCTGGTCACTCCTGAGGGTCAACATGGAAACAGGAAGTGAAGTGTGGATAGAACAGGGTGAACAGGAGTTGAGGATGCCTTGGCAGGAGGTGGAACATGACAGAGCAACATTCAGCTGAATAGCCAACAGTTCCTAGGAGTTCAGAGGTCTCTTACTTGCAAAGAATCATGACTGTTTGAACAAATTCAATTTAAAAAATGGAAAAAGGCAAAAATCACACTTTTGGAATTTCTTGAAAGTGGCAATATGTGATTTAAGAACATAAAGCACATTCAAACACTGGCAGATACAAAAGCGTACGCTTCACATTTCATGGCCTCTGGAAGTGTTGGACACACACAGTAAAACAGGAAGCAGTAACGTTAGTAGGAACCTTACGCAAATCGAGAAAGTCACAACAATGGAATCCATGAACTCACAGAGCAACCATGACTGGCATCATTTCTATTGTTTAGCACTAAAGATTCTGAGTGCTAAGATGGTTTCACAAGAATGACAGACTCACAGCGTTAACACAACTCTTATCATGATTACAGGAAAGGTCTCATCGCAGCCCTCAGGGGCACCAAACATCTAACAGTCCCTGTGTCACAGCCAAGCACAGCCATCTTCACGGGATAAACAGGATTTTAGGGAGCAAGAGTGTGAATCAAAAGTATAAGAGGACCTGAACAAGTCTCTTCAGCATCTCAATAATTACATCACAGACGTTTCTCTAATTGGCCCCGATCTCCAGCTTTACGTCTGGAGATGATCATTCCAAAGGAAGTAGCAATGACTGAAGTCATATTTAGTGCTTTTGTCATGATCAGCATGAACACGCAGTCAGCCTGCCACAGCAGTGCTCCGGCAACACTAGCAGATTTGCAAGAGTTTGGGCTTTTACACTGTTCTACAGGGAGACAATGTCTGCTCATTTAGATGCTAATCAGGGAAAATCACACTGATTATTCTCTATATCCTCCAGGCATGAGTGTGCTGGCACAGTGTGACATGCGCACACAAACGTAAGTGCGCGCGCACACACACACACACACACACACACACACACACACACACACACATCCACCAGCCTTCCAGCAGCTAAAGCGACAGCTACTATATCCAGCTAAAGCTCGTCTTCCAGGATCAACAAACACAGAAAGTGTAGAAGAAAAACAACACTGGAACTGTCAAACCCAGGGACTGAAGCACACAGACACAGACACAGACACAGACACAGACACAGACACAGACACAGACACAGACACAGACACAGACACAGACACAGACACAGACACAGACACAGACACAGACACAGACACACCAGCTTTCCCTGCTAGATATCAAGTGACTGTAACAGATCCTAGGGATCAACCAAAATCTAAAAATTACTTTTAAAAGATTAATGTGCAACAATGTGTAACTTCATTAGGAAAAAACAATTGCCCCACAAATTCATGTAACAAATGCCTACTCCACAATTGCACTTTTTTTGCCTCTAATATATGATCTGGAATTATCTGGGGAGAAAATCCCTTTTCTGTGTTTTATTTGTAATGAAATAAGACAGGAGTAACGAGAATGAAACTGAATCAGCTGAATTAGGTGACAAAGCACTATAGACAACACCTCTCACCCCTGCTACACAGCACAGCTGGGTAATATGACCGGAGAGAACTCAAACACCTTCTCTCTTTCCCCCACCGCAGTAGCACAGCTCTCAGTCCTCTCGCCATGTCACCAGGAGGCAGCTACAATCAACACTTCAGAGCAGTGGTCATCAACCCTGTTCCTGGAGCTGCCCAGTGCCAGCACTGCACAAAGTGGTCTGTCATAACAAGTAATCTGTCCTCTTTATGAGACTTACCTTATTACTTTTTCTTTCAGAAGAAAAAAATATTGGACCAACTGTCTTGTACTTCCAATTTTTTGTGAGGGCAAAAAGGAATAACTAGAGTGTATTTTAACTTGTAAAAGCGAGTGTCTCTGTGACAACCCCTGCCCCACTCCCCCAGCCCGCCCTCCGGAACCCCCAGATAGCTAAAGGCACCCGTTTAGTAGCCAATCAATGCACCTACAAAATTTGGTAAAGGACCATTGAGCGGTTTCCGCGTTATGGTCAGTAAGCACTTTGGGAGCGCAAACAGGAACCGTGCTAAAATCAATGTCACCCACCAATAACTTGTTAATAACTTCAATAACTTGTTAGTACCGTTATCAAAATGTTCTAGGACTTTGGAAATGTACTTGTGAAGTCTACTTACGAACAAGATACTGCTTCACAGTGCAAATGTCAGACTTCATGCTCTCCAGCATTTTGAAGTGGTCATCCGTGCTCATCAACCTCTACACACACAGCAAGCTTCAGTGAACCCCCACAGTAACTGACCTGGCTGCCAGTCCTCCTGGGCGCAGGTTCGACACCCTCGGGGTCCCATCCTTGTCAGACCCCCCAGAAATGGTGAGTCCCAGGGTGCCCCCCTCCTTCTTCATTAGCTCCACTGTGGTAGTGCCCCGAAGTTCTGTGACCCACAAACACACCGAACAGAGTGGTAAGAGAATGACTAACTTTTTCAGTCTTTTTCTCTCTACATTCTGGGTCAAGACAGGAGAGAGATGCTGACTACGCTCAAACGAAATGAGGAATCATCGGCAACACAGTGGTCACCATCAATATCAAATAAACACAGACACATAAGACCAGTCAAAACATTCACAGTTTAATAAGCATGCATTCTCCGCAATGTCTAAGCACTGCAATGTCAGTAATCGTTCATCCAAGAGGATCATGGGTTATCTGTCCAAATGAGTGTTTGTAATCTGACCCAGAGGATCATGGGGGATCTGTCTAATTATGTGCATGCAATCCTGCGCAGGGGCCTATGGAATATCTGACTCAATGCATCTCTCTCTCTCTCTCTCTCATGCCCCTTTTCGCACCACCCACATCCTTGCTCACCTATCCAAGAGGAGTTATGGGTTGTCAATATTTCTGTGCCATTATGTGACACCAGGAGCTCATTCACTCCTCGTCCATCTAATTCCACATCACACAGGAACTAAGTGGCTGTACAGAGACCAACCGCCGTCTCAACAACTACATAAAACCGCAAACAGGCATTCCGACGTCTGATATAAAGGGCCCTAGAACCTAGAGAAAGGCTGTTTGGTTTGACGAATGCTCCCTCCTAATCGTGCCACGGTGTGCGGCAGAGACAGCCGGGGGGTGTAATGTATATTTTTGAGGATGAATCGCACTGAAGAGGCCGCCCTCGTCAGCACACAGACACACAGGGGAGGTGAAGATACTGATGCCAGCTGCCCAATCTCTCTGTCAGAGGCCCTGAAGGTCACGTTTCATAATACGGATCCGGCTAAAGTCAGCATACCCACGCACAGCAACAGTACTATAAATGATCTGGCGCGGGAGCCAGTGTGTGTGAGCTGTAACACAGGGCGTCAGAGTGTGCGCGTGTGTGTACGCAAGAGACCGTGGGTGTGTGTGCGCGCCCGTGTGTGCTTCTGTCTGCGTGTAGAAATGCATGTGTGTCCAAATAGAGGGAATATGAGCGTAGCTTCACGCAGGAGAGAGCCTGTTCGTGAGAGCATGGTGAGTGCATGTAATTGATACTCCAGTCCAGCCCGACAGACCGTGAAGTGGAAAAATTCTCATCCCATTTTTAGGAAGCCTCAAACTTCACAGTACCTGGGGCGCTGTGTTTCCGTGGCAACAGGGCATAGTCCGGACCCCCGGAGTCCTTCCCCGTTTTGGAATACGAGCCTTCATCTGACAGGGAGGAAAAAAAGAATTATGATCCTGTCACTCTTGTTACAACTATATACACTGGAAGCACAAATGTTACTGCAAAATTACAACTATGCTCCAGGTTCCTGCAAATGTCCAGTGATTTAATCATATCATTACAGACAGACTGCCATTAGGTGAAATTACAATGAAGTTATGTTACGGACAGGTATCCGTAATGTAAGTGACGTTATATAACAAATAGGTTGCTGTAATATTACAATATTAAAACGTCACCATCATCCAACAGGCAGGCAGCAGTAACGTTAATGTGAAGCCAGTTTATAGACATCTGACAGTATCATTCCTGTGATGCATTACAGACAGGTAGCTGTAATGCGCCTGTGAGGCATTATGAACAGGCAACTGTGAAGCACCTATAAAGCCTCACTGACAGGTAGCTGTAATGTTACTGTGATGTAGTCTCACACACATCTTATGATAATGTTATCGTGATGCATTATGGACCGGTAACAGCAGTGTTCCAGTGATTGTTTCTCACACACAGCTTACTATAATATTTCTGTGAAGAGTTATGGAGGTGTAGCTGTAATGCAACTGTGATAGAATCAACATGTTAGGAGCAGGTCGCTGTGCCATTACTGTGTCTCTACAGAGTCACAGGCATAGTTCAGGTCTGACAATGGGGGTTTTATCACTGGACATCTCTGTTCTCCACGACCATAAACACAAATCCAGAGTGATACACATCCATCAGCCCTCCTCAGCCAATGTAAGTCCCACAAGAGGGTCCCTGAGTCTGAGGAGAGAGGGGACGGAAAGTAGTCCCTATAAAATGAAAATGTACTCACACCATGCATTTTCAATAAGAATTATCTCAGCACACCGCAGAAAGTACCCTGAGCTAAACCCTCAAAAGAGCAAGATGAGGGTGACAGCGGAAAGGAGAAACTCCCGAAACGGTAGGGAAACCAGCGCTGGTCACGAGCTGCGGAGGACTGATCCAGGACCGCAAACAGCTTCCCAACAAGAGTTGAAGAGAAGCCTAAAAAATGACAGACAGAAGTGCTAGAGTTGATCACAGAGCAACTGTGGAGGTGCTCAGCTTCAGTAAGCCAATATTACTTCCGTCAGCTACACCCTTGTCCAAAAAAATGAGATATCACTAGACCTGTCTCACGCTGCTTCCGTTACCCAGCAACAGCTTCCCTATCGCGGAGCTCAAAGAGGTCATGAGGAGGAAGAGGAGAAGATGAAGATGTCGACAGAGAGGCACTAGCTGAAATAACTGAGCCTCACGCATCCCAGCAGGAACGCTGATTCATCACAGGATTATACCTGATCCGGCCCTGATGAGGACTTCGCTCAGTGAGACAAAGATTCAACAAGACTAAAGACAACTCAGAGACCTGGTGCCTTCAGACGACCGAGTGTGTTACACAGTGAAACAGCCCCTATGCAACCATCTGAAAGACAGCAGAGCACTGTGTAAAAGACTGCCCGTGTGTGAAATAGGCTACTGTAAAACAGAACTTGCAAATGGCAGAGTGTGTTGCACTTCAAAACAAAATGGTAACTGACACCATCCAATGGCTGTGCATTTTACACAGTAAAACAATCCATTAACCTCTCCGCACACACTGCAAATACTGAAAAACTGTAACATAACAGTTTAGGTGTTGACAGAATGTAAAATTTTAAGCAGTTTTGTCACTATCACATTTTTCAAAGACAAGATTCTGTTCTTTCACCTAAATACTCATCCATTCCATTTCAATAGCTGAAATTAAACAGGAAGTGATTGAAAGCTGCCACTCATTGGCCCTTCTGTGTGACACACACACACACACACACACACACACCTCACCAGAGTCATGGTGCATCTTTCACAGTAATTGAAATTTTGAAAAGGGCATAGCACCAAATTAATGGCTTTCATGGGTGTGGAGTTAATGAACCTGAGAGCTCTTTCCTTTGTCTGCCTGGGCCTCGGCAGAGAACACAATGTCTGTAGTTTGCTTACAGACCCGTGCCTGTACCAATAATTAGAGTTTCATTGGAGGGCAGAACAAAAGCAGTAGAATGCAAGAGGACAGGATATTGAGCACGATTAGCAACCACCATAAGGTCACAGGTTTAGTTTCCTTGTAAACTGCTGCAACCAATAAGCTAAAGGTACTGAAACCCATAAAACCTACGAACCCATATATGGGTCTGTGAGGTGCGGCGACAGTATTCACACCTGTGGGACTTCAGGCCTATTTTAACCCTTAGATTGCTAAATATAAAGAGTGTTGCTCAATGACATCAGATATCACATTCAAAGCAGTTAAAAACCTATCATGTGGCAACTTGTTTAAAAGAGCTCTTGCAGGAGAGTTCTTCTAAACAAGTTGCCACATGATAGGTTTTCAATAGCACAAGATAATGTCATTTCTAATTTTTTGAAAATTCATTTCAGCGCTCTAAGGGATAAATTCTACCAGAGATCCAAAGGTTTCCAATGATCCTGAAAATGTCCTGCTAAATTACAGGGAAATGAGAACAAAAGATGAAGATCTAGATATTTTCCATTTGATTTAATGCTATAACCAAAAACATGGCATCCTGGGGTTAAATATTTCTCTCAAAATAAGTGAGATGCAGCTTCAGCGTGGCACTGTGATCAGCAATACAAAATATGTATTTGACATTGTATTACAATATGAAAAAATAGCTTTTTCTGACTTTTAACCTACAGCACCAATTCTGAACAAGACTTATGCCGTCAGAGGCGATGGCTTGAAGTATATCCCCGAATGCCCCCAATCCTCCAATTCCCCGATCCTCGAATAGACCCAATACAATATTAAGCCCCTCAGGTCATGACCTTTTTTTTAAACTTAATTTCAGGTCAATCGGACAAATGGTTCTGAAGATATGGCCAAAATGGTCATTTTCCATCACAAAGCTCCACCTGGTGGCAAAATATTGAACCATACAGGTATGACGTCATCGTGTGACATGTTGTGAGGTCACGACCTTGCAGTCGCACATAGTTTCATGTCAATTGGACAAATGGTTCCAAAGATATGGCAAAAATGGTGAATTTTATGTGACAAAGCTCCACCTTGTGTCAAAATTTTGAACCAAACAAGTATAATGTCACTGTAGGACACATCCTCAGGTCATGACCTTTCATTTGCACTCGATTTGAGGTCAATCGGACAAATATTTCCAGAGATATGATAAAAACAGTGATTTTTCACTTTTTTGCCCCTGGTGGCCAATCTAGAAATTGTAAATTGTCCAAAATCGAATCAGTCCTTCCTCTCTATGATACTTACTTATATGCAAAACATGAAATTTCTAATTGAAATATTACTGAAGTTATCACGTTAACACGTAGGGCGGCGGCGGCAGTGGGACCAAAAACATAATATCCCTGAAACGTCGTTCGGGGATATAAATAGTTGGGCCAAAGTGTAAATTGTGAATAAAATCAAAATGCAACGACTTTCAAATCACACCAGCCAGTATTTTATTCATAGATATAACATAGAATATTTTGAAACTAAAAATTTTTACAATTTTATCCACAAAATGAGCTCATTTCAAATTTGATAGCTGCTACAGGTCTCAAAAAAGTTGGGACAGGGGCCTGTTTACTTTTTTAACACAGAGTGGAGACGTCTGGGCATTGAGGAGACAAGTTTCTAGAGTTTAGTCATTTGATCTCTCTCTTGTTTAATACAGGCTTCCAGCTGCTGGTGAGTTTTTGGTCTCCTTTGATGGACTTTTTGTTTAATTATGTGCCAAATGTTCTCAATCCCCACACCATCAGAGATACTGGCTTTTGAACTGAACGCTGATAACAGGAGGGGTGGTCTTTCTCCTCTTTAGCCCGGAGGACACAACGCCCATGATTTCCAACAAGAGTGTCAAATTCGGACTCGTCTGGCCACAAGACATTTTGCCACTTTGCTACAGTCCATTTAAAATGAGCCTTGGCCCGCGGAACATGGTGACGCTTCTAAATCATGCGCAACAATGGCTTCCTTTTTGCATGATTGAGTTTTAGGTGGCATCTGTGGATGGCGTAGTGGACTGTGTTTACAGACAGTGGTTTCTTGAAGTATTCCTGGGCCCATTTAGTAATGTCAATGACAGATTCACGCTGGTGAGTGATGCAGTGGCGTCTGAGGGCCCGAAGATCACGGGCATCCAGTAAAGGTCTTCGGCCTTGTCCTTTTACGCAGAGATTTTTCCAGTTTCTTTGCATCTTTTGATGTTGTTATGCACTGTCGATGATTAGACCTTCAAAGCCTCTGCAATTTGACGTTGAGGAACATTGTTTTTAAAGTATTCTACAATTGTTTTACGCAAACCATCACAAGTTGGAGAGCCCCTAGCCATCTTTACTTCTGAGAGACTCAGCTTTTCTAAGACATCCTTTTAATAGCCAATCATGTTACACACCTGATGCCAGTTAATCTAATTACTTGCTAAATGTTCAACAGTTTTGAGACCTGTTGCAGCCAAAAAATTTGAAATAAGCTCATTTTGTGGATAAAAATGTAAAATATCTCAGTTTCAGAGTTCCTCCTCGCAGGCAGAGGGCAGGGTCTGAAATTATGACAAATACTTATCCACCACTACATTTCATAAGTGTGACTGCAAAGCAAAGAAACTATCCTTAAGTGGAATTGACATCATCGTTCTACCAGTTTTTTATTTATTTTTTTACTTCATCTCCCTTCATATCAGGTGAGATATCAACACAAAACCAAGTCTCATTTTATTACATCAGGGTGCACATGTTCAATGTTTTTTGGAATCTCGCAATTGTTCTCATACTACTGCCATTATGTGACAGATGTTCAACTAGAATCGTCAACCACTCCTGAAGGCCCAGGCTTATTCTCTTAACCCAAATGCATGTTTGACACAGCCATGGCAGTGAGCAGTGGCACTTGAATTTTCTCACAGAAATACACACCTCTAGTTAAATACCATATCAAACTGCAGGTGGCAGCAGTTTGATATGGTATGTGTGGTTTAATTTTTATCAGCAGCCAATGCCAAAAGGCTTGGAAAGCAAAATTAATTCTCTAGCCAACTGGCAAATCAACAAAATCACAGGTGTCAAGACAATAAAAACTAGTGCACACTCTGACCGCCCACAATTCATTAGTGGAAATGCATAGAGGGCTACATCTAATGGCTCAAAAGACCTAATTTGTTTTAAATATTGCAACTTTACAAATCAGGTCACCATACACTATATTCTCTTAATCTAATTTAATTTCCTCTTAATAAAATCCCATTGAGACTTTCCTAACACAGTGGTCTTTTCGACTTGACACACACAGTACCCCACACGAAAAGAACCTATATAAATATACAGGTTTTAATATAGGGCCAGGTATAGGTATCGCATTTTGTATGTGACATACAAAACCCAAAACCAGTGAAGTTGGCACGTTATGTAAACCGTAGATAAAAACAGAATACAATGATTTGCAAATCCTTTTCAACTTATATTCGATTGAATACACTGCAAAGACAAGATGTTTAATGCTCAAACTGAGGAACTTTTTTTTTTTTTTTTGCAAATAATCATTAACTTAGAATTTAAAGGCAGCAACACATTGCAAAAAAGTTGGCACAGGGGCCTTTTTACCACTGTGTTACATCGTCTTTCCTTTTTTTAACGACGCTTAGTAAACGTTTGGGAACTGAGGAGACCAATTTTTGAAGCTTTTCAGGTGGAACTCTTTCCCATTCTTGCTTGATGCACAGCTTAAGTTGTTCAACAGTCCGGGGTCTCCATTGTCGTATTTTAAGCTATTTTAAGCTGCTGGCAAATGCTTTTAATATGCTCACTAGGTGATATTGCGCAAGCTCAGAACGAAGACGAAGGATATTCAACAATGTACTGGTCAGAATCTTCTTTTTGAACACCCGTCTAGCCAACTGGACGCACCTAGGGAAACTCTAATCAACATAACCCCTCCCAGCAGGCCCTTATCAATTTGCATCCCTGTAGCGCATTGGCCGATTGCGTGCCATTTCTGAAAAGAGCTGCCGACCACTGCTAGTTGATATGAAGCGGGGATTAAAACCCCTAAAAATAGGTTCTTTCCATGTGGGAATTTAAGAATCCTTGTTGTTTCATCCCTGTATAAAAATTCTGGGACCTTTAGTTGATATACAAGCATCTCAGATGAAAGACAAGTGTCTGTTCATTAAAACTGTGAGCAGAAATGTAGACTTTGTCTTCAAATTCAGTAACCACAGTGAAATGCTCAAATAGATGTGGGAATGAAAATGACTTTTGAAAGGCATGTTTACTTGAATGCATGTTCTATGTACTTTTATTTTGTTATTTTTGTTCTATTTTGCTACATTTAGACTAAGGGCCTCTGAGCCATATTCATCTAGAAACATTATTACAGACAAGATAGAAAACATTGCATTTGGTGGATGTAACAGTGTAGTGTATAACCTTTCAGTGGATGTGTACGAACTGTAAAGATGTGAATCCAACTTTATCTAAAGTGGTGAATTTGGCAGTGACTTAAACTTGAAAAAATGCTTAATTGATGAAATAAACATAATCAAACCATTTTGTTTTTATACATTTCCTTCTCTTCCACAGTTCATAACTCAATCTTCATAGAATAGAAATAACTGAGGTCAAGAAAGAATTGATGACCTTGTTATTGTTAATGTTTCAGGGAAAAAATGTAACAAATAGTATTAGGTATTTGTGTTGATATAGCTTTTTGTCCTCTCTCACTTGCCATAGTTAATAATGACTGGTTTACACCTAACATGCCGTTGTCGATGCCAATTTCACGTGTTCACATGCGATTAATAAGTTATTGTGTGAAATTCTTGTTATTTCTAGAAGGGACTTTGGACTCGTATGCAAATATTACCTGGAGAATAAACATATGAGCTAGGCATCATGTATGGCAGCTGCAAAAGTGAGATATGAGCTATACAATAGGTATGACAAACAGAACCTGCCACTGGGTATATGAGCAATATAGGAGACAAATACCTTGTATGTACAATATAGGGCGTATATGTGGATATAAAGCAGCGATATAGGAGACCAATATGCCCTGTATATGCACATATATGTACCTGAATTTGGCCTATATGCGGCATATGTGCGCATGTAAAGTCATACAGATTCTTTCCATGTGGGACTGAACACGTCTACACCGTAAGGGTAAGGTGGAATGTACAAATCAAATGCAGATCATTGGGTTGTATTCTCCTTAACAAAAATGCAAAGTAAAAATTTAAAAACATACTTCACTGCAGCGCAGATATTGCAGTGACGACACACTCATTATCCTGTAGTCAGTCTATTAACCTGCAGATAAATTCCATATGAGTTCATCAAACCCCCCCCCATCACGCAATTCCAAATATAGGCATCACACGGAAACGTGCTATCAGCGCTAATCGCCGTACTCCACTTCTGTTTTCCGCACTGCCACACTTCCTACCATCAGTCTGACACCTGCGAGCTCATCTTTTCATGCATTCTTCAGGTTTTTTTTAGGACTCGTAAGATTGCATCCCTGCTTCTCACCAAGTTGTGATTGTTTATCATTCGCGTCAGACAGAATCGTTCAAGCTAAACGACGTGACATTTTCCGGTTTTAATAATACGCGAACTGATAATCATATTGCCACCTCACTCTCATCGCTATGGCTTCTTATGGCATTCTGGGATAGCACAGGTAGTGCAGAAATCATAGACTATATAAAAAGATGGACGCAGCACCCGGATTTGAAAACTAAGGCCTATGTGGAAATCTAAAAATTGCATTCTATTTAATGGCCAGCAGATGGCGACGTTGGTGGTTGCAGAGAGAACTTCAATGTTATAGAGGTCTATGAGAAAGTGACCCTTCTTTCCCACCTGATTTATTATCTCAGTAAAGATTTTCCACATTATTTTATGGCATCTATCGCAATTTTCAAGTCTCCTTCGATATATCATGATGTTCATGTAAATTACCGTCCCAGATAGACTAGAATAAAGGATAAAGTCAGAATATGCTTCAGGGGCGTGGCCATCCTCTGGTCCTCGTCAGATACAGTTTGATCGACCCGTAGATCCACCCCTTGCTCCTCTCTGGATCTTCAATTGATCCTCTCCTCCAATAGGAATCACATCCGGTTTCGAAATGACAAAATGGCGCTGTTAAAATTGCCAAAATCAGGCTTCCTAAATGGTATGCTGAAACCAATGGGTGATGTCACGGTTGCTTCGTCCATCTTTATACACAGTCTATGACACCAACATTCAGTCGGTCAGCAGCCTACAGGACCCTGAAACTGATCAGCCAGCAGGGGGCACGGGAAAGCAGGGGGACTATAATTTCCGCCATCTAAAACCCACCCTCCTTCAGAGGCTGCAGAAATTGCCTCATTGCCTGGCAAATGACCTTGTCAAGCTATTAAACTAAAATAAACCTATAATCTTTGATAAGACTCTGCTCTGTAACGGACTACAACACAATGTACAGACTATACCGGAAAAACACAATAACCTCACACATCTGCAAATCTCTTCATTGCGAAGCAGAATAGATCCCACAAAATCCATCAGTCTAATCATTGAGAAGCCCATAGTTCAGTGACTGCGTACACCGTTACCAATTTATCTCATAAGTGCACGCACACTTCGGACACACCATACCATTCACAGCATTATTAAGACTATGGAAGGCAGAAATGGCAAAAGCGGATTGGCTGTTCACTTCAGTATGACATCATTAAGTTGGAGTCATTCCAACTCTACCAGGGTAACAGTCATAGCATTATAAAAAGTTTGACCATAGATATATATATTTAGAACACTATATATATGCATATCTATGGGTTTGACTAATTTGAAATTAGTTAGGTTTTCTCAGGAAAGAAACAGGATCCATTAAATTGGCACCATTTTCACGCATTTTTACTGTGAGTTTTAGAATGACTTTTAAGGTCTCCCAAAAACTAAGTGCTGCTTTATTTCCACCAAAGCAGCTGCTCACACTCATCACTCGGGACAGGGCCACAGAAAAAAAAAAACTAGAAAAGCACTCAGAGCGCAGACCTCCGCCAGGGGGCAGCAAAACCCAAAAGCACGGCGATTGGAACTCCGGCCGATTGGAAAGACTTGAAATCTTGAACTTTGCCGTAAATCTCAGCAGCACTTTGCCCTAGATATGCCAAAATTCCTTGACTCAATACCCACCTTCTCTGAAAATTTCATCAAAATCTGTCCATTACTTTTTGAGTTATTTTGGAAACCAACAGACAAACAAACAAACAGATAAACCCAGGCAAAAACATAACCTCCTTGGCGGAGGTAATTAAAAAAAAAAGATGAACACATGACAGGAAGAACCAAATGTTTCTCAATTTGGTTGAAAACGGACAACCTCAGATTTTCAAACAGAAAACTGATTTCAAAATGGCTTCAGCTGGTGACCCATAAATATTAAATGACCATAAAGTCTGGAATAAACAATACCGCAGTTTAGTACTTTAAGATGCTCTCCAAAACCTTCATGAGTTATAAAGATATCTTTTTTTAAATTCACAAACAATTATTGTTTCGTAGATGCACGTCATAAAGGCCAACAGAAATGTGTTGTGCTGCAATAAAACATGCCAAGGTAGGAACTGTGGCACCGGTCGTAACATCAAGACATTTGCTTTCTCTATCTCTCTCATGGACACGCACGCTCATGTGCACGCACGCAGGCACGCGCGGTCTTACCAGTTCCATGCTTTTTAGCATCCTTCTTCAGTCCACAGAGCATTGCTGCTATCCTCTTCAAAACAAGAGCTTTTCCTGAGAGAGCAAATCAGACCCCGGCTTACAGTCCTAATATCAAATCAGTACATGACCAAGTCCCGCGGGTGAATCAGAGTCAGTAATACAGTCCCAAGGGTGAATCAGAGTGCGGCTCACTGTCTCAAGGGTGAATCAGCGTCAGTGTTAGTCTATCAAAAGAGAAGAGCCAGTCTCACAATTCCACGGGAAAATCAAACCCAGTCTCTCAGTCCAAAGGGGTGAATCAGAGCCAGTTCAGCAGCCCCAGGAGTGAATCAATGCCAGTCGTTTAGTCTCAAGGGGTGAATCAGAGTCAGCTTACAGTCACAAGGCACAAACCAGAGCCAGTCTTAGAGTCCCAAGTAGCAAATCAGTGCCAGTCATACAGTCCCAAAAAGTGAATCAGAGTCAGTCTTACAGTCCCAAGGAGCAAATCTAACCCAGTCTTACAGCCCCAAGAGTGAATCAATGCCAGCCTTTCAGTCCCAAGGGATGAATCAGAGCCAGTCATGCAGCCCCAAAAAGCGAATCAGTCAGTCTTACAGTCGCCGGGGGAGAATCAAAACCAGTTTTGCAGTCCCATTGGGTGAATGAGAGCCAGTATTACAGTCCCAAGGGCAAATCATTGCCATATTTACAGTCCCAAGGGGTGAATCAGAGCCAGTTCCACAGTGCAGAGAGTGAATCGTAACCAGGCTCTGCATATTAGCTTACTCTCTCTCTCCACTTACACGTTTTCCTCAATCTCTCAAGCTCATTCTCACGCTCAATAGCCCTCTCCGATACACACACACACAAATAAATCCAGCTATTGCCTCCTCTAAAAACAGCGCTAAAATAACATCTTCAGCGCAGAGAGGAGGTCCGGACAGTGAGATAACGCTGAGAGACAGCCAACAGACTCCAGTCTACGCGCTCCGGCACAGAAGGCAGTGAAATCCAGAGACCGGAGGAAGGCAGGCGGTGCAGAGAGACCGGGGAGGGACTCGTCCTGATGGAGCCGTCATAAAAGAGCCATCCCGCTGCACAGGGGCTCAGTTACAGAGCCGGCACACAGCCCAGCACTGACAAGGCAGGCAAAAAAGGCGCAGAGAACAAAGGGGACAGGAGTATCCTCTCTCTCGCTCTACTTCCATCAGCCTGTAGACCTTCATTGAATTGTAGCTGATCTGTGTTCCTCTGCCACGTGTGTCTCTCTCCCTCCCTCCGTCTCTCTCTCCCTCTCTCTCTCCCCGTCTCCTCTCCCTCTTTCTCTCCCCCCTACACACCCACCCCCTCTATCCTGCCCTTCTTTTGCTCCCCCTCTCCGTCTCTCTCCCTCTTCCCTCTCACACAAACACACACACACACACACACACACTTCTCAGGCTGTTACCGGTTCTCACCCCCCCCCACCACCACCACCGCTTGATCTTACACCTGCCGCTCCCTGAACCCCACCCTCCCTGTGTGAGCACATACACACAAACACAGTCGGTTCAGTAAACCATGTATTACAGATACAGAATATGCAGTCTGGTCTTTGGGTATTTGTACAGTGACACAGTTTTTTACCATTTAGGCTCTGTACACCACCACAATGGATTTCAGATGAATTGATCAAGATGTGTTTGAAGGGTACTCTTTCATCTTTAAAGGTTTTTCCAAATATTGTAGACAGTGACACCACATAGGAATTTGAACCTTTTGTAAACAAAGCCCCCCTCCCCCATTTTCAGTGGCTCAAATGCATTTGGACAAACAATCATAAATTAAATTGCCATTTTAATACTTGGTTAAAAATTCTTTGCAGTCAATGAATGCCTGAAGTCTGGAAGTCGGTCATCACCAGATGCCGGGCTTCTTTTCCGAAGATGTAGCTGTCATCAATTCCTTCTTTTTCTCAGAGCATTTTGCCCACAGTTTCTTCTTCAGCAAGTGAATAGCATTCTCCTTTACATTCAGGACAGGTGACTGACTTGGCCAATGGAGAACATTCCGCTCATTTGCCTTGAAAAAAAACTGCTGGGTTGGTTTTGCAGTGTTCTTTGAGTTATTGGCCATTCGCACCGCAAAGCGCCATGGAATGAGTTTGGAAGCATTTTGCTGAGTAATAATATAGCCCCATAGAATTCAGAATTCCTCAAGCTGATTTTTCCAACAGTTATATCATCAATAAATGCAACGAAAACTGTCTCCGCAGGCAACAACACATGCCCACACATGACCACGCTTCTCAGGTAAGCTGGAATTCTTTTCTTGCGCAGTTGCTTCCCTCCTCCATGCTCTCCTCTTCCAATCATTCTGCTACAAGTTGATCTTTGTCTCATCCGCCCATAGGATGGAGTCCCAGAATTTACAAACTTTCAACTATGCAGGCAAAGTTCCCGATTTTCAGACTTACTAATGCTTTACAGCTTGCTGTAAAACCTCTATTTACTTTGGTGAGGTCGATTCTTGATTATTGACACCGACATAGATGTGCCTACCTCCAGGAGACTGTTTGTGATCTGGAAGACTGTAAAGGCGGCATTTTTCCTCACCAGAAAAAGAATTATTCTGTCATCCGCCACAGTTGTCAGTGGTCTTCTGGACCTTTTGTTGTTCCTGAGCTCACTCATCTTTTAGAATGAGCCAAATAGTTGATTTGGTCACACTTAATGTCTTGGCCATTTCTCTGAAACGTTTGTATTGATGTTGCAGCTTTTTTATGGATTGCTACATTGCAAGTGCCAGGTCTTGAGACTTTATATTGAGAGTCCAACAGCGAAAGATTTCAAATGCAAATTCCAAACCCTAAATCAACTCAAAACATTTTATCTGCTAACTTGTAAATTAAATCATGTATGACACATACCTGGCCACTGAACAGCTGAGCCGCCACATGTCCACTTACTTTTAGTCCCTTAAAAAGGGAGCAGCTACATATTAAAAAGCGCTGTGATTATTCCTACATTGTTCACCTATTTTGGAGATTAATTTGCAGGTGTTTAAGCCGGAATTCTGCAACTGGAGCTCAAATTCATTACTCATTTCTTCTCCAATATGCTGTGGTAGGCAATTGAGATTTCAACATCGTCAAGATCTGAAAATTCATGTACCTATGTGCAAATGGGACTGCACTACCCCCTGTCAAGAAAGGGACACTCCTAACCCAGCAGTGACCCCACAGCCCCCAAAAAACAGGAACCCACTGGGTCCTTCCCCTTAAATAACACTGTGAATATCGCGGGGGGAGGGGTTGGGCTGGATCCAGCTGTCACTGCCTGCTGAGGACCAGCACCTGTCTGTGAGCCCGTCAGGCCCGCATTCCGCACATAGCCCCTCATCGCGCCCACACACACACACACACACACACACACACACACCGCTGTTCCCCATAACCCCCATCTCTACCCCGCTGGCTCCAACTCAGAGACCCACACCCTACTGCCACAACACCAACAGAAAAAGAACCCCACAGCCTATAATCACCTCTCTCTTCCTTTTCTCTCTCTATCTCCTTCTCTGTTCCACTCTCAGCCTTTCCCCATCTTCCTCTCCCCTCCTCTCCTTCATCCTCTGACTTTCTGAACTTCCTCTCCCCCCTTTTTGTCTTCTCATTTTCTCTCGCTCTCTCGCTCCTGCTCTCTCAGTTCTGCAGATAATGGTGGCATGATTCATTGCCCTTATTTAAAATCGACACGCAAGTCGTTTGCCGCAAGCATTCCGTTTTAAGCGATGCATGATCTGGTCTGCTGAACCCAGCTTTACAAAACACATTAACGCATTGTAAGAACCTTCTCTACAGTTCCCACCACGCAAGAACAGTCCGTCTGAGAACTATACCAGCACGCTGCCAGAAATAAGTGAACACCACACTGCAGTCCACAAGTATTTGGACAAACTGTTCACAGAGGGAAATTTACGTGCATCTCCGCATTCATCATAGTAGCTCCGATCTTTTCGTAGCTACTAAAAAAAATCTGCACATGCTGCTGACCATGCGTAGTGCTAGTGTAAATTCAAGAATGCACATAAATAATGCTCGTCACTATTGGAAATTACAATTTTAATTCATATTGAGCTCTTATGTACGCAATACGCAGATGCCTTTGAAACACTTAGTATAGCCTAAACGTAACAAACGATTAAAAATATAACACATTGAGTTAAATTATACAGAGAGGTCTCCCCAGTTATGTCAGCAATGCGCTCGTCTGCAGTTGATAGATCGTCCCATGAATAACAAAAGGTCGCAAGTGACATTACTGATGAAATCTGCTTTTCTGCACCATGAAGTACTACATCCGCTGTAGCTTTTTGCAGTGCAGAAAAACAGGTTTCATCAGGAATGTCACTTGCGACATTTTGTTATTCATGAGACAAGTTGTCACTGCGAGCCTCCTCCTCCTGTGGCTGATGTAATTTTTTTTTTTTTGTGCGCTTATACATTTCTCTGCCTCCAGTTTCATGTCAAACCCTTTACGCTTCACCTCAGACATGGTTCTTTGGACTACAGAGACAACATTAAAGGCATCTGTCACCTCCCTCCAGGCCTTCGCTTTGCCTGTCCCTGTCACACCACTGCTAACAGATGAAAATAAAATGTTTTTTCTTAACTCCACCCAAAATTATTTCTATCTCAGCTTCGGAAAAATTCTTTTTGCTTTCTTTGTTTGCGCCATGACTGACAGGTTGACTAGATGCATCTGCACCTCCTTACATGGTGGTCATTGGCAATTTATGGCAGGGATTTATGCTAATAGCTGATTACAGGGACCGCGCTGTCACCTGTCGCGCTGTCACGTGTTTACGATCAGATCTGAGTTTCCCGCGCCGTTCATGAATCCGGAGTAGGTTTTTAGTAGCGTAGGCTTTTATGTGCAAATCTACGCACAAATTTACTAATGTTTCATGAATAAGACCCAATGTGTGCTATTTTGATGTTAACTCAAGCATATTGGAACTGAAAGCAGTGAAAGTGAGACCAAAGAACAGACTGCTAGATACTATTGTTGGGTATGCATATATTCATATTGTGTGAAACATGTAGAAATAGTAGATCCTCTGTAGTGCCAATTATTTTTGCAGGGTACTGTATGTACGCTTTACCTGTATGATACCAGTGCTGGGTCAATCCAGAGAGAAAACTCGGCTACCTGTACCAAGCTTATAGCATTGCTAAAGTATCCCCCAGCCTTATTCCACTCTGCTCAACTTTTGCTATAACAATGGCCGGCGCGTAGCATAACAGTTCTAAGCCCTTCTAGGTCTGTGTCACTCAATGCAAAAGTCCATATGCCCACCATCTCCTCTGCCTCAGAACTAAGATCTTCTACATGAGGGAACAATATCGTTTACTGATCTGCCTAATTAAACGCTGAATCTCTAACGATGGACACGCGTCCGCCGGCGACGACAGCCTCCTCAGAGAGACACGTACCGAATGCCCCAGCGATTTGCTGGGAATGAGGAAACCAGGACTAATTAGTTTCAAACGGGGGGAGATGAAGGAGCGGCTTGATTAGGCGACGCCGGGGGGGTTGAGGGAGGGGGACAGCTGAAGTAGGTTAATTAGCGATGACACACAATTAAGCGACAGATATACACATCCGCCACACTTTAGACTGTGTACCCTCCATAAGTTTGAAAAGTCAAGCAGAAAAACTTTACTGTTCGAGGAAGCTGTGAGAATACAATGGGGACACCTATGTGAATTGAGGGAAGTACAACTAGGTCACTTTCTTCAGTTTCATCCTGTAGGCTTAATTTTAGAGAGAGAATCCTAGAAAAGGTTTCATTTCAGCTTTCTGGACCTGACAGAGAAACTAGAGCAGCTGAGACAGAGTATGACAGTTTTCAAACTGGACTATAGAGAATATATGTATGTATGTATGTATGTATGCATGCACGTGTGTGAGGGCACGCACATGTGTAGGCATCTGTGAGTGCATGTAATTCATGTGCGCATACCTGTGTGTGTGTGTGTCAGTTGTGTATGACTGCATTTTTGGCAAACAATACACAATGTGCTCAAGTTTTATTGTTTGTGTGCACTTGCGCTTTCATAAGTGTGTATGCAAGGCTTTTTATCTTAGTCGATCAGCCTGCAAGCACCTATCTCCTGAGCTGCATGCTACAGGCTTGTCCACCTCATGTCTCCAAATTCGGAAGAGCATTTTTTTAACTGTATTTTAACCCCCTAGAGCACTGAAATAAAGTTGTATTTTTTAAAAATTCTTGTGCTGTTGAAAACCAATCGTGTGGCAACTTGTTTAAAAGGGCTCCCGCGGGGGAGCTCTTTCAACAGGTCGTCGCATGATAGGTTTTGAGCAGCTTTGATTTTGAGGTCTTACATCATTGAGCAACATTAGCTGCAATTAGCACTCTAAGGGTTAAAAAAAACCCATTAGCACTCCAAAGCTCAACTCGTTCACTCACTAGAGGCGCAATGCCAACTACACTCAGCTCTGGAGCCGCTTTGCTTAAAAGGTGCAATGCAGATATGACAGGACCAGCCTGATTACAATACTAGTGAACACCCAGACCCCTTAGGCCTCAGTCCGGTCAGAGTACCAAGGTTTCAACAAGCATCCTATCGGTTGGTGAGAGGGAGATTTTACAGAAACAAAAGGAGGCATATTAACCAGCACAGGCA
Source organism: Gymnothorax reevesii (assembly GCA_029721435.1). Classification (NCBI taxonomy): domain Eukaryota; kingdom Metazoa; phylum Chordata; class Actinopteri; order Anguilliformes; family Muraenidae; genus Gymnothorax; species Gymnothorax reevesii. The sequence continues at coordinate 72,306,259 of CM056585.1, read as the reverse complement.
GCTTGACAACCCATGAGAATTCATTTGTAAAATTAACATCACATCCCATGGTTCAGTGACCCATTTATCTGAAATGTATAAGTTATTCTGCAATTTGCAAGTCATGAGACTTATGGAAAAAAAACCCCATTTTAACAAGACGAGCACACTGCATTACATCCACAGGCAGCAGGGTCTTTATTATACAGCTGATGAAAAAAATGCTCAGAGTAACTCACTCCAGAATAATCAGCTGGTTATTACGAGGCGCTGGCACATTATGACTGTGGCTGCCGACAGTCAGGCTTAATGCAATCACTGCAAGTCCTCACATTCAGATACTCGGTGTATCTTAGCAACTGAGAGAGTGACAATGTTAAACTAAGAGTGATACTGTACCACTGAGTGCGACACAGCTACGCAGCGTGACTGTTAGAATGCGATGCTGTTACAACCACAGGCGCTCCGAGAGAGCAAACCTCCGCCAAGGCAGCACAGTCGAAATCTTGCTGAGTGAACGTCGCTCCTGAGAAATTTAAGGTATCTGCAATGGAGGATTTCAAGCTCGCTCCAGTGGCGGCCATATTGTTTGGTGCCACCCGTTCCAAACTAATAGGTTCTGTTCCAGATGCGAGACCTTTCAACCCACTAAATCTGAGCGATATCGCTAGGAGCGAAGTTCAGTTATCGCGTCAGAGGATTTCAAGATGGCTGCCGGATGTGGCAGCCACATCGTTTGACCTACCGCGGTCAAAATCAATAAGGTCCATCCCTGATGTAACAGTAAACCACCCACAAAATTTCAGAGACTGTTCATTACGTTTTGAGTTATCTTGTACACAGACAGACAGACACACAGACAGACCAATGCCGGCAACGACGAGAGCAAAGTACGGTATCCATTACACCACAGAAATGGTCGTCTCCACACACATCCACACATGCAGACATATGCTCTGTCACACACATACACACACAGATTCTCTCTCTCCATCTTTCCCGCACACAATCCCAGATTCTCGCAGACATTGCACATCTTTGGATTTGTTACTTTGAAGCCATTGAGAAGAGAACAGGCTGAGAGGCAGCACTGAATGCTAATCTGCAGCTGCCAGAATCCCTCACGCTGAAGCGCACTGCCCTGGCCCTGAAACGGCCTCCTTTCCCACAACAGCGCTTCAATCATTCCTTAAATACAGGGCACAGGTCATTGCTGAACCCGTGTGCGTACAGACGGGGGTATTGCACTGTACTGATTCCCTGCCCTGTTCCGGGAGGTGACCTTGGCAATGAGGTCCCTGTTCCCATGTAGGAGGAGGACACTGCCACTGTTCCCTCAAATGGGGTCACAGCCTCAATTACACATACAGCCAAGAACTCGCCCAGAATAGCACCGTGAATCAGATATTTAAGAGCCCAGATTAGCAATGTGATGAAATATGTACGGATCGAAAAATTACCCCGTACAACGGCTCACTTAATCAGTTCAAGAGCGAGAGAATGAAGTCTGTAGACAGCAGGAATGATGAAAGTACACTGCATCTGATGAGTGTCCTAATGCATCATTTTCTTCCTTTTTTTTCCCCACACAAAGACAAAATTGTGTGCTGAAATTCCTCAGCTCTCACCACGCGGCAAAGAAATGAGTTTACATGCAGACCTCCAGGGCTGTGACACTCCAGTTCTGCAGCAATTAAAGAACGATGAAGTTCATTAGGGCACAGCTGGGAGCAACCGCTGCATGTTGCTAAGGAGGGAAACGGACTAGTCTCTGAACGGGAGGGAATGTAAGATCATAAAAACCCACCATGCATAATGGTAATAACAGAAATCTAATGATGTGGACACATCTGCCAAAAACCTGAAGTATATCTGCTGGTCAGAAGAAACTGCTAATTATAAGCGCTGCACGTTATTTTTCTAGAGATTACGCACATCACATGCAACACACATTTCTGCGTGTTCAAATTCTTTTAAGAACGCACACTTTTCTAAGATGTATGAGGCCATTATCAGAGCCAATACACACTAGAATTCAACTTACATCTTTACTTCAACTTCACTCAAAATTTATTTATACCAGATCGCACCTGAAATGCAACTTACACCTGTGGCCTCTGCACCTGAATTTCGTTAACAGCACCAATGAGGTAAATGCTCTTTATCCTGTAATACACAAAAAAAAAACAATCTTGACAGTTAAAGTATCTCTGACCATTCCTCCAAAAATGAAATAATAGCAGCCTGAGTGCAGAGAACATATTTTTTAGCGGTAATGCTGAAACTGAGCCGCGGGCTACCTTGTTTTCAGACTCATGCGAGTTAACGCTGCAAAAGCATCCTTATTCTACATTCCCATTGTGAGGGGGATGTCTTCAGAGAGTAAATTAGTGTAGAAGCACAGAGACTGCTGCAGTTGTGTGTGTACAGATAACGTAGGAGCAATGGCTTTGGAATCAAAAATAGAAAAAGCAACGAAGGCTTGAAAGCACCTCAGGTGAGAGGCGGTGTGTCGGGAAATGTGTGAGAGTGTAGAGCTTTGACACGCAGTCTCTCAGCAAAGACGAACAGAAAAAACAAACCATCACTACACACATCACTTCATCTCAGTGACAAAGCTCATCTCAAGCAGTTACTGACACTTCCACTGAAGGGTAAGCCAGTCTCATTATTTCAGCTGTTAAGCTAAAATAGTTTTTCCATACTGTGAAAATAGAAAAATACTTTTTCACTCAGCTACTTCTCTTAAAAAAATATACATTTCACCCCAACATAGGAAGAGCAGATATAGGTAGATACAGTTGTGCTCAAATGTTTGCATACCCTAACTGAATTTGTGAAACGTTGCCATTTATTTTGAAACTATGGCCCATCATGCCAAAAATCTGTTTTTTTTTTTATTTAAGGATAGTGAAAGTCGTTATCATCATATAGGTGTTTGCCTTTTTTTTTTTTTAATCATACTGATAACTGAAATCACCCAAACGGTCTTGATCATAAGTTTACACAGCCTTGAATGTTTGACCTTCCTATATCGACACAAGGTGGCACACTCAGGTTTAAATGGATATAAGGGTTCCGCACCTGTGGCTTTTTAAATTGTCACTAGTGTCTGTGTAAAGTCATTGAGTTTGCAAGCTCCTGAGTGGATGCACTGATCTGGCTAGACACTGAGACATGTCGAGTGGAAAAGAACTGTCTACGGAGCTTCATGACAAGGTAGTTCAACTTTTTAAAGATGGGAAAGGATATAAAAAGATATCCAAACACTTGAAAATGCCAGTCAATACTGTTCAGTCCATGATTAAGAGGTGGGAAATTAGGGAATATTTTGATACCACACCAAGGTCAGGTGGGCCAAGAAAGATTTCGACCCAAACTGCTAGGAGAATTGTTCGGGACACAAAGAAAAATCCACCAGCTACCTGAAGAGAAATACAGAATGCTCTGGAAAAAGATGGTGAGGTCATTTCAAGGAGCAGAACAGGCAGGTACTTAAACAATGAGCTGCATGGTCAAGCTGCCAGAAGAGTCATGATTGCGCCAATCCCACACAAAACCCCGCCTAAAATACAACACACAGCACGTTGATACACCTCATTCACAAAACAATTTTGAGTCACATAATAACAGCCATCTTGAAAACCGGTGGCCATATTGGAATTCAATTGACACCATTGAGTTCCTCCAGTCAGAATACATTCATTTTGATGCTTGGGTCATTAACACATTTCTGTTTATTCAAGTTCTACTTCAAAAACCATTTTTTGCATTTGACGAAGTGGCCATCTTGAAAACTGGCACCCATCTTAGATGTTCAGCTGGATAACGTACTTTTCTTAAAAAGTACATCCTGGACATCATTTCTGCCAAATTTGGTGCTTGTATCTCCAAGTGAAAGATTCTTATGGAATATTGAATTAATCTGCCCCATATAATAGTATAAAAGTTCTACTTTGAAAACCATTTTTTTGCATTTGACGAGGCAGCCATCTTGAAAACTGGTGGCCATCTTGGAATTCAGTTGACACCATTGAGTTCTTCCAGTTAGAATACATTCATCTCCATGTTTTGATCATTAACATAGTTCTGTTCATTCAAGTTCTACTTTGAAAACCATTTTTTTGCATTTGACGAGGCAACCATCTTGAAAACTGGTGGCCATCTTGGATTTTCAGCTGGATAACGTACTTTTCTTAAAAAGCACATCCTGGATATCATTTGTGCTAAAGTGCTTGTATCACCAAGTGAAAGATTCTTATGGAATATTGACTTAATCTACCCCACTATGACAATGATCCAAAGCACAAGGCCAAGTTGACCCTGCAGTGGTTACAGAAGAGAAGGGTGAAGGTTCTGGAGTGGCCATCACAGTCTCAATATCAACCTCAATATCATCAAGCCATTTTAAAGCGGGGGGGATCTAAAACTTGCAGTTCATGCAAGATGATCAAATAATTGGCAGGAGCTGGAGGCATTTTGCAAGACTGAATGGGCAGCTATACCACCTAAGGCAGGGGTGTCAAACTGAACCGTAAAAGGGCAAAGAGGCTGCAGGTTTCACTCCAACAATGCAGAAGCACACCTGATACAACTAATCAGTTGTGCAGGCCTAGATCAGTTGATTAAATCAGTGCTTTCAGGTGAGCTTCTGCTTGGTAAGATTGAAGACATGCAGCCTCTTGGCCCGTTTACGGGTCAGTTTGACACCCCTGACCTAAGGGAATTAGAGGCCTTATTGACAGCAAATACAAAAGACTGTGCACTGTTACTGATGCTAAAGGGTGTGATACACAGTATTAAGAACTAAGGGTGTGCACACTTTTAAACGGGGTTCACTTCTTTTTTTTTCCCCCTTATTGTCATGTTTTATGTGATGAATGTGCCATTATACATGACCTACAGTTGGATATGAATCCAGTAAGAAATAAAATAAATGTGTCTTGCCTGGCCATTCATGTTTTCATGATACCTGTTTTACAAATTCAGCCAAGGTAAGCAAATTTTTGAGCACAACTGTATTTAAATAAAGTCTAAGTTTCAAACTGAGCGTTGCTCACAGCCTCAGTATCAGCTGTTTATCAGCATGCCTGTTCCCCCATGAGCAACAAAAGAATTAGCACTGAACGAGATACAGGGAAAAATAAAAGAATTTAATTCTCATCACCTTGGGATACTAATAGCCAAAATCAACACAACCAGACTTTACAGCATTACAACAATGACTGCAGAATCTTTCCAGACTGGCATCAGACGCCACAATTTACACAGCACCACTGCAAGCCAGGACATAAACCACTCAAATTACAAGTTCTTTGAATTCGGTGCCAAATCAGCACAAGCCTATAATACACAAAGCAGGATTCTTCCTGTCTCTCACTGTGCATAAGTGCACTCAAAAAGTTAACACAGACCACACGAACTGATAACGTAAACATTATCCCACCATCTGCAACGCTTATAAATCTATACTTGAATCACGCAAGAATGAACACAAGGGCCACTCAGTTTGATCATTGAACCGTTCTCACACTCAGAGGAATATCCTGAATTAAACACGGAACTTCAGTTTTAGGGTCATTGCGCTTGATGGTGAAAGCATAAAATCTGTCATTAAATGACGGTGCATACATTTAAAGCCGCTGTGTGACAGCTGAATTAATCACTTGGCTCAATACCATACAGTCAATGCTTCACACACAGGATTTTCTGCATGCTGCACAGACTAACAGGGTTTCTGTTCTGTCAAATGTCATAGTGTTACACTGACTCCTTGTGGTAGACAGATGAAACAGCAAAATTCACGTTTAGAGTGCCCTAGAAATATCAAAGCCCATCCTCAATTTTATATACGATCTACTGAGAACAGACATTAAACGCCGGAAATTAACTTTTATTGTTGGAAATATCGCAGTAATGTACAATGCAAGCATGGCCGCACGCACCAGTCACCTCGCCGCACGGTCAAGCACCGCAGATTTCCTCCTATCCAAACATAAATTATTGAAAGATACAGTGGGCTATATTGCGCGTTGTCGTATTTTACTCCAATGAAAACCATGAATAGCTAAAAAGGAAATATATTAAATGGAATGGTTCATTGCAATTGGAAATGGAACCGTCTTACATTCTAGCTCTGAATGAATTTGAATAGACATAAATAACTATTCAACCAGGCGTAGGCGCTCGCTGGAGCAAAGGTTTCGCGAATGCATCTGTTTCAAAGTTGCGAGGGCGGTGCAAGAGAATAAACAAACTGCTCCGATAAATTAATGATGCATTTAACACAGGTTGGACAGAAGTGAAACACCCACTTGGTGTCATTACACTTGTAGCATTGAGGTGAATAAGAGGATCCAGAGGAGGAAAATGAGATTGAGCTGAAAAGGATAGCGACCCATGTTTTGCTCCTAGTGAGGACTGTGTCCGTCCGAGTCCATGGGCCTGTGATAAATATTTCCTGCAATCACTGGTGCTACAATCGAATGCAATTTCTAATCCCCATTTTCTCCTACACCGCATGATCCCAACAGTGCCCGCCTCACTCATACCCTAAGCGTATTTGATTCTAGAGTCAACTCTATCCTCCAGAGCGCCTGCGAATAAGTAGGTTAATGTCTGGTTATTAGTATAAATGGAAGTCTCAGCGTGCCAACCTTTCACATTTAAGGATGTTCTGGTACCTCTACGGGCAAAAATTGATTACTTCTGCCTCTATGGTTTTATTGTGCTCATCTGTTTACGTAGTTGTAATGACGGCAGGCCGATTAGACATTTCCATTTGTAAGCCGCCCTCATTTTACGCAGAGGCACTTGGAAATAAGTTCCACACCATGCAGTTCTTAAGCCTACCCTCAAGGCAGGCCAGTCCCGTCGGAAAACAAGGGGTTAAAACGGGTGCACGTGGAAGTCCGAGGGTAGGTGGAAAAAATACCACGCCTTGCATTCACGGCAAGCCGGGAGACCAGCGCGGTACGCACCGTGCACCCCTGTTATCGGACTGGCACCGAAAACACTGGATGTCTCATGAAAATATTTCTGAAATGCTGTCGCAAAGCGCCTGACAAATGTCTCATTTGTGCTGAGGACCGTATCAATTGCAAGCAGTAGCCACAGTGTCCGAATTACTGGCGGGACACAAAATACATCCTTTACCTCATAGTCACGGACACGACAGAATGGTCCGATATTACAGACAAATACTCATGAGTACCTACTCAACAACGATAAGTTCATTACGTTTCCGCTTTATGTTCCCTAAATTATCCTCTCCCTTCAGCCTGATCGGCTAATTATCATTAAGATAATTTAACACGTGTAGGCTAATACATTGACATTATATACAGGCAACTCCAACAAATACATTTCGCGCAGAGGATCACCAGCGTCGTTTCAACACCAATTATAAAAATGGTGATTGGCTACCTTTATAGAATCTTCTTAGAATAGACTGGAAGAACAGCATCTTCCCTGCGTGTCCGCCAGCTGCGACGGTGGAATACCCATCTGTGGGCAAAGCGCATGCGACCCGCTTCTGTATCGCATTCCTGTGAACTGAATTAAGCACACGTGCGATCCCACTGCCCAGTCGGATAAACGAGCAGTGATTTCTTCAGTTCAGGGAATAGCGATGCGCACAGATCTGTGTCAGTTCATATGTACACAATTTTACTTACATGCGTGTTGAGGGGATTTGCAGCGCCTTGGCTGCTTTTGAGACATTCGCGATCTTGTCTTTTTACATTTATTTAGATCATTAAGCAGTTTGTGGGAAATTCGAGACAGTATTTCGTGAGCCAATGTGGTTGTGGCCAGCGAAGATCACGGGGGTGAGATGCCTTTAAAAATGTATGCTGTTTTAGCATCCAAAGTCAGTTTGAACCACAGTGGTCGCATAGATACACGTATTACTGGCTGCGTAACCAGCTCACTGTTCCATGTAACGTCACGTGATTTCTACTCACTAGAGTGGTCAGTGAAAAATTTCTTTTGGAGTATATGTAGCTCTGCTCTCTGTCTTTATTGAATTCTCGATGGATATTAAAATATCACAAAATGATGCGGAGACAAACCTTCAAATGTCAGGTTACTGGAACAGGCTGCCCCAAGATATGGTCAGGCCCATGACAGATATTGGTTTCGGAGTTGCGAAACTGGGATATTTTGTGCATTGTGAGATTTGCAGCCTAACAAACTGAGTTCAATGACTTTGTCCATTCTTTAACCACGGGCAGAGAAATGGAACGTGCCTGGGCTGAGAGCAGTAGATGTTACTTATAGGAACAAACCCCTGTCTCCGCATGTTATATGCATATTTTGCTGTGGTGTCTTGCTCTAAGTGCCGCACAGTCATTGTGCCAGACCCACAAAGTCATGAACAATTCAAGACTGAAAATGATTTGAGTCAAATTGTGTTTGCTCCAATGACAGTATGGCCCCAGATCCAATGGGTGACATAAATCTGCCTTGGAAGAGGCAAACATTCTGGCTGAATATCACCATGACTACAGGGCAAGTGGCCCTGGCAGCACAACACCCCCATGCACACATGGCTGCCCTTGAGGTTCTTTATCTGCATATTAGCATGGCAGACAGCCATAATGCCTTTACATTACCACATCCACAGCATGGCCAGCTCTGCATCCTACTTCATGGCACTTTACTCAGGCTACATAAGTGATTATGCGAATACAAATTGTGAGCACTGTCTGGCCAAAGAAAAAAAGCTGCCATTTGGATTTAATTAAGCAAATGCTTATGATCGAATAATTATTGCATTGATTTAATATTTTCCAGCTGGCAATAATTCTTTAAACCCTGACTGAAGCAGTGTGCAGCTTCTTATTTCTCATACAACCATGTTGGAAGATTTATCCCATGGTCTTGGAAAATATGCTACTGTGTTTCAAGAGAGGCAAATTACTGTTTTGTTATAAATTGGAAAAAAAAAGGGGGGGGGGGTTAAGAACTGTCCAACGTATAATAAAAACCTGGAAGGTTAGTCGTGAACCGCCATTTTCGCGGAAGAAATGGCTCAGAAAAAAAACCAATCATGAATGATCATGATTTGAGATCACTAAAACCCTTAGTGAAGTCTCATTGTAAAAAAGTAACGGTAGAACTCATGACTGTATTTAATTGTGAAAGTAAGTGCATTTCTGCGCATAATGTGAGAGAAACTTGCAGTATTGGGACTAAACAGCTGGGCGGGAACAAGAAAGCCTCTTGCAATTGAGGCTATATGGGGGGGAGGGGGGGACGTCAGTTTGCTAAAAAGCATAATCAACTGTGAAGCAATGGGGAATGGTCATGTGGTCTGATGAGTCCAGATTTACCCTATTCCAAATCCATGAGCGCATCAGGGTCAGAAATGAAGCCCATGATGCGCTCCTCATGCATAGTGCCCACTGCACAAGCCTCTGGAGCCAGTGTTGTGATCTGGAGTGGATTCAACTGGGCAGGTTAAGGCTCAGCAACATCTTGTAGCAATAAAATTAAGTCAGCTGACTACTTGAATGAACAGAATTATCAGGTTATCCCATCAATTAATTTTCTAATCCCTGAAAGCATGGGAATATTCCAGTATGAATCATTTTCACACATAAATTGGCCACCACAGAGTTCTGATGGTAAGCATTAGAAAGTCTTTGGGATGAGTTGAAGAAGGATTTATGGAGTGGTTTGACTCTTCTGTTGGCAAAAGAAGATCTTCGCCAAAAATTAATGCAACTCTGGTCGGTTATATGTGTTGTAACATTGCATTAGATTGTTGAAAAAATGCTACAACGAACGGGTGTGGGGATCAAAGCTCAGGCAGTCACATAAATATCACAGTGAGTGACATTTTTGGCAAGTCAGTGTATATCCATACAAATACATACTTTTATTATATGATGTAAGGATTTGCTTGCTCCTGATTGGTCGAGGCGAGCATCACCGGTTACTGTAAACAGTGATATTCACTGTGCGAAAGTGCGCAAGAGGTGAATATAACAATCTGACGAACTCAAGCTAAACATAGATTAGGCTTCCCTGCAGGAGCTCCTGACAGCATCTGTATTTCATGGTGCTTTGTCCCTGAGAGGAGCTTTACCTTAGAGTTGTCATCCTTCTCTTATTTTATATTTTCAAGTCGGGTCATATAATGAAACAGTTATTGACTTCAGTTACCAGTGAATCCAATGATTTATCCACCTAGGACAAGTGATATTCATCTTAGGTGGATAAATCATAGGATTCATCTCAGCTGTCAATAATTGTATAATGTCTCGGCTTTGACCACCTATTTTACCACCAGGTTTAGTTCCCATGACTGAAACTGGCAAACCAATTTTATTAGTTTATATTTTTTTAGATCCCTAATAAGAGTTCTGCCAAATCTCTGAATTTCCTCTCACTGTTGGGAGTGCTATCTTACCACCATTTTGAGGTTCCCTTTGCACTGGTGTGTCTATTACAGTTCACTTGCACGTCTTTAGAGGGATTTTTTTTTTCGGTCCTCTTTATAAAGCACATCTGTTAGACTTTGAATGCAAATGCATGCAAAAATGCAAATGAAATTTTATTCAATTTAGTGTATCCTGTTGAGTGAGAAAAAAAATCTCATCACAAATTTGCTTGATAAACCATCATCTTCACCACCCTATAGTGCCCCACTCTGAATGACCGTGCTGTGTGAATTCGTGTTCTGTTGATTTACGCCACCTAGGCAAGCGATTTTACCATAGTGCAAAAGCAATTGCTGAGTATGTGTTTTTGCCCAAACATTGCAGTTTGAATCAGCTCACATAAGAGACTTTGATATTTGTTAGGTGTCATTACACAGGCATGTGCGATAATGAGCTTGTGACGTTTTTTTGAAGCCAACATGCTGCACATCATTATTGTCAAATGTCCATGTTTTCCAGCAAAGCCAGTGTGGGGATTCAAATACTAAAGGTCATCTAAAGTCAATTCTCAGACGGGACGTTGAACGTCCAATGTTCACAAACAAATCACTTGCTTTTGTTGACATCTTACATTGTCACATGACCAATTTCATTCATCAACCAATGTTTTGTGTACACGCGTATATAATCCTTCTAATTTGGTTCGTTTGCGCAGGTCCGGCTCGCTGATTGGCCAATAAACAAAAAGAATGTGAATCGACTCTAGATACCCTTTAACGTGTCAGCAGTTCAAAAAGAGCATGAAAAAAATTATTTTTAAGATATTTGATGATGTTTATAATATGAGTGTAGAACCAGAGCCCGATTTGGAACACCTTAGCCATTTTCGTTCGATAATAACCTCGGATGTAATGAGCACCATTTCAGGCACTACCTTCACGATCATGTGACTTGCTTTGTAGTGATGGGGCATCATACAAGGGGCATGAATTTCTTTCCTGTAGACTTACTATCAATACTAGTGCAAAATATTCTTCTGGAGGAGCGCATAAGTATTATTCAGATTTTCCTTTCATTTGGCTTCTTTGTAATGAATACAATTGTCGAATACAATGGAACTTATTTGTTATTTACATGGTGACAAGAGAAATTAGACTGACTGCATCTCGACCGCCAAAGTGGTAATATCTATACGCAAAACAGTGTGCATGTCATCCAAGGCCATCTTACCCTTACGGAAATAACCGTTCCCAATGCCAAGACTGTGGGTCTGAACATGCGCAAAATAGCTTAGTAGCACAGGAAGGTAGGTGGCTCATCATAGCAAAGCATCGGCCCTGGAGAGATCAGAAATCAGCACGACAATAGGACTTGAGAGCCTTTTTTTAATATAACGTGTACGGTATAACTTCTGTGACCTATGACATGTATGTGCATGCATGTTTTTGGTTAGGTCTGTGTATGGGCATATGGTTAGTCCCTAAAATGTAAGTCTGAGTGGGAGAGAGCGTGGGTTGTAAGCAGGCATGTGGTAGATGTGAGATGGGTATTGAGTGGGTGACTGTGTATGTGCATATAGTGATTTGAGAATGTCACTCGAAATGTTGTATTGTTCTGTACTGCACTGTTGTATTGCTCTATTTTTCGGAATATGTTTATCTGTGCAGCATGAGCTTGTCTTCCAAATCAAGTTTTTCCTAAGGGAGACCTAATAAAATCATCTAATCTAATCCAACCTAATCTAATCTAATAAAGCTGGTCAAGTAGGGGCAAAATCAGCAACCTATTTCCAGAACCAGAAATCAGAGTAGGCCGACCCGCAGCTCAGAGTCCCAGCCGCCGCACCAGCAGGCTATGGGTGACGGTACCTCACTTAAAGACAGGGAGAAAGTGGTTCTGATCGATGGCTGGAAGCACTGGGACTTTACCCATGGCCCCAATAAGCCACAACGCAGAATATGTGACAGTCATAGAAACTGGAGCGTGTGGATGAAACCATGTAGGTCCTTGGCCTTCTGTAGCTTGCTGGTTATGTGACAATGAGGCAGAGCAGAATAACTGGGAAGAAGTTTAACCGTGAGCCTAAAAAAAGCAAACACACACACACACACACACACACACACACAAGCTATACACATATACACTCCCCTATAACATCAAAATCAACGCTCATCTATGTCCCAAAAAGATTTTGTTCATTGGCCTGTACTCTTTGTTCTTGTCAATGTTTTGTCTTGAAATAAAAACGCGAAAGCGAAAAAAAAAGGAAGTATGTCCGCGTACATCTGTTTACCACGAATATAAATGTTACCACGCCCAACCCAAGTTGCTTTAACTTGACAACTGCGGACACATTTATTTTGATAATGTTTAACAATACCTTCGCCCTTGGAACGACGATGGTGAAGAACAGAGCAGAAAACAGTAAAAAATGCCAATGTTCTGCGCTCCAGAGATTTATTGACAATCTAACTTCGATTGACTTGTTTTATCCCTTCCTGCCGATCCGTTCCTCCAAGTTACATTGATTCTTTAAGATCAGGCTTACGGGTATTGTTCAGTGTGCTGAAAATTGTTGCATTTTGATTCCCATTTAGATACTGATTACTAAAAGGCACATTTTATCAACATGGTACGTACTTTCCCAAAAATATCACATCAGTGTTATAGAGAAGCCAAGAGCATAACTTGGCACTAGTCATAATTTAATTGTATTTAAAAAAAAAACATCAAGTGCAGCTGCAGCCTCAGTGAAGTTTTCAATGACTTCTCATTGTAGGCCAAATATTCCATGCACATATAACCTTCGTGTTAAGAATTGGGGATTAAGCTAATATTATGACCAATAAGAAAGTTAATTCTTTTCAAATAGAGATCACAAAATACTGGACACTAAAATTAATGCTGATCAATTTTGTTTTGGCTCAAAGTAAAATCCAAGGGACATTACAGAAAGTAGACAAATATTTTCTAAAACTTCTGGGAACACCCAAGAGACCGAATGAGGGACATATTTGCTGCAGATGTTTGACATTGATGGACCATAACGTTCTTCTGTGAGTTCCTTCGTGCTATATTTACTGTTTAAATGTGCTTCATGACAAGAGAAATCAAACCCCTGACAGTTGCAGAGACGAGAGGCAAACACGACATGGGCAATCGCCCTAGCAGGAGACAGCTGTGAGTCCTTATTCCACCTCTGCTGTTCCTGAAATGCAAATCTCTCAATTAATTAAAAAGATGGGACTTCCCACACGAATCCTGAGTGTGTCTAGTGCTCCCTGTGGATCAGTGTGGTTTGTTCAGGAGAAACACACTCCGCTTCCCATCGTTAGCTGGGGAAAAAAGCCATTGAGGATTTTTTTCTCTTCCCTCACCAAAAAGACCTGCTCTAGAACAAAAGTGACAGTAATGGTCGAAACGCTCAGCAGATGTTGAGAAAATATGATTATCATACAGTGTAATAGCCATTTTGACAATATGATGAAAGTTATATGAGAAAAATGGCATGGTCTGTAAGTAGCCCACATATCCTTTTATTTGATTCACAATTCATTTGTCCATTAGCCTGATTTAATACTCACATTGTAAGCCAAATCATTTTAATCACTCTCCACTGATTCAGTACCTGCCAGTGACTCTCCATCCTGTGGTGACCAGCCGCCTGCTCGAAACCACCCGTCACTCACACTCATCTTTACTGCGTTTGACGATGTGACGCACGCTTTCCTTCACAGCATCCTCCGAGCGGTCAGTCATCGTCGTTTTTAATGTCAAACGATCGTAAAAGCAAGGCTCCTGCGACTATAAAAAATTCAAGTCCACCCGTATTGAGCTTTGCCATTGGAGTCAATTCTGAGGTACATTTCATTAAAGATTTCAAAGTCCATTATGTGCCCTGTTCGCAGAGGGAGGACTTTGTTAGGACTGTTTTCTCCCCAACAATACATCCAGTCAAAGGATCCACTGGACCCTCAAATATGGCTGGGAGTGCTTGAGAGGACAAGAGTTGAAGTACTAAAGTAATAAGCTCAAAGTATAAAAAGTAAATTAGAGCTAGAAAAGAAAATATGTTTTTTTACAAGTACACACAAATGTCTCAGGCAGGCTAAAATTCCCTCATGGAAAAAGAGAGAGAAAAGCACACACCCTGATTGCAGGTCTGCACCTTTCATCCTTTTGTGCAAAATGAGAAACGAAATGATAAAATTGCGAGTTCTAAATAAATCCCAAGGGCGACAGCGAAGAGTTACTCATACACAGAGGGAAGACAGAGCCTTTTTTCAGACTGAGCAGATAAAAGGCTGTGAGGAACACATAAAGAAAGCTTTCAGAGCAAATGAAATTTTCAAAAAAAACCACCTCTTCCTCTGCAGAGCTGATGTCAGCCAGTATGCAGAGCGAGCGTTTCTTTCAGACTTGTTAGTACTGATTCCTGTCCTCTGCCTCTGTGTGCTTATACCCTGCAGAACTTAAGGCACTTCTTTTAGCTTCAAACCAAACCAAAACCTAAAGACCTTCAGATGAGAGCGACTGCTTCCCTCAGAGTGTTAACCTGACCAGGGCAGAGCCAAAGAAAATGCTCTGCGCGCATGCCATCATGAAATAACAGTGCCCTGCGACGCCTGTGCAATCACGCTCACGCAAGCACGCTCGTAAGCAGATTCACACAAACATACACACATTCATAGACGCACATGTGCACTCTCACTCACATACACACACACACATACACACAGAAAGCCCTGCACAGCCCCACATGGCCCATCACTGTGCTTTTTAGACGAGCCTTTCATAATCTCCCAGCTGGGATTTACAAATCAGCTTTTTAATTCCTCACATTTTAAAGACACTCTTTGCAAATCCAACCCATTGACCCTGAGAGGAGTGCTTTAAAACAGAGCAGTCTATGTCCTCCTATGAGAGAGCACGATTAGAACATACCTCGCGTCGCACCCCTGCTCCTACCACGGATGACCCCCAGTCGGCACTTCAGCGAGATGGAAAACATCCTCCTGTCACCGCCTCCGCCGCCTCTTCCTCTCCCGCCTCGTCTTCCTCCTGTTCTTCTGCCCTCCTCACACATTCATTCTCTATCCCAGAAACTGGGAAAGTAGGATTAACCCACAGATCGCCAGGAGTTCAGTCACATGGGCTCTAACAAGTCCGCTCACGTTTAGTCACTCAGCGCAAGATTAGCAGCAGATATCGCTTTTCCTCTCTCTCGCTCGCTCGCTCTGAATGAGTCTGTCCTCCAGCTGGGAAAGTTCCAGCGAGAGGCTTCAGCTTTACATCCGAGTGAGGAGGGAGAGAGAGAGAGAGAGGGGGGGGGGAGAGAAAGAGAGGGAGGGATAGAGATAGTGAGTGAGTGAGGGATAGAGAGAGAGAGAGCAGGAGATGGAGGGATAATGGGAGGGGGAGACAGGGAGGGCACATCTAGGAGATCAGCTATATAGAATATTAATCGGATTTTTAGCTTTTCTCAGTTGCTCGTACAATAAAACAAGTGTCATGAACCCAGTGATCAATGTTTAAACATTTTTCAGACGTATCAGCACATTTTGCATGTTTACACAAATCGCAGTCTCACTTAAAACTAGTCAAAATAATTTTTCTCTATCTTCCTCTTAATAGACTTTCTTCAGGAAATAATTTTATTTGTTTGAAAACACAGCTAAGGAAAAAAATAATGAACTTCAACCATCAACCAGAAGTGTACTTCCTAGAGCAGGGGTGGCCAACCCTGGTCTAAAGGATATAGGTTTGCCTGAATAGTGTTAAGGCAACCTTTTCTCTTTGTTGAATTCCTGCTGACAGTCACTGGCAGGTTGACAATTGCAAGCCTTGACGCTACGTCAGACTTGAATCATAAATATAATAAAATTATATTTGATTATCAGAACCAAACATACATAGCCACTGACTCAGTGAATTTATTCATGAAGAATTGTACAAAGAGACAATGAGTAATAGTACACAGGTTGTGCGTGTACTGTATACACGACAGAAATCCTCAAAAAACTGCCATTGCTTTGCAAAGCTGGCAGGGTACCGTTTTTGAAGAGAGTTGCAGGCACATATTGCTTTGATTCTGTGGTCATTTTTAGAGGTGCTGTTCTGTGTTTATAATAATCAAATACCACTTTTATGAGCACTTGAAACCGAATATTTTTTGGGGGTCATTATTTCTTGCTAAGTTCCCTTCACCAACATACATAATTTTGCTGTTTTTCAGGGCAAATTGCCTGCTATATCATCACCAACCATTTAGCTCATTTGGAGCTCACTGAGAATCCTCAACTCGCTCTGGAGATGAATCAAGCCAAATGCTTCTAGTTTGACCTCTTTGAAGCAGATGCTTTTAAACACATGCTGTAAATTAGCATTCAAATTGAATGACCTGTGTAGATGCCTTTGTAAATTATTTCACTCTAATGCTTTTTCCAAGGCTGGCTGCAATTTTTTTGTCCCCTCCCTGTACTTTTACGGTTTTCTTTTTTTTTAGTGCTCAAAAGTTTGCATACCCTAGCCAAATTTGCAAAATGTTGCCATTTATTTTGAAAATATGACTCATCATGCAAAAAAACTTGTCTTTTATTTCACGATAGAGATCACTTGAAGTCATCTATCATCACATAGTTGTTTGTCTCCGTCTTAAATCATAATAATAACTGAGATTAATCAGCCCTGGGTTACAGGACTCTTTGTCCCCGAGGACTTTTCATCCCCGGATTTTTCGTCCGCAATGATAAGAAATGTACCAACATTGTTGACAGATGGATTGACGGACAGGGAGTCTAACGACTGTCATAACAAGGCGTTAAACTTTTTAAAGATGGGAAAGGATATAAAAAGATATCCAAACACTTGAAAATGCCAGTCAATACTGTTCACTCCACGATTAAAAGGTGGAAAATTAGGGGAAATGTTGATACCAATCCAAGGTCAGGAGGGCCAAGAAAGATTTCAGCTCAAACTGCCAGGAGAATTGTTCGGGACACAAAGAAAAATCCACCAGCTGCCTGAAGAGAAATACAGAATGCTCCGGAAAAAGATGGTGAGGTCATTTCAAGGAGCAGAATAAGCAGGTACTTAAACAATGAGCTGCATGTTCGAGTTGCCAGAAGAAAGCCATTATTGCGCCAATCCCACACAAAACCCCGCCTATAATATATCAGACAACACCTTGAGACGCCTCCTGACCAAAATAGGGCTTTATGGCCACAACCATAAGCGCTATGTCAGGACAGCAGTCAACAAGGCCCATGGTGAAAAATACACCATTCCCACAGTGAAGCACGGCAGGGCTCTCTGATGTTTCAGAGGTCTGTGAGCCCTAAAGGCACAGGGAATCTCATGAAAATTGATGGCAAGATGAATGCAGCATGCTTTCAAAAAAAATATTGGCAGAGAATTAGCATTATTCTGCATGAAAACTGAGCATGGGACACACTTGGACTTTCCAGCATGACAATGATCCAAAGCACAAGGCCAAATTGACCCTTCAATGGTTTACAGAAGAAAACGGTGAAGGTTCTGAAGTGGCCATCAGTCTCCTGACCTCAATAACATTGAGCCCCTTTGGGGAGATTTCAAACGTGCAGTTCATGCAAGATGATCAAAGAATTTGCAGGAGCTGGAGGCATTTTGCAAAGAGGAATGGGCAGCTATACCACCTGAGAGAATTGGTGCCTGATCGACAACTAACACAAAAGGCCGAATGCTGTTATTGGTGCTTAAGGGGGCAATACACAGTATTAAGAATTAAGGGTATGCACACTTTTGAACAGGGTTCATTTCATTTTTTCCCCCTAATTGTTGTGTTTTATTAAGAAATTAATGTGTTTTGCCTAGCCATTCATGTTTTCTTCAAAACATATTACCTATTTTACAAATTCAGCCATCGTTTTTAGTGGCATAGGTTTACCTCTGCGTCCGTCATCCGTTTCACGCAAAAGAGGTAGCAATTACACAAAATTTTCAGGAAAAGGTTTCATATGTTCGAGAATCACCTCATTAAATTTTGGACCATACTGGGTCATGGTCATGGAAAAACCAAAAACCATTTAAAGTTAAAGCATCCTCCTCAGGCAGGGCATTTTGTGCCTGGCACCACTTGTTTCTAATACTTTCCAATACTGCACTGTAAAGCACTGTGCATTGCTCAGTGTATTAAAGTCGCTTATATAAATAAATTGAGTCAGAGTTCTTTAAGAGGTCTCAGAGCTCACTGTAGCAATTCTGCGCTTTTTCGGCTCAAAAGAGAAGAGAAGATTTAACTGGATCAACAGAGGGGATACTGTGTGGGTGCCTTAGGGTAGAATCGCAGCTGTTGCTAAAATGACAAGTACCTCAAACACCAGTTGTAACCAACCCTGTTTCCGGAGATCAACTGTCCCATAGGTTCTCACGACAAGGGAGCACACCCCCCATTCGAACAGCAGCAGATTGTTTTGGGCTTAAAAAGTAGAATCAGTTGTTCTAGATACAGCGTGGAGTGAAAAACTGCAGAATGGTAGATCCCTAGGAACAGGACTGGCTACCACTGTCCTGAATAATATATAGTAGCGCAAGGACCACAAGCCTATTCCACAAAGTAGAAAAAATGACTTTCCCAGACAAACGCCCTGATCAAAACGCAAAATTCCAAAAAAAAATCAGCCACTGTAAAAAAAAGAAAAAAAAAATCAATAATCCTCAACAGTGCCCAATCAAGCCCTAGGAGAGTTGCATTGCTGAAATAAACAGTATAATAATCTGGAAGTCAAAATAACCCGCTGCTCTTCTGGCACTAAACTTTGGAGTCAGTCATTTTCAGTGATGTCAGGCCGCCTGAACCCTCCTCCCACGCACGGTAACGGAGGGCACAATACTTACTGTGGGCGGAAACGATGCGCTCCAGCTACCGCAGGTCAGCGCAGCACAGATGGGCAACAGAGTCGGTATCAGGAGGCAGGATTGGAATGCACACCATCAAGAGAAACTCAAACAGTCCTTTCTTTTGTTTGGACGTTCCAGGGTTGTGAAGACTCTTGGTTCCATGCATCAGTTATCCAGTTAGCTTCTAGCACTCTCCCTAAATCACTTCATTAATCACCCAACTGTATGAGAGCTCACCCTAATCCCCGAGAATGGCTCACAAGTAGCGTGAACTGAAAGTGCGCACTTGCGTGAGGGCGAATCACAATTTTCAGAACCAAATTTGGACCGAGTTCTAAACATCACTTAAACAACCCTGGCATCGGAAGTGTTGCTCTTAAGTGACTCCTACTTGAATAGTTTACCAAACTTAAGCGCTTTTTGGAGCTTCTAGTTCGTTTATGATTAACTAGATACTACACTTTGCATAAGAATAATTACAAGAAAAATCAGCTGGAAAAAAAAAAAAACACTTAAGCACCTTCCCTTTCATTCTGTGCCAGAATTATGCAAAACCTAACGGAGATGCTGGATTTATGTGCAAGTCTTCAGCAAAGTGTAGTCTGATGCAGAATAACAGGAGAGGCACATTTGGGGTGATCAGGAGCACCCGTCTAATATCAGAAAGCAGACAGTGAGGTCTTGCTCACCAACACGGGTACACCATGGGGGGGCACAGGAACGCAAGTGAGATAACTGGAACAAAGGGCATGTAAAACCTCATCTGTGACTTATCTTTCATGAAGGGTCTTTAAAATTTGTGAAATGTACCGTTATGATTCGCTGCTGGCCTCAGCCAAATAATAAAGCTCTGAAGAAGGTAAATAAGACCAGCCCACCCGAGCAGGAGTATGGCAGCCTGCAGAGGCGTTATACCTCTGTACAACCAAGTGAGTGTGCCAGGAGCCAGCTCCCCTCAGTGCCTCCCTAACAGAAAGTTATGCCGGCAGGTTGAAAATCATGCTGGTACAAAACAGAGAAATTGGCACGAGAACCAAAAAAACAGGGTCATAATCAAGCATCATCCTTAAGTTAAAGCTTTAATTACCTTTTTGCCAGCAATTTTAAAATACCAGACTGCACTTCCATCAGTGATAATAGCATATACCCACCAAAGAACACAAAACATCGAGGACCAAAACAGAAATTTGGAAACCATAGAAAAAACCTTTTCCTTAAAGGATTGTTTTAATGGCACCCTTATTTTAATGATCAGTTAAAAGTATTTGACTTGACGACAACAGCAATCTCAGCATCACCCCAATGGGTTTTAGTATTAAATCGTGGCACAATATCCACTGAAACTCATATCATTCAAACCACTACATGCCCAAAAGCCAAACACGACTACCCAATGCTGCGTCTCCTTACGCGACACACCAACTACTGCAGACTTCAAATTATTTAAAAACACCGTTCACACGGCTTCGCTTTGCAAACTGACTCATCAATCCACCCAACAACAAATCAGCTTCTTGGGTTTTTCTCACCAATGCGAAGCTACGTTCCAAACAATTCCAATGTGAAAAATTCCAGAGGATGACAATTCCATTGATAACAGTGGCATCATGACTGAAATGTATATAATTATGCTCAAGTATGCAGAGGATGGAATATTTTCATAAGGGATTGTTTTGCATCATTTTCAATCATACCAAGCAGTCATAAGGTCAACAGTTTAAAAAGCAGAGAAGAAATGGAAAAATGAATCCAACCTTGAGAAAAAAAAAACACAGAAAAATGACAGAACTGTGAGAGAGGTTGTAAATAAAGATTTTTATTGAGCAAACAGACAGATCACTCGTTCTCCTCGCTGCGCAGGCGAGCGTTGGGATTGGTGACCTTGATGGCCAGCTGAGCTGCCCGCTCCACGATCAGCTTTCTGTTTTTCGACGACACGTTGTGGGCGATTTCCGCGCAGTGGGTCCTACAGGAATAGGGAAGAGAGGTCAAATCAGCCAATCAGTGAAAAAATAAAAATACATTTCCCCAATAAACTCTGCGCCTTGAAACATGAGTTGCGGAGGATTTATTTTGAAGTACAAGAGGTCATTTGAAAAAATACATACAAAATTAGAGTATTTTCATGCAGACGTATAAACATGACCTTTCACAGAGTGACGCTACGCAGGGACAGGGCAAGGAAGGGCTACACTGCCCGGCCAAAAAAAAAAAGTCGCCGACTCAAATATTTAGTTGGAACCCCT
This sequence comes from Gymnothorax reevesii, assembly GCA_029721435.1. Classification (NCBI taxonomy): domain Eukaryota; kingdom Metazoa; phylum Chordata; class Actinopteri; order Anguilliformes; family Muraenidae; genus Gymnothorax; species Gymnothorax reevesii. The sequence continues at coordinate 72,284,766 of CM056585.1, read as the reverse complement.
GTGGCTTTGATTACAGTGCATATTCATCTTGCCATTGTTTTGACAACTATATGCAATGCCAGAACATTTATTTTCGATCAGAAATGCCATAATTTTTGGCTGAGATCATGTCTTCTCGACATAGTGGTTGAACCACTCGGTGGTCTTTCTTGTGCACATCCCAATAACTTTTAATGCGTTTAAGGTCAGGAATTTGTGGCGGCAAATTTGTTTGTGAAAATGATTCCTCATACTTATTTTTGTCGTTCATGGTTTTCTTTGCTGAATACCGGCCAATAACTTGCCCGTTCTGAAATTATGTAACATCTTTTCCACCATCAAAGGATGTGTCTTCCGACATGATTTTTTAAGAAATAACTAGCGACGTGCTTCATCATTCAGGGTTAAAATGATTATTGCCAGCTGAAACATATTAATAACCGCAATAAATATCCAATTATAGAATTTTTTCAATAATTTCCAAACGGTGACTTTTTTTTTGGCCGGGCAGTGTATGTTCATAGTAACATTAGACTGTCCACAAGACACCAGAGGCATCAGATCACATCTGCATTTGATTTCTGCACCAAGGCTGACGCTAACCCCAGCAGACACAGTCCACAGCAGGAGAACCCTGCTGAGATCCATCAGCTTCACTACCGAAGCCTGCAGCCAAGCGGATACAAGCACAAGGGCTTCAGAAAACATCCCTCCTCTGCCCTCACTCAACTTCAAATGTTTAAGACTGCAGAGACCAAACAAGATGTGTCTGAAGAATCAATCCCTCACTCCTACATTAACGGACCGTAACACCGTGGTCTCCCGTATTTAAATAGATTTGTTCTTGGTTCATCTGTAGTAGGAGTAGGTGATATGAGTGTGCAAAGTAGGAAATGCTAACATATGAATTCAGCTGAACTGTCCAAAGATTAACTGTTTATGTTTATACTAAAGGGTAAGTGCAAAAAAACGAAAACTTGGCTGAACACTGCGAGGGCCCGCTGACCTGGGGCAGATATAAAATTGGCTTAGAACCGCTACTTCATTTGGGACGAGTCCACTCCACTTAGTCTGCCATATTTTATAGGATACTTCCACTCCTTACAAAACATGCTCAATTAAGTAAGGTGAAAACTTATGTACTACTGTGATCTAAATTACCAAGCGAAACACCTCACATTTCTAGACATGAATTTCAGGCCATTTTGTTTGGCACACGCAAGTCAGAGTTAAGTGCTCAAGTATTCAAGCTTAATGAATCAAGATCACAGTTGAGAATTTAAGACCTCCCCAGTTAGGTCCTATCTAGAGTAATGCACGAGTCTCAGTCACCACACACATACTAGAGCCATTAATTTTTGGCAGAGGCTCAGCACTCACATTGGCAAAAACTACTAGCACATCTACACCCACACATCTTGCTCACAATGGCAAAGCATGCCTGCGTTTGCACAACCAACAGACAATCAGACATGGAATCTATGGTGAAAGCAAAGCTTGGGCATATGGTGATGCACACACCTGTCCAAGGCCGCATGTCATGAGGTGGGCGCTCAAAAAGGGTGGGTCTGTGACATTGCCAAGAACATGCTTAATCAAAATGCATTCTCTATAAGATTCATAGGTCTTTTAAAGTAATTTTGCTATCAAATTGTAGCTGTTGAAGTTCTCTTTCATTTGCCACCAACTTTGTTTGACTTGGTGGGATACTTTTGGTTCAGCGGCCTTGTTTAGAAAAGCAATGACTGGGTGGATCGGAGCGGTGGCGGCGGAGAAGCAGCTAGATTATGGTTATAATGTTCTATTACTCCAGGGTAAGGCAGTGTATCTTTTGGATGTTATCTACAAAATAAAACAAACCTGGGTCAATTTGAATGAATATTAACCCAAATAACACTACTTTTTGTAAAAAGGGTCTATTCCGAGGAAACAGACTTTTAGTAGTGGCTTTCAATGCATTTAAATATGTTACTCTCAATAACATTAGAACAAAATGAGATAATAAATTTCTGTTTGCTGTTTTTGATTGGGCTGAAGGTATGTAATATGCAGTAGGAGCATTGAAAAATGGACCATTTTGACCCCGTCACACTTTTGTGGCCGACCTCATGACATGCAACCCCAACTGCTTCTAAACCCCAACAATAACGGAGAGCCAAATTTTGAAAACCACTTCTAGTAGTTTATAAAATCCATGCCAGGACTTACTTGTTGCTCATCATCAGAACCTCTAACTCCTTGACATTGTGGACCAGGAACTTCCTGAATCCAGAGGGCAGCATGTGTTTTGTCTTCTTGCAGCTGCCATAACCAATGTTAGGCATCAGGATCTGGCCCTTAAACCGCCGGCGGACCCTGTTGTCAATACCTCTGGGTTTGCGCCAGTTTTTCTAAAATAACAGGGAAATTTAAAATCACATTTTATCCATCGTTATGACAGAAGATTCCTGCTGATCAGCAGGGCATTTCCTGAAGCATGATTACAAAGCTCAGCAGGATGATGCACTGAATAAAACTTAGGGCAGCACAGTACTTCCAGATTTGTAAGGGTTCAAGACTGTTCTTCCTGGTTCATGAAACAGGACTACAGTAACGGTCCTGAAACCCTCAGCAACGACATAAATTCACCAATTTCATAAGTCTGGCCTCCACCACGCAGAAAAAAAAGCCAGTCTTCATGGTCAGATGGGGGAGCTCTGAACTTCTTGACAAATACTCACTGCAATCTTGACATAGCGGTCAGACTGATGACGGATGAACTTCTTTGTCCTTTTTTTTACTATCTTCGGCTTAGTTAGAGGCCTAAGGGCTGCCATTTTGCCTGAGGAAGACAAAAACATACAAAATTAGAATACAGCTAAGTTCAAACAAAACACCAGCTGGGGATTCTGCTTTTGCCACAGAAACAATTAAAATTGGTATCAGATTACACACCATCCTCTCCCTAAAGGCATCTTTTCACCAAAACTGCAAAGACCAGAAGCCTCCACCAGAATGCGAGTAGAAATGAAGCTCGTGTTTGAACTATGAATTCACTTTTGCACGCAGGTGTCTATTTAGCAAGACACCACCTCTGTCACTAGCTCAGTTGGTAATAACAACCTGCTAACTACACCAGCAGTGCATGAACAGTTAGTTGATTTCAAGTAACAAAGCAGTGCAAGTTTTTCTGCCCAACCATGGCAAAAGGAAGCAAGTATCATACAATTCTGTTTAACTTGCTTCCTTTTGCAATAGTTGGGCAGAGTTTATCAAATCCAACACTATCCAGTTCGTAAATCAGGGAGGGGCAACTCCGGTCCTGGAGGGCCGGTGTGTATGCTGGTTTCTATTTCTATCAATTACCTGACTAATTGAGTTAATTGGTTCCATACACAAGTATAAATTTGTGCAAAGGTTTAATCAAAGAAAAATGTTTTATATAGGGAGACAAGAACAGTCTTTGGTGGTCATTCATGATAATTTAAAGAAATGCGCCATAAATGTCAGATTTCATGAATAATTTGGCTAATTTCGATAATCAACGAATTAAAGCCCAGAAGTTGGTGTGAAAACCAGGGACAGATACGGCCCTCGTTGCCCACCCCTGTCGTAAATCATCATTCGAATACCCTCGAAACACGCCATCAGCTAACGGTGACATCCGACATACAGCCAGGTTCAGGGTCCAACAAAATTAACGTTATCCCAACTGGATGAATGCAGGACATTCACGATGAACGTATTTAGCGATGCAGTAGCTACACGCCTGGGTATGAGACATGTGAAACATTATTGATCAATGTTGTCGCTAGTTTCACAAATCATTTGCAGCACCAGACCCCGCTATGTTTTCAGTTCACGATCAGCTTGTAAGCCAACACTAAGCACTGATCGCTACTGACGTTAGCTACGCGAAAACTTCAGGCCTGCCAGCTGCAATCGCCATACACAAACGTGATTAAACGGATTAACGATCCACATACAACCCACTAAAGGTTGAAACGTTGGGTTTTACTTTAGTTGATCTTTAACAATGAAATTTCAAAATTAACGTAGCACATTCAGCCACACCACAGCGACAAACCCAAATGAAGCCAGTCATGCATCGTTATAGTGATAGTTGGCATAGGCAGCCAATACTACTACATCCACACAAATTAATAATAGTTTCGCTCGCATTTCACACAAATAATGCTACCTATATGTGATTTATAAGAACAGGAATAATAATATTCGCAGCGTTAGTTTATTAACCAGCAACTACCCCAGATGATTTAAGATTATTTTCACTCACCGATTGATGTGACCGTCTTTCCTAAGACAGCACACGGAAGAGAGAGAGAACAGAGAGGATGATGGGAAACAAATCAGGAGCGAACCAACGTTAGGAAGCGAAATCAAACCCAATACATCTATCGGTAAAACCAAAAACCCGACAAATTCCAAGGTCTCTATATAAACAATAGCAATGTTTCTCTGAATAAAAATGTGCTGGTTTAGAAAAATACACCATTTGTCGTTTTTATGATTCCGTATCTCTGAAGACCCCCATGAGCAACCGGAAGTAAGGAAATTATCACTTCTGCAGAACACCACGGTAGAAAATATCACAATAAAAGTCATAATTCCCCCATTGTTACCATTAACCCTAACTAGACCGGGGCGGGCTTTCTATACCGGCGACAATTTTCACGTCGTATAATTTCTGAACGGCTCGAGCTAGGACCACCAAACTTGGTGACTTTTCCTACAACTTGTCTGGGAACAATTTTATACCAATAAGCCAAGTCCACCATCTTCACCGTTTCCATGGCAACAGTTTTCTAATGGGTATGTCTGACAAAAAAAATCACAGATCTCGGTTTCATCAATGTAGTTTCTAGATTTTCTTTTCAACTTATTCTCATTCCATTTTATTTACAATATCTTACGAAACTTAATGTTAGCTTTGTTAAGTAGAATAAATTTATGCAAATTTGATGACATCATTGAATTTACTTTAATGTCCTATGATGGAAGCTTCTACTACTGACAAATAGATGTTTTTTTATTATTAAGGTGGTCTTTAGGCTTTATATTGAAATAAATATGCTAGACACAAAGAAGCTGACAATAAGAACAGAGCAAGTTTTGCTTACGCAAACCTGTAATCCTTTATAAGTTTACTTTCAAGAGTGAATAGTTTGAACCCAGGTGTAAAGGATGTTGGTATTGTGTGATCTTCCTGATGTAGAATATAGTCTTGAAAAAGACTGTTTTTGGCATCTGACATTTCGACAACCTGAGTGGAAGTCATCTTCAGAGTGAGGAAATGAACAAACAGACAGAAACGGTATTTATATGTTCGGTTCAATCAGAAATATTGTTGAAGTGAATGCCAGGTGCATGTGGAGGCATTATTCTTTGTGTCACAGGTGTGTTTTAAGCCATTAATTAGTCTGTTGTATAGTGTAGGGAGTGTCTGGTAATGATTGAGTGGTTTCTGTTGTAAATTTGTATACCAGCTTTCAAGTATGCTGGGTTAGTGATGGTTTGTGCAATACATAATGAAATCGGCAGAGTCCCAGTCATTGCTATGTCCAGTGTGTTTGTGATGTTTGACAATGTGATTGTTGAGGTCTTTGTTTTTAGTAGCGCATTTGTGTTCTGTAAGTCAGATTTTTAGGTTCCTACCAGTCTCACCAATGTAAATCGCGTCACAAATGGAACAAGCTAGTTTGTAAATAGCCCCTTGTCCATTCATCCTTTTCTTAGTCAATAAACGTCTTAAAGTCATGACAGGTGTGCGACTCGTATGTTGTATGGTTGTAGGATGCGTTGGATGATCCCAGAGGTACCTTTGATGTATGGCATGGTAGTGGTAGCTGTGGGTCTGTTGTCAGTTCTGTTCGTTGCTGAATTGTTGTGAATGTTTTGTTTGACGAAATCCGCTTCGTAATTGTTCTTGTCGAACACACTTTGCAAATGTTCTAACTCGTCTATTTACAAAAATAGCTTAGGGCTATTTACAACATAGCTTGTTTCGATTGTGATGTGACTTACATTGGTGGAACCTAAATATCCAACTTATAGAATACAAATGCGCCACTAAAAGCAAAGACCCCAACAATCACAACAACACACCTGCAGCACAATGAGTAATGCCTCTACATGCATCTGACTTTCACTTCGACAATATTTCTGATTGAACCAAACGTATAAAGACCATCTCAGTCTGTTTGTTAATTTATCACTCTGAAGATGACTTCTGCTCAGGGTGTCAAAACGTCAGATGCCAACAACAGTCTTTTTCAAGACTTATACACCCGGATGATCACACAATACCAACAAGTTTACTTTAATTTCTTTCTGACCTGAACTTCTTAAAAAAAACATTCTAAGTAAATGAAAAACTATTTTCATGGAACATAAATAAAAGTTTGTGTATTTCATGGCCTCTCGGAGCTGGTGAACTATGGTCTAAAATAAGCAGAGCATTTTGGGTAATAAAAATGAAAACATGATGTCATAATGATGTCATAATAGGTCATAATAATACCAAAATGATTGTAGTGATTAAGTTTTATATGTACATCATCCCCTGCAAATGTGGTGGGCATACGCCATGTCATGTACGAGTTACAGGCTGCAGTTCAGGCTCCCTCAGCCTGAAACAGGTTGTTCAGGTCCCTGTCTCTTTTTGTCCCCATCCCTTACAGACCACTTTATTGTGATTAGTCAACCAGACTTACCTTTCTCAAAAGCACAGATGCTAACTTCCATAGTTTGAACCATTCACTTTAAATGGTTGAACTCTGTAAATAGCTGATGCATTTAGCAACTATATTTTGGGAAACGTTTCCTAGTTCAGAAAGCAGTACTCAAGTAGAAGAAAAAACACAAGATAGGAGGTTGGTCTGCTCAGGAATAGTGATAACAGTGAATTTTAACCTTTTAGTCAACACTTTGCCTTCCTTTGGAAGTCCACATATAGGGAATTCACCTTTGCACCAAAGAAAATGACTCCTTTATGGGGATGCGCACTAACCAAATTGTTCCCAGCTGCTGCTCTGCCTTGCTTTGCTTGAGGGTTTGCCAAAGTGGCTGCTTGGTAGACATTATGCAAATATGTTGCACAGTGACATAGACAATCAATGGAAGAAAAGAATGGGTTACAAATTAAGCATTTCAGGCCATTCAGGAGCTGTATTTTATGTTGGACATAATAGCTACCTTCGACGTTGACTTTGGACTTTGTAGTTTTGCTGACATTTTATAGGCACAAAAAAGCTATATAAAATCCTAAGAAAAAGGGACAACTTCAAATACATGTTATGGCCTCTTTATCATGTCAGCTCTAATCACAGATTCAAGTGAACTCAGCTGAAGAGTATTCTGCATTCCTGCCAGTCACCACCTGAGGGTGCCAGCATGACAATGTCTCCGAGGCACGGAGTGATTTGACCCAGTCAACAATTTTGCCATGCAACTTTGGTCTCATAATAAGCAGAGGGCATGAAACAGTTGAGCAGTTGTCAGGAGTAGCTTGTAAACCTTGATTTGAGACAAAAAACACAATACTTCCATAGATTTTTGATTCATTTAGTTATTTTTTTTGTCTCAGTTATAGGCTACATGTTGAGTGAATCTTGGCCATCCTGTAAAGCCCACCAGTTTCTTTCCTGGAGTATGATGATTAATTAAAGACCTTCCCTTTCACCAACATTTGATTGATTCCAATATGCACATCATAGCAAATGTGCTTTTATTCTCAGTTTTAATGAAGCATCCCAGGCAGCAAGGTGGACCTTTTTGTTCAGTGCTAGCTTGTTCTCCCTGTATTTGGTTGGGTTTTTCTTTGGGTACTCCAGCGACCTCCCTCAGCCCACTGACATGCATGTCAGGCTAAATGGACACTCTAAATTGCTTCTAAGTGTGAACAGTGAGTGAGAGAGAGCCATTAAGGGTGTGTTTGTCCCTTTTGCTCATTGTACACTGGGATTGACCCCAGGCCCACCATGACCCTGACCAGGAATAGGAGGGTAACTTAATGAGTGGATGGATGAAATAAGCCCATTCCAGCTAAATGGCTGGCTGATGTGTTTGATCTGTAAGCCATCTTGCTAAATTGAATTTGTAATTGTTTTCCAAAAGAAGACAGTGAAACTTCATATAGGAGATTTTGCGATGGGACATCCTTTCTAGGAATCTGCCTGTGTACCTGTTACGAGGAGAAGAAACTTTTTAAATTTGCACACATACTGCCTTAGATTTTACAGTCTAAGCTGCATTATTTATTTTATGGCAAGGATTGTGCTGTTTCGTCAACTTCAAAGTTATTTTCATGTAGAAGTAATGCTTGAATCTCTTGGCTTTGCAGTCATGCCTGAAATTGCAAGGACTGTTCAATGTCAAAAAACCTTGAGATTTAATGCTGGTGAATGTTTCACCTGATAATAATGCCAGTCACTGGCCTCAGGTAATGTTACCTGGGGATTTCCAGATTGATGCCACTACTGTCACATTTTTGTCACATACACAATACTGCCAATTACCTTCCCATCAGGATTAACTAGCTGTGTCCAACTCGGTCCAAAGATTGCTGTGCTTGAGAGAGGAATATCCTCTTTTCACCAGATTAAAGAGGACAAACAATTACTCAGCTCTCTGGTGATAACTCATATGCTGCTGGTTCGCTAGACGGTGCAGCACCAGATCATGTCCTCAAGGTCAGTCAGCCACAGCCTGGGTCCAACTGGGTGCAAAGCTCAAGGCCCAGGCTTCTCCAACCCTCTTAGGGCCAGTTCCATGGACTACATCAGGGATCCTCAAATCACAGTCCTTGAGGGCTGAGAACTGCTGTTTTTCCACTCTCCCTTTACCTAGGAGTCAGGTGAAAAGACAATCTGGCCAATCAGCAGCATTAGTTATTCACTTAATTGCCTGGTAGAAAGGAAAACCAGGACTGTATTTGGATTCGAGGGCCAGATTTGGAGAGCCCTGGACTACACCTTGCACTGGAAGGAGAAAAGGCCATTGTTCATCCTATCTTGAACCCCAGCAGACTCTACAATTAAGCAACAAGTAACATATCCTGGATGGCATGAGCTGGTTTTCCTCTGTTGAGTGCCCTCTGTCTCTTTCTGCTTTTTCAATATGTGTGACACCACCACCTGCTGCTATATGTGCTGTAATACTTATTCCTCATCTCTCCGGGCCATGCCGACTCAACTTCACAAACAACTGCCTAGCTCCATGCCATATTCTGCTCAACAACTGGGCATTTGGGGCAGCTCTTGAGGCGCAGCTTATGCACGACAAAAACTCTATACCCTAGTCCAAAAATGCACATCATCAGCAATTCAATCATCAAGGGCTTTGGAAATAAACAGCAGAGACTTTTTGTTTCTTGGGTGCTACCATTAAGGATTTCATTGCAAAAGCTTTCGGTGTCCTCGCTCAGCATTGCTGTGCACAAAAAGTGATCAAACATGTTGGAACAAATTATATTCCTTAATAACATTCTGAGAACTTGAAATTAGATTTTATACATCTTTGTAATCTTCTTGATGGCTGTTGTAAGCCTAAATGTATCAGCCTTTAACTGTTTTAAAAACCATTTTTTTAGCTCCCGCCACCTAGCTTTATCTCATTAACTGTCTCAGTTACTGGCTCCTAATTTTCACTGGACATGCATCTCATAAAGGCAAACAAATGTGCCTAAAGATGACCTTGGCCTATTTTTCAGGGTCACTGGCCTAAAAATATCACCAAACTTTTTGACATTTAGCTTCATCTCATCAACTATTTCTGTTGGAGGCTCCTAATTTTTTCTGGACATGCATTTCATAAAGTCCTACAAATAATAAGCCTAAAGGTGACCTTGGCTTATTTTTTCAAGGTCACTGGCCTTAAAATATCACCAAAAACTTTGAACTTTGACAATTTGCTTTATCTTATCAACATTTTCAGTTACAGGCTCCTAATTAGCTCCTGCCGCCTAAGTGGCACGAGAGCTATGGTATCAGGCTCCATCCGTGCATGCGCCCCTCCATGCGCGCATCCATCAACAAAAACTTTGACATCTTGTTTATCTTAATGGCGGGAGCTTCTGTGGCCACTAATGCCCTATATTTAGGAGAAGAATAAATATATTTCAGTTCAAAGGGTTCAGTTAAGGATTGGTAAAATAAGCAAAGGAGTCCCACAAGGCTCAATTCTGGGTCCTTACTTATTCACCATCTACATTAATAATGTTGTTTTTTCTTTGATCATTTCAAGTTATGCTAATATGCTGTTGACACTTTCATTTACTGAAATTCTCCTTTATTGGTTCGGCAGGCAGTATTTAATCTTCAGCACGGTTTTTATTTCCACATGAACATCCATTATTGATCTGAAGCTCATTTTAAAAAAGGAGAAACTGAAGTTCTTTACATCCTTCAAATCTCAAAAAATCGATCCAGAAAAAAATTGCTGAAATTGAAACTGTGTCCTATTATAGATGCTTAGGTATTTATCTTGATAAGAAATGTACCTTTCATATGCATTTAAACATATTAACAAAAAATGTGGGAAAAAACATCTTATACAGAAATTGGGAAAGAGAAAAATAGAGTATGCGTGCAAAGTGATACTTCCTAATCCCCATGCTTGATTGTGGGGATTTAATTTACGGAAATAAAAAACTTTCCCTCCAAAACCTTCAGATTCTGTTTGCCATTCTGCTGTGATGTTTATCACTGGCCTTCAGTTTTGCCATTGTTCAGAGGAATAGTGAATAGTGAATAGTATGTTCATAGTATGATTTATGTAAAATCCCACCATAGTTCCCTGCCTCTCTTCTTGTATGGTGAGTGGTTTTTTCATGGAACGCAGTCATCAGACTTTATATGTCTTAATATTCAAAGGGTCAGAACGGCGCTTAGGAGGACTGCGTTTTCTTGTAACATTCCAAATATAATTTTATCAGCTGAACATTTTTGTGACACAGAGAACTCTGGCTTTGGGCTGAACATACGTCACTCTCCTATTAACCTGTTTAATCCCACTGTTCACATTTGTGACCAATTTTTTTATTTTTTATCTATTTATTTATTTATTTTACCTACTGGAAGCTCTTAAAGTGTTGATGTTGGGTTTAAGCAAAAATGAACTTTTGAACTTAAAGTAACCATATAAAATCTTAAAATACATATAGTTCATGCGTTAGGGAGGTCTGAGGAGAAAAATGCATGCGCTTACATCGGAAGGAAAAAATTGGGATTAAATGGGTTAATCTCACTTTGCATTACACCCCTCAACTGCTCCATAGCTTGCTCCGTTAATCAGTCAATCCATAAAAATTTCTCCACCCACTGATGGCCACAGTTTTTGCATAGTAGGCTGAAATTTGGCATGAATGCCAAATTATACTTATTTGACAAACAAGCCAAATGTAAGTGTCTGTAATCATACCAATTGGCCAACAGGGGGTATGGCAACTGGAGTGATCTATTACAAAAAGCAACACAACTTCCAGATAGATTCACAAGTTTGAAAAATTTCTGTACCCTCTTGCAGCCTGAGTTTTTGCCCTAAGACTCTGATTGGACATGGACGTGAAGATGGTGAACTATTTTTCATACACTCTTATGGGAGGCACCATTGCACTCAGCACAATTTCTTTTTGATCAGTAAAGATTTAGCCACGCCCCGTATGCTTTAGCCACGCCCTCTTTTATAACTCAGAGTCGTTTCTTGTTCATATTTGTGGGAGGCATCACTGGTCACAGCAAAGTTTCTCTTTCAATGGTCTGAGTCAGGCGCAGCACCTATACTTCAGCGATGCCCCCTTTCACAACTTATGGACTGTTTGTTCAACACCCTTTTGAGAGGTATCAGTGGACTCAGCAAAGGTTTCTTCTTCAGTGATATGGATTAGTCCCACCTCTAAATTTTACATGGAGGTCAAGTGTTCCAGAGATTGTGTGGCCCAATCCCAAACCAGCCCCATTTCCCTCACACGATTCACTAGCTACATTAAGTGTCATTCCGCACCAATTAACGCGACGTGAAAGTGGGTTATGAAACCCTTCCGCAGCAAGTCGGGTCCACATTGATGCAAGTTTACAAATCATGCTCCTACCAAGCACAACATTTTTTGAGTCCGGAATGGACAAAACGCTGCATACCTAAAAAAGTGGGTTACATACAGCTTTTTCTTAAAAAATAAGTAGTGAATTGCCTGACCTCTGACTATCTACTTGACACCGTTGTGCACCGTTGTGTGCACATCATGGAACTAGAGGGTACATCTTATTTTGGAGAGAACATGCAGAAGTACACCTGAGAAAATGTTGAGTGAGAAGTTGAATCAATGATTGGTCCTTTTCACAATGTGCCACGTCACTTCACAAACACTTTCATCTTTGCCAAAGCAGTGAATCTTTTACACAAAAATGTTTTAAATATGTATTAAATCACATTATCCCCTTCAAAATATTTTGAGTAAAAGGTGTATCATTAAGGAACTGTCCCGGAGTTATGGGCACGTCAAGGTAGAAAGAGAGTCTGATGAAGACATGCACCCATCATGCCTAGTACCTACCATGCAAGTCAGTGGAGGCAGTGTGATGATTTGGACTCACTTCAGTTGGTTGGGTCTAGGTTCATCAATAGTATGTGAGCAAAAAATAAGGTCAGCTGACTACCTGAATATACTGAATGACCAGGTTTTTCTATCAATGGATTTTTTTCTTCCATGTTGGCATGGGCATATTCCAAGATGAAAATTCAACAGGCTGAAATTGTAAAAGAGTGGTTCAGGGAGCATGAGACATCATTTCCACATATGGATTGGCCACCACAGAGTCCAGACCTTAACCCCACTGAAAATCTTTGGGATGTGGTGGAGAAGCCTTTATGCAGTGGTTCGACTCTTCCATAATCAAAGCTAAAGACTGTCCAATGAAATATTTCAGTGCGTGGCTTTTTTTGTTTTTTTTTTTTGGGGGGGGGGGGGGGGCAGTGTAGCTTTGCTGTGAGACAACACATAGTCAGCTTTCACTGAAATGTAATCAAAGTCCCGTTGCAACATTTCTGATGAGAAAAGTCCGCATAGCTTCAGCCCATTAAGAGCACTTGCAAAAAGTCCGGCACACTGGTTGCTGGTCCGTCACCATGGTTACCACATGCTTAAGGATGATGGTACAGTTTTATCAGAAGTCTTGGTCGGTGTGTCTAGAAAACAGCAACATTGAAAGAATAAATAAAAATATGTTTAAGTTGTCATAGAAACCACACTGAATTCACTTGTACCGCAGTGTGTCCTCTGGTAAACAGACAGCGTGTGGAATTATCTTCTGTCATTTCATAGGCCCAGTTAATATATACATATATATATATATATATATATATATATATATATATATATATATATATATATATATGTATAAACTTTGGAAATGTCTCCAGTGATTAACTTCATTTCCTTGCAAAGATGGTGAAAAGCTGAGAACATTTTAAATCATCAATATGAGCACAGTGCACGGCACAAGGCCAACATTTGCTCAGCAGAGTAACAGTGCGCAAACGTAGCGCATCCGACCCTGTGGTCTCGAGGTAGTGGGGCCCTTCGGATATTGTTGAGCTCCTGAACTGGTCATTACGCGCGTTTGTCTGTTGTGTGCCTCTCACTTTTTCCATAGTAACAGGCCAAGTCTATTCAATAACATAAACGAATCGATTGCAACAACAACAACAACAACAACTGCAACAAAGGTAATAATAATAATAATAATAATAATAATAATAATAATGATGATGATTATGGTGATGATGAAAGCATCGGGCTACACTAAATCCACTCAGTGAACTTATAGACAATTTCAAAGCCGAGCTTGAAAGCAATATTACGGCGATGACGACATATGCCATGTGACAGTGAACGGTTAATATGGCGCAGCTGCGACGTCAACAGTTATGACATGAGAAGATGCAGTAGTCACGGCAATTGTCAGTCATCGGGCAAACAGGCTAAGGCTAACGCATTTAATATATTTTCCCAAAGCTGAATTTGGATAACCCGGATTTGCTGTGGTTGTAATCCGTCTTTAGGTTAAGGGACAAAGGGTTAACGGCCAGCGTGAGATATGAATAAATAACCATTCCGGTTGTGGTGGCGATGCTGCCGCGCTGAGGGGAGGCAGGGAGGTGGGGGAGCGATTCCCGTACGCAGAGATTAGGCTACAGAAAATACCGACCTGACCGCTTTCGAACGTTGCAAGACCGCAGGAAGACAACCGTAGGGCTCGGGAGAAACTGCCTTAAAACAGAATAAGCTGGCTCACCTCATTTCTCACCATATTATATGTCATATTTTGTGTTTCACGTTATTCATTTGTCATGACGTATAGGAGAGCTCTATATATAGGCTGCAGTGATCGGGGAGATATATTGAACTTTCATATGTTTCCCTGAAAACGAAAAAATTGGGTTTGGATTCTTGGGGATTTTGCCAAGACAATGTGGATACCGACAGAGGAAGAAAAATTCGGAGTTGGTAAGTCAGTAATTATTTTTTTTACAGTCTTTCTATTCAGAGCTCGTTGCTGTTTTACCCAGGAATTTAAATAAACATAAAACAGTAATTGACAAGCTTGACCTATTTATTTGTGTCGATTCTGTTGTTTCCAGATTGCTATATGGAAAATACATTGGCTATTTTGCGCTATAGCTTCCATTTTGCAGAAATTTGGGGTAGATTTTGTAGGCATATTTTTTTACATCTATTTTTTTTCCGCAAAACTTGAGAGAGTACTCATTCGAGTGAAATAAGGAGCAAAATAACATGCCGAATGTTATAAAATATTTATATTTTGCTATTTCAATGATTAAATGAACATGTTTGGCGTTACGACGTTTTAGGCTATAATTTTGCTTTGGGGGATATTTTGTTATAATAACTTCTCAAGCAAGGACATTTATACTTGTTCATTCTTTTTTGAGGATAGACGTAGTCTAAAATCAAATTTCTAGCTTGAATGCGAAGGCGATAAAATCTGCTCCGTATTCCGTATTGAATAAAGTAAACAGTCCCTCTTTTTATGTGAAAGAAGCTTTAGAGAGAAACGTAGTTTATTATGACGACCGACAGGGGGCAGAAAAACCGCCACCCTCAAACAGGTGAAGTTTCTGGTTGAAGGATCAGTGGGAGTAGAAGAATCATCTTAGTAGTGCCCATTGCGCTGGCCTCTGAGAAGTTGCGGTTGCGAAATTACCCGCATCCTCTTTTTGTTTTTCTCCTGATGTCTCTTTATCCGTATATTTGAAGAGGGGTTCGTGGAAGCTCCGAGTGGGCCAAGTTTTGTTTAATCACTGGGACAGCTGTCAGTGGATTGTCTCGATACCTCATCATATCCCAGGATAAACATGGTGACTGACTTCAAAGAAACTGAGAGGCCTGAAGCATAATTACCCCAATTGACTGAAGCCCAAAAAGAATGAATATGTCATAGATACAATTTTTTTCCTTAGAAGCACAGGAATTTTCCTGAAAGTGAGGGTTAGGAATGTTAGGAATGGCAGCGTGTCACAGTGCACGCACATCCAGCAAGTGATTTCCTGCGGACCCCGCATTAGAACCGGGCCTCTTATTTGTGGCTTTTCCGCATAGGCTTTGTCTCAGCGGCATGAGTGTCACTCACATTACCCTGGCGTTAGCAGCGTGAAATAGCCTGCTCATCCCAGTTTGTGAGTAATGTGTTCTGATGGAGACTGATGCTTTTGGACATGCATAAAAGCACGATTGCAAGCGGCTTGCTTTGATTTGTTTTTCTGACTGCAGTAATCTTTGTTCTGGTTTCACCTGAGCCTCGACCCCAAAGAGCATTTTTAAAATGTTTGATTTGAATCGATAGGGCTTACGCAATGTCCTACGTTAAGCTGTGTGCAGTCTGATGCAACACATAGAGTAGGTCTCCATGTATGTAAACAGGAGCCCTGGGGATATGGCAGGTGACTGTGCCGTACACTGGAAGGTCTGGTGGTGAAATATACTCCTTGATCAGGCCTTGTGGAGCTGTGTTTCCAGTGTGTGGGGTTATTAATATGTGTGAGTGCATACTGACCCATATATTAGGGTACTAATGCAAATTTAGGAATATTTCAATCTGTTTTGCAGCACAGAAAAGTGTTGCAGGATAATTTCAAGTGTTTCGGTGTACTTGCATATGTGGCAGTAAGTTTGCACGCATAGAGGTAAATACATTCATGTGGATGTATTCCTGCGCATATAGTGGTATACGCGTATGTGTGATGGTACACTAGATTGGTAGGTCACTGCCCATGTCCAAGTCTGAGTGAATTTTAGCAACTGGAGACTCCTTGTATGTCAGACTGCTTGCATTCGGCACATGATCATAGGCTCTAATAGCTGCATTAATTTGTTCAGATTCTGAAAGGAACTCGGTGCGTGTACAGCACATTCGGGTCTGAAAGGTCCTGACCTTGCGCTTTGTTCTTGTTTTAGACTTGTGCTTATGAAACCAGAACATATGTCCATGCCATCACAGCACCTGTGCAAGGATTTCAAGGCTTATATCATATTCCATCTGTTAATGGCGACTTCGCATTATTATTGGGGTAGAATTAATTAAACAGTCATTGCCCATATGTGCATTTTTCTTCTCCACAGTCTTGCCAGCTCTGATTTTATTGTTTTCTCAGACGATTTTAGACGCGAGACGTTGACTAATTCGGTAAATTGAACGCGGCCTGAATTCATTTCATCTTTGTCTCACTCCTCGCTGCGCTGTCTGAAGCAGCCTGACCTTTAACCTGTTGAGATTGCCATCGTCCTGGACCAGTGCTGTGTTCACTGTTAAGATCACCGTACCAACCGAATTATTCTGTGAGGGATTAGCTTCTCGTAACTTTGAGGTTGTGAGTGAGTTGTTGATGTTTGAAATGTAAATGTAAAATTATCTGGAGTCAAAGGGGCCGTAGTTTTGCTTCGAAAATCAACACAAAGCCAGTGTGTACCTGTATCTCCTGCTCAGTTTATTAAGTATGCTGTAGCTCTGGCTGTGTGCCTGTCTGCAACTGTGTGGGAGCCAGGAAGTGTGTTTTTATTCTGTGAAATTTGTGACGGTAATGTCTCTTAAAGAGGAATTAGTATGTTGCCAGTAGTTTTATGCTGAGTTATGCGTTGGCGTAAATGCTGATAACATCTTCCCTTTCAATTTATCTGATGTAGAGCAATAGTCATTGATTGCTCCTGTGTCTGTGTGTGTGTGTGTGTGTGTGTGGGGGGGTAACTGCCCATGGTGAGGGTGTAATGTGCAGTTAACCCTTTGAGCGTTGAATAAATTTTCAAGGAATTAGAAACGGAATTATCCTGAGCTGTTGAAAACCTATCATGTGGAAACTTGTTTAAAAGCTCTTTTAAACAAGTTGCCACATGATAGGTTTTCAACAGCATCTTACACCATTATGGCGCTCAAAGGGTTAACTGTGGCTAATGGGGAGGCAGTGAAAGAGTCGCACTGCAAAACCTGACCCCTCTCAGTACTGTCATGGACTCCAGATTACCACCATTCTTCTCTCTATTCCTCTCCCCCTCTCTCTCTCCCTGTCACTCTCTCTCTCACTCTTTCCTTTTCTGACTGTCATTCCCTCTTTCATGCTTTTTCCACCCCCTTCGCCCCTCTCTCTCCGACTGTCACTCTCTCCCTTCCACTCTCCCACTATCACTATCTCTCTTTCCCTCTCTCCTCCATCTCTCAGTCTATCTCTTCCCCCTCCTCTCTCCCTCTCTCACTCTCTCTTTCTCCCTCTCTCCCTCCCCCCAAACAGTCTTTCTCCCCGTTCTCCTCCAGCTATCTCCACATCCATTCTCTCTCTGTGTCTCTCCCCAGCCCCCCCCTTCCTCCTCCCCAACCATCCCTCTGTTTCTCTGCTCTCATCTCTCCCTCACTCCCTGTCTATTTTCATGCCTCTTTCCTCACTCTCTTTTCTTTTCTCTCTTGCTGACTATCTCTCTCTCTCTCACTTCATCCCCACCCCCATTTCTTTTGTCTTTCCCTCTATCTCTTCCTTCTCTCCCTCTCTCTCTTTCCTTCGCTCATCTGTCTCCCTCTCTCTCTCTCTCTCACTCTCTCTCCCTCTCTCTCTCTCTCTCTCTCTCTCTCTCTCTCCCCCCTCCCTCCCTCTCTCTCTCTCTCTCTCTCTCTCTCTCTCTCCCTGTCTCGGTGGGATGTGGTGCTGGGACAGCCATAGGGAGTGCTCTCACTGGCTCTCTGCACAGCTCACTGCTTCCATTATGAAGTATCAGCTCCCCTGCCATGCTGTTTTCCAGTCTGATTACAGAACAGCAATCACTGTGCATTGTATTTACAGGGCTCATTAGTGTAATAACTTACCTGTTGGGACTTTTGACTGTAGGGTGTTGAATGGTTGTCTATTGGCGCTAGGCTGATGAACTCCCATTAACATTCCTTTTCATTGCTTGTAATATTAGGGGATCGATTACGTCTAAAATATTTAATTGCAACCTCATAAATGTCCTGTAAAGAGTGCGCATGTAATTGGGTAAAGCCGAGGCATGGTCTTGAGAGATAAGAGGCCACTGAAAGGTTACCAAACTGAAAAAATCATAGCAGAGTGCCTTCTGCCCATTTTAACTCTGTTGCACCCTTAGAGCGCTGAAGTAAATAAAAAAAGAGAAATTCAATTATCTTAAAAGAGCTCCCGATTTAAACAAGTTGCCACGTGATGGGTTTTCTACAGCTTTGATACTGAGCAACAATAGCTGCATTTAACGCTCTAAGGGTTAAATAGAAACAGATGATTGTTGCTTAGAGTTACTGCTAGCAGAGGCTGAAGGCCAACAAAATGAGCAGCTATTTCAAAGGCTTCAGTGCTGTCCATGGTGCTAAATAGCTGAATATCTCCCATGGTGCCTGTTAGCTCAGGACTGTCCATGGTGCTAAACAACGTCAATTTCGAGTATTACTGAATTAATGAAGGCTTTTTTTTTATCTATATTGCCTCTTTCCGGAGTCACTATCTCAAAATTTGACAGAAATAATTAAAATCTTTAGTGTGGGTTGTATTCGTGGAAATCACAGATTTCTGCATACTTTAAAAGAGGCACAGTGCCTCCATGTCTCTTTCCTATACCCCCATACCACTGCAATACTGAGCAACGTATTGTAACTGCAATAACATGCACTGTACACAACAAATTGTTTGCTAAAACATATGTTCTTTGGCCTCAGGCTGCATTTTATCACGGTGCAGTTTTGAATATGGACCAACTTTCTTTGATTTTTGTGACGCTTCACAAAAAATTGGTCCCACAATATGCAACAGATGTTGCTAGGTAGCTAGATCTTACATGGAGCTAGCTCACTATCCCATATACTCACATGGTCATTTGCTTCATCTCTCTCTAGAGCAGGGGTCTCGACTCTTGGCAGAAAAAGGCAGACTGTGCTGTTTGTTTTAGGTCATAGATTGATGTTCTCATTGTGAACTATCAATGTAGGTAATGTTTTATGCTGAAAAGCTATGAGATTATATATCCTACGTCTGACAGCAAATGGGCCTAATATGATAGGCTAGACGGAATCACAGCAATATCATTAAGTATCTTGAAGTGGTTATTTGTAGTATAATTCATACTTGAGAATAGTGGGAAATGGCCCTTAAAATCGATACTGATCTGATCAGAATGTCTGGTCGCCATACATGGTACTGTGCTGCCCTGGTAACGCCTCAAGGTAATAATTTAATAATAGTTTTCCTGATGTGTCTAAGCTTGTTAAACATGGCCTGTTACATGTTTGAAAAGGGAAAAATAATTACCTTGCCACTGAAACAATGGTTTGAAGTTTGAACACATAATAGTGCGATTCCGCTCCAGAGACAGAATTTCTCCTGTGACAGTACGTTTTCTCAACGGTTGTCTTTCTTCTCTGAGCTTCTAAATTTCATCTCCCTAGTCAGAATTATGACCAGGAGTCCATAATAACTTAGGCCTTTGATGACCCCTGGTGCAGCAAAAACAGTATATTTTCACTGTTAAAGAAACACAAATTTGGGAAGAAAATGGCTAAATACTTTCTGTGGTTTGGCCTATGATGCTACAAGAATACAACCCATTATCATATGAGGACACCCCAAAAATAAAAAAACAGGCTCCACAATCTACATATTGATTAATTTGAACTGCCTCTTTTCATGAAAAGGATTTGGAATGAAATTTAAAGCAGCGCCCATTACTTTCAGGGTTAAGGCCCTCAGGAAGCCGTATCCAAAGCCTTGGATTCTTTACGATAGGAGAAGCTTGATTGCTTTCAATGTGGTTGACGTGCCGGTTGGTTAAAAATGCAATCTTAGTTTGACCATAGAAGAACCCAATTGAGATCAGAATCTCTTTGAAACAGATGAGCTTATGTAAAAGGTAGTGACCCTGGTAAAATGGCGGAAGCGCTGTGTGTGGTGCTGCTGTGGTCGGGTCAGTCTGCGTGAGCTGTAGGGTGAGGGATAGCACCTGACCCTCTGGCTGCTGCTTTCCTCTGAAAATTTGTTTAACCCATAATTTGAAAGTTCTCTCGCTCTTCGGCCGACCCGGCGGTGCTTCGGCCTCTGCGATGCTCCTGCCTCTCTGGAAAACTGCAGCCATTCGCTCAGAATGTTAAGAAGGCTCCCCAGCCCGTTCTGATGTGGCGGCCCCGAACAGTTCTCTGTTCCTCTGATTCTGGGAGCCGAATGTGGGATTCAAGTGGAGATTTTGATTGGCAGCTCTCAGGGGGGTCTGATTTCACTCTGACTTTTAGCAGCGAGGCTGCGTCTCTCTCCCTGCCCTGCTTTTTCTGTCAGTGCTGCCTCACATGACCCTGCGTTACTTTTTTTGTGAAGCCGTCTGCTGCCTGCTAAGGTTACGTTTACTGTGACTCTCTGAGATTTCTCCTGCACGTTTCCTGGAGATTTCCCTGTTTCACCTATGAAGGTTTTCTCCATTGGATTTTTTTTACTTCCACGTGTGTTTTCTAGCTTTTCCCATGTGTTTTTGGTTGCATGTGTGTTTTTGTGGAGATTTCTCCCGAGGAATTTTCAGAGATTTCCTCTGTGTGTCTGCTGGGAGATTCCCGGGAGTGTTTGTTGAATGCTTTGGCTGTATGTTTGCTGGATAGTTCTCCTGTATGTTTTTAGAGATTTTCAGTGTTTTTGTTGGTGATTTCTAGTGTTTTTGGAGATTGTGTTTGCGTGTTTACTGGAGATTTCTCCTGTATGTTTGTTAGAGATTTTCAGTATTTTTGCTGGTGATTCCTAGTGTTTTTGGAGATTGTATTTGCGTGTTTGCTGGAGATTTCTGTACGTTTGTTGGAGATATCCCTTCCCATCCTCCACAGAGCTACGGCCTTGTGAGAGCGATCAGCCTACGAGGGCTTTTTGGGGTCAGTGAGGTAATTTGGCCTGATCCTCTCAGATTAATGTTATTGCATCTGCTTTGTTCTGCAACCATCCGGCAGGTCTCAGTCTCTTTGCCAGTTTCATACTTTCATACATATTTTATTTATATTCAATTTTTATTCCTTTAATTTTAAAAATGTGTATTTTGCTGTTTTTTTCCTGTATGATTTTACTGCGTCATCATTAAACATATTCAGTGTTCCAGTTGGTTCATGAAAACACGCTTGAACATCATTCTGAATCAAATCCTCTTCCTGTCTCTCTCTCACTCAAATGTCTGGCAAAGCCATACAGTCTTTGATATTTCTCTCCTTGGATAATTTACTAATATACTTTAATGTTATGTGGTCGTGTACAGTCTGGAAGCTCTCTCTGTAGCTGTTTCCCCCCCGTCTTGTTTGTCTTCAACTCCCTTACCGTTTCCTGGTATTCAAATATATTTCCTCTTTCGCCTTTCGCCACCTTTTATATTCTCTCTCTCTCTCTCTCTCTCTCTCAATCTCTCTCTCTCTCTCTCCCCTCTCACTCCCATGAACTGACAGTTGCACTGGCCTGGTTTTTGCCCTGAGGGAGATGTGGAAGGAGGTGTTAAAGTCATATTTCAGGTGTTTTTTAAATCCTGGTAATTATTATGCTCATCTGCTGAGCTTTCCCAGGCTCCACACTGGATTTAGCCACATAGACTCAGTCCAGTGGGCTTTTGCTTCAGCTTGTAGACGCAGAAAAAACGTTGGGAATGTGGTTGCTCAGCATTAACGCTTCATACTTACAATTTTGATGGATTTTCATGGATTTTTAAAAATAGATAATATGGTGTGATATACTCTAAATGATGAAACAGTTCCACTCAGCTGGGTTAAGGGACTTCAAATGAACGTGATTAATTCAACTGTTCAAAAAATAAGAGTGTATTTAGTAGTTGCTGTAAACATTTGCGGAACTGTTTCTTTTTTGGAGTTTAAGTATTCGGCAGCTTGGTGGCGTAGTGAGTAGTGCTGGTGCCTCACAGCAAGGTCGTTGGTATGAATCCAGCCTGGGCCCTTATGTGTGGAGTTTGCCTGGTCTCTCCATGCGCACGTGATTTTCCCCTGGGTACTGCAGTCTACTCCTACAGGCCACGCAAGACATGCATGTAAGGCTAACTGGAGACTGTAAATTGCTCAAAGGTATGAGTGGGTGAGTGAAGTGTGTGTGTGTGTGTGTGTGTGTGTGTGTGTGTGTGTGTGTGTGTGTGTTGGAATGGCAGAGGGTGTATTATTATTTTCTCCCTCTCCACTTTTGGATGCTGGGCTGAAATGCGGCGCCAATTCCCTGAAACCTTGACCAGGAGTGGGCGGATTAGGTAACGGACAGATTGGATGGATAAGTGTATGTCATATATGCGACTTCAGTCTAACAGCGCTCAAAGCAACACAATATTGAATATGGGGTGTAATATGCAGTTACTAATGTATACTATACATTGACTCACCTCCATTCCATGCCTCTGTGATGAAGAGGAAGTAATTCAATTTTACGTTCAATTTTACCATGGAAAAAGCCGCAAATTTATGCTCTTAACATTTAACACGTTTCAAATCTGGAGTTTTCAACATGCTATGATATTTACGCATTCGGGAATAAAAGGGTCAGTTTTTCAAGTAAATTTTCATGCTTGGCTTCTGGCTAATCATTTTTAAACACTTGTAGATATGGTCTGTCGGACAGGAAGACCTTTGACCTTTACAGGGGGATCAAAGTGATCAGGGAAGACGAAAGGAATCTGAGTTGTCTACAGGATCGGGCTCTTTGCTTCCATAGTATATTCACCCTCTAGAAAATGATTGCCACACCCAGGCAATACTGGGAGTTGTAGTTTTTGTTGTTTCAGGCCTACATCCCAAGGTGTGTTGATGTTACAGTTTGGTCCAGTGGTCAAGAAGCACAGCTTGCACTGCTCCAGATCTCCAATAGGCAACCGATGATGACATGCAAAGCTTATACTGTTGGAATAACTGTTGCATCCCACCACCATGCAGTTTGTGATTTATAGTTTAAAATGTTGATAATTGACAATATTCTGCACTACTATAGTATTATAGAGTACTGTAGGTATTCTTGTCTTGTCAAAAGTCCTGTTGGTTTACATTGAGCAGCAATGCATCTTGGTACGCCTACTTGTGGAGCTAACCGTATGCCAGCTCTGTGTTATGTTACACTTCAGGAAAAGAAACATCGTACAAAATGTAACACTTTTTGATAAAAAAAAATTATATACTAAACACCTGCTATTGGATAGGTTCTTCAAAGACGTGAACAAATCGTATTTTCTGCGATATTGGTATGTGCGATGCTAGCGAATGAGGACTTAAATTTAAATACCTGCTCTTCTGCACAGAGGCATGGAATATTGTTGAGTCACTTCCAATATGCATTGGTCACATTTGTAATCGCATATTAAGCCCTACATTCAGTGTCGTGAATAAATCACTCTAAGATAACTGCTTTTTTGCAATTTAAAAAATGGAATTTGCAATGCAGTACAGTCTGTTTGTGCTGTGTTCATCACAAGCAATCCCTTGCCAGCCATTTGCTAGTAGGCAGTGGTGCCCAGGTATGAATATATTAATGTCCTTTTGCAGTATGCTATTTTACAGAATAATGGACCCTGTCTTGTGAATTGCTCAATCAAGCGCCATCAAAAGTATTTTTGCTCACGCAGTCACAAAATTAATTAATGACAGTCATCTAATGGAATAGGTTTAGACCTAATAGTGGGGATGAATAATGTACTTGTACATACCAATTTCCGAAAAAGTTGGGACGATAGGAAAATGTTGACAAAAGAATAAACAGTGGCTTGTAATTCATCCTGATCATATACTTAATTGAAAATGGCGTAAAGAAAAAAGTATTGAATGTGTTTTTCAATTTTTTTCCTCTTTATTTCCTTTTTTTTTTTGAATGAGCACATCCAGATTTTATGTCTTCAATACATTCTAGATGAGTTAGGATGGGGATGTGTTTACCACCATGCTGCATCACCTTCCTTTTAGCTGCACGCAGCTGTTTGGGGGGTTGAGGACATAAACTATTTCTGTTTGAAGGCTGTTTTTTTCCCAATTTTCCTTTACAACTTATGTAATAAGTTGTTCAAAAATCCAGGGTCTTCATTGTCCTATTTTGCATCTCTCATTTTTAACAGGAGACAGGGCAGGACTGCAGGTAGATCAGTCAAGCAGCCACATTCTCAGATTAGGAAGCCATGCTGTTGTAACATGTCCTGAATGTGGATTTCCATTGTCTTGTTGAAATAAGCGGGGGGGAAATTAGCAGCCTTGAAAGGATTTCAGGTAGAAGACAACATATATTGATCCAAAATGCAATTATGTCCTTCAGCATCGATGGTCGGGGAGGCTGGGGTCCGATGAGCCATGGGAACCAATAAGCCATATCACTATTTTGCGATCCTGGCCCCTGCCCCAACTTTTCTTAGACCTGTAGCAGCCATCAAATTTGAAATGAGCTCGTTTTGTGGATGAAATTGTAAAATTTCTCAGTTTCAACATTTGCTGTGTTATCTCTGTTCTATTGTGAATGAAATACTGGCTGGTGAGATTCGAGAAGTCATTACGTTTTGATTTTATTCACAATTTACACTTTGTCCCAACTATTTCGGAATTGGGGCTGTAGGCAAAATAGTAATATGGCTCATTTATCCACATGACTCATCAGTCAATGGTCAAGTATTTTGCCTATTTTAAGCAGCTCTGTCATCGATTGATCGCAAAATAGTGATATGGCTCATTGTTCCCCATGGCTCATTGTACCGCAGTCTCCCCCACCTGCACAGATGTCACGTTATCCGTACCATGGGCGCTTACACTCCCACTTACCATTACAGACGCTGGCTTTTAAACCGAACATTCATAACAACTGAAATTGAGTTTTTTTTGGCCATTATTACCATTAAGAGTTTACATGGTTGACTGGTCTGACAAGGACACATTTCCACAATTTCCTCTTTCAGTTGAGGTCAAGCCCAGAGAGGTGAACTGCATTTTCTGACATTTTTGAAATATGACATCCTTGGTGTATATTGTCTTCACTTGCATTTGCGGACGCAATCACGAGTGGTGTTTTATTAGGTTTTCTGAGGTAGGTCTAGCGCCTTAGTTATATCCACCACGAAAGCACGTCGGTATTCAATGCAGTACTGTTTGAAGGATGGAATTGGGGGCACTCAGTATTGATTTTCTACCTCATGGTTTACGCGGAGATTTGTCCTGATTCCCGGAATGTTTTCTTTTTTATTCTACCCTTTAGAGGGTTTGGTTTTGTTGTTGTTTATAAAGTGTGGGATCAATTAATCATGCAATTCAAGCAAAAATCGGCCACTTGACTCCTTACTTGCAAATAAATAGGTCTTTTGAGAA
Source organism: Gymnothorax reevesii (assembly GCA_029721435.1). Classification (NCBI taxonomy): domain Eukaryota; kingdom Metazoa; phylum Chordata; class Actinopteri; order Anguilliformes; family Muraenidae; genus Gymnothorax; species Gymnothorax reevesii. Next base: position 72,258,952 of record CM056585.1, on the reverse strand, counting down.
TGCTTATTTTATATTCAAGCATGATAGCCTCACCTGATATGGACAGCCAGAATTTAGCATTTGAATAATTCCTAGGTCTTATACTGCCCCTGTCCTAACTTCTTCGGAACATGTTTTAGTCATCAAATTCAGAATGAGGGTAGATATCAATGCATAAAATTGTTTGTCTTATTTCTTTCAATTTAATACAAGTCAAAGATGATTTACAAATAACTGCTTTCTTTTTTTTTACTTGCATTTTCCATACCATCTCAACCTCTACAGAAATGGGGTTGTGGAATTAGAATTGGCAGGCAACTCTGTGGAAATAATTTCTATGGCATTTATTCAATGACTGAGTACACTGAATAGATTTTTCAACTGCACTAGACAATTTATGTGCGATATTCTGCATTCCTTAGTAGTTTCCGACAAGCCCCTGGTTTCACAGTGGCTGGTATTGTGGCATTAATGTGCTTACTGATTAAAGCTCGACCGTGAGCAGTATTATTGCATCTTTGTAGTCCTTCAGATCGCCTTTACAGGCCATTCAATCATGGCTAGTCATCCTAGCCCTTTGTTTTCACACCCTGTGGTGTTTTGCTGTATTTTAATGCCGATGAGGGATTTCTTTGTTTCTGTTTGTCTAGGAAAATGGTGGACAAGCTGTCAATGACTCTGCAGTGGTCACACTTGCTGTCACTCTAAGTGCTGTTGGCTCTTCTCTAGGGGACGACTGCTCTCCGATCTTTGCACTCGTATTTGCACTGTAAGGGTTTCTGAATGCTGACTTAAATCAGGCCTGCATTCATTGTGTTTCTGATTGGTATGGTGTTGTGTTGCGATCAGGAACCAGATGCGAGAACCAGGAAATGCAGTAGAGCTTGTTTTATTGGTAAAGGGGGGTGACCCCCGCAGGGCGAAAAACAACAGTACAAAGTCCACAATCCAAAAGTCGAAATCCAGTTGGGCAAAAATAGTATCAAAAACCAGGGCAGCAATCACAGTAATCGTAGTCGGACAGAAATGGGTCTGGTACACAGGAATAGTACTATCAGAGAGACAAGCCAGAATCCACAGGACGTAATCCGAATCGTTACCAGGGCAGCAAACAGATCTCGTAGTCGGGCAGAAAAATGGTCAAAACACTCAGATGCAACAGTAATCCAAAAACACAAAGGCAAAAATCAAAAGTCGGGCAGTCCAGTCAGAAAGATAAACACTGAGAAATCGAGGCGAGAAACGTAGCACAAGAAAACTAGGGAGAACGATCTGACACTGGAAGTGCTTGAACAGACATCTAAATACACATCCGGGGTGAGCACAGGACCAGGGAGAACAGGTGTGATCAATGAAACAATAATCAGGACTGACACATGAGGAATAATCTAATTACATGAATTTGGCAAATTCCAAGACGCAGACAGGGATCCCAAGACAATCCTATGAACAAACAACAGCTCCGATTAAGGAGTACTAAAGTGCATAGTCTAAAGAAAAGGAAAGCATGAGATCTAAGAAGAAATTCACAGAAGCTGCAACAGAGATAGGCAAGAGGGCGGAGATTAGAATTGGGCGATTGCTGAGAGATCGTTAGTCAATTAGTATGTGCAGCTATACAATCCCGAGTGCACGTTAGTAAGTTAGTAAAAATATACAATGTTAATATTGGTTAGTAATTATCGAAAACAACAAACTGTTAGTATGGATTAGTAGATAGTAAAAGAGAGGGGAAGGAAGTACACGAGATAATGAAGGAAGATTGAAAACCCAGAAACCAATAAATCACCCGAATGAGTGACACGCAAGACTAGGGACCGTGGGCAAAGACCTACACAAGACAAGACAGGGTAGACGTGGTGCACTGCATGGAAATGAAAACATGGCATGGCAGAGAATACTATGAACATGAAAAATAATAATAATAAGCAGGAATCTAAATAACCAAAACACAATACACAATCCTAAGAATGGTCAAAAGGCAGGCAGTGGTCATTAAACACAAAAGCATACATGGCAGAGCCAGGCACGGAACTTAAACATGACAAGCAGAAAATCACAGATCACAACATATGGGCACGATGAGTGGGGCAGGATAGCGCGAGTGGGGCAGGATAGCGCAAGGTGAGCTGCTATGTACTGGGACATTCAAAACATCAGAAATGCTGCCAGAAATACTGGCTCTGTGATGCTAACAATAATGTTCTTGTTTTGTTGGGACTAGCTCAGATGCGGATTGACTCAGTTCTGTGGTGATTTTTAGAACTGCAGTTCTTTGTGTGTTTGCTATTGTGTGTCAGTCACAGTTGGAGAGCTTTGACTTGTGGACACTGCTCTTGTTTTGCTGTTGTGTCTTCAGTGTTAGTCATATGTTATCATACTTTTTTTTACACAATTCCCCATGCTACCTTACATAATTTTCCATTGTTTATATATTTATTTATTTATTTGCCAGTTGAGCTGCAGTTTGGGCACTGTCTATTTGGCCCATTTGGTGGAGCTGTTTTTTTTTAGAGGCTTCAAAATTAAATCCATTATTCAGAGATGCCTCTGAAAGTTAGTTCACCTACTCTGTGTTTTCGTATACTGAGAAATGATCTCATGCAGGTACAGGCTTATATGTTTGTGCGCATGTTTACATGTACATGTGCCTTTGTATGCATCAGTGTGTATATTCACTTTTTTTGCATGTATTATGTAGTTTGTAGTCGAGCTTTGTATGTAGTTTGGTGTCTGATTTCATTCTCTTGTGTATGTGTATCTGACAATGAATACACCTTGGTGTTTGCATATATACAGTAAATCCTGTGTGTGTGTGTGTGTGTGTGTGTGTGTGTGTGTGCGCGTGCGCTCAAGCATGCACATGCATTCCTTTGTGTGTGCAGACATCATGTTCATTGTGTGCATTTCTGCGAGTCCTTCTCCGTCAATGGAAATTTGATTGAGAATATGGCCAGATAATACTCTGTTTATTGGAGGAGGTGCAGTGCGAGGAGTGGTGCATTGTGGGACGGCCGGGCAGCAGAAGCCCCTGCATGTTGCCGGCTCTGCGGGTTGTGCTGAATGGGGGGCGGAGGTGCGGATTAGAGTGCTTTAAGCTGATATAATGTTGGTTTAGCCCACTGCTCCACTTTCCAGCAGGGCTGCCATCTGGACTGGGCCGCAGCCCTCCGTCTCCGCTGCCATGGCGGTCCTGAGCCAGTGAGGAGGGGAGGCTGGTGGCCACACTCAATGGGCCTAATTCACAGACAGGGATAAACCCCGGTCATTATTGTGCATTTGTAGACCCAGTGGTGAAATGCATGAACATAGGTTGTTGAAAATCACCGACTTAATTTTACGGGTTTTAAGCTATGCGTGGTGTTGAATTATGTTTTGAATGAGTGTTAAGTCTGTTTAGATTGTGCTTTTTTTTCTCTGTGCTTTCACATTTAGATTAAATCCTTGTGTGTGTGTGAGTGGGTGTGTGTGGGTGTGTTTTGTGCATGTTTGTGCATTTGTATGATTGTGTGTGTGTTTTTGTGTTTGTGTGTATGTGCATGTGTGTGTTTGTTTTGTGTGTGTGTGCGTGTGCATGTGTTTTTGTATGTGTGTGTGTGTGTGTGTGTGTGTTTGTGTTTCTGTTTTGTGTGTGTGTGTGTGTGTGAATGTGTATGTGTGTGCTTGTTTTGAGTGTTTGTGTGTGTGTTTTGTTTGTGTGTCTGTGTGTGTGTGTGTGTGTGTGTGTGTTTTGTATATGTGTGTGTGTTTTGTATATGTGTGTGTGTGTGTTTTGTATGTGTGTGTGTGTGTGTGTGTTTTGTATGTGTGTGTTTCTGTTTTGTGTGTGTGCGTGTGTGTGTGTGTGTGTGTGTGTGTTTCTGTGCAGGCACGTGCACATTTCTGAGGTTTCTTTATATACATTTATTTTAGAATATGGGGCGAAGTACCTCTGTATGAAGGACTCCTGCAATGTTTAGACTGGGTGGGTTTCAGCAATCAGTACATCAGCTTCTCTGTTCAGCATCTTGAAACAGCCTGTTCACGACTCACTCGCCCTGAGGAGCCATGTCACGTCACCTCTCCCCCCTGCGCTCTGCTAATGCACACCATGTTCTCTGGGCCCTGCCAGCTTTCTCATGTGGTGTCAGGTGCTAGTTACAGCGCATTCTGCCGCTGCATTCAGGGTGGTCATGGGTATTTAACACTGTGGCGTGACCCTGGCACATGTGGTGTGGTGTGTGTGTGTGCGTGTGTGTGTGCGTGTGTGTGCGTGTGTGTGCGTGTGTGTGTGTGTGTGGGTGTGTTTTGCTCTGTTGCGGGAGTAGTGTGGGAGACAGTATGCTCTCTCAGTGAGATGCTGGTGCCTCTGTGATAAACAGCTGAATATCTTCTATCTGTCTGACCTGTGCATTAACTCCAAACCAAATGTCTGTCTCTGCTACCTTCTGCACTCCCGACCAGCGGAGGTTTGACTCCTCCTTTCTCTGTATGCTGGTGATTGGTCAGAGTTGAGTCTGTGGGCAGGCAGTGGGAACAGGTGTTCAGTAACTCCCGGACAGCTGTGTGTGGATTGGCACAATGAGTCAACCAATCGGCGAGGCATCATATCGCTGTCAACCGCCGCCCTGCGACATTGCTGGCTGTTTGAGCTGAGGGTTGATTATGATTATGAACGACAGTATTTGCCTACAGTGCTATAAAGGCACTTTGTAATGATTCTGGGGCACTTTTCAATCGCAGAATTCAGCCACATTTTTTTTTATTTGTCCGTCCATCTCTTCTCTGAATTTAGGCAATGCTTTCCAACATCCATATAAGTCTAAAATTGAGCTAAATCCATCTGTTTCTGAGAGTAAACTGACCTTGTCTTTCCCTCAGTTTTCCCCGGACGCTTTTTAACCCTTATAGCGCTGAAATAAGTGCAAAAAATATATACATTTAATCATCTTGTGCTGTTGAAAACCTATCAAGTTGCCAAATGATAGGTTTTCAACAGCTTTGATCTTCATATCTTACATCATTGAGCATCAATAGCTGCATTTAGCACATAAGGGCTAATCCACTGCAAGATCACAAATATGTTGTGGTAATCTCTACTCGACGTTCAAAGCACCTGAGTTTTGGAGCACTCACGTAAGACGTTGAAAACGCTCTCCGAAAAACCTGCTCTTCAATTAATTAGGCGGCACGAAAAACGGATGTGGTTATTAGCGTCACATCAGCTGCTATTATTAGCTGTAATGCTCATAGAAATTAATGGTTACAACTGTTAGCAAGTATTCCATTCATTCTGAATGGCCACTGTGAATTATGGGTATTAATGCGACTGCCAGTCACTGGCTGGAAAATAATTTATGGAGTTCAGCTGGGATTCCTGTAAGGGCAGGACTTCATGGCAACGATCATTCCAGCATTTTCTTTTTGATCCTGGAATAGTAACTTGTCTGTGCTAATGTGTGGTGAATCGTGACGCCTGACAACAAATATTTACTTGGCCCAAAGAACCCTTTTTGACGCAATCCACGTTTGCTGCTGAAACATAGTCGAACACAAGACCAGCACATTTGTGTTCTACGTATGCTACACTAAGGGCTGCTGAATGCTGCAACATCCATACTTTACACGACCCCATACACACTCAAAGCAGCGCAGACATAATCAAAGCAGCACTGACACTCTGGCAGCAGGACACACACTTTTTCTCATGCAGTGGATTAAGAAGCAGAGGATCTGAGTGCTCCCTTGATGAGACACTTGAATAATGATGGTGTGTGAGTGTGTTCGAGAACACTGCCCACAGAGGGCATGTGGGTGTGTGCTGCTGTGCTCTCCAGAACTTAACCTCTCTCTCTCCCCCCATCTCCTCTTCCTGTGCAGTAATCTCCAGTTTCCGTGGAGCTGTGTCGCAGGGGCTGGTCCTGGAGATTGGGGAGACTGTGCAGATCCTTGAGAAGAGTGAGGGTAAGGCCCAGGACCAGGTTTTACACAGTAAACACTTGTACAAGGAATAGTTTGCCTCTGTATGACTGATATATGTACCCAAGGATGAATATCCATCAGTGTGACTCATGTTATGGTCTGAGTGTGGCTGGTGTTAAAGTCTTAGTTTTGCTGTTTGTAAGGCTTGTGTGTGGATGATGTTAAAGGACTGAGTGAGGTTACTGTAGCAGCCTGTGTGTGGCAGATGTTAACCCCTGAGTGAGGGTCGTGCTAAGGTCTTTAAAGTGTGGGTAGTTTTAAGCCTAAGTTTGTTTGGTATGGAGGCCTGAATGTGGCTGGCGCAAATTGTGAAGGCTCAAGTGCAGGTGGTGTATAGGCCCTGCGTGTGGAATGCTTGAGGCCTGAGTGCGGATTATATTGTAGCTTGCATGTGGTTGAATTTGATGCCTGAATGTGATTAATTTTTAGGCCTGGGTGTGTTTAATTTTGAGGCTTCAGTGTGGATAATGTTGAGGCCTTAACGGGGTTGAATTGGAGGCCTGAGTGCGGTGTATGATGAGGCCTGAGTGTGGCATATTGTGAGGCCTGAGTGTGGTTGATGTTGAGGCCTGAGTGTGGCTGGTGCTCAGGCCAGAATGTGGTTGGTGTTGGGGCCTGAATGTGGCTGGTGTTTAGGCCTAAGTTTGGCCTGTATTTAAACCTTAGTGCGACTGGTGTTAAGGACTCAGTCCAATATGTGCTAAGGCCTTAGTGTAGTTGGTGTTGAGGCCTGAATATGATTGTTATTGAGGCCTAAGTGTGGCCTGTATTTAAGTTTTAGTGCGACTGGTGTGAACGACTCAGTCCAATATGTGCCAAGGCCTTAGTGTAGTTGGTGTTGAGGCCTGAGAGTGATTGGTGTTGAGGCCTGAGGGTGGTTGGTGTTGACGCCTGAGAGTGGTTGGTGTTGAGGCCTGAGGGTGCTTGGTTTTGAGGCCTGAGAGTGGTTGGCGTTGAGGCCTGAGGGTAATAATAATAATAATGCATCAATTTTTTATAGCGCTTTTCTGCTTTCTGGGCACTCAAAGACGCTTCACAAGGATACATTATTCATTCACACATTCACACTCTGATGGTGGTAAACTACATTTTTGTAGCCACAGCTGCCTTAGGGCAGACTGACGGAAACGTGGCTGCCAGTATGCGCCTACGGCCCCTCCGACCACCACCAAACATTCACACACAGCCATACAGGAGGGAGGGATCCTATACTGCATGTTTTTGTGGGTGGGGGGAAACCGGAGTACCTGGAGAAAACCCACACGAACACGGGGAGAACATGCAAACTCCACACAGAAAGGCCCCAGGCCGGATTCGAACGCACAACCTTCTTGCTGTGAGGCAGCAGTGCTAACCACTGTGCCACCATGCCGCCCATGGGTAGTTGGTGTTGAGGCCTGAGGGTGGTCTACGTTAAGCTTTCAGTGCGGCAGGTTTTAAAGCCTCAGCAGTCTGCTGTAAAGTCCTTAGTGGAGCAGGTGTAAAGGCCTTAATGTGCTCCTCTGCCTCTGTACAGAAGAGGCTCTGTAGCAGCCATCCTCCATTCCCACCAATGATGAGTCAGTGTCCACACAAATCACTCCGCTCATAGTCCCTGCATATATTTACATATATTTGCATACATTTACATAGGAATGAGGCAGATGATTAACCCCTCCACAGTGCGACTGCCCTTTCACCGATCTTCATCAGTTAGAAGCTGATTTCGGCTGAGGCTGTCTGGCCTTCGCACATCGTGATCACTGTCATTATTTGTCTCATGATCAGATGGCCCTGTCTGGGGGGGTGGTTGGGGGGGATGTCCAAAGTTTAGGTCAGTTTCAAGATCCCCACAAGCTGGTTATTTACCGAAAACACATCCTGTCAGGTTTCTTACAGTCGGGAGCCACAGTAGTGCTTCACCTGGTAATTGAACCTGCATCCCCCTGGTCATTCGCCGGCCTCCCCATTAGTACAGCGTAATGGGTCTATTGTGACGTGGTGAAAGAATGCAGTTCTGTGAGACGGAAACACCCCGGCAGGAACCCACTAAGTGTAGCCAGACTGAGCATGTGCAGAGGGATGCTGAAGCGGGATGCTGTGTAAGGGGTCTGCTATAGCAGGGTAAGATGGAGTGGTATGCTGTAAGCATTGTAGGGATGTTGTGTGGGGCAGTGTTTCTCACTGTCATTCCTGGGGTACCACTGTGTATCCTGGTGTTTGTTCTAACCAAAATTGCATCTGTAGGGTTTTAGCTAGCTGGTATTTTAACAAGCTGTTAATTTGTCTTAATTAGATGCATTCAGTGATTAAGGCTGTCAGTTACCCTCTTAAATTCCATGGCTACGAATACGTCTATGCAGACCTTGAACAACTAAAATTTTGTATCCAAATTGTGATATTACGTGAACAACTGCAAAAAAGAAGGATACATTTTAACAATCACATTGAAGAATTAATGGGTTTTAATTGGTGAAAAATAAATGACACAGGGCTGCAAAACCAAGCATTTATTATGCAAGCAAATGAAAAACAGTCAAACCTGTTTTATGTCGTGTAAGTACTTGAGTTCAAACTAAATATTTTGAAGGAACACTAGCGTTTGGAAACATATTCTGGAGCTTATTGATTTTTTCTGGGTTAAATTTAATCGGTTTAAAAATCTTACCGCTGGAAAAAACACAATATTTTCAAAGGTTTTTTTTTCTATGTGGCATGCATAGATGTTTCCGTCAAAATGTGGTTTAAGACAATAAGTAACTGCTCTGTAGTTGTAAGTAACTTAAATCATGCCAAATGAAGTCAAATTATTAGTTTGTTAAAGGAGCTGTGTCATGATTATTGCGCATGCTCAGAACTTAGAAAATTTCTTGTTCAGCCTAACAAGAAATCAAATAAAGTGAATACGCTCAACTGCAAGTCAAAATCTGATTCCATCGTTGCTAATCCATCTTCGTTTTGCATTTCATTTATACAGTTCAGTTACTCTGGCATAATGCGTTTTAAAAACAGAGTTTTCTATGGAAATTGGAGAATTCAAAGTGCAATTTCAATGCATTAACCTAAGGACACGAAGAATGTAAGCTGGTTTGCCACCCCCTATAAAAATCATAGAAGAAGAAGATTTATTTGCAACGCTTAAATCAAATTTTGAGTTGGATTCTAGTGAATTCACTGTGTTGGATTTCTTCTTAGGCTGAACAGTTTTCAAATTTTTGAGCATGACCAGTAATCATGACACAGCTCCTTTAAAATCCTGTGATTTAAATTGTGGTTGGAACAGAAATCACCATGCTCAGTGGGTCCTCAGGACCAGCACTGAGAACCACTGATGTAGGGGGTTTTTTCTAGATGACAAGGCTGCTGTAGAGGAATGTTGTGTTGAGAAATGTTTTGTTGGGGGGTGCTTCTATAGATGGATGTTATTTTAGAGAAATGTTGTGGATGCTAGGCTATGCTGTGGAAGGATGCTGTATGGATGGATGTTGTAGAGGGAGGCTGTTCAGAGAGATGCTGCGTAATTTAGAGAGATGTTGTAGACTGATGTTGTTGAGATGTGATTTGTAGTTTAGAGGGAAGCTGTGTAGAAGGAAGGGTGTGTACACTGGACCAAAACTTTTGAATTCATCACGTGCGAATTTGCGCAATGAAGATAGTCTTAATCTATTTAAGAGCCACTTAAAGGCACACTTTCTTAGGCTCACATTTTGTTGCTGGTGGGTCCTATGAAATTTTTACTAATACTGATGGATGCTGTATGGAGGGATGTTGTTGAAAGATGCTTTCTAGGTAAATGCTGCTGTAAAAGAATGTTGCCCACAAGTATGCGATGGCAATGGATATTAGAGAAATGCTATAGAGGGATACTGTGAGAATGGATGTGGTTTTGGAATTCTGAGTTGATTAGAGGGATGTTGTGCAAAGGGATGCTGCGTAGATCAGATGAATGCTGTGTCGAGGAATGATCACATATTGTTGGATGTTGTTGAGATGTGCTGTGTAGATTAGAGGGAAGCTGTTTAGACAGAAGGGTGTCATAAGACTTTGAGAGATTCAGTAGAGGGAGGGTGTGTGGTGGGATTTTATGTTGAGTGACACTGTTGAGGGATGCTGTGTAGAGAAATGTTCTTGATGGATGCTTTCTTGGTAAACGCTGCTGTTGAGAAATGTCGCACATGAGGATGCTACATCTTGATGGATGTTGTGTGGATTAGAGAAATGCTATAGAGGGATACTGTGAGGAAGTGTTTTGGGAGTCTGAGTTGATTAGATGGATGCTGTGCAGAGGGATGTTGTGTAGATCAGATGAATACTGTGTAGATGAATGATGGCATGTTGGGATGCTGTGTAGATTGATGTTGTGTGGATTAGTGGGATGTTACAGATGGATGCTGTGCAGAGGGATGCTGTGTAGGTAAGCTGAGTGTGTGTGGAGGAATGGCTGGACATGAGCATGTTCTATAGATGGATTTTATGTAGATAAGAGGGAATTATAGATGGATGCAGAACATAAGGATGCTGTGTAGATCATATTGATTCCGTGTAGAGGAATGATTGCACACGGGGATGCTATATAGAAGTATGTTTTGTAGATTGGTGGGATGCTATACAGCTGTAGATGAATGCTGTGTAGATCATCAATGTTGTGTGGAGGAATGATTGCATATGAAGATGATGTGTAAATGGATCTTGTGTACATCATGCTGTATATACAATGATGTAGATGGTGTTCGTAGGGATGCTGTGTAAATGGATGTTTTGTAGATTATGCTGTGGATGGATGCTGTAAGTAGGCATGCTGTGTAGATCATATGAATGGTGTGTGGATGAATGATTGCTCATGAGGATGCTGTGTCGTGGGATGTTGTGTAGATTATGCTGTAGATGGATGCTATACCTAGGCATGCTGTGTAGATCATATGAATGTTGTGCGGAGGAATGATTGCACATGAGGATGCTGTGTAGATGAATGTTGTGTAGATTATGCTGTAGATGAATACTGTACGTAGGCATGCTGTATAGATCACATGAATGTTGTGTGGAGGAATGATTGCTCATGTGGATGCTGTGTAGATGGATGTTGTGTAGATTACACTGTAGATGGATGCTGTAAGTAGGGATGCAGTGCTAATGAATGTTGTGTAGATTACGCTGAGTATGGATGCTGTACGTAGGGATGCTATGTAGATAGATATGGTGTACAAAACCCAAAACCAGTGAGGTTGGCACGTCATGTAAATCGTAGATAAAAACCGAATACAATGATTTGCAAATCCTTTTCAACTTATATTTAATTGAATACACTGCAATGTATGTTTATTGTTCAAACTGAGAAACTTTTTTTTCTTTTTGCAAATAATCATTAACTTAGAATTTAAAGGCGGCAAAACATTGCAAAAAAAGTTGGGACAGGGGCCTTTTTACCACTGTGTTTTATCGCCTTTCCTTTTAACGACACTCAGTAAACATTTGGGAACTGAGGAGACCAATTTTTGAAGCTTTTCAGGTGGAACTCTTTCCCAGTCTTGCTTGATGTACAGCTTGAGTTGTTCAACAGTCCGGGTTCTCCGTTGTCGTATTTTACGCTTCATAATGCGCCACACATTTTCAATGGGAGACAGGTCTGGACTACTGGCAGGCCAGTCTAGCACCAGCACTCTTTTACTACCGAGCTATGCTGTTGTAACACGTGCAGAATGTGGCTTGGCATTGTCTTGCTGAAATAAGCAGGGGCGTCCATGAAAAAGACGTTGCTTGGATGGCAACATATGTTGCTCCAAAACCTGTATGTACCTTTCAGCATTAATGGTGCCTTCACATATGTGTAAGTTGCTCATGCCTTGGGCACTAATACACCCCCATACCATTACAGATGCTGGCTTTTAAACTTTGCGCCTATAACAGTCCGGATGGTTCTTTTCCTCTTTGGTCCGGAGGACACATCGTCCACAGTTTCCAAAAACAATTTGAAATGTGGACTCGTCAGACCACAGAACACTTTTCCACTTTGCATCAGTCCATCTTAGATGAGCTTGGGCCCAGCGAAGCCGGCGGTGTCTCTGGGTGCTGTTGATAAATGGCTTTCGCTTTGCATTGTAGAGTTTTAACTTGCACTTGCAGATGTAGGGACGAACTGTAGTTACAGACAGTGGTTTTCTGAAGTGTTCCTGAGCCCATGTGGTGATGTCCTTTACACACTGATGTCGGTTTTTGATGCAGAACCGCCTGAGGGATCGAAGGTCACGGGCATTCAATGTTGGTTTTCGGCCTTGTCACTTACGTGCAGTGATTTCTCCAGATTCTCTGAACCTTTTGACGATATTACAGACCATAGATGATGAAATCCCTACATTTTTTGCAATAGCTCGTTGAGGAATGTTGTTTTAAAACTGTTCGACAATCAGCTCACGCATTTGTTCACTAAGTGGTGACCCTCGCCGCATCCTTGTTTGTGAATGACTGAGCATTTCAGGGAAGTTACTTTTATACCCAATCATGGCACCCACCTGTTCCCAATTAGCCCGTTCACCTGTGGGATGTTCCAACTAAGTGTTTAATGAGCATTCCTCAACTCTCTCAGTCTTTTTTGCCACTCGTGCCAGCTTTTTTGAAACATGTTGCAGGCATCAAATTCCAAATGAGCTAATATTTGCAAAAAATTACAAAGTTTACCTGTTCGAACATTGAGTAACTTGTCTTTGCAGTGTATTCAATTGAATATAGGTTGAAAAGGATTTGCAAATCATTGTATCTCGTTTTTATTTACGATTTACACAATGTGCCAACTTCACTGGTTTTGGCTTTGTAGATTACGCTGTAGATGGATGCTGTACATAGGGATGCAGTGTAGATCAGTTGGATGCTGTATTGAGGGATACAGTGTGTGTAGAAAAGCAGGAAAAAATGCAGTGAGCCGCTCAAAGCGGAGCTCACATTCTGTGCTACTTGGGCTGTGACTCATCAGATGTGTGTGAATCATCCGTCATGACAAAGGGGGACCCTGTGAGGTGGGGGGGGGAGGAATGGGGGCGTATTTGGAGGGTAGGAACTATATCTCAGGGTGTGGCGGCTCGGCCAAACTCTCAGGCCATCAGGAAGCGGTCTGAGTCAGGTCTGGAAGGAGGCCGCCCAGCCTTTGAAGTGTCTGCGCTTTCTTCTATCAAGGCGGATTTGGTTACTAGCGAGTGCGATTTCCTCCGTATCCCCGAGTTCTAAATCTGCCACCGCGTCTCTTCGGCTCACGCCTCAGCCCGGAGTCGTGCTGCGAGTGAGTCGGCATACAGATGTTCTGTGCTCTTACATACATGGCGCGCCTGGGTACTGCAGCGTTCTGCAGGCCTGTGTTCTGTGTTCTCCATTTCATGTTCCGGTTCTACCGACCGCTGTTAACTGAGCGCAAACGATCTGCTTCTGTGGGCTGGGCACTCGCGTACACACTGGGGACCAGAGTCTGAACTCAGGGTCTTTATAATTCATAGACTCCGCAACGGCTCTTACACAGGTCACTTATGTTCTTTACGCTTCATTTAATTTCATTTCCCTGACTGGATACTTCCTGTCTTATATCAAACAAGACTAGAGCCTCAGGTTCTGTTTGCAAATAGTGTGATTCCTGTTTCTGAATTTTATAGCTGCACATCTCTTCACACATTGCAGCCACTGTGTTACGTCTGTGCAGACTTGGTTGCTAAGTCTCTTGCATAGGGCAGACAAAGTACTCGAAAGCAAATGCAATTTTTTGCCGTAACAATAACAATAATAAAACTGCAATTCCCCTTTTCAGTCATGAGGTGAAGTTTTCTGCTTGCTGTATTTATGATCTTCGACCCCCGAGGGAACGTGTGTGCTAGGGTGTCGTGTGTTACCCACGTTCAAACACTCAGTGTCATTTTTTTGAAAATCTGATCTCGCTCAGCTGGTGGTGTGTCATTACCAGGTTGATTTTTTTTTTGTTTGTTTTCTGTTTTTTTTTGTTGAAACATTATTTTACTTTGAACCTGCTTTAAGTTTTTATGCATGCTGTTCTGCACACTTACAGTATACTCTGACTATTCTCCATTTTAGGCTGGTACAGAGGCTTCTCCACCAAGCGACCTGCAATTAAGGTAAACTAACCAGGCCTTTTATATTCTCACCTCCAGTATTTACCTGTATTCTTTCTTCCTTCTCATGTATTCTCTACACCTTTATTTTCTCCAATCCTAACGGCATGTTCTTCTGAAGTCCTTATTTTTTGGAAACCTTGGTCCAAAAAAGTCAAGTCATTTGGCACAGAGTATGACAAATAAAACCCTGATGTGGATGTATGGCCTTCATGTGATACCAGAGACACAGATTTTTGGCTTCAGGAAGTCTATCATCCTGTGGATTTTCATTCCACCCCTAGCAAAGGCCTCCTTATTTATTAGTTAGAGATGTCCATGAGCTGGAAATGAGTAGATTTGGGTATGTCATATTTTGGTTGGAGTGAAAAACCTGCTGGGCAGTGGATCTCCAGGGACAGGATTGGCTAGCCCTACTCTGTGCACTTAATTGTATTGTCTCCTGTATTCACTCTTCACCAGAGCTGACCGACCCCTGCACCAGCAGTTCTACTCTTCTGAAGATTTTTACTACAACCCTACTCGGCACTCACGATTCCCCTCATTTTCAGTTTAATGATATGTCTAGTTGTAGAGAGAGGACTGCTTTGTTATGGTTTTATTGAAAACCTGTCGTACCGTCAATCTTCAGGAAAAAAGTTGGTGATCCTGTTTTTCATTCTCGATTGAATCTCCCAACATACTTACCTGTATTCTTGCTTGTATTTTAACCTCACGCTCAACCATGTTTTTAGCGATATTCTGTACACTGTCACCTGTACTCTCTTGCTGAATTCTTCACATAAACTTACTTACCCATATTTTTGCCCATTTTCTCTACAAAACCTACTTAACATGCCCCTGTATTCTCTTTGTATATTGTGTAAATATGACTGATAGATCGTGTTGTTAAGTAAGCAGTTTGTTTCTGAATGCGCTCCTTTTTCTTGATGATTAGTGGGATGAACAGACTAATATTTGATGACATGAGTCCAAGAGGCACATGTAGACTTTCGTCTTTTGTGCCAAGCGTTGAAGTTGAATTGGCTACTTGATCTGACGAGAACCTCTTTGTCTGAAAATTAATCACTGAGAAATTGCGAGGCATCCTGGGTGTTTTTTTTTTTTTAGATAACCTGGGTTTTCCTGCCAAAGACATGTTCTGGAAGTCCTCATTTTGGAACACCGTATTCAAAAAAGCCGATTCACTTGGCGCTGATTACGACAAATCAAATCCAGAGAGAAATGGCCCTCATGTGATACCAGGGACTGTATTCCTGGAGAGAAGAGTCAGGCATTGGCTATAGCCATATAGGTCAGGAAATGTCTCGTGAAAAGAAAGGTCTTTCACGGCTTCTGTGAATAATTGATTCTTCATCTGATTATGTACACCTCCAGGAAGCGTGGCGCGGGTTGGCGTGGGTGTTAATATTTCATCACAACTCTGTTCGGAGGAGGGATGCGTTTTCAGTATGGACGGTGCGATAGAGTAGCGCATGTTAAATACACACAGAATCTTCCCCCGGGACGCCTGCAAATCCAATGTTCTGTTGGGTGGTGCTTGATTGGTTTCAGTTGGTCGGGGGGCTGATTGGAATGTTCCATTGGGTTCATTGAGGGGGGTGTCTGCATCTCATACTGGTCTCATACATGAAGAATACAGGTGAAACTTGGGGTTCTGGAACTGATGAACCTAATTCTTTTGTTCTTTTAGGGTATATTCCCTGCAAACTATGTCTACCTAAAGAAGGCGGTCGTTACCAACAGGGGGTAAGGGACTGCAGCTGTTTCTGCCTGTGTGTGTGTGTGTGTGTGTGTATTTGCGTGCGTGTGTGTGTGTGCGTGTGTGGGATGGTGTATAGTATACAAATCTGTTATGGAACTATTATTTATCTATAACTCTGGTGTTTCAGGGCAGATATGGTTGGAGTGCAAAAACATATTTGTGGATCAATTATTTTTCCGGAATCATTGATTTTCCTTGTAAGAAAAATTAAGAAAATACACAAGTATATTGATTTTTACCAGCAAATTACTGATTAGTCTGGTGCATAATCTCACAGGCTTGTCTGTCTCCATGTATTTCACAGGAATGGCATGATTCATGCCTGTGGGTTGGGGTAATATAAACATGAACAGCAGAATTGTCTTGTCTGTGTGTGGTTTTTTTCTGTCAGGAAGGGCAGAGATTTATAAATCATATGATTATTTGATTTATGGTTGCTAAATTAGGGGTTGTAAATCTTATCGGGGCCTGTCTCCATGTCGTATGAAATCCTCCTACGTTACGGGAAAAAACTACACACACCGGGTCGTGGGTGACCCCTCCCTCATGGCTTTGCTTGCGGTGCGTTTGTAGGTGCAGTTGTATGAGAGGACAGGTGCTGTGTGTGTGTTTTGTACAGGCAGTATGAGACAGCCACGCCTCTGGAGGACCCCATCATCACAGAGGTCACCTCCACACTGCAGGAGTGGTCCACACTGTGGAAGCAGCTGTACGTGGTAAGCACAGAGCACTGCTCCTGCTCAACGTCTACGCATCGCCTGGGCATCCCCTCTGCTACAGCCGCATTAGAGAGAGTTTACTGAGGCCGCCGTGAACCCCAGTCAGTGATGAGTGAAAGTTTATCTCATTACCAGTGGAAGGAGGACATGCTGACAATCACTGTTTAATTGCCCTCATTACTTGTCCACTTGGCCTGCTCATGGTTGCCGTAGAGATGACCAGCGCTACAGGGTGGTCATGTACAGTTGTAGATGAATGTAGAGTTCCCACTCTGTCTGTCTGTCTGTCAGTCTGTCTGTCTGTCTCTGTCTCTCTCTCTCTCCCTCTTTCATCACTCGCATTTTATCCGGTGGTGTGGGGTTTTTTGCCTTAATTTTTTTTTGGTTATTTTCCTTCTCAGTGTTCTGTAATTTTAGTTTTTGGCCATGTCCCAATGAAGTGAGTTTTGAAAATCGATCTCTCGCTTTCTTCCGCTCCCTCTATCACTCCCTCTCTCTCCCTCAATCTCTGCTCGTCTCTCTCACCTCCTCCCCCTCTCTTTCATATAAAGCTGCTTACATATTTGCACCATTATAGTGGGCAGAGTATTCATTATTTAGGCATATTTATATGCTTGACAGAGCTTTCTCCACTGTGACTTACTGTACATCAACATGCTGGAAGCCATCTGAATCACTCCAGTAAACTGCATGGACTGAATCAACGATAAGAAAACGTTTTCGTGAAATTCAGCATCAAATATGGCACAATGTTATATCATCTGCATTTTAGGTGCATTGCAATGACTAAAACCTAGAATGCCTTGAATAGCTATTATTGGACGTACTGCTGTTCAAGATGGTCTAACTTACCAGTATTTTGGAAATTAATATGATGCTACCATTATTGCTTTTAATCATACTACTACAACTAATTACATGAGTAAAAATACATTTTTGATAATGATTATAATTTCTGTGTTTGAATTTGTGAGAGAGGGTGTGGGGATGCAGCAATGATGAACAGAATTTCACTCAGATTTTTGATTTTCCAAAATGTTGACTACAAATTGAAGGATTTTTGAAGTTGGTCCCATTCAACAGATGGTTCACTGTGAAATTTTTCTAATGTGGAGTCGCTATGGATACAGAATTTGCCTTGTGCTGCTAACTATTTGGCGCGATTAGGAAGAGAAACGGAAGGCAGAGGTGTGGGTAATGCTGGGTGTTACTAATTGTACAGTTTGAGTCAATTTACCCTGCGAGGGGAAAACAACAGGCGTTTTTACTTGTGTGTTGCTTGAATGCAGAATCCGCCTCTTTCTAAAAACCACGCATTTCGTTCAGTCATCTAAAGAATAATGCCTCCCCTCTCTTCCTTTTCTTTGGCTGTCAAAAAACTCAACACAATAAAACACATCATAAATAATACACTCTACATACTTGACGACTGTCAACAAAACAATGCGACCGCTCTTGCTTTATTGGGAAAGGAACGAAAGCTAATTTAAAAATGGCTTTCTTATAATAACAGTTGTTATTAAATAGGGAAAGGGAAAGCTATTAAACAGGGAAAAGATTTGTCGGGTACAGAGGGCAAACTGTGATTTCAGGGTTATCTGGGATAGTTTGTCCTTTTTCAAACAAACTTGGTATTAGTTTCCACAGCTAAAGTATTGGTTATATGTAATGTAAAAAAAAATATTATTATTATGTACTCTATTCTGCATAGTTGATTTATGAGCCGCTGAATTACAAAAAAGCTACAGCGAATTCTGGTGGAAGCAAGTCATGTACCGTGTGAGCAGTCAGGAATTTTAACCCAAAATGTGCGTTCGCTCACTGAATTCCATGTTTTTAAATGTGCCTTTGCTGCTGGATGATATGTGGTGGGATACACGCGGGCCTCGTTCGCCCTGTAGGAGCTAGCGCTTGTTCACGCTGGCTGCACACTTTTATGTGCACTCTCTTATGCATTAATTGCACGACCCACATCAGAATGCAGCTGTTCTGCACTGCTGGGTCCATCCGGGCTGCAGTGATCTCGCCTGGGCATTATCTATTCAATGCGCCTTTTCATAAAGAAATCTCAAAAAAGTTTTGATGTTAAGTGGTAATGATTGAAGATGGGTTGGCAGTTTGAGTGGACACCATACAAACTGAACACCAGTGCCTCACATGACCATGATGCTAATGAAGGTTCAAAGTAAATGAACTCCTAAATCATTCTGAAAGCTCCTATGTCAAGTATTGTGTATATTTTTCTGTCCTGCGTGCTATAGAATATTTTCTCATAATACTCCACATTGGACTATCACTATTGCTATTTCACCATATGACTGGGCTTATTCTTTTAACAAAGAACTGAAGCTTATTTTCCTGTTATGATGTTACTGTTTTGAAATACGTTTGTCTGGCTCATAGACTGTATAAATATGGACGAAGCAGCCGTGACGTCACCCATTGGTTTCAGCATATCATTTAGGTAGCCTTGATTTTGGCAATTTGAACAACACCATTTTGTCATTTTGAAACCGGACGTGATTCCTATTGGACGAGAGCGTGAATTGAAGATCCATGGATGGATCGATGGGTGGATCTGACTGCATCTGGCAAGGACCAGAGGATAGCCACGCCCCCAAGACATATCTGGCTTTATCCTTTATTCTAGTCTATATGGGACCATAGTTTACAAAAATGGACATCATTGTATATCGAAGGAGACCTGAAACTTGAGATAGATACCATAAAGTAATGTGGAAAATCATTATTGAAATAATAAATCAGGTGGGAAAGTAGGGTCATTATCTCACACACTTCCATAGCATTGAACATTCTGCAACCACGGACGTCGCCATCTGCTGGCCATTAAATAGAATCCAATTTTTAAGGCACTTCAACACTGGCTTCTCTTTTCACACCCGGGCACTATTTTTTTTAATTTTCAAAATTTGTTGTGGTTGCTTATGGAACTATGGAATACAGGGGTCCTCCTAGTCAAGAGATGGTTCAGTGTACAGCACAGTGCCTTACTGTGAGAATGGAATGTTATCCCTGTGATGGATTGGCGTTCTATCCAGGGTGTGTTCTGGCCTCTCATCTGTTGCATGCTGGGATAGGCTCCAGCTCCCATGACCCTAAAGAAGCTGGTTTAATAATGGTTAGATGAATGGATCCAAATTGTGGGCGAGGGTGTCAAATTGAGAAGCTAATTTGCTCAGGAGTGCTGAAGGACTTTTGATGCTTTTCATACCTTGGTAGTATATTCAATCCAAGCTATAAGTGTTTCACATCCCATTACAGAGGGCTAACCAGCTTTCATCCTTAAACATGAACCCTTTAATCTTCACTTGTGAGAGATGCTTTGCGAAGTATCTGCGCAGTGCAGACTTTTGTGTGTCTCAAATCTGTGTTTGCCACCTCCGTACAAATGTTAGGATTTCAGTCCATGGTTCTTTAGCTCTGCAGGCTGGTAAATACACATGTTGACTTTAGCACCTCGTAAGCTTGTTGCACGGTATGGTAATTAGTGGGATGTGCGTTTTCTGTAGCTCGTCACACTCTGTTATTGGCATTTTATAGCAGTGCTGTTTCTATTCCTGGGCCTGGTGCGTAATGTTGCCTTTCATGTAAAATGTTGTGCATTTTTAAATCAGGGCATCAGCCAAATTGATGCACCTAATACATGCCAGTTGTTTCTCAATGCAGAATAATTGAACGCTATCTGAATTCCATGCTGACCTTCATAGAGCTGGTTCCCAGAATCCTCTGAGCTCTGAGATCCTTTATCGATGCGAGACGCTGTGACTCCCTGCGGGGACAGGAAGCGGGTCCGGTTTAGAGACAGGAAATGGCTCCAGTACAGGCTGTACTGAGATGGGGCTGAGCGTAATGCGCTTGACACGGGCGCTGCAGTGCGGTGATGTTCTGAGCGAGAGAGAGAGAGATCTGCAGCGCACGATTCCCCGCTCCAGAGCGGTCTGTTCACCTACGCAGGCCTGGCTGCTGGACCGGTTGTTATGGTTACGTTTTAGATGCTGGAATCGTAGGACTACAGCAGTTGTGAGGAGGGAGCTAATTTTACATTTCTATTACAGTGGAAGTGCGGGCATGTGTGGGGTGCATCTGCGTGGGGATAAATGCTTCATTTGGGCGGGAGGGTGGCAACTCTGTGTCCTCAGGATGCCAAGTTACGAGGTACAGGCAGAGAAGAGGGAGAGAGAGAATATTCTTGACTGGAGAATGTCTAGTCAAGATGACTTGGTACTAAGCTATCTCAGTGATACGCCTGAGTCATGTTACGAGCTATCCCAGGGCATCACCTGCGTAATTCAGTGAGCTATTTTTGTGAATCACCTGAGTAACTCTGTGAGCTGACTCAGGGAATCACCTGCGTAATTCAGTGAGCTATTTTAGTGACTCACCTGAGTAACTCTGTGACCTGTCCCAGAGAATCACCTGAGTGATTCAGTGAGCTATCTCAGGGAATCACCTGTGTATCCCAGCACAGTATCTCAGTGAACAGATACTACTGTTACTGGTTTTGTTTCAGTAGAAAAAAAAACTGCTTTCTGCGTCAATCAACATCTATCCTAGGTTCTCTTGACTTGCCAAACTCGATCTTTTTGGAAAAGCTCCCAGTAAATATCACATACTTACTGTGCCTTGGATGAAACAGTCTGTCCAACCACTGCCTCTGACTGGTCTGTATGGTGTTTATTTGACCTCTAATCACCTCCTCACGCTCTGGCTGCTGTGACGAGGGCAAAATTCCAGTCAGCAGTGCTGTCTCTGAGGCCTTGGTCTCTGTGGACTGCTGGAAAAAAAGATATTTGCCTCCATTTTATCATTAGCTCTCCATGTTGCTTCCTGGTCTTGTGGTTTCTGTCCAATACTGCCCCCTAATGGTAAATATGCAGCACATCCAGCCTGCATAGACCTTGTCAGTTGAATGATTCGGCTGTATCAAAATCTTGGTTACAGTCTACAGCAGGGCTGGGCTGAGATTAGAAATGGTCCCTGGACTTCTCCCCAGACCAGCCCATCGGCCGGACGACACCCACTCTCGCGCACCACTTCAATATATGTGCGCACCAGCTGGCTCTTGATGGAGAGGCTGAAAAAGTTGCGGGTGAGGTGGATCAACATTGTCTTCTAACAAGTACTGATTTTGCTTCCTAAAAGCTGGGGGTGATAATTGTTGGCATCCCTATGCTTAACCTTAGTTTTTGTCAAGCCTAAAGTAGCCTACAAAATTGAGATTGAGATTGTAAATTTATTGTTAGGAAAAACCCCTTGAGATGCACCATCTCATTTTCAAGGGGGTCCTCAGGAACAAATCGTGGAAATGAATAAACGTTGAGGCACATAATTGATAAATTAAACAATTCAAGAACACAAGACAATCAACAAAATACCCTCAACAAGGACACACACATAAAGGCTCCCTCGCGTCCCAAACCACAACTACTACATCAATCTTCAAATGCACACTTTTGTCAAAGAACACAGAAAATGCAATCAAAAACAAGAGCAAGTAGGTCTAAGATAAGCAAACAAAGACGTCTTGAAAACATGGAGGGAAGTAACTAATCTAAGTGACACTGGTAGCATGTTCCAGTCTGATGGCGCATTAAACTTAAAAGCAACACTGCAAAAAGTGATTTTCAAGAGAGGGAAATTTACTTATTTTAAGACTTAAAACACTTATTTCTATCACCATTTTCTTAGTAAGACAATAAATCTGTCCTTGATTTTAGGTAATTTTGACTGCTTTGCCAATGGGGTAAGTAAATTTCACTTGTCAAGTGAAATTTGCTTACCCCATTGGCAAGGTAGTCAAAATAACCTCAAATCAAGGAAAACTTTCTTGTCATACTAAGAAAATGGTGGTAGAAATAAGTGTTTTAAGTCTTAAAATAAGTGCATTTCATAAAAAAATAAAGTAAATTTTTTTACAGACAGTAAATTTTAAAGTAAATAAGTAAATTTGAAAATCACTTTTTGCAGTGTTAAGTTTCCAATGACTTAAGATTTTTTAAGCCCATTAAAAAAAGGTAGTTGAGTGTGTTTCAGTGGGTATGATGATCTGAAATGAACTAAAAGCTGTCTTAAGTATAAAGAATAATTGAAATAAATACATTTAAGAATAAAGACCAACCAATTAAGAATTCTCCTACAATGATGTGGGAGCCAGACAAGTGGTTCATACAAAAAACAATGATGATCAAAAACAATAAAATCATTTATTATTATTATTATTATACATTTATTTATTTATTTATTTTAACTCTCAAAAATATGCCACCCCTTTTTGTCAAACTCTTCCTTTCATGGAGATGATAGCATAGCCATGACACTATGCCGCTGCCCGACCTGAATTTAAATATGGGCTGATTGTGTCTGGGAAACTCAGGTCCTCGGTCGCCCACAGAACGCAGTACAAACTGACAAGACCACAAAAGATGAGTTAAGACATTTTCTATGATCAGTTGTATTGGTATATATTCATAATATCCATTTTTCCCAGCATAAAACGCATTACATGTATTGTTTGTTCTATTCAAGCCTTTTTTATGTACCTTTGAGAACGCCAGTAATTTTTGACTGAATTTCAAATGCTAAATGAGTCTCATGCAAGTCAAATGAAGTCAGCGAGCAAAATTATGTGAAAACTTCAGTTGGTGGAAATCTTGTGTATTGCAATGGTTATGAAATGATTTTTATAAACATCATTTGCAGCACAGAACTTTAGAAGCAGTCATATTTGTCCTTTGTTGACTGGTACATTTGTAGAGTTTTATAGTGTTGAGCAGGGCAATTTGTTGCCTCAAAAAATCAGACATGATGTGGTATATCCAACAGAATCAGGGTTTATTTCTGCAGAAAGAGTTCAGCACCTGTGAATCCCAACATACTGAACCATAGAAGATTGGGCAGTCGGCACCTTATGACAGTCAGAGGACTCTGGACAAAAAACAAATGAGGCCATTTGATTGGTTCTTTTCAGAGGGTACAAAAGAGTGTGTTTGATTTGTTAAGCCGTCTGTAAACCGGGTGTAAGACGATTGGCTAAGCCTCACTATGCTGAATTAGTCCATAACGACCTCTAGCCTTCGCTGTTAATAAATCCAGAATAATTATTCAGTGATAAATATCATTACTTTGGAAATCCAGGGGGTAGAGGATGCCTTTTGTTATCTCCTCCCGGACCTCAGTTCGTCTCTGTCTCTTCCCAGTGACCTGCACTCATGGTCCTGTATTCCAGAGACAGAAAGGAAAACACACCCATACAGAGACAGAGAGGTTCAGCATAACTGAATGAGGGCACTCTTATACCTGCGGAATATATTTTCAGATTTTATGGCCTGATATCTCTTGCTATGTCTGTTTGCTATTTTTGCAAAAGCAGCTTAAACTAGACTCTCCAATTTCTTTATCGTCTTTTAAACAAAAAAATCTCTGTGATCCTTACCGCGAGCTACTCCTGCCATGACTAAACAAATGGTCTCTCTCTCTGTCTTCTACTCTTTGAACTATAGCACTACAGCTGCTGTTTAGATTTTATATTATAGATTTAATTGGTTCAAAGATTAGACTGTTGATTTTAGGTCGAAACAGATTTTAGCTGATCACAGACATGCACTTACAGTTGGGATGTACTGTACTGTATTTCAGTTGAATTCACACAACTTTTATTGTTCGTGGTTGGTAGTCTGATTATTTTGTATTGTATGTAGTATAGCTTTTTTTTAATGTCATCTTAGCGTTATATTGTCCTGTATATTTTGTGTATATATATATATATATATATACTTTTTTTGTTTGAATATGCAACCTGCTGTGTGCTGCCTTTTTGGCCAGGTCACAATTGTAAAAAAAGATTTTACAACCCCAATTCTGAAATAGTTGGGACAAAGTGTAGATAAATTTGTGAATAAAATCCAAATGCAATGACTTTCAGATCGCATGAACAAATATGGTATTTACAGTAGAACATAGATAACATTTCAGATGTTGAAACTGAGACATTCCACAAAATGAGCTTATTTCAAATTTTTCTGGCTGCAACAGGTCTCAAAAAAGTTGGGACACAGGCAAAAATGGGCTGAAAAAGAAATTAATATATAAGAGAATCAGCAGAAAGAACATTTAGCAAGTAATGAAGTTAACTGGCATCAGGTGTGTAACATGATTGGCTATAAAAGGGATGTCTTAGAGAGGCTGAGTCTCTCAGAAGTGAAGATGGCCAAAGGCTCTCCAATCCGTGAAGGCTTGTGTAAAAAAATTGTGGAATACTTTAAAAACAATGTTCCTTAACAACAAATTGCAACGGCTTTGATGGTCTCATCATGGACAGTGCATAACATCATCAAAAGATTCAGAAAAACTGGCAAAACATCTGCACGTAAGGGACAAGACTGAAGACCTTTACCGGATGCCCGTGATCTTCGGGCCCTCAGACGCCACTGCATCACTCACTGGCATGATTCTGTCATTGGCATTACTAAATGGGCCCAGGAATACTTCAAGAAACCACTGTCTGTAGCACATTCCGCCGTGCCATCCACAGATGCCACCTAAAACTCTATCATGCAAAAAGGAAGCCATTATTGAGCCTTGATGCAGAAGCGCCGCTGTGTTCTGTGGGCCAAGGCTCATTTAAAATGGACTATAGCAAAGTGGCAAAGTGTCCTGTGGTCAGACGAGTCCAAATTTGATATTCTTGTTGGACATCATGGAGAAGAGGAGAAAAGAGGAGAAAGACCACCCTTCCTGTTATCAGCATTCAGTTAAAAAGCCAGCATCTCTGATGGTATGGGGATGCATTAGTGCAGATGGTGTGGGAAACTTGCATATTTTAAAAAGCACCATGAATGCTGAAAGGCAAATAAAGGTTTTACATATGCTCCCCTCCAAATGACATCTATTCCAGGGAGAGCCTTGTGTATTTCAGCAGGGCAATGCAAAATCACATACTGCAGCTATTACAACAGCATGGCTTCGTAGTAGAAGAGTCCGTGTGCTGAACTGGCCTGCCTGCAGTCCTGATCTTTCACTGATTAAAAACATTTGGCGAATAATTATACAAAAAGTCAGTCAAAGAAGACCTAAAACTCTCCAGCGGCTGGAGGCCTATATTAAACAAGAGTGGGATCAAATTCCAATGGCTAAACTCGAGAAACTTGTCTCCTCAATGCCCAGACTCTCTGTGTTAAAAAAGAGGGGATGCTACACCATAGTAAACATGCCCCTGTCCCAACTTTTTTGAGACCTATAGCAGCCATCAAATTTGAAATGTGCTCATCTTGTGGATAAAATTGTAAAATTTCTCAGTTTCAACATTTGCTCTTTTATCCCTGTTCTATTGTGAATAAAATACTGGCTGGTGTAATTTGAAAGTAATTGCGTTTTGATTTTATTCGCAATTTACACTTTGTCCCAACTATTTCGGAATTAGGGTTGTATCTCAATTGTCTAGCTGGTTAAATAAAGGTCATGTATGTATGTATGTATGCATGTTACCAATTGCTAAAGAGTGTGTTGGGAGACAGCTCCACCAGACCTCCGCTTACACCTCAGGCAGTGTCAGTTTGACTTGCTATTTCCGCACTGTACCATTACCCTAATACCTGCCCATGCTACTGTTATCCCTTGTAGTCTGCTAGCTGCTTTACTTTTGCTAGCGTGATAGCCAGCAGATTTGCAGTGCTCTACAGCTGCTGCTATTACTCTCCACAGATTAAACAATGAATTTTGACATTAATGTCTCTTCGAGATTTATGTGTTCTTAAATGCCTTATTGTTCGTTAAATGAATTTTTTCTCATTGGTTATAGCGATTTATTTCCACCTTCAGTCACCGAAGAGAGCCCTGCATCTAAGAACTGATGGGCAACCTTTACATTCTACCGCTACCAGATTACCACCTGGCCAATTGTGGGGAACTACTCAACAGTCTACCCTTTGTGGCCATGGGATCTGGCCACTGCTGAGCAGAAAGGGGGCGGGATAAGGGTTGAGCTGTGTTAGGATGTCATTTGGCCTATTTCAGATGAGTGACAAGCCAGTGGGCCAATCACATGATCTTCCCCTGCTCTATGGGCCAGTTAAGCCAAGGCCAAAAAAAAGCTCCAAGTCTGGTCTGCAGTGCCTCAAAAAGCAGTGGTGATAGTTTTTTAGTGAGTGCATATTTCTGTTCATTTTGGTGTATGAATAGATTAGCTTAAAGCAGAGGTGACCAGCAATGTTCCTTGCAATCTGTCCTCTTTTTGGTCGGTTTGACCTGAACAAACCACAGCCGAGTGTACAGCAAGAAATCCTGTTGACTGTCTGATGGGAATGGTCAGATAAACCAAATTAGGATTGAAATGAAAACCTAATCGATGATAGTTCTGTAAGTTTTGGATAATCAGCACGCTGCTGGTGTTGTTTCAATGCTGTACTTTCATATTCCTTCTCCTGCAGAAACACAAGGTGGACCTGTTCTACAAGCTGCGGCATGTGATGAATGAGCTGATGGACCTGAGGAGACAGGTGCTCTCAGCCCACCTGCTGCAGGAGCAGCTCCGCGAGGTCAAACGCCACATCACCGTGCGGCTTGACTGGGGCAATGAGTGAGTCCGCGCCAACCAACCGGCTGCCCCTCCACACGGCCTGCTGTCCTATCAGGAATCACTCCAACGGAACCAGCCACCTGCCGTCCAGGCGGGATTCATTCCAAAAAAAACCCGCCGTATAATGAGCACTCACTCCCTAAGAACCAACTGTCCACCCAGCAGTCACTTCAGAGCAGCCTGTCATCCACTGTCCGATTGGCTGTCACTCTGTAATTACCTACTATCCATTGTCCAATTAGATATTGCTCCAAAAAAAAAAACACCTTCCAGTGAGCACGTTCTCCAAAAATTCAGCTGCTCAAGTCAGCAATTATTTGTCTTCATGTGTTGCTAGAAATGTTGTATTCATGAGGTGTGCGCATCCGAACGGCCAAACAGAGTTGTAATTGTGGGAACCTCTGATTTTTCTATGATTTGTGAAATGTCGGGGACATGGTGTTGACGTACAATGGCAGAAAGCGTGATTGTTCATAGTAATACAGATACATTATTATTTTAGCACAGCAGTATTTTATTTCATAGTAATACTCACAGGTACATTATTATTTTATAGTAGTATCATTCTAATATTTAAAGCATCTTCTATCTGAGCTCTGAGTGCTCCAGCTCTCCTGAATTTTGGCTAGTCCTAGTGAATGGTGCAGGCGAGGAGTTTTGCAAAACAGTAATATTCTTTGTTAGCATTCAGGTTGTCAGTATTTTACAGGTAGTTTTATAGTTTTCAGTTTATATTTACTTTTCACATCTTTTGTGCACATATGCTTGTTGGTGCTTGGCTGTTTTCAAATGAACTTTTCTTGTTCACTTTTAATCAAGAGAACTAGAATATCTGATGTCACTATACAACTTACAGACTTGGAAAAGGGAGCTTTCGAGGCGTGCAAGAAAGCATCATGAGCCATGGGTTTATTTTTTTAGCTGTCCAGTCATGAAATGGCCTGAAAATGAGATTAATTCAGCAGTCACTCTTAAAGCATCAACAACTCAGCCAGTCACTCAAGAATCATGATTCAGCTACTCAACCTGTATTGTGTCTCACTGAATCAGCTAAGTGGTTTGTCACTTCAGTGTGTTGGTTCAGATCTTAGGTGGGGTGATGCAATGGTACCCTCAGGCAAAGTATATAACCTGAACTGCTTTTGTAACTATCCTGCTGTATAAGAATAAATGTGTAATCTACGAAAACTTCAGGTTGCTCTCCGCAAGAGTGCGGTAAATTGCAGGTCCATTAAGTCTAATACTCCTATTTTACGTAGAATAACTTCTTCGCACAGTTCAAAGGCTCCCATGCCAGGCTTATGGTTGACATTGAATGCCAGTTGAAACTCCCCACTGGGGTGTGAGTGTGAGTCTCGATTCTCCGTGACCCTACCGAGGAACAAGCGGTTAGATAATGGCTGGATGGATGGAACACTTCTTCACGGACGAGCCAAGCTATCCTCCCCACCTGTTCAGGTGAAAGGGTTTCCTTCGTACCATGGGGACACACAGCCTTTTTTTCTCTGGATGGTTGTCATTGGTCCTACTCAATTCGATTGATATATTGACTGACTAATCGGTTGCTTGACGGACTGCCGGATGCTCTGCTGCTTTAGCAGCCTAGGGGGTTCATTATTTGATGGGGGTTTGGCCTAGGGGGTTCATTATTTGATACTTACAAACTGGTCAGTTTCCCTCGTGTCTCTCTTAGCTTACTGCTCAAGCATTTGAACAGCCACTGGCACACACTCCCGTGCCAACAGTAGACGCACACACACACGCACACACACCCACACTTGCTCACCTGCGTATGTTCACAAATTCATGAATACGCAGGCTGACAGACAGTCACGGCACACACACACACACACACACACACTCACACACACACACACATACACACACACCCATCACCTCCCCAGGGTTTTGAGTGTGAAGTATCTTTACTGAGAAGCTGCGATTCTGCCAGTCTCTCACACTGCTCTATTTCTCACTCTGTCAATCCCAGCGGCAGGTCAGGACTTTGCGAATGTATTTCTACTGTCTGCCAGCATTACAGGCACCCCACGCTATTACTACAGAGTGTACTTTCGTATTTTTATCATTATTATTACCCCTCTGTGTTCTGGGACTATATCTCTAACCTGGAGCTCTTCTGCTCGCCTCGAGTTCACTCCTCTGGGAGATACAGTAGTTTCCAAAATTCCGTCTCATTACCTTCCCATTAGCATGGTTAATGATGGCAGCTGTCTGTGCTGGTGAGCAAATGTACACAGAGGCATAAATATGCTGATACGCACGCTCGTCCGTACGCACAGTCACAGTTTAATTTGCTTCGGCACCCCGAGCCGCGAGAAATCAGGGCAGAACGGGAGAGAGAATGGCTTAATTACAAACTTCCCTTTAGCATAAATGAATACAGAAAAGCCCCTTATGAGTTTGAGTGTCTGTGCGTTTGGTTGCTGGCTGGTCCCCTCCTCCCTGGATCAGCTTTAGCATGAATAGGATGACCCTTTGGGAACATTAAAAGCTGGCTAAGAGTCCATTATCGGCCCTGATAGCTCCATTACGCTTAGCTGCCCCCTCCCAGACTGTAGGATAATGGTGTGAAGATGTGCTTAGCTGTGGTCTGATGGGTGAGTCGCATGGGGGAGTGCAGCATTTACACTGAGCTAGCCAGAGCAGCTGCTTCAGTGAACAAATATGGCGAGAAATGCCAATCCACATTTCTGAGAAAGTCATGAAGGGGAATATTTGTCCAGCTTGGTGGCACTGTTACCTTACAATGAGAAGGTTCCGGGTACAATCACAATCTCTCGATGGTCACTCTGGCTTACTTCTAACCCCAAATACATACACTGCAGGATGAAGCTTCAGGCTTTAGTTCTGTACACTCCATCTGTAGTGGGTAGGTTAACTCCGTGGGAGTTGACCTACCCACTGCAGATGGAGTGTATAGTTCTGGAGTTGGTGCTCATTGCTCCTTAGTAACTTGGATGGGCTGAATGCAGAGGACAGATTACCTCTATGGGATTCAGTAAAGTTCATGTTAATGTTGATGTTCTCCTGACGTTTTAGGTGGAAGCACAGATGAGCATCCTTTGTTTTAGGCCCTGCACTCTGGTCTTTATCTTTTCTTTTATATTGAAGATTCTCTTCTTTCCCTTCACGCAACAAATGACTTGTAACTAAAAACATGCTGGCCAAACTGGGCACAGCTTAACTTTGATGCTTGTTACTAGACTCTAGGTATTTGATGATGCGATAATGGTGTAATTAATGATGTTGTGCCTATGTAATTGATGATGTCATGGTTTCTCCCTACCCTAGGCACCTGGGGCTGGACTTGGTGCCCAGAAAGGATTATGCCATGGTGGATCCAGATCAGTTTAGCATCTCAGACCTGTATAGGATGGTGAGTGACCACCAACCATTGGGATATCTTATCCGAGTCTCACGACCAATGGGATCTTATGGTCAAGAAGTAACACTCCACCTCTTGAACAGTTAATAATTTTTTCATGCTTTTGTGAAATCAAATGTGAATGTTACGTGTATAAAGCTGAAGTTCCCAAACTCACATCCAGATCATGAGATCCAGGGCATAAAATGCTGATAAACATGGTCCTCAGTTCTCACTGAGCACCCACTTTAGAAAAGTAAAGTAGCCGCTGTGTTGGTGGACATTTGTGCCCAGCATATCTTACTATGTTTCGCCTTATCTCCATGCATTTGAAACATTGAGATGACACTTTCTCTCTGATGATTGGGCAGGTCAGGCGTCTGCTGTCGAGTCAGTGGGTTCCCTCCCTGAGTTTTGGGCAGGTCTGTCCAGTTTCGGGTTTATTTTTCCAGCGTGCCAACAGCACAGAGCTAAAGGCCTGCGGGGCGAAGCGATGCTCTCTAGTGTCTCTGCTGTTGCCTAGCAACTGCCTAGGCTGCAGAAATTTCCGGAAAACTTCCACGAACTGCTGTGTTCCTCAGAAAGAGCCGACGGGACTTCTGAAATATGTCTGGCAGCCATGGGGTAGAGCGTGGACCGCCTGAGGGGACAGGAGTTGAGATGTTTTTGGTGGTCTTCCTCAGTGTCCCTCATCAGCTCTTGCTGTTTCAAGAGCTCCTTGTGTCCCGTAGTGACTCTTCTGGAATTCCGGAAGAAATTTGACATTCAAATACACATTTTATTCTCACTTCAGTTTTTTCCTGAAGTGTTGCTGTCAGTGATATCCGTGAAGTTGCTCCAGGGTGTGACTCAGATCAAAGTGCTGGACTCTATATAGAAGGTCTTGATCACCACCGCAATGCTTTGTTTGCTGCAAACTCTGTCAAACTAATTCACATAATTACTGCTCAAAAGATTGTCAAATTAGAATCATTTTTACTTGCAAAAAACCTGTTCATTCAGGAACGTACTGAACCCAGGGTTCAAATTAACCAAAAGCTTGGCTCAGGCAATGTGGTCCACACGTGAAGGTATAAGCTGAATATGCGAAGGGGGGATTATAACTGGGATCTTCAAATTATGGTCCTTTAGGTCTAAGCTTTTTCACCTGCCCTTTACCTGGGTGGGAGTCAAGTTTAAAGACAATCTGGCGAATCAGAAGTTGTGATCGTTCGGTTAATTAACCCTTTGAACACTGAATAAATTCTTAAAGAATAAATGTAATTATCTTGAGCTGCTGAAAATCTATCATGTGGCAACTTCTTTAAATATGTCCCCCCCCAGGAGCTCTTTTAAACAAGTTCTCACATGGTGGGTTTTCAACAGCATCTGATTTTGATGTCTTACATTTGTACATCATTGGGAAACTATAGTTGCATACAGCACTTTGAGGGTTGATTAATTTACTGATCAAAAAGAAATCCAGGACTGGATTTGGATTTAAGGTCAAGATTTGGTGATCCCTGGCTTCTAGGCCACCTACACATTATCTCCACCAACTATGACAAAATTGGTTGCATGTGGTACTAGCTAACTGACCTGTATCCAGTTAGGCAAGCATTCTGGAAAAGCACACTGAAGTATTCTTATACTTACCTATGGAGTAGTGCTGTAGTGTCAAAAATCTGCCAAATCTTGGATGTCACTGAACACTCTCAGTCATTTGCGGAGTGCAGCCACAGAATATATTTTTGGACTTATCAATTTAACGGATCATTTTCACTGTTTGGCAGTTTAGTCTAAAAACAGCTTAAGGCAGGAAATGCAGCTTAGCACAGCTGTTATGGTGTTATAGCTGATGTCGAGCTCAAACTGCTAGGGATCTTGCTGTGTCAGGCTTTCGTGCTGCATCCTGCAGGGCTGTGTAGTGTTGTAATGGGACATTTACAACAGAGTTCTCCATCCCCAGAATCTGGGAGGATGCAATGAGTCCTGTGAGGGTGAACTTTGGGATGAATTTCTCTCCCATCTAAAAAAGGAAAGCTATTATATCTGGAGGGGGCATTGGGGTATGGAATTCTGCACTCGAGTCGATTTTCCTCCACTGACTAATCCTTCTGTTAAATGAGGCCTGTAACAATAGGATGGTGAGAATTTACATTCATATTCCAGCTATCATTGAGCTGGAATCCAGCATGGATAAGCACTTACGCAGCAGTGACTCTTTCTGGATTAGCCTGAAGGAATGTTACGCTAGCCTGATAATGACTACACTTACCTACTTTGTGTGCCTACTTCAGTTTTGGAGGCCTAACATTACACAAGATCCTTTTGGTATTCCCAGTGTTAGCATTGACTGCAGTCACCACTGGGTGTGTCTGGTTCTGGCCCTGACACTCCTTCTCACTTGTGTTTCAGCACCTGTCGAGCCGCCACAGTGTCCAACAGAGCATGTCACAGGTGGGTTCTGCTCTGGTTCTGACGGAGACCCAGAACACCTACAAGGGGAATGAGTATATAGTTGGTTAGCTGTATCACAGATGAAATTTATTTATTTCATGGTGCGCTCGTAACTTTCCTAGTAAAATCTGCTCTGATTTCAGCACTCTGTGTTTGGAACAAAATAGAACAGACTGAAGTCCAATAATGACCATAATTTATTCTGCCGTTTTTGCACTGGAGAGAACTAATGATGAAATATCTTTTCTGTTGGAGCTCTCTTAGTGCTCCCCACGCATGATGCTTTGAATTTCCAGACCATCAGAGGGTGTTCAGTGTGAATAAATGGACACAAAAGCATTGCCAGTTTGGGTGACTGGTATTACAAAATGTGGTTTGTGATGGCATTCCCAGGGTGAAAGCGGAAAACAGCGCCATGGTGACACCTGTCGTGTTTTGGTGCCTCATCACCTGTATGTCAGCCTGAAGAGTTTCACCTACAACACCATCGGAGAGGACACTGATATCCTTCTCTGCCTCTATGACAACAGGGAAGCCAAGCCCATCAGGTGAGAGGACTCATGGGAACTGTAGTTATATTCACACTGAACTGCATGCTCAACGCAAGACAATCATTTTCTGTAAACCAAAAAAATTAGGAAGTGACTAGTTTTCACCCCACAGTATTTGCTCATGTTTGGTCAACCGTTGTCCCAGCCATGGTTTGACGTCATCATCTATTTTCACTGATGAAAAATAGCATTTAAAAACTTGGAAAATTGAGATTATACCATAAACCAAAACATATAGGGAAAGTGGGCAGAGGCCCACTGGCATGTGTTTACATGAGAAATGGAGAAGTGTGGTCCTGTGGCAGGGAACAGGGCCTCTAACACAGCATGTTTATGCATTTAATCTGTCAGATCAGCAGTGGGGAGCTGAAGGCTACCCACAATATTGCAGTGCTGCAGGATATTTTTAGCACCCAGAGTTATCATTTCCAACTGGGCTATCAGTGCTGCATTGTTCTAGAGGTTTTTGCCGGAGGCGTATATGAATACCACTTGTTCCTGCTGTCTAAAAACATGACAGCTGTGACACTGTGAGCAGATTATATTCTGACTGTGTAGGTTATGCCCTGACTATGCGGATTATACTTTGACTGTAGAGGTTATAACCTGACTGTGCAGATTAAACTATAACTGTACAGGTTATAACCTGACTGCACAGATTATGCCCTGACTGCACAGGTTATGTCCTGACTGCACAGATTATGCCCTGACTGCACAGGTTGTGTCCTGACTGCACATATTATGACCTGACTGCACAGATTATGCTCTGACTGTGCAGGTTATACTCTAATTGTACAGGTTATAACCTGACTGCACAGATTATGCCCTGACAGCGTAGATTATGCCCTGACTGCACAGGTTATGTCCTGACTGCACAGATTATGCCCTGACTGCACAGGTTATGTCCTGACTGCACAGATTATGCCCTGACTGCACAGGTTATGTCCTGACTGCACAGATTATGTCCTGACTGCACCAATTATGCTCTGACAGTGCAGGTTAGGTCCTGAGTGTGCTGATCATATTCTAACTGCACAGGTTAGACTCTGAAAGTACAGGTTATGCCCTGACTGTGCAGATTATACTCTGACTGCACAGATTATGCCCTGACTGCACAGGCTATGCTCTGACTGCACAGGTTCTGCACTGACTGTGCAGGTACGGTCCTGAATGTGCTGATTATATTCTAAGTGCACAGGTTTACTCTGAAAGTGCAGGTTTTGCCCTGACTGTGCAGATTGTACTTTGACTATGCTGGTTATACCCTGACAAGTCAGATGTCAGTGTGCAGGCTGTGCCCTTAATAGGGAGACTCTGGCTCTGTATAGACATGCTTAGACTGAAGGAACTTGTTGGTGTTCCTGACATGCTGAATGTGGGATGAGTTTCTTACCAATATGTGGTAACCTGAGAGATGTTAACGAGACGCTGTTGCTTTCAGTGAAAAGTTCCTGGTGAGGCTGAACAAAAACGGGGCTCCAAAGAATCCCGAGAGGGTGGATCGACTTTGTGCTCTTTTTACGGTAAACCCCTACTGAGCGCGCTCAATGGGCACTCATCACTGTTAATCCTTACTGAGCATGCTCAGAAGGTCACCCACTGATTATGATCATGATATTATAAATTGCTATCGCTAGTTACAGGTGGAATATGGTTAAATACACAGTTTACACTGAGCCCAGCATATTTTTCAGTAGATAGCCTGGTGCCAGTAAGCATGATGATCATACAAGTGCTGGTCAACGAATTAGAATAATTTGAAATAGCACAATCGTTAAATTTTCTTGATGCATTTTTTGTGCAGAAAGCAAATCAGGTGTTCACCGCGCCTGTCCTACTTGTTAGAGTAATCACAGAACTCGCTACCTGTAAAAAATTTGCTCAGCTGAGCTTTCCAAAAGGCCCATTTAGACCATTTAACTGCGACACTGTTGTTTCATTGAATTAGAATAATTCATAAGTCATTTCATTGAATTAGAATAAGTGCTCGAATTTTTGTTTTCTGTGAAGAGTGTTCACTGTGCAGTATAAAGTCAGGGTTGAGTAGAATTTCTAAATCGTAAAATCAATCATGGGCAAGCAGCGCGACCTCTCAACCGGAATAGTGACTCAAATTCAAGCCCTTCGCTAACTTGACCCAAACTAAAATTGCTGAGCAGCTCGGCATCAGCCAGTCTTCCATCTGCAAAGCTCTAAAGAAAGACTGCAGCAAGCGCACCAACTGTTCCGGCGTCCGAAAAACTTCTGCTCGTGACAACAAGCAGCTGAGAAAGATCGCAGTCAGCAACCGGTTCAAGTCCACTTCTGAGCTCAGCGACTTGTGGAACGAGCAGACCAGCACCAACGTCTCGAGATCAACCACTTACCATCGTCTGCGCGAACTCGGCTTCAAATCTCGCGTTCCAGCAGTAAAACCGATGCTGAACAAGAAACAAATGGAGAAACGGCTGAAGTGGGCCAAAGAACACGGCGAGTGGACTGCTGAAGACTGGCAGAAAGTGGTCTTCAGTG
Organism: Gymnothorax reevesii; assembly: GCA_029721435.1. Taxonomy (NCBI): domain Eukaryota; kingdom Metazoa; phylum Chordata; class Actinopteri; order Anguilliformes; family Muraenidae; genus Gymnothorax; species Gymnothorax reevesii. Next base: position 72,222,967 of record CM056585.1, on the reverse strand, counting down.
ACGAATCACGCTTTTGCATCTCCTTCGGTGACCAAGGTCCTCGTGTCTAGCGTTGTGGTGGCGAAACCTACAATCACGAGTGCGTAAAAAGATGCCTCAAGTCTCCCCAGAGCGTTATGGTCTGGGGATGCATGTCCGCTCAGGGTGTAGGGAAAATCTGCTTCCTCAAGAAGACTGTCAAGGCTGCCGTATACCAAGATGTTCTGGAAAGTTCCTAATTCCGACTGTTGAGGGACAGTTTGGCGAAGAAGACCTCATATTTCAACAGGATCTTGTACCGGCTCATGCGCCAAAGTCGACCAAAGATTGGTTCGCCGAAAAACAGCCTGAAGTTTTGGCATGGCCGGCCAACTCGCCTGACCTCAATGTTATTGAAAACCTTTGGGCCATCGTCAAGCGGAAAATTCGCGACAGAAAGCCGACTACGCTGGACCAATTGAAGCAGAACATCGCCACTGCCTGGGAAGCTGTGAGTGCGGAAACTTGTGACAAGCTGGTCAAATCGATGCCGCGGAGACTTCAGGCAGTCATACAAGCCAAGGGGGCAGCCACAAAATACTGAGAAAGTGATGATTCTAATTATAATAAAAATTATTCTAATTCAGTGAAACGGTTTCTCAATTATTCTAATTCAATAAAAAAACATTGTCACAGTTAAATGGCCTAAATGGGCCTTTTGGAAAGCTCTGCTGAGCAGATTTTTTACAGGTAGCAAGTTCTGTGATAACTCTCACAAGTAGGACAGGCGCGGTGAACACCTGATTTGCTTTCTGCACAAAAAATGCATCAAGAAAATTTAACGATTGCGCTATTTCAAATTATTCTAATTCGTTGACCAGCACTTGTATGTGTTGCGTTTCTGTCTCCAAGGATCTGAGCAATAAGGACTTGCGGAGAGATCTGTACATCGTGGCTCATGTAGTGAGAACAGGTAAGATGCCTGCGTAACAGTTGTGGTGATTTCTGGTGTATGACTGTGGTATGTAACTTGGGTGCAAATTACAGGTGTACAATTGTAGTGTGTAACTCTGTGTGGTGTACTGGTGTTTGACTGTGGTGTAGAGCTCTGGTGTATGTTACAGTTTTTTGAGTATTGTAAGTAAGTCAGGAGTATGTTATGGATTTATGAGTGATGTGTGAAAGTCAGGTGCAAATTGTGTGTAACTTGAATGCAAGTTACAGGATCATGAACATTGTATTTAACTCCGGTATAAGTTATAGGTGAATGAGTGTTTTGTGTAACGCAGCTGTAAGTTATAGATTTATGAGCGTTGTGTGTAACTCAGGTGTAAGATACAGGTTTGTGAGTGTTTTGTTTGACTCAGTTGTAAGTTATAGGTTATGCGTGTTATATATTGCTGAGGTGTAAGTTACAGATTGTTCAGTGTTTTGCATAACTCAGGTGTAAGTTACAGGTATATGAGTGTTTTCCCTTACTGAAGTGTAAGCGTATCAATGGTTTGTGTAGTGCGTTAATGGTTAGCCTGTGTCCTTAGGCCGCATGCTGCTGAATGACTCTAAGAAGGGCCCCGCTCATGTGCAGTACCGCCGGCCGTACGGCTGTGGGGTTTTAGCGCTTAGCGACGCCCTGCAGTCTCTCTCTGAGCTTAAGGAGGAGAAAGACTTTGTGCTCAAAGTGTACAGGTAACAGCGCCTGTATCTCCCACGATCCCACATACACACATGAAGACAGACGCTCAAACTGGCAAACACACTCCAGTGCATGGACACATACACACTCATACACACACGCACACCCACACACACACACACACACACACACACACACACTCTCTCTCATACTCAGACAGGGAGCTCAAAATCAATAGAGGATAAAGGGTTGTGCATTACATGGCGTATCTAATTTCAGGCTAATTTCAGGCCAATTTTGAATTTCCTGAACTCTTCAGCGTATCTGCGTTTCACCATGTCAAACATACTTTGTCAGCAAGTTTTTCTATTAATCACTGCTCATAATCAACCCTCTTAATTTAATTAAACACACCATCTAATGAAGCACCTATTCAGAATGCAATCAAAGCTACCAGTAAATGTCCACAGGCACTCTTGTTTCATGAATAGAGTATTAAAAGCACTTTTTTCTTTTTTTCCAGCTGTAATAATGAAAACGAGTGGCACCAGATTCACGAGAACATCATCCGCAAATCCAGCACCAAATACACAACCCCCAGCAGCAACTACGGTAACCTTAGTTTTCTTTAACATCCATACGGTCATCTCCGGCAGGTTTATCCTCCGCTTCTTTGTGAAATACATCGATGCACAGTATAAGGCTAAACGTGTACAATTCCCGCCCTCCTGGCTTTTGGAACTTCCATGATGCCCTATGGCTCGGAAGTGAATCTGGAACGGATCGGATTCTGGCCCGGTTTGCTTGCTATGTTGGTAACTGTAACTGTGTCGGTATTCATGCATCATCCCTTCTGCTCTGTCAGGTCAGTGGAGGTGTCTGTGTTTCTCTGCGAAAACATTCTATGTTGCAAGTGTCCTTCTTTTCGCACTGAGGCTAAAATGCATCATTAGCATCGAGTTGGCTCGGCAGCTATTTTCAGATGCCCAGTGGGTGTAGCAGGAGAGTGACAAAACAGAGAGAGACACACACTTACCTGACTGAACCAACACAGCTTTGAATTAGGCATCATAGTTTGATGCTTTAACCAAACTGGCCACTGTACAGCCCCACAGTGACATTTTTAGATCTGTAGCTCCTTCCTGTTGAGGAGTTTTAGTGTTTGTGACTGTGGCTCTGGATTTGAGCATCATTGTTAGTCCAGTCAGCAGAAGCTGCTCCCAGAGGTCATGCAGGTAGTTATTTAAAGCATTTAGATTCACCACCTCTCCCTACAGCAGGTATAATTCACTGTCGATTTAGACCCATACTACCATCTGCTCTCTGTTGTCCTGCAGAAATTAGATCTGATTTAGCTCTGTCTTCATTACTATTCCTCTGTTCAGAGATGTTTTTTGCATTTTTCCCTTGTTCTCTCGCCCTCACTCTGTCCCGCAGGGTTGATAGTGTCTCTGCAGCTCTTACGGGGGGAGATTGATCAGGTCCGCAGGGATGTTCCCTCCATCTTTAATCACGGCGTAGCCATGACCCGAAAACTGGGCTTTCCCGACGTCATCATGCCTGGTGAGCATCCTCTTACTCTTTCGCTCGTTACCTTAACCAGCTGATTTTTAGCACCGGACCAATCAGCTGCATTGTACAGCCCTGACCATTCAACAGTACCACACAGCCTGACCAATCATCAGCACTGTACAGTATAAGCAGTCAGATGACGTGAACAAGTATCGGCATAATCTGATTTTGTCGATGTTGGGAGATCTCAGTGGTTCTAGTATTCTGTATCTGTCTCTCTGACTGTCACAGGTGATGTCAGGAATGACCTGTATTTGACCCTGGAGAGGGGGGAGTTTGAGAGGGGGGGTAAGAGCGTTCAGAAGAACATCGAGGTGACGGTGTATGTGCTCTACGCCGATGGTGAAACTCTAAGAGTAAGTCTGTCACTAGATGACCACAAAGGAAAAACGATCAGAGTCCCAATTTTGCATTTTTGTTGTATATTTTACAAATTATATATTTAAAAAAATATTATAATATATAATAACATAATATCTTATTATAATATTTTATATCTAAAATATTTTTTGCATTTTTTTTAGTGCTTTGTTTCTTAGATAGTTTTGAATTATGAATACATCATTTCTCCATAACGTGAAAATGTGACTGATCATTTTTCCATTGTGGTCTTCATATGTAAACCCACCAGAATGTTCTTCCAAATCGAAGTGCAAAAGTATAATGTTCACCTGCCTAATGCACTATTGATCCACTGTGTGCTTCCAAAATAGCTCCTACCCACTGTGGCATGGACTCTACAAGGCCGCATTTCTCCCACATCCAACATGTTGAATATTAGGACTGACTATTTTCTTACAGTCTAATATTTCCCAGACACTAATATGTACTGTTGTTATGATGTGATCACTGTTATTCCTTTTATCTACGACTGGTCAATTTTAGGCTTGTTGTTGTGCTCAATCAAGACTGCTCTTCCACATACAGGCCTGTTGTAACTCCATGGTTATAAATTTTAACTTTTTCCTGCTTGTTTGTTTTAACTACTTTTCCCAATGATTAAGGAGCTGTATCACGATTACTGCACATGCTCATATCGTACATCCTAATTCTGGTTTGCCAATCACTACTAATCGTAGAAAACGAAGGTACTCATCTTCCGTGATGTTTATTGATGATGGATCACCAGCTTACATTCTTCATATCCCTCGGCTAAAGCGCCAAAATAGCGCTTTGAATCCTTTAATTTACATAGAAACCTCTTAAATATAAAAAGCATAATGCCTTAGTTACTAAAATATATAAATACAATGCAAAACGCAGACTGATTGGCAAGGATGGGGTCAGATTATAACTTGCAGTCTGGCAGATTCACTGTTTTAGGATGTGAATTCTGAGCATGTGCAGTAATCGTGACACAGCTAACTTTAATCTCTCCTGTTTTCTTCTTGTTTGAGTGTTTTTGATTGGCTGCTGTATAGTCCCAGTGAATAAATTTGGTCAACTCACATCATTATTAAATGTGCTATACAAATAAACAGACTTGACTTGATCTGTTCATAGAAGATACGGCCCATCAAAGTAATGGTGTATTAAAAATGTGCAGCTGTGGTTCTCTTATAGCAAAGCCGATGCAGCACACTGACCCATCATAAGAGGCAGCTAATGACTGCCTGACAGTACCACTGTCCCTCTCAGCTAGGCCTTGTGTTCGATAATGGAGATTCATTGCTAAAATGAAGTAACTACAAGATTTGAATTGATTTCCTGATGGCAATATTTACAGTAAATGTAATAATTGTGTGTGCCTGTGTGTGTTTTCAGGACTGCATTAGTCTGGGCAGTGGGGAGGCCAGTGTGTGTGAGCACCGCTTTTTTGTGCTCTATCATAACAACAGCCCTCGCTGGAGCGAGATGCTGAAACTGTCGGTCCCCATCGAGCGCTTCCGCGGCTCACACCTGCGCTTCGAGTTTCGCCACTGCTCCAGTAAGAGCTGCTTCTGCGTGTGTGTTTGTGGGCGCGCGCGCGCGCATGTGTGTTCGTGCGTGTGTGTGTGCCTGTGCACGTGCCTGTGCATGTGTGTGTGGGCTTGTATAGCTACAGTGCTGTGAAAAAGTATTTGCCCCCTTCCTGATTTCTTACTCTTTTGCACATTTTTCACACTTAAATGTTTCAGTTCATCAAACAAATTTTAGTATAAGACAAAGATAACCCGAGTAAATACAAAATACAGTTTTGAAATGATGATTTAATTTATTTAGGGGAAAAAGCTATCCAAACCTACCTGGCCCTATGTGAAAAAGTAATTGCCCCCCTTGTTTAATCATGAATTAACTGTGATTGACCACATTTTTTGAGTCCAATTTCACTAGCCATACCCAGGCCTGATTACTGCCAGACCTATTGAATCAAGAGATCACTTAAATAGAACCTGTTTGACAAAGTGAAGTAGGCTAAAAGATCACAAAAAGCAACATGTCATGCTGCTAACTAAAGAAATTCAATGACAGATGAGAAACAAAGAAATAAACATCTATCAGTCTGGAAAGGGTGGCAAAGCCATTTCTAAGGCTTTGGGACTCCGGCAAATCACGGTGAGAGCCATTATCCACAAATGGAGAAAACTTGGAACAGTTGTGAAGCTTCCCAGGAGCGGCCAGCCCATCAGAATTACTCCAAAAGCGCATCGATGACTCATCCAGGAGGTCACAAAAGAACCCAGAACAACATCTAAAGAACTGCAGGCTTAATTTGCCACAGTTAAAGTCAGTGCTCATGATTCAACAATAAGAAAGAGACTGGGCAAAAATGGCATCCATGGGAGGGTTCCAAGGCGAAAACTACTGCTGACCAAAAAGAACAGAAGGGCTCGTCCCACATTTGCCAAAATACATCTTGATGATCCCCAAGACTTAAAGGAAAATATTCTGTGGACTGACAAGACAAAAGTTGATCTTTTTGGAAGGCGTGCATCCAGTTAAATCAGGTGTAAAACTAACATATCATTTCATAAGAAGAGCATCATACCAAAAGTCAAACATGGTAGTGGTAGTGTGATGGTTTGGGGCTGCTTTGTTGCTTCAGGACCTGGACGACTTGTCGTAATTGATGGAACTATGAATTCTGCTCTCTACAGGAAAATCCTGAAGGAGAATGTTAAACCATCAGTTGGTGATCTCAAGTGCACTTGGTTAATGATCCGAAACAGACGAGGAAGTGAAACTGAGGTTTTGGAGCGGCCCAAGCAAAGTCCGGACTTATATCCGATTGTGATGCTGTGGCATGACCTTAAACAGGCCGTTCATGCTCAAAAACTCTCCAATGTGGCTGAATTAAAAAATTCCGCAAAGAAGAGTGAGCCACAATTCCTCCAGAGCGAAGTGAAAGACTGATTGTCAGTTATCGCAAACACTTGATTGCAGTTGTTGTCGCAGAGGATGGCACAACCAGTTATTAGGTTTAGGGGGCAATTACTCTTTTTACACCAGGCCAGGTAGGTTTGGGTATCTTTTTCCCCTCAATAAATTGAATCATCATTTAACGGGGGGATAGGGGCTAATTGGTTTAAGTTATGAATGCATTGTCAACTCAATGTCCTCATCAGTATTTCTGTACAAACGTGTGTGTTCATGCGAGAGCAGGTTTGTGGCTCCGAGTGTGTGCGAGTGTGTGTTTGTTTCACTAATTTCCCACCCTCTGCTCGCAGCCAAAGATAAAGGAGAGAAGAAGTTGTTTGGCTTCTCCTTCACCCCTTTGATGCGGGAGGATGGGACAACACTGTCAGACCAGAGTCACGAGCTCTACGTATACAAGGTAGAATACAAACAAGTGTAAAAACATTCGTGGAACACAGGCACACACACACACACACACACACACACACACACTCTCAAACGCTGAGTCTGCTCTGCGTGTCTCTCTGCTCTGCCAGTGCGATGAGAACACCACCTTCAGCAACCAGGCCCTGTACCTGGGGCTGCCCTGCTGTAAGGACGACATCAGCAGCTGTGCCAGCATCCCTGCCAGCCTCACCTTCCAGCGCAGCTCCAAGGAAACGCTCTGGGTCTCCACCCAATTGTCCTCCACCAAGCTGACACAGAACGGTAACTACACCCAACTGTCCTCAACTAAGCTAATGCAGAATAGTAACTACACACCACATTCCTCCGCCAAGCTAATGCAAAATGGTAACTACACACTACTCTCCTCCACCAAGCTAATGTGGAATGGTAACTACACCCGACACTCCTCCACCAAGCTAATGCAGAATGGTAACTACGCCCAACTGTCCTCCACCAAGCTAAAGTAGTCTGGTAACTACATCCAAATGTCCTCCAATGAGCTCGCACACAGTGGCAGCTCCACCTGGTAGCCCTCGACCCAAACTCGGTCAGATCGGTAACTCCACCTAACACCTGAGCCTAACTTTCTCAGAGTGGGAGCTCCGCCAAAGGTTCTTCGAACACCCTCAGTCAGAACAGTAACTACTCCAAATGGTTCTCAAACCAACTCACACAGAATAATGACTCAGCCTCTGGTGTTCTGCCCAATGTTCTCACAGTGGTAACTACATCCAGTGGTCCTGAGCTTTGCGAATGGTAATACAGACAACTATAATCTAGTTACTCACACTGAATGGTACTTCTGGCTATGAATGTGTGTGGTTTTACACTGAATGAATTCAAAGACTCTGACAGCCTTGACATGTCTTGTGTGTGCGTGTACATGTGTGTGTGTGTGTGTGTGTGTGTGTGTGTGTGTGGTTCCAGTGGATCTGCTGGCTTTGCTGAAGTGGAAAGCTCACCCTGACAGAGTGACAGACATCCTGGGGCGACTGCGGCACATCAGTGGGGAGGAGGTTGTCAAGGTACCTCCAGTTGGAAATGAGGTCGTCAAATGTTAGCTGTCTCTGTTTGGTGGAACACAGTCAGAACAGTTTGCCATCGTTTCGTAGTTTGCTGTTGTGACTTTTTCCTAGGTAGGCAGTTTATTGAGAGTGTATGAACATCCGGTTCTGACAAGGGGTAAGGGAGACTGAAATCAATTTTAAATGGAGAAATATGGCTACCAGTGCGGTGAAGCTTAGAGTTGGAGGGAAAATATACCTTTATCTGTTAATGTTGAACAAATTTTTGCTATAATATGTTGAAGCAGAGGCAGTATGAAGGCCATTTTCTTGAACACATGACTTTTATTGAAGGAAATTTGTTATTGGTGTTATTAACACATATCTCTTTATGATATTGTATGTGTCAGTCATCAGATATACCTGTAGTTCTGATAGTATATCTGGGTTTATAGTTCCTGCAGGATATTCTGGACACATTGTTCACCATTCTTGATGACAACACTGACAAGTACGGGCCCCTGGTCTTTCAGTCTTTGGTAAGATATTCCGTAACTCATGCTGATTATTAGTTCATGTGAAGGAGTATGTCTGTCTCCATATGTGTAACTGTGCGCTAATAACAGCGATTCCATCTGAAACTTGGAAGAGAGGTCATCCTGTGCAAAGTTTCACCTTTTCGCTGAGTCATGTATGCAGCCATGTCAATGAGGAAGTAGCGATGCTGCCTGCCATTTAGTATTACTAGTCAGTTAATTGTTCGGTAATTGATACTTTCCCCTGTCTGTGGCAGGTGTTCATCATTAACCTGCTTCGGGACAGCAGGTACTGTCACTTTCGCCCCGTCATGGACACTTACATCCAGAAGCACTTCGCTGGCGCTCTAGCGTACAGGTGAGATGCTCTGGTGTACAGGAGAGAGCGGCTGAACAGCTCGGGTACATAGAGTGAATCGCTGAAAGTAAATTCATTACATGCTAATATGCTTGCCTTACTTGCATTAGTATGGGAAGAACACTTTAAATGTAATACTTACCGGTCGTTCCTAAGCGCTTGTGATTTTTGATGACATAAATTCTTCCACTGTGTCCTGCAGGGAGCTGATTCGCTGTCTGAAGTGGTACATGGACCGCTCTGCCGAGGTCGTCCGACAGGATCACATTCAGGAGGCTTTGAAGGTGAGAACGAGTGAGCGATGTTACAGCAGTGAGAAAGAGAGCTTGTGCTCAGCTCAGAGTTGGGTAGTTTGGTCTGTCAGTCCCTGGTACTGGATTATTCTACCTCACTCGATTCATCCTCCAGGCGGTGGTGTACCGGCTTGGTCAATGCTGGATTATCACGATGTATTTTGTATTATAGGAGTAGCAACACGGCAAAAGCAATAAAATCTTTTTTCCACAGACTCTGGCGTTCTTGTTCTTTGTTTATGCTCATACTGCAGTCTCTCTCTCTCTCTCTCTCTCTCTATCTCTCTCCCTTCCTCCCTCTCTCTGTCTGCAGGCTCTGGTTTACCTGTTTAAG